>CM075649.1:177572270-178299770 GCA_037953625.1 Crotalaria pallida | reverse complement strand
TATGAGTTCACTTTGTGTACCTAGATTAATTTATCTGATGCTAATATATATGCACATGCTACTATCTCTTAAATGATTTTTTTTTTCAATTTACACCTACTTTATTTAGTTTTTACTTTTTTTTAGAGCTAAGGTTTAAAAAAATTATAGAATAATTAAATATCGAAAAGAGTTTCTCTTTAAAAAAAAAAAATTCTCAATATTCCGATCCACAAGATAAGAGAAAAGAGATTCGTGACATAAAATCACAAAACGACACATGAAACATTAGCAAAGAAAGCTGCGAAGAATTAGCGAAAGATGCCGTCATTGAAAATCCAAACCAATCGAACAACAAAACAAGATATGACACAACTAAATCGTAATATCTCAATTCTTATTTATTTGTCTTATTATATAAATTTCAATACAGTATTTATGTATTTTCATAACATATCTTTTTTTTATGTAATTATTATTTTTTTTTACTACGTATTTACATAAATCAATACATATTAAATAGGGATAAATATGAAACATAACATTAATTATACTCTTAAACTTTTGAATAACACGGAAAAATAAAATCAAAAAATTTCAAAAAAAATAAAAATAAAAAACAGAGGGAGTAGCTAGCTAGCAGGCTTCCGCTAATGCTTAGATGAACTTACTGCAAGCATAATTAAAGGAAAGATAAAAAGTGTCTGCCATTACAAAAATGAAATCACCCTACACATACATGCTACCGTCCGTCGATAATACTGTATTTGTGAATTGTGACATAGCACAAAATCCTTGACGACATATGCATATTGAGCTTATTCTGAGCTAGAAATTAAATGTAAAGCTTAGCCATGAAAATTAATTCCTTCCATCAACCTTTTCAGAATTTAGGAATGTAAGCAAACGGAATGATTCCAATCTCTTTAAATTCCGTTACCTCTGCCACTCGACACGCCCATGGAATGATCATATGCATGTTAGGTAGTATATATGCACATGGGTATGTCCATCATGCCCAAACAAATCATAATCAGTGACGGGCAAATTAAAGTAAATTAAAAAGTGCTTGGGTTTGGTATAATTAATTGTTCTTTAATCAATTGTGTCTATAAAATTCAAATAATTAAAGGGTCATTAAACAAGTTTGAACTTCAAGTTTTTTAATGTAACACCAATGAAAATAATCTTATGCATGAGATGTTAGTATTTCTGTAGACAATGACATGACATGCATATCGCTTTGATGGATCCAAACCCACTGATTATTCGATAAACACGAGTCTTTTGTTGTCCCTACACAGTACACCGCTCAATTTAGAGAGATAAAGAAATTAAAGAGCCCTGTGGTGGGGCTATTGGTCTTTATGGTTTTTTGTATTGTTTCTCATATGATTAATAAGGTGACAACATGTAGTGATGGTTGCTGGTTTTCCTAGCTAGATCCCAGCCTGGATCGGAATATTAGTCATAAACTCAATTATAAAAGGTGATTATAGAGAGATCGTAAAGAATTGAAATACTTTTATTTATTCGTGCGTATAGTAGTCATAACTCAAAAGCTAGCAGAGAATTGAATAAAAGTGCCATGGTTAATCTACATAGGAAAGAGATTTGAGCCACCAAGAGCACCATCCAGGTGAATTTACAATAAAATCAAGGTTCAAGGGACAACTCTAAGTGCTTTGGTTAATCTACATAGGAAAGAGGAAAATATCTTAGATACTTATTTTTAAATGCCATTCAATGCACATTTTAAATTTTTATATATAAATTTTTTATTATTGTTCCACTTTCAATCTTAATCGTCGTTCATTCGCACTTCACTTGCATACAGTCTTGATACTATCCATTTCAGCCCACCACAACTTTATCGCTAGCCATTACATTTTCATAAAGTAAAATGGGTTTATTTTTGAAAACTATAATTTGACTAAAGCATTTTTTTATGAATATTGGTGAAACATTTTCATAAAAGAGCATTTTTATGCAATAACATTATACTTCACCAAAATTTAATTAATTTGTTTTCATGGGTTCTATTTTGTCATTTTGGGATTCTTCATGGAAGTATGGGAATGGGTGATGAAGGGAAAATTATTAGTTAGTCCTGTAGCCTGCAGGACCATGTGATTCAGACATATTTCAATCGTTAATAGTTTATTTTTTAATTAAAAAATTAAATAATAAGTGATGATGATTATCCTGAATTATGTGATCCCGAACCACCTAATAATTGCTCGTGATGAAGATGATGACGTGGATAAAAAAAAAGGTCGATTGCCAAAGATATGATGAGAGTTGTTGAGTGGTAAGATAAGAAAGGCAAAATAGTATTTTTCATTTTTTTTCACTTTTTAATCTAAACCATTGCTCTTTTAATTATTAAATATTTAATCTTTAAAAAGGAAAATATTAAATCATAAAATTCAAAAAGAATATTGGTATATATCGTGAATATTGTTATTTAATTTTAAATAACAAATACAATAATTGGTATATATCGTGCATTTAACCAATCATAGTATTACAAGAATATTATTACTAAATAATAATATAATTAAAAAATATTCGTCCAACCCAGTGCATTGCACGAGTTAAAAACTAGTTTTGTATAATCTTCGTAATTCGTGTTTTCCATATTCACATAAATACCCTTTAATTAAAATTAAAAACTATCAATTATAATAAATGAAATTAGTCAAATCACTATATACTTAAGTAAGTAAGTTAATATAGTCAAATCATCAATTATAAGAAATGAAATTAGTCAAATCACTATATACTTAAGTAAGTAAGTTAATATAGTCAAATCAATTTTAAGAAAAATTGATTGGAATATACATAAAAAAAAATGTATATGATATGAGAAAAGAAATAGAGATGGTATAAAATGCAAAGAGCTTAAACAAAAACATACAACTTAGAGTTTTTCTTTGATCTCCCATATATGACGACGAGTTTTCTCATATTGTTTCATCCAAACTTTATATTCGCTCTTTATTTTTCTTTTGAATTTATCAACTATTGAAGTTGTTTATGGTGGGTTCAGCGTTAAATTGATCCACCAAAATTCATTAAGTGTTGCACATCTCATGGATATTGTACAAACTCCAACAACATCTATTTATGGAGTTTATATCATGGAGGTGTCTATTGGAACTCCACCGATAAAATTTTATGGCGAGATGGATACAGGTAGTGATCTTATATGGTTACAATGTGTACCATGTAACAATTGCTATAACAGAAATACCCCTTATTTGATCCCCGAAAATCATCAACGTATAAAGGCATATATTGTCAAGAGAAGGAATGTTATCAATTGCTAGAATATATACAACATACATGTTCCCCTTATAAGAACCGATGTGGTTATGCAATAAGTTATGTGGATAATTCTTCATCACAAGGTATGTTCAATGTCAAAATTTTAATATTAGGTATTCATTAATGTTATTGAAATATCTACATCTAACATTTAAGTCCAACACCTACTCCATTCGGTTTGAATAAAAGAAAAAAAACTAATTTCACACTTATTAAGGTGGTTAGTTAATTGTATTTAATTTTTCCAAATTTATCAAAAAATAGAGGTATTTAAGGAAAGTATCATTGAAAATGAAACAAAGATTAAACAATATAACAATTTTTTAGAGATGTTTTAGGAAAGTAACATTGAAAATTAAGAAGACTGATTAATTTTTTTTATTATATTTTAAATCAAGACAAGTATATTTTTTTCTCTTATATTTCAACCGGAGGAAGTGTCATTCTAGTTAAAGATATATAGGGAAAATTATAATAAAGATAAATTGAAGGACTTATCATTTTTTTAACCTAAAACGATAGATATCGGATTTAGATATTACATATAGATGTTCAAATATCATTATTGATTATGTATATTTATGTCACTTTTTATCTTAGTCCACGGGCCGGGTAAGTGTATTATTTTCTTACTTTATTTCTTCTTTCTATACACTAAGAAAATAAATAAAAAGTGTAATTAGGTTTTGGTTGTATAAGAAATAATGATTAAGAAATATTTTTCAGGTTTGTTGGCATTAGATACAATTACGATGGACACAACCTCAGGAAAACCTCTCGCTCTTCAGGCAATGATTTTTGGTTGCGGACATAATGACAGATTAAACAATCCAAATGAGATGGGCATAATAGGTCTAGGAAGGGGGCTAGTGTCCCTTATTTCTCAAATTGGTCCTTCTTTTGGAGGTAGGAAATTTTCCTATTGTCTAGTCCCATACTACAACACTGATATCTTTAGCCCGATGAGTTTTGGTGCCGGAAGTGAAGTATTAGGGCGTGGTGTAATTTCTACGCCTTTGATTACACAAACAAGTGACCCCTTCTCCTATTATGTAACCTTAAGAGGCATTAGTGTGGAAAATACCTATTTGCACATTTATAGGTCTACAAAAAAGGGTAATATGATAATGGATACAGGGGAAACATACACTTATTTACCGGAACAATTTTATGTTGAATTGATAAATGAAGTGAAGAAGCGGATTCCATTGAGGAATGACCCAGAATATGAAGATGAAGGTCGACTTTGCTACAGAACATCAACTACTCCTAAGTTGCCAATAATAACAGCTCATTTCGAAGGTGGAAATATACTATTGATGCCAAAACAAACCATTGTTCTGGAAAAAGTAGGCATTTTTTGCTTGGCATTTGCCAGCCATGATAGAAATGTTGTAACGTTTGGTAATATTATGCAGTCAAATTTTTTGATTGGATTTGATTTAGAGAAAGAAATTGTCTCTTTCAAAGCAACAGATTGCACCAAACATTAAAGTTTTGTTTGGATCTCTTATTATAATAATAATAATAATAATAATAATAATAATAATAATAATAATAATAAAGTGATTTAGATTATTGTTTCATGATTCACTAAAAATTTATGTCTCCATTCTTAATTTTTTGGCCTCTTTTTTTTTCATTTCATAAGTTTGGTCCTTTTACAATTTCAATACATCATAAACATAATGTATTTTTTTAAATTTTAGCTCTTCATTCAATTATTTCTCTTATTTGTCATTAATTCTACTTTTATCCTCTCTCTCATCCTCAAACCACTATACGTACAATATATAACGGACACACTTCCTAATAAAAATTAAATACTACTATAATATTAAATAAGGATTAAGGATGGACATTTTAGATAAAACACATGGTATAAAACTTAAAATAATTAACATTTTTTTAATATGTATGTCCAAACATAAGGGCAACCACAACAAAGGCTTGAGAGAGTCTGGTGGAAGGTCTTAACATCGTATTTGTACCAGACTATCTCAAGACTTTGTTATTCTTCAAAATTTAGTGGAAGGTCTTAAATTGAATATTTAAAATAAGAGACTCAACTTAATACCATGTTGAACCCAATTATTTTTGTCATTTCTCTCAATTTACTTTATGTCATCTTAATACTCCCTCCGTCCCACAAGGATGATAAAAAATGACTAAAATATTTTGTCCAAAACTATAGTTAAAATAATTAATGAAGAGTTTAGAAATTGCAAACTTTGAATTGTGATTGGTTGATGCATGCAAAATGCATTAAATTAGTTGTTTGATAATTGGTTGATGTGTTAGAAAAACTATTAAATGCATGTCTCCTTAATTTTTTGACTTTTGGATTTTTTAACCATCCTTGTGGGACGGAGGGAGTAATAAATAAATGATAATATAATAATAATAATAATAATTATAACTAAATAAAAAATAATAATAATAATAATAAATAAACTAAGAATAATAAATAAATATTAATATTATTTTAAATATATACATTTTCATATTTTATTTTTAAATATATTTTAATAAAAGGTTTAATTTTAATCACCTATTACTTTGGTCGACCCATTCTAATACATCCCTTCAATGGGACTCGACCATTAAGTAATCTCAATGACTTTCTTTGCCTGTTATCTTCATTCGATTCGAAAAGATCTAGATAATAGGTTTTCGATAAGTATTCCAAAATAAATTCCAAGCTAAGTGGAGGAGTCACAACGCTCTCACTTAAAGAAGGAAACAAGACATGCCACGCAAAGGAGTAAATAGCATTAATGTGTCAATTGTTTTTCTGAGATTATTTTTTCAACAATCCCACGTATGGGATGATTGTGAGGTATGTTGTCATATATTTAGGGGTATATTATTAAATTCCATTATAACCTCGAATAATTAATATAAAATTATGATTTCAGGTACTTTTTTTGACCAAATATATGCGTATACAATATGGTAATTTAGACCAGGACATTCAGAAGATGAAAGAATTTGCCACTTGGATACTGAAATATAAGTTGAGAAAATAGTCATTGATAAGGCATGTCAACTGTTCTAAGGGTTTTCTTAAATTAATAAATAAAAAATTACAATATACTAATCGCAATACCTGTACACAGTGCGATGACCCAAATTTGTTTCCCTTTTTTTCTAATTCTTTTTATAAAAATTTTGATAAATTTTTCGCCTTTTAGGAAAATAAACTTAAGTCATCACTAAATCAACAATCACAGCGTTATACACATAGAGATGAAAACTAATTTACATCATATACATTATCATCAAAAAAGTTTTAAAACATATTTCACATCGTATCATATCATATCATATCAGAGTCGTTCACAGCAAAAGCGTAGCTTTTTAGTTTGTACCCTAGGTTGCTTCACATATTTATATTATTTTACATCCAAAAATATAGGAACCCAGAGCACATGGTTATAACTCCAAAACATTAGCAGATATATACACATATGATGTCAGTACCGCATAGTCGCATATCACCCTATTCTAGTCAGGAAAGACGCGGCTGATAAGGACTATGTGTACGCAAGTCCTCAGGGAACACGTATGAGGGAGAGGGTTCAGACGACGGATCGTGATCTCCATCATCCCCTCTAGAATCAGAGTGGTACCCCTCCCTTGCCATGCCCCCACTGGTATGAACCTCATCTCTATGCAGATCGGGTTCTGAGTCATTACCTGACAAACAAAAGGGCAGGGGAGTAAGTCATAGCCGAAACACATCATCAAATAATAATCTATTAGTACTAGAAATAACAAACACAAGTAATCAAGTAATCAAAGAATAATGCATGTACGAATGCACACCCAGTTTATCACACAATTATCTTGTAATTAAGTGGCATGATGCATGTATTCTAATTTCATTCTCCTCATTTGGATCCAATATCATTCTCATCATAGACAACCCTTCGTCTGGATTCAATCCTGTTGAATTCAACTCATTCAATTCTCTAATCGAGGGAAAGCAACCGGGAGTAAACGCCTTTCAACCACGACATATCACACAAATCATCTATGCGTACCCTTTTTCTCTAGGGTGAGATCATTGCCAAAGGTCTGTCCTCCACAACCATGATATGCACCTAGAGGCCGATAGGATATATTATGGTTAAACAAAACTATCCCGGGAAAAGTCTGTAGAAACCCCCCCCCCCATCATAGGACCGTTTTATCTGTAATAATCCCCAATGGTTACTGACGAATCACCGTCGAACCTAACCTCTGCACATTCTCGTCCCGATCCTAGGAATTCTCTCTCCAATTCTTAGAATGGTTTTATCTTTCCCGATATCCTATCTCACCATCCGCAACTCCTCGTGCGAATGCAAATAATGTTCGTTTCTCTTTTCATTATTAATTCATTTCAAAATTATGAATTCATATTCATAATCAATCATCATCACAATTATCATAAAAATATTCATTTATTCATGGAAATACAATTCACATCCCATAATTGTATTAGGTTAAAGCTAGGTGTATTAAAAATTGGCAATTGGCATTTTTCATTTCAGGATTGTAATAATCGATTACCACAGGGTAATAATCGATTATCACGTGAAAATTCAAATTTTGGTGCCAAAATTCAACTGAATAATCGATTACCAAACCCTGGTAATCGATTATCCTGCACCAGTTTGTACACTGAAATGAGGTTTTGATATACCAATTATTGATACACTTCACTTTTACCAAATACAACCCAAAACGGATTTAAATCACATATAATTACATATATCTGTTCATGCATATTTTGAACAATCAAAGCATCAAATTCATATACAATTCAAGTAATATGCACAAAAGACGTAAAATCACAACTTGACTTATGATTTTCAATTCCTTTATGAAATAGTCCAATTTCATGATTAGTTTAGATCATATTCATCATATAGAAGTTGCTCAAATAAAGAAATGAGATAGGAATAACCTCCAAGTCATTTTCCCACTTTAAGTTCTCATTTTTCCTTATTTTGTGCTTGAGTTCATGAGTACTCTTACATTTTCAGCCTTTAGATTATTATTCTAGCACCCGGATAACTTCTCCCTTACCTGTTAATAGTGTTTGGAACTGATTTGAATTGAAAGAAACAGATTTGTTGGAAAATCCTAAAGTTTGGTTTCAGCTGCCAAAGGCTCTATTTTCAGTTCAACATGGTCACAAAATCAGTGTTGATCACTAAGAATAAAGCACAATAATTCGTGATCAATGATTAGAATCAAAACTAGGACATGGAATCTTGAAAATAAAACAATTTTAAAGCTCAAATGATGCTTGAGCTTACCACACGAATCAAGGAAAGCTGACTCCTTGAATTTGAAATTCAGATTTCAGATTGAACAAGCAAACTTTGCAGGGTTGTATCTTTCTCTACAGCCCACCAAATCAGGCAAACTAGGTACCAAAATGAAGATGGTTGCACAAACTTTAGTTTGGTATATAGTTTGTAAGGGTTTGAGGTTCAGATCATAGAAAACGAATCAAGAGAAGTTCATGAGAGGAAACTCGTTTTCTACAAGAGTTTGGGTGTTTGTTCATGAGTTTTGATTGTTTACTCCCTCCCTTATTTAAATTAATCAACACTAATATGTCCCTTTCAATCTAGCATAGTTCCCAGGTGATGTTTGAGGCAATTTGTGGCTGAAATCGTGGGATTTCCTCAGCCACTCATTCTTAAATCGACTTAATGCATGTTGGCTGAACTAAGACGTGATAACCGATTATCACTCCCTAATAATCGATTATTTGGGCAAAAATTTTGAAAATATTAATTTTTCATTTTATGCTTATTTTTATAATGATAATTCCAATAATAATAATTCTTAAACATGCATAATTCATTATAAACTATTTGATATCAATTTTCACGAATAAAAACTAAATAAAATTCACACCATCATTCATATAATATATTTTATATTTCATTAGATATATTATTTATAATTTCAAGGGTAAAATTCCAGTGTGTGTTACACACAGTACATCGTTTCATACTAGAACACTGTTTCAAGTGAGGCAGTACCGATATATTGGTCTACGTCAGTGCACTGTTCCAAGTGAAACACTACCAGTAGTTGCACGGTTTAAGCACTTTTTTATTTCAACAATCAATTCCTCCTAAGTCTGGGTTGATTATGAGGTATGTTGTCATATATTTAGAGGTAATTAAATTATTAGATTCCATCATAACCTTGAATAATTAATTTACAATTATGCTTTCACGTACTATCTTTAACCAAAAATATACGTATATAGTCTGCTAATTACAAGTACTTGCACAGTTTAAGCACAGTTTGTGTCCGGAGTAAAAATACATTATTTTAACCGCGGCAAAATGTTTCAGTGTTATTCAAACATCAAGGTACCAGAACTCATGAATTACATTAGTTATTTTCCAAACTTCCAAATTTCTATTAACAAAATACCTAATTAAATATATTACTGATTGATATGGAAAATCAATCAATCAAAGAAGGAAACAAGACATGCCACGTAAAGGAGTAAATTGCAAAAATGTGTCAATTGTTTTTCTGAGATTATTTTTTCAACAATCAATTCCTCCCACGCAGGGATGATTGTGAGGTATGTTATTATATAATAAGGGGTATATTATTAAATTCCATTATAACCTTGAATAATTAATATAAAGTTATGATTTCAGGTATTATCTTTGACCAAAAATATGCGTATACAATATGGTAATTTAGACTAGGACATTCAGAAGATGAAAGAATTTGCCAATTGGATACTGAAATAAAACTTAAGAAAATAGTTATTTATAAGGCTTGCCACGTGTACTAAGGGATTTCTTAAATTAATAAATAAAAAATTAAAATATATTAATCGCAATATTTGGTACCAATACAGTATACTATTCCAAGTGAAGCACTACCGGTATATTGGTCTACGCCTGTGCACTGTTTCAAGTGAAGCACTACCAGTAATTGCACAGTTTAAACACTGTTTGAATCGGGAGGTAAAAAACATTATTTCAATTGCAGAGAACTCATGAATTATATTTGTTATTTTCCAAACTTCCAAATTCCTATTAACAAAATAAGGTTATATTAGTGCTAATCAAATATATTACCGACTGATATGAGAAATCAATCAATCAAAAAAGAAAACAATGACATGTCACGTGAAGGAGTAAATAGCATAAATATGTCAAATATGTCAAGTGTTTTGTTATACTATTTTTTCAACAATCAATTCATCCTACATATGGGATGATTCTGAGGTATGTTGTCATATATTTAGGGGTAAATTATTAAATTACATTATAATCTTGAATAATTAATTTAAAATTATGTTTTCAGATACTATCTTTGACAAAAAAAATATGCATATAGTCTGGTAATTACCATTACTTGCACAGTTTAAGTATTGTTTAAGTCCTGAGTAAAAATACATTATTTCAACCGCAGCAATATCGCTATTCCAACATCAAGGTATTAGAACTCATGAATTATATTTGTTATTTGACTGGTATGAGAAATCAATCAATCAAATAAGGAAACAAGACATGTCACGTGAAGGAATTAATAGCAGAAATGTGTCAATTGTTTTTATGAGATTATTTTTTCAACAATCTATTCCTACCACGTATGGGATGATTGTGAGGTATGCTTGGTTAACAATTTAACATACAAAAAAAGCTTTGACACTAGTGTGTTGTCTTGTTACCATGTGATTGATATTAAGAGCTAGCAATGACTATGACATACATTGTTATGCATTCTCCAATTGTTCCATATGTTAATGCCTCTAGAATTCTCTGACAGAGATTATTAATTTTAGGTAGTTTATTGTTATGGACATTAGTTTTCTAGCTTTTTCACTACTTTTGTTTTTAAGGTCAAGCCATCATTTCACCACACTTAAAACCTTATTGAGTGTTCATATATAGTAAACACATCATACAGACTTTTTTAAAGCATGAGATTCCTACATATTTTTTGAGTCTAATTATCCAGTTGTTATGAGAGCAGTGGGTAATTTGTGGATTCATATGCAATTAACTTTCTTATAATAAGAGTATATGTATGAATTTCTTTCTATTATGTATTGCAGGTGTGGAAAGGCTTTCTTATTATGACAAACAAATGCAATTCAAACCATGCTATCTTATTACCTTTAGATTTGGGGAGTCTTTGTTTTGCGGTTTAGTTGTAAAATATTTTAGCACCATTGGTCACAGACTCACAGTTTATGCGGGGGTTGGCTGGTTTGTTGGGGAGGTGTTATCTTATACGTAAAATTTATGTAGATGTACAATTGTTGCATGTGCATGTGCATCCCCTATCTTGTACTTGAAGTTCTATTTTTGTTTAAGTTAAAGCTTTGCATTTTGTACTTTCTTCATGAGAGGTATTATACTTCTTCAATTTTGGATTGATTTTTTTTTTATCTTATAAAAAAAATCTTAAATATTATTAAAATTAAAAGAAAAAACAAAAAATATATATATTCGAGTCCAATCCTTGCAAAAATTTAAATTCAAAGTTCTTTTTCAATAAAGTCTACCTAGACTATCATGAATTTAATTTTATATTTTCTTAATGTTAAATTGAATGTATTTGGTTTTTTGAACTATTTGATTTTAAATAACAAATACAATTATTGATATATATATATATATTGCATTGAATCAATCATAATATTACAAGAATATTATTACTAAATAATTATATAATTAAAAATATTCGTACAATCCGTGCATTGCACGGGTTAAAAACTAGCTAGTTTAATAATATCGATAGTCACCGGTCACCACCAGAGTGTATATGATTTTATCTTTGACAGAATTCTTTGGTTTTCCTTTTCCTTAAATTTTACGAGGCAACAAATGATTGAAGATAATGAAAAAAGAAATAATATACTCGAGAGGTAATACACTTTCACCATATACCCAAAATGTCATTACTAGATAGTGAATCCATTTTTATGGTATAACGTGGATAATTATATTATGTTGGAGATATTGAGAGTTTAATTATTCTCTGCATGTGTGGATATTGGATAAAGCTAAATCATATTTACATAGTCACATGGTGCATTCTTTTGTTCCTAAGACCTTATATTCTAAAAATAGAGGGTGCTAGGCTGATGGCTCTGTTGATCTGAAGATTAGAAAAGTGTTTTATTTTCTTTCATGGTGCAGAAATTAACAGGAGGTACCTTGCTGCTGAGGAGTAAATATTAGGTACATTGTAATATATCGTGGGAATGACTTTGTTCCAACCAGTGGGGCTCCTGTATTAGCTAAAAGACAGAAATTAACAAAACAGGTGCAGGAGGTTGAGGAGAAGGTGCAGCATGGATTTTATTTAAGCTCAAAACACAATGTATGTGATTGTATTTGAGTTTTACTAAGTTAAAGAATTACTAAGCATTTGAGTTAGAATAGAATTAAATCTCAATATGAAACTAATGCACTTCATTTGCTCTTCAATTTTTAAGATGATATATTTTTCTGATAGAGTCCTACTCCTAGCTACTTGATTAGTACTTCTCATATAATAGTCTATATATTTATGGCAACCCATGGATGCATCAAGGTCCACTCATCCATAAAGAAGGGTCACATGCCTTTAAAGTGCTTGCAGAGCAAGTATCTTTCCTTACCCCCTGCTCAGAAAGTGATACACATATAATTTTGATAGTATTTGAACTTAGCCATTATGATAGAAACATAAAACTAACGTCCCTATTGATTTGGCCTAACTTGTGTACTGATAGGCAGAAAAACTAGATTCAATCTTTACTCCGAAAACTAAATGGTCAAGGACTTGAAGACAAGATAAATGTTGACTAGGGATGGCAACGGGGCGAGGAACGCTCGGGGAGACCTTTCTCATTCCCCATCCTCGGGTCTCATTTGCCCTCCATCCCCATTCTCCACCACCCCACGGATCCCCACGGGTCCCACCTAACTTCAATTTGACCTGTTATAAAATTCACAACGTCGAATAGCATTTTTAAACTTGTACACTAAATAAAAATAATCGTTAAAATTCAAGAGATTCAATCTAAAAAAATCGTTAAAATAATCGTTAATAATAATAATAATTATAATTATAATTATAATAATATATTTGAAGTTACTAAAAAACCTATTTTTTAACTATATAAAGCCTAAATATTTAAGGGCATATAAGTAATATTATCGGGGACGGGGAACCCGCGGGGACGGGGGAACCAATCCCATTCCCCGCCCCAAAATTTGTTCGGGGGAAAAATCCCCCATCCCCGCCCCCGCTGGGGAAAAATCCCCAAACTCGGGTACCCGAACAGGGCGTTCCCCGCGGGGATCCTCATTTGCAGTCTCCCATTGCCATCCCTAATGTTGACATAACAGTGTCATTAGATGGCAGGTTTTGCAACAAGTTTATATAACACCAAGGATACAGATATACAAAGCCTCAAGCTAAAATTCCAGACTATTTAAGTTTCTTTTTCTTTTTTGTTTTTATAAAATTCCAGATTATACAGATATACAGATATAACCAAAATATAACTTAGTTTTGTATGACTATGAGATTGCTTACTTAATTCATGTGAAACATGCAGGAGAGGTTGCTATTGTCAATGAGAAAATCCTAGGTTAACTTCCACTTTACATATGTTTTTATTTTTTACAATGCTCAAATTATATTGATGCCAAATAGAATTAGTTCAATCAAGTCATATTTATGCTAGTTCAAATTATTATAGCATATCCTTCGTATTTGCCAATGTACTGGAAATCTATAAACAAGCGTGTAAGTACCATGCTCTCTATAATGCTCTGTTGGTTATAAACAATTGATGCTAAAGGAAACATCGATCATTATTGAATTCAATCATTTCATAGGTATTATTTTGAAGGCAGGACTTGTACTTGATGTTATTATTATTATTTTTTTATGCCAGTGTCTCACTCTTAGTTCTTTATATAACATCTTTATTTAATTTTTATCATTGAACAAGAAATGATGAAGAAAATGATGGAGCAAGAACAAGAAATGATGAAGAAAAAGATGGAGAATGAGAGCAAATGTTTAAGAAGATGATGGCTCTTAATAACTTGGAAGCATTGAAGGAAGATGACATTGATGAAGATCAAATGGATAATGTAGCTTGTTAGGTTATTTTTTAGAAAAATGACTTGAGTATGTAATTTGTTTTTGGATTATTTTGCACTAGTAATATTGTTGTTTTGTTTTGGATTTTGATTGGATATTTTTTGTATTATGACTTTTCTTTTGCACTTGGTAATATATATGTTTTGGATTGAGCTCAAATTTTGTATGCGTATTTGAATAGCTTTGTCAAAAGGTTAAAGTTTTGAAATTTAAATTTAGGTATTAAAAAATATGCAGTAGCATACTTTGAAATTAGAGACGAAATTTCATTGATTAGAGACGGACGTTGAATTTGGTAATTAGAGACGGAAATTCGTTGATTAGAGACGAACGTTGAATCTGGGAATTAGAGACTATTTCAGTCTCTGTTTAGAGACGGAATTTTTTGGATTAGAGACGAACTTTGAATCCTTTGGTGACCGTGTCCATTCCTCATTAGAGACGGAAATGTCCGTCTCTGTTAGAGACGGACTACATTACTTTTATCGAGACGAAATTTTATATTTTAGAGACGAAATAATCCGTCCCTAACTAGAGACGGAACCGTATGCCCATCTCTAAATTTTTTGCGACGCCTGTTTTTGGGATGAACTCAATTCCGTCTCTATTGCTATAGAGACGGATTTTTTATTATTTAGAGACGGATTTTGTTCCTTCTCTAAATCAGACTTTTCTAGTAGTGACTCTTTTCTTACACCTTATCCTCTGTTTCATAAGTAATATTCTTTAATTAAGTTTCTCCCTATATATATTACAAATTCAATACTTATTAACTAATATCGTTTTTTCAAGTTATACTTTTATTTATCATAATATCTTTTTCACTTTCAATATCCTTGTTTCACTTCAAATAATAATTACATGGATAGAGATATTATAATCAAAACACTCCAAATTTTTATATGATTTAATCATTTGTTAAAATTCATACATAACCTTGAAATACAGTAGAATATTGCTTATGAAAGAGGGAGTACTACCTCATTCCTTAACTTTTGTCATTTCACAGTTTTAATGCATACTCATAATTATTTTTACAATTTTAAACTTTCATTCAATTATTTCTTTTTCTTCTTGTTAATTCTTTTTTTATTTTCTTTTCTTATCTTAAACTACTATAAATTAATTAATTTACACATTTCTTAATGAAAATTAAATACTCCTACTATAATATTGCAATTTTCAATAAAAATTAATAAAATTATTTTCAACAAAACACATATAAAATTTATAATAATCAATACTTTATTAATATACGCCCTATTATCCTTGAAAATCAGAAGTTAAGAAAGGAATGCAAAAGTCGCCAAATTAGCAATTGCCCGGTTCATAAATTGTTTACCATTCTTGTGCTAAGCGCACATATAGCCATTGACTTGTATGCTGGGAAGAAGGGACCAATCAGAGAAAACCTTGACCTTTTATACTATAGTAATAATAAAAATAATTTTATACAGAGCACGACGAATGGAGCCTGACAATGCCAATTTCGACAAACCAATAAAATAAAATAAAAAGAAATAAAAGAAAACTGCAACAAATAGTATATGTAAGTTCCCAAAACTGTACAGTGAACTTGGTAAGCAAATTCATCCATGGACTGGATTTTCCTTTACATGCAAGCAACAAGCACGATTCACGGCACAAATAACTGTTGGGAGATCAGAAATTCAGAATATAAACATAAATCCTCAGAAGGCCGTAATATGGCTTCCGTTTTTTTGTCCTTTGTATCTGACTCAATACAAACCTATTTTAAATCGCAAAGACAAGAAAAAGGTTATAAAAAACAAAACAGTTACAGAAAAGAGACAAGTTAGGCACACAAATTGATTAATTATTGGTTAACACCGACAATGGGCTACAGAAGAAGAATGATGCAGCTGCTTTGCTTTCCTTAGCTCCACTCTGCAGTAATTAAAGCAATGCCATGCTATAATTGTACTTCACGTGGGGCTGAGATGATTCGTGAGTTTTTAATGCCAATATATCAATCATTTTCCAACTTTTTTTTTTTTTTTTTTGAACAGCATTCATTTTCCAACTTTTATTTTCTAGTTTTCATTTGCGTTGAACATAATTTTTTAAGTACGTAACATTGATAGTAATAGTTACATGAATTCACTCATTTTCCTTGCATTAAACGTATCAAATTTTAAGTATCGCGTGCCACATGCTGAATTTATTATAAAAAAATTTATATAAAGAGTAATAAATTGTTTATAAAAAAAAAATAAGGTTTTGCTAACAAATGTTGATAAGGCATTTGTTAAGGTTTTTATGATAGGCATTTTTCTAAAATTTTCTACTACTTTTAATTTCTTATTAAATGTCCTAAAGACATTTATTAACATTTTCCAAAAAAATAAAGAATAATAAACCAATGTGAACAACGTATCTTATATCAAAACCTATATCATGAATCATGTATCTATGACACAAACTATACTCAATTAGACTATTAGAACCTGAGCTTTAATTTGTAATAACCAGTGGGCATTAACTCATAGGCCAATATTACTGTAATATCTGTGGCTATTTTTTTAGTATAAGGTAAATTTCATTAATGATTCATTAGGCTACTTCATATGTCCAGTGGCTAAACACTAGTATAGAGTATAGACAGGTAATCTGCAGAGTTTAAAAGTAGGATTAAGATGTATGCAATAATTGATCAGATTGCGATTGCAACTAAATCTCTAAAAAACTATAAGTCAAAGAGATTGGAATAACAATACTCTATAATGCAGCTCAAATAATTACCATATTCAAAACGTACTGCATTATCATGATTACTGATTAGTGATATCATATACTTCCTCCACCCTTTTAACATAAGATTTTTTTTTAGATTTTATTTCCATTAAAAAAATAATTATGTAATTATTAGTAGTGTTGAAAATATAAATATTTGTTATAATTTTCAAAATTATTCATATAATTATTATTGAAATTTTAAAATTGTTGAATAAACAATATCATTTATAAAAAAATAATAATTAAAAGTTAATGAAAAGTAAAATAAACAATTATAAATAATGTCAAAAAATTTACAAAAAAGAATTTTATATTAAGGGAGTGCACCACATAGAGCTTAAATTGGTACGAGCAATAAATATAATAGTCATGTTTACTACAATTAAAATGCTAACGAATTCCATCGCAGTACCAGCCAAGTCGCCAACGCTACAATATATAGGAAGTTAGGAACTGTTACTGTCACAAGCCACCACCCGAATTTTAATCCCTACACAAGTCATAATCACGTACCCATCTTATTAAAGAGCTTCCCTTTTTTAATGAGCATATATATTGGTCCCCGCCTTACATGTATGATAATATTGAAGCTTAAATGTAAACTTACTGCTAGACTGCTAGTGTTTAAACAAAATACTCTCGCCGGTTAAAAAATATTTAAAAAAAAAAAACAAACATATTTTTTTAAAAATATACCGTGAGTAAAAGTAATTAATCTTATTAAATTTTGTTTCATTCTCAATGTTATTTTTCTAAAACATACCTAAAAATTATTATCTCATTTAATTTTTTTTATTCTCAATACTACTACACTTTTTTAAAATACCTCTATTTTTAAAAAATTTGAGAAAATTAAATACTACTTAATTTTTTTTTCATATATTCTAAACTGACCCTCCTATGTTCAGGAATTTTATTAAACTGTATTAATAGTAGTATTTCACTAGTTCGGTCTAAATGATTTATTTAAAATTTTAATAACTGAGTTAATTAGTTGGAATTCTTACAAAAAGTAATTAAGACGAGAGTCTATATATAGTAGTACATATTCCTTGGTTTTTACATACTTTTGTTTGGGGCTTAATTAGGTAGTGTATGTGTGGCCTCAAACTTCAATGATACTAACACCAGCATGTGCGTCTGCTATCTAGGACTTTCCTGTTTTAATGGCCACATTCCTATCCATTATTGCTTCACGTTCAAATGTTGCAAGGAGACTTTAACAAGTAATACTACCTCTTATCTCATTTTTAAACAAAAATAACTAACATCACATTTATTAAGAAAGTTAATTGAGTGTATTTAATTTTCTCAAATTCATAAAACAAAAATTAAATGACTCAATCACATTATGAGGATATTTTAGAAATAATTGTATTGAGAATAGAAAGTCAGTTAATTTTTGCTTATATTTAATATCATTAGTGGATTGTCTTTTTATACTAGTATTATGATCCCTTTTTTTTTATTAACGTAACAAACATCTTCCTTCACTTTTTTTTTCTTGCATTTTTCTACATTTACTTGTTTCTTTTACATATTTCTTTTCTTTCCTAGCCTTTTTCATATTTACTAAATATAGTTTCAGTTGTAATTAGGAAAATTCAGCTTTTGGAACACTGTGTTTGAGACATAATTCTAGTCCAATTATACTTTGGTGTTAAATTAGGGTATTTTCTCACCCTATATATATGCAAAGAATTATTTCTTTTCGAGTTACGCGAATGTCTATTCTAGCGATTGTTGCTCACGGGGATTGAATTTTTATCATTGATTCAAAGAAAAATACTAAAGCTAACAAATATTATAAGTATAAACTTGTGTTTTTTTTAATTGATACTACCACTCAAAAGCAGCGCCTGGTATCACATTTTATTTGATCGAATACGATATGACGAGTCTCCCATTCAAAAAGGGGGCAAAAAAATACGAGAGACCTACTTGAAGTTACTTTGTTTCCAAAAGGCAAGTTAATTTTCAAGGATCTGGATAGTTTAGTTCAAAATTATTGGCAACAAAACCATGTGCCATGAAGAGACAACGTATTAGGTCGACCTAAAGTGCTATACGTACAATGTCTAGAGATGCAGGACTGGATTCCATAAACTTTTGAATCACGGCTTCAACAAATCTCCTATATGTTTGTTTAGATTCACAAACTTTTCATTCCGGTACTTTTTGTAAGACCTTCTGATATCTTTATAAAGATGATCTTATTGAGGTAGTATATGCTTCTATCCCGTGTCAATGAGAAATTATTAGAGCTTTGAAACAGATGTTGTTGGGCTAGAATTGCATAAATCATAATCATGATAGGGATTAGGGAATGCCCCTATGAACGATCTTTAAGAGATCCCACGATAAAATGCGAACAATATAATCTCCAGGTCCTATTCTTTTTCTTTACTTTTTTCAAATGTTTAACATGTTTACATACGGCCAACCCCAAATTAAATTATAATATTAGCTAGTTGTAATAATAATGGATTTTCAAAATTTAAAAAAAAAATTTGAAATTTAAGTTTTCATCTATTTTATATCAATCAATGTCAAAATCAGAATTAAACTTGAATATAATACCAGTACGATTTATGGTAAGTGAATGAGTTCTTAAATAAATATAATGTCAAGGTTCAGTTTTTGTTGTGTATATAAAAATGATTTCGTTAGTAGATATAAAATCTAGGGAGTTACTAGCATGCAATCCAATATTGGATTGTTACTATGCAATCTTCTCTTAAACCAATAAGAAGTTGTCACTTAATTCGAACATAGCAGAAAAGGAAATTAGGATGAAGGTCATTCAGATAGTCTTGAGCAAAGGTAAATTAAGTGACAACTTCTTATTGGTTTAAGAGAAGGTTGCATAGCAACAATCCAATTTTAGATTGCATATTAGAAATCTCCTAAAATCTATTTCGATGATCTCTATATTTCAAAGATAATTAATCTTTATCACTTAGTTGGAAGATATTCTTAATGTTAAAAAAAAAAAAAGCCTCACACATAAAAAAAACTCGAACCTAATGCTCCTAATTTCCACATTTTTTTTAAATAAGAAAAATATTAAGAGGCACAAGCATAAATTAAAGCATATATGCTCGGCCAGCACCAAAATTACGGCGAAGGAAAAACTATTCTGCACTGCTATATAACGGGGTGGGGGGAAGCACGTGGAACATCCTAGTTCCCATTGTTGATTTTTCAACCGTACAATTTTTTTTTGTGTTCAAATATAACTATATAAGTTGAAGTTCTATATCGGCTAATATAAGATAAGTGAGAGGGTTTACAATAAGTAACAAAATATTTGTAGAATGATTGTTTTAAGATTTTGGTTTAAGATATATTTTACTTATTGGCAACTTTTCACTGTTTTCATAATATAATCTTAAGCAATGTGACTCCGTGATTGTTAGAGCGATAAGATATCCTTACATTTTTATTGTAGGGAGTTACTATCATGCAATGCAAAATTGGATGGTTGCTATGCAACCTTTTCTTAAACCTAGTTAAAATTAGGTTTTTGCAATTTAGTCCAACATAAAAAGTAAATTAAAAATTTAGTTCTTTGTACCTATAGACAAATTATAACTTTTAATTTAAAAAAAATTAAAAGTAGTTAAAATTAGTCACTTGTGTAAAAAGGCTTAATGCAAGTGACTAAATTTAAAATTAAAAGTTATAATTTGTCTATAGGTACAAAGGACTAAATTTTTAATTTACTTTTTATGTTGGACTAAATTGCAAAAAACTAATTTTAACTACTTCAAATAATGACATGGCATAGGTGGCAACTTCTTATTGGTTTAAGAAAATGTTGCATCGCAACCATCCAATTTTGGATTGCATGATAGAAATACCCTTCATTGTATTTCATTCGTGCATGGTCATTGTATTGCTGATTTGAAGATGATAATGGCATGTTGTATGTGATTGAAAGCAATGTTCCAACTTAAAGGGGACAGGACGGGGTCCAATTATTCAAATACCAGATAATATAGATTGAGAAGAAATTATTATCCGATCTTGAAATATCACGTTATTCGTGATTTAAATCAATAAAAATTTAACATATGAAAAAATTTAATTAAAAAATAAAATATAAAATAATTGATTTTATTATATGTTAAGTTTTGATTAGCCTAAACCTATTATAACATGGTGACTCAGGACCCGATAATAATTTCTCTAAATCAAGGTCCAGGACTAAAATGAAACCATATTATCTTCCTTTGATTTCCATGCAGCAGTCTTGTGGCCCAAAAGGTGTTGTCATTAGTCATATCACTCATGGAGTCATGGTAGTAGTATCAATTTTTTAAAGAATGAAGTATTTATTTAGCTTTTGATTTTTTTTATCGTAGTAGTTTAATCTCTAAAAATTTATAAATATATATTTAGTCTCTCAAAATTTTCAGATGTATCAATTCTTAGGACATATCAATTTGGTCTTTAAAACATAAGAGAGTAAGTTAGTATGTTAATATAATATTGAGGAACTAAATTGGTATATCTGAAAATCTTAAAAGATTAAATATATGTATTTATAAATTTTCAAGAACTAAGTTGATACACTGAAAAAATATTAGAGGCTAAATTATTGATACTTCGCTTTTTTTAAAATGAAATATCAGTCTAGTTTACTCATATTTTATAGCATTTTATGCAAAAATATATTTCCAATAAAATAAAATGCGAATATCATTTGAAGTATTATACATGTTGGCATATGGCATAAAATAAAATAAAATTCTGTACTAAACACAGGTGACATGAGTGACCTCTCTGATAATTGGATGGCATAGTTGGTGGCTACAATGATCCAGTCTCACTAAAACCATCGATAGTTATCATTTGTCATCATCAATAACTTCACAAACAATATGGTCTGCATTTTTATATCATTTACTAGGCACAACTTATATCATTTACCATTTTTATGGTCTGCATTGTGCCACACTCGTAACTTTTTTTCACCTCTATGCACTTAGCTAGTTAGAATCTGGGATCTCTCTCCTTAGTTTGCTTTTGGAATGACTTTCTAAGTTCCAACTAATGATACGGAGGGTTGTTTTTTCAAGACAGGGGTTTTTGGCAGGAGTATTAGTCTACAAACCCCACTCTTTAATCCCCAAACCCCGTTTTTTCTGATGGGTTGTATCGAAATATTTTTCGATACCCCCGAGTTGGAAAAATGTATTTTTCGATTTTAAAACCCCGTTTTTAATAAACGAACATTCGGAAAAATGCATTTTTTCAATTCGGGAATATTAGAAAATATTCCGATAAAACCACATTGGAAAAAACAGGGTTTAGGGATTAAAGAGTGGGGTTTGTAGACTGATTAACTGTCCAAAAGGCTTTTTCAAGTTTCAACTAGTGGGCATCATGTTTAGCCCATTCAATTATACTTTGCAAGCCCACTGGACCAACTGCCAGTTCGGGGAAAGTTTCATAAATCCACCATTAAAAATGGTGAAATGTCTTAAATACCTTTAAATTTTAATTTTCTCTTTTCTCTCATCACAAATCATTTATTCTTGCTTTTTCTCTTCCACATTCATTTTCATACATTCTTCTTTCTCTGCCACGGAAACCTTTTCTTATCCACCAAAATCATTATTCGCTGTGCAAGAATAATTTATTTACCCTCCTCTTTCTCATCCACAAAGTCTCTTCTTTATCCCGTGCTTTAAGTTTCATTAAAATTTTGAATCTCAGTAAAAATTACGTCATGAGAGATGCTCATAACCTTGAAGTCGAGAGATCAGACCAATTCACGACCCATATTTTTTAATCATTTGGTCATGAGCTACTCACGACCTGTGCTTTAAATTTCATAAAAATTTTGAAATTCATCAAGGTTGAGTCGTGAGATGCTTACGTCCTTGAAGTTGTAAGATCAGTTTACGATGACCCAAGTTTTTTAATTGCTTGGTTGTGAGAGTAACTCATGACATGCACTTTAAGTTTCATTAAATTTTGAATTTTATTAAGATTGGGTCATGAGACTACCTAAGTTTTTCTCTAAGTAGTGATACATTCTTATAACTTGGACTTAACAGACAGATAAATATGAGCATGCACGTACCTTATCGCTCACGTATGAATTTGTCGTCAATTAGTTCATGACCATCCATTATGAACAAATACACTTGAACAATAAATGTGTGGAATAAGGATAATATAGATTGGATCGACAGAAATGAAGTGTTTTAGATTATATGAAAAATTTTAGAGGAGATAAAGGGTTCGAAGAGAAAACGGAAAATGAGGGAAAAACGAAAAAAAAAAAGAAAAATAAAGGAAATAAAATGAATGAAAAAATTGAATAAAAAGTAATGTTAGAATAATTTAAAAATTTGGGATAACATTATGTGACAATACGATGTTAAAATATTTTCTCATTTTTTTCTTCCATAACATCTCAATTTATGAAGGCCATCATTTGTACTCTCCACTTGCAGCATCGACATGCAATTGGATCCCAATGTGGGCCATGCGATGGCTGGTCTATCCGCATCTTTTATGAGCTAATGGTCTCGTCTCAAAGGAAGCAGAGGACAATTCGATGGAATTTTCATAACCTAAGTGGAATATCTGTTTGTGAATCGACTCACAAAATTAGAAATAAAAAAATTCGTAAAGTAACTCAAAGAAGGAAAAAAAAAGATTTGTGCATTTTAATTGTATTTTTTTGGGTTTAGGATTGTTAATTAAAGACGAATGAAAAAACTTTTTCACAAAGTATAAACTTCATCTTTGTTCACATATATGTGACGAAGCCATTATGTAAAGGCCCAATAGCTACAAACCAAAATGAGAAATCAGATCAACGGAATCATTTATGCATTTGATTCAACTGGGGTTTGGTATGAATTAATTTGAATCATTAATTTAGATTTCTTTATTTTTTTATCTACTACACTATTCAACGGAGCTAACGCCCAACGCCCAATCATCAATTTAGATTTGAAGGAGACGCAGACATGACAGAAATAATGAAGATGTACATGTATCCTCATAAACCTTGCACTAAAGAGTGTACCAAGAAAATGAAAACTCCATGCAAATTCTAATGCAATGTATATAGAAAGTAACATGCAAGTTCAATTGAAATCATGCCATTAACAATAATAATATTGACTATTAAGGATAAAAAATTTTACACATATTATTTAGAGTAAAATTCAATTAAAGGGCTTTATTTCGATATCCTTTAAAAAAAAATCTATTTATTTTTTTAAGTGGTTCGATAATAAAATGTCGACATGTACTTATATGCTACATTATATAAACATAATCATAAATTCCAATTTTAACAATTAAATTACTGTATCATTTTGAAAAACCAACATTCCCTGAGTTAAAACCCGCGATTTATCATGTGATTTTCTTTCTCTTCATCCTCCATACTTCTCCTTCATCCAATATTCTTCCACCCTTCCCATAATTTGTAATAGAATTATCTGGTGGAGGAGAAATCAAAATTACCATTGGTAAGGTGTGTAATGAAATACATGCAATGGTTAAAATTTGCTTGCTGCATTCACATACAAATCTTTAAATTAAACTTGAATGAATATCCAACAACTAGACACGCAATTGTACTTAAATAAATTAGGCCACCTCAGAACATTGTTTCTGATTCAGGACAGTAAGGCATATTGACTCGAGCAGAGAAAAATCGATCGAGTTTTTTGTTCACGGATGCCACAAGATGAAAGGCCAATAATTTTTAAAAGAATAAGAGTGAAGGGACACTTTGGTCCCTCAAGTTTTTCGACAGGGACACTTTAGTCCCTCAAGAAATTTAATTCATTTTCAGTCCCCAAAGTTTTCCAAAAGTACCAATAATTTAGTCTCTGTCCTATTTTCGTTAGCCACTTCGTTGAAGGACTAAATTGGTACTTTTGAAAAACATGAGGGACTAAATTGGTACTTTGGAAAACATGAGGGACTAAAAATGAATTAAATTTCTTGAGGAACTAAAGTGTCAATATCGAAAAACTTGAGGAACCAAAGTGTCCCTTCACTCAAAGAATAAAAATAAAAAATTAGTCAATTACTTGCACGTTAATGAACAAGTATTTCCATAAGTGAATTTTAGAAACTATGTGATCCTGTTGTGGAAAAATATTGAATGAAGGAGAAGTATGGAGGATGAAGAGAAATAAATCACCAACGGACTGTGGATTATAATTCAGGGAGTGTTGGTTTTACAAAAACCTCATAAGGATTTAATTGCAAAAATTGAAATTTATGATTGTGCTTATTTGATATAACATACAAGCACATGTGATATTATTTGTATTAGATCGCTTTAAAAAATATAATAATCTTTTTTTTTAACGAGTATCGAGAAAAAATCATGCGATATTATCACTACATGTATCATTTAATTGCATAAAATAGAGAGTAGAGACGATACCACAATTCTCGATCTGTTGCTAAAAAGTACAGAGAGAACCCCAAATATGAAATGGAACCCCAAATATGACATTTTTCTTCATTTGCATTTGCCAGTAACAGAATGTGTAACAATTTTAGAATAACATTCCGAGTTTATTTTTAAGGTAATTAAGTGAGTAAGAAAACATGAGTGTTATAATAAGATTTTCCAAAACATTTACAGCATGTTTGCTTCTGCTTTATGAAGGTCTTAAACGCGCCTTAGGTGGAAGTAGTCCTCTTTAATTTTAGTTTTGAACTTGATTTTGAAGGTGGCAACCGCAAAACCAAACACATCATTAACCCATTTTGAAATACGTATGTATAAACAATCCGGACTTGTGCATTAAGATTCTCACTAACTCATTAGTACCTAGTAGTAAAAGATAGGAGCATAGTACATGGGAGATAATAGTAATTGTAGCCGCGCATTTGGATGCAAAGCACATGATTCAAGAGTATTTCTCTTTCTCCTCAAGAGCACACCCAAGTTTCATAAAACTGAGCTAAAACTTTAATGTGATTATGAGAAAACCTTGTAATAATCCTGAAAATCATGGTCAAGTAAAGTAGGAGTATATAATTTCCATGCTTGAACTTGGATCGTTTTGTCACAAACTTTTATATATATATATATATATATATATAATATCGGATTTCTCAAAATTATTTTTGGTTCGTCATATATCTCTTCTATTAATTTCGATCAAATTTTGCCGTTACACCGGAATCCTAGTCAAATCCAAGAGATCGGCTACATGATGCCATGTGTGTGAAGATTATCATTTTTTAAAAATTAAAAAAAAATTTAATATTTTTATATTTTTAGTTTAAAAAAAATATTGGAGAGATGTCGTCTTTATCCACGTGACATCATGTGTTAACCTCCCATGTCTGATTAAAATTCCGATATGATATGTCAACGAAATTTGATCAAAATTTATAAAAGGAGTATATAACATACAAACTCAAAAATTACTTCGGAGAATCGGACATTAAAAAAAATCTGTGATAAAACAATCTTAAAGTTAATAATCTGACACATAATTATACCCATAAAATAATCAATCCAACAGTTAATTTAATTGAAAGAGAGGTGAAACATTAACGATCAAGTTCTTCATTCAAACCAATGTCATTACGCTTTCTTACAAAAAAATATCTATAAAAAGTCTTACTAACAATTTTCATATATATATATATGTGTGTGGATGGATAGATAGATCGGGAGAAAAAAGAAAATGAAATAATTAAATTTTGCACTATAAGAAAGGGGCGGTTAGAAGAGTTAGTACACAATTGATCTCATCGATCGGTATGAGATAGTCCCTCAATTTTTTTTAAAGATGATACGTATATGTTAATAAATTGTTGATTATTGTAAGTTTTATAATATATATGTGTTTTTTTAAATGTTCTTATTTGATTTTTATTGAAATTGTAATAGTATTTCATTTATATTAGAAAATGTATTCATTAATTAAGGTATAGTAGTTTAAGGATGAAAGAGAGAGTAAAATTAGATTTAATGAAGAGAAAAAGAAATGATTGAATTAAAAGTTAAAATTTAAAAAAAAATGATTATGCATTAAAATTATAAAAGGTCAAAAGTTATAAATTTAAAAAAAAAACAAAAAGACTTAAAAGATCAAAAATTAAGGAAATGAGAGAGTACTCCCTCCGTTCTTTATTATCTATATTTTTTGAAGAAAAAAAATTATTCATTTTTATTTATTTTTTTAGGATTTAAAGAGTGTTATAAATGTTATTTTTTATGTTTATTTATGCTTAATAGATCTTGATTTATACAAGTAATAAAAAAACTTGATGATTATAAAAAGAAAAAGAAAAAGTGTAAAGTAGTGGAGAAAACACAATTAATATATTAAAAATTTAAATAATAATTATATTTTTTAAAAAAAAAAATATGTTTTGTTTGAAATAATACAAGGAATTAAAAAGGGAGGAAAGGAGTATCATTTTCGGTACGGGTTTCCATTATCCATCCTTGGCCAAAAAACCCATAACATTATCTTCATTCATGGAGTTCAGAAAAAGACAGATAATATCGTTTCAAAGGAACAATAATTATATAGGGGACCATATCTACCGAGTGATTGGCTTGCAAAAAACTAATTAACTAATCAACAATTTAATAATGCAGTAAAAAAATGTTGAAAAATACTCCCTCTAATTTTATACTTAAGATTCGTTTAGAAAAAGAATTTTGGATTTATATGCAAGACCTCATTCTTATTTTCAATATTAACATTTAATTACTTTTTTTTATAAACACTTATATTAAATTAACACTTTTTAAAATCTCAATATATAATAATTATCTAGATAATTTTTAAAAAGTATATTAAATATTTATATTTTTAATGCTACTAATAATTTCATCAACTCACTTATTTGGATGACATAAATTATGTCAAAAGAATTTTACATATAGGAGCATAGGGAGCAAAGTATTGCACATCTAAATCAAATCAAAATATCTCACTTTTTAAAACGTCTAATCTCATTATATGTTTTAATTTTATAAAATAATCCTTCAAACATAAACATAATTTCAAATATTTCATATATTCTTTGGAGTTTTCTGATTTAGGACTGTGGACGCATGTTTAATTAAGAATATATTTTAAATAACAAATATTTATAAAAAGAAAATTAAATTATCATATCCTTAAATATTAGACGAATCAATTTTTAATGTAAATTAATATTTTTCAAGTATTTTTAACGTATGTTTTAAAACTTACGTTAAAAAAATACCTATAATAAAAACAAGTTTAAAAATTAAACTCAGACGTTTAGCCGTATAATCGGGTTTGGTGGATGGGGTGCAAACGGTAATGATGGTAGGTTTCGTAGACTTTCAGACGGTTGATGGCCTGATTTGCAACTCCAATTAATTAAATGTTCCAACCAGGCAGAGGTTAATTAATATTCCCTCAGTTCTTAAATATAAAGTCTCTTTGGAGGATTTCACGTCCATTAAAAAAGTGGAATAATTTAGCTAATTGTATTGGAAATGTGAACTTTTGATATATAATTTCAAAATTATCCCTATTAATATTATTGTGAATCTAAAAAGTGTTAAATAAATAGAAGTGTTTGTGGAAAAAAAGTAATTAATAATCATTGAAAATTGGTATGAGACTTTATAAATAGAGACAAAATAAAAGTATCAAGAAGAGACTTTATATTTAGGGACAGAGGTAGTAATAAAATATTTTGGCAGTGGAATAAAGCTCGAGAGCTTCAGCTGGGCACCACCCACCTATTTAGTTGAAACTTGAATAAAAAAAATTCAAGGGCCTACATGCAGGTTTTGAAAATACTAACATAAATTGTACTACAAAGAAAGATACTAGTATTAATATACAAAATTGATTCGGCAGCCACAATAGATGTTCTAGCATTTAGTAGCATTTCCCCAATAGAATTTAACTATTTAATTAATACAATTTAACATGCACCTGGTACGTACTAGGTTCGGTTTCTAGCACAGAACATAAGTTCAACATTATTTTAAAGGAACGGCTTTGTAACAACTTTAAAATTAGTTGAGACAAAGGTTTGGGGGTAGACTGGGTAGTTGCATGTTGTTTTCGATCGTAGACATTTCACTCATGAGGTTCTAGTTGCTGGGAGAATTATGATCCCGTTGGTGCAAGATGGGATTTAGTTGACAAGAAATCAAAGTTTGGCTTACCTATTCTGACTTGCCAGCATTGAAACCTATTTGTTCTTTTGTTCCCTTGTTTCTCATTGCATTTTCAGTTCACAAGGAGCGTGTGTATTTTCAGTTTACAATGAGCAATATAATTTTCTAGAATGGAAACCAATATCAACAAGACTCTCCTCTGTGCCTAATGCATTTTAATAGGCTTTATATTTGCCATGAAATGGTTCGGCGAACGATTTAAAACCGAGAAAACATCGAATGACATTTAATTTTTTTGTCATTAATTGTTTATGTAATGCAACTAATTGTTGTAGTCAAGATCGATTTTGCATCATCGCTTTTCTGAGTTTACACTTATATTAAATTACATAAACAATTTGTTTTTTGGGAACAATACTACATAGTAAACAAGTAGTAAATTAAAAAACAAATATTCGACAAAAAAACACGGAGTATATACATCCAGCATTCCAGCAGTTCGTTTTTTTTTTAAATGCTTCCTGCAGTTCTTAATATATGATTATTTTAGATTTTTTTAATATTTATAAGATATCATTTTAATTTTTAATGGCATTTAATTAAGGTTTTCTTAACAGAGAATAAGAAGTAAAAACTCACAAATGACTATTTTTTATTGTAAAAATAAATATAAAGTCTTCTGATTCTTTTAAGACAATGTTTTCTACGGAACTTACCCCTTTTAAGTTTTTATCCTTAGCATTAAAAGTTGAGGTTATGAAAATCCTTTAATTAATTATTTTCACAAATATTCCTATTTAGTTAACACTTTTTAAAATCCCAATAATTATTATATACTGTATGTACTAGTAATTTTTTAAAAGCATATCAAATATTTATATTTTAATATCGTTAAAAAAATTAATCACTTTTTTTATTAAACATAAATTTGTCACGAATTAACCATTGTCTAACAATTTCGAAAATAATTTTCCATTAAAATCTCTTGCATTCACAAAATTTGAGATTGAACCCAACCATTTATTTAAATAGTTATATATCACTATATCATATCATATATACTAGCTAGCCTATGTTAATTGTGGCAATAATTTTTCTTTTTTTACACCAAGGGTATCCCCCAGCCGACAGCCAAAGACTAATCCCCTCCGAGACGTAGAGATCATCGAAGTGGGTTTTGCCTCTACCAACAAAGTCTTTTCCATATCCACGACAGGGATCGAACCCCTAACATCATGCTTAAGGAACCCAGCTATCTACCAACTGTGCTAGGCTTTGTTGATATTGTTGCAATAATTTTGATATCCACGTAGCACAATAGAGTGAGAGATTGATATTCCATGGGTCCAAATATCACATATTTCCTTCGTTTTTAAATATAAGTCAAAAAATATATTTTATTAGTGGACTCATATATAACCAAAAGTAAATTAATTTTGTACTTTTAATCTAATTATTCTTAAAATATCCATATAAAATGGTTGAAACATTTAATTTTTGTTTTATTTCAAACACAAATTTTCTAAAGTAGTAAAATTGAAAAAATTAAATGCACCCAACTAATTTCCTTAATAAGTGTAACATTAGTTTTTTTTTTTTAAAAAAAAATTGAAACCAGAGGTTATGTTATAAATTAAATTTTCTATTATACATGTATATGTTTATTAACAAAGGGGATTTATGTAATTTTGTTTTGCCTTATTTTACACTTACTAATTAATAAGAGTATGTTAACTTCTATTTTTAAGGTTGAGAATAATTTTTTTTTTAAAAAAGGTTGAGAATAAATATTTAAAAAAGTATATATATATATATATATATATATAAACTAAATTTTTTGTTTCTTATAATACTAATATTACTAAATACAACATTTTATTATATAAAAGAATTTTGATATTCATTATCCTTAAAACAATATATAAGTTATTTAGAAATGTTAAGTGAATATTGAAAAACTAAAAATTAGACTCTCAATACTCATAATGCATAATTTCTTAGTTAAATTTTACATTTTTAATTGTGTAAATATTATCTTAAAGACAACATATAACAAAATCGTATATAATTTTTGTTCTTCTTAAACTTAGCCGTAAGTATTATTAAGGATATATATTATTTCCTATTGATAATTTACACTACGAAACGGAGAGAAGATGGTTACTGCAACGCGAAATTTGCATGTATAGCTTATATAAACCAATAACAATTTCTCACGCCCTCTTTATTTAGTACTCCCTTTCTTAATCCTTACGTCGGTTTAATCAATAGTACTCGATTTGTCAATCAATTAATTTGTCAATTTTCGCATTGCAAAGTGTCGCACCATTTAGCATAGCTTATTTATATTTTAAACTTACACAATATTATCTTTCTAAACTTAAAAATTTTATTCTCACTTATGAAATTTTTTATATCCTTTTTTTATACATAATTTCAGTGTGCATGACTTTTATTTATGGAATTATTAGTGTATAATATTAAATTTATTGAATTAAAAAATGTGAATTGAAAGTCAAAACAAAACTCTAGCTGGTATATATCATGATTTTTCTATCACTTTGATATTACTAGCTTGTAAATTTGCTTTTATTATTTTATAACTAACTTTAATGAATAAAAACCATAATGAATTAGAAAAATGTTTCATAAAGTTATGTTGTAATCATTTATATTGATTATTGAGAATATATAATTAAGAAACGTTATAATTATATACACACACTCTCTACTTACGTGAATATTTGTGAATAAACGTTTACTTAGGTATGGGAGAAATACTACCCGCATGGCCGCATTCACTCTGCCTTATTGCCATGATGCCATCTCTGTTTGTTTCACCTTAGCTTAATATTTAACTTATTCAACTATTGTCATTTAAACAATTGACATCTCACAATTATAAGTTTATAACAAAGTATTTTAACTACACGTAACATATTCATTCCTCGAACTATTTTATTCATATAAAAATGAGTTTGCAACACGAAATGCATTTAATTAATTAATATATAAATATATATTTTAATGTTGAAGAGTGTAATTATATATATATGTTGACCTTAGCTTGCTGGTTAAATGCAAATAGTCGTTTATTTAGTTTTGAGCAACATTTGTGATTGATTAGAATAGACCATAGAGGCATCCAACTTGATGTATTGGGTAGTTGCTCGAGTTTTTTGTATGTTACAATAAATGTGACTTCCTGGTGCTACAGTAGTATGTGAGGTTTCACGTTTAAATCACATTTAAAGTTTCCGGATACACTTTCAAAGTTTTATGCAATTATGTTTGACTTTAGTTTTGTGAAATGACAGTGATATTTTAGAAGCACAATCCTTTGTAGGTAGGGCAATGCTACCGGCTGCCATTGCATTCTTTCGCCAAGCTTCCAAATCTGTGTGTAAATTATTTTTTATTTTGGATTTTCTTTAAGGCTAAAGATAAGAAGTAATAAAAAGTATTTTTGCATTAAAAAAATACCTGTTTAATATATATATTAAAAAAACTTAGCTTTCAAAATTTTTATCTCTTTCTAATTTTTATCCCCAGCTCCAAGAGTTAGGGTTAAGTAAACCCTTTTATCTTTTATTTTTTTTACTTATGTGTGTCAATTTGTATTTTTTGGGAGGCTAATATTTAAGGGTAATAAATGAATTTTTTTATCTCATGCATGTGTATAAGATATTCAAAAAATAAACATAAAAATAAAAACGTATGTATTGGAAAACTAATTAAATAATTATCTCTTATTTTATTGAGATTTTAAAGTTTGTTTAACATATTGATATAACAATTGATAAATTTGATTTACAATTAGTCCATTGAACACAAAATTTTCAATACTTTGATCGGAGAGGACCCAAAAAAAAGTTAATTTTCGGAGAGGATTTGGATCCTAAAAACAATTGAGAAAATAGATAGTGCACAGTATAAAAGTTTTTTACACTATCAATACATCATTTATCATTCATGTGTTTATTGTCGTTGACTATCAAATAAAAGTAATACAATTGAATGGTGGATGATAAACTAATGGCGTAAAAAACGTTACACCGTCAGTGTACACCCATTAATTTCAAAATAATTATGCATAATTCATTAATACATTTAATAATGATATTATACTTTAAATTTTTTTTTTATGATTAAACTTTAAACTTTTAGGTCCCCCTTGGATGTAAATATGTAATAATATCCTTTCTCTCGAGAATTTGTTAAGTAATGGAATAGATAGAAAGCAATATTTTTATAGTCACGTGTTCCATAAATAAAAAATGTTTAATTGGTTTAGTGATAACATATAAAGATATTATAAAAAAGCAATATTTACAACCGATGGAATGTCCACTTGGGGTTTTTAAAAATTATTACAAAATTATTTTGATTTTCAAGTGATAATTCCAATCACTTATGTTTCTCAAAGAATAAATATATTTTATAAAGACAAAATTTGCAACCTATGGAATTCTTACGTGACATTACTTTTTAAAATTTTCAAATTTTTAATAATTTAATGCTTATATGGAACTTCTAAAAATATTTACAACTTTTCAATTTTTAATAAATTTAAACGTTTAGTTGAATTAACTATAAATGATTTGAATCTTAAAAGAAAACCCCAATTAATTTTGTTTCTCAATTAATCAATTATATATTATTAAAAGAGGATACTTACTTTTACCTAATAAAAATTAAAAAATACTAGCATTATAAAAATTCAAAAAAAATATTAAAAAAATTGCTATAAAGATAAAAATAAATAAAATCCAAGATTTTAAGAAATTATAATATACTTTGTATAACGTTAAAAAAAATATTTTTTAACCGATTATTGTGGAAAATTCATGATTGATCACTTGAGAAAAAAATCCAATCATTCTAAAAAAAATTAGCTTGTGAAAAAAATATTAAATAATAAAGAAAAATCAGGAAAATAAAGAAAACCCGTGATTATATAAAGCTAAAAACAGAAAAAAAAAGGGTGTTAATGTTAATGATTTATTTGTCATTATCATTTGAGGAGAAAATCTAAATCGAATGCTTAATTATGTCACAAGTCCCTGAAGTTTGGGGTACTTTTGTCAGCTACCTTATTCTTTTTTTTTTCTTTCAATGTTTGACTCCCCGAAGTTACTCTTGAGTTTGTCATATACGACATCTCTCTTCAATCATTTTTTCTTTTTTTATTTAACTAAAAATATAAAAATATTAAGTTTGTTAGTTTTTTTAATTTAAAGAAAAGCAGGATCGCCCACGGGACACCACGTGTCTTACCTCCTGCGTCTGACCAGGATTTTGACGTTATATATCAGCAAAATTGGTCAGAATTGGTAGTAGAGGTATATAACAAACCCAGAAGTAACTTCGGGGAATCAGACATTGAAAAAATAAGAATGAAATAAGAATATCTGACAAAAGTACCCCAAACTTCAGGAACTTGTGACATAATTAAACCTCGAAAAAATTTGAATTCATTCCGATAATTTTTTTATCAGAACCAATTACTGTATTAGCTTGCAATTATTCATTTGTGTATATTATAGTTTTTAATATTCTTCTCATCTTCAACATTTAATTTATCTTTGTTTATAAACATTTTTTGTTGTTGTAAATATTATGTCATGATAAAAATAGCCAATTACATTAATCTTTAACATTAATGTTTTTAACAGATCTCAAGCTATACGCATTTTCGATGTTTTTCATTTTTTAATCTAGTTTTTGTTTTTGTCGAAATTAGGTAGTGTTTGAGCTTTACATTTTTTGTGACTCAACTAATTTATTTCGAATTTGCTAATTGTGCGAGTCTTTTACTCAACGAAATGAATCTTGTTCAGGAATTGTTGCTTCACTAAGACTCGAGCCTTTGATTCTGAAGTCATACATGTATGTTTTAGTATGATGTCCAAACAACCTGATTGAATCTAATAAAATATTTTATATTTGATTATTCTCGTGGATCATACATATAATCTAAACTAGTTCAATTGTTAAAATGACGATACCGCAACTCTTCTTAAAATTATTTTAAGAAAATTTTAATGAATGAAACAATATAAAAAGTTACCAATGTATGTCTAGTTGGTTTAGTGATAACATTTTTACTGTATTTTTTATTTCCGTCTGAAAGCTCTGTTTTCAAGGACCTATGCTTTGATTTGAAGCTGAAATGCAACGTCTGATCGTCACCATTTTTTCTGAACATATGTGTGAATTGTGATCTGTACGTAGGCAAGAAAAAATGCCTTCATTTTGTTAATGAATTGGAATTTGGAACTCTACAAATTATCGTGGGATGAAGAAGAAGGATATGAAGGCTAAGATTGAAGATGGATATGGTGCTAATATTACAATGACCGTGACAGTAAAACACTTGCTACTCCCAATGGCAATTGGATCCGAACTCGCGGGTAATAGCCGCAATGGGTCCATATTTGGGTTCAAAAAAGAGATCCGTGGATTCAAAGAATTGATCGGTTTGGATACTCAATTTGAGCGAGTCTGGGTCCGGGTCTAAGATATTCAGACCCGTGGATACTCATATGTTTGTGTTTAACGAGAGAATTTTTTTGATGTCTGCAAATGTTTAATGGTGGTATGGATTAATATTAAGTTGAGTGTACAGTGATTTATTAAGGATCCCTCGGTCTATAAAAAAAAACATATAAACTAATTAAAAAAATAAATTTTTCTTTTAAAAAAAAAGTGCTAATGGTACCCGTAAAACCCGCCTGATACCAAAAGACCCACATACCCATTATGCAGCGGATATCCGAAGGGATCCGAGTGAATCCGAGTACACTAATTTATAAGCGGGTCCGGATCCGGGTACCCCATTATTCGGGCCCACCCGGACCCATTACTATAGCTAATTCCTACATTTGGTATACTCCCATCTCCGTGGACATGGAGTATAAAATTTTTTGAAACTTCTATTTTAATTATAATTATAATATTTTCTTTATAAATTTTTAATAATAATTCATTATTTTTTTACGAATATTTTTATTTATTTATTTTGTAATACTGTATTTTTTTAGAATTTTAAATAATATTTATAAAATAATTTTTTTAAAAAATATTAATTATTCATATTTTTAACAACTAATTAAATTTACAAATTTTTTAATGGGCATGAATTTTACAGGGAGAATATTATATACTACAAAATACTCGCTCTGATCTTATTTATAAGATCCTTTTGGGTTTTTTTACTTCTATCAAGGAGAGTAGATAAAATTGTTAGTGACATTGGAAATTTGAAAATTTGATATACTTTTTCAAAACTACCCCTATAATTATTATTGAAATTCTAAAAAATATTGACTTTATAAGGATGTTAGTGGAAAGAAGTAATTAAATGCTATTGAAAATTGAGAAAGAGTCTTATAAATAGGACCAAAATAAAACTCCAAAAAAGGTCTTATGAATAAGACCAGAAGGAGTAAATGATAAAAAAATTTATGACATTTTGTTTATAAATAGGTTTTGTTTATGTATGCTCCAAAACACATGTTAAAAAAAAAATCTATTTTAGGTAAATTTGTCTTGGAATTTGTCGCTGTTATAAAATTCATGCATATATTAATGGCTTATTTATGGTTTTGGTCCCTATAAGTTGACCTCTTTTTGAATTTAGTCCTTAAATCTTTTTTTGACCTTGAATGGTCCTTAAATCTTTTTAAATTTTGTTTTTAGTCCTTAAATCTTTTTTTGACCTTGAATGGTCCTTAAATTTTTTAAAATTTTGTTTTTAGTCCTTCTGTTTGTCTTCTTCTGTCATCTGCCGACATGGCAAACGGTGTGTCATGTCAGCCCTTATATTGACTACCAATGATGCATCTGATGTGGACCTCCCACTCATGTGAGCAGGAACCGAGCATGAACCGAGCATGAGTCGAGCATTGACCGTGTATGAGATATCGACCGAGTACGATGCAATTGGTAACGACATAGCTTGGTTCGTGCTCAGTTCATCGTGCTCGGTCGATATCTCCCCTCGGTTTGGCAAGACATGCTCGGTTCATGGTCGGTTAATGCTTGGTTCCTGCTCGGTTCCTTCTCACATGAGTAGGAGGTCCATATCAGATGCATAGTTGACAGTCAATGTAAGGGCTGACATGGCACACTGTTTGCCATGTCAGCAGATGACAGAAGAAGACAAACAGAAGGACTAAAAACAAAATTTAAAAAGATTTAAGGACCATTCAAGATCAAAAAAAGATTTAAGGACTAAAAACAAAATTTAAAAAGATTTAAGGACCGTTCAAGGTCAAAAAAAAATTTAAGGACTAAATTCAAAACGAGGTCAACTTATAGGGACCAAAACCATAATTAAGCCTATATTAATTGTATCAATTTTAATTTCGACGTAGACTTATCTAATTTGAATTTTATAAGGTGTTTTTATTACAATACTTCCTCTGGTCTTATATATAAGGCACTTTCTAAAAAAAATATTTGGTCCTATATATATGGCATTTTATATTTCATATGCATCATTAATTATTTTTTATTTTTTTCTCATATTAAATGTTTTGATTAACTATGTTTTTTTTTCATTAATGAATGTGAACTTTCCAAGTAGAGTGGAGGAGTAAAATTGTAATGTTACATTATATTCTCATAGAACTCACAAAAGTAACCATTTTCCTTGGTATGTGTAATTCGGTTAAGTATGCCCTATAATAAGGACTCGAGGGAGTACCAAATACTCCATTTATTCCATTTTTTTTACATAACTTTTGTCCTTTTACAATTTCAGTGCATAATCATGTTTTTTCTTCAATTTTAACCTTTAATTCAATTTTTTCTTTTATTCTTTATTAATTCTACTTTTATATTTTCTCTCATTCTTAAATGATTAAACATTAATTAATGAATGGTTATACTTTTTAATAAAAAATAAATACTATTACAATTTTCAATAATAATTAATATAAATATTTTAAACAAAATACATACTCCCTCCGGTTCAAATTATAAGCAAAAATAACTAATTTTACTCTTATTAAGGATGTTAGTTGATTGTATTTAATTTTCTCAAATTTATATAAAAATAGAGGTATTTTAGGAAAGTACAATTTGTAATGAAACAAAAATTAAATAAAATAACAATTTTTTAGGAATATTTTAAAAAAATGACATTGGAAAAAAACAAAATTTAATAAAATTAGTTAATTTTCCTTACATTTAAAAAAAATTCCTTATAATTCAAAGCAAAGAAAATTTAAAACTTATGATAATCAATAAGGAAAAAAAGAGAAATGGAGGGAGTAGAATAAAAGATAAAATAGTGTCCGCGTAAGTCATCCCAGTTGATAGCTGCAAGGACATTTATATAATTTAGGCGTCAGGTCCTGGATTTTAGTTCCAGATACTTTATATCCTTTGCAATAAAAAAAAAAGACAAAATAGTGGTCTTGCCAAATAAAAATGTAATTAAATTAAGCCATTCATATTGATTTGTTTGTTTTGGTTTTCATTAGCGTGTGTCTCTCTGTGAACGTTAGAAGGGTGAGAGTGAGAGTGAGAGTGAGGGGAAGAAACACGACTCAGACTCAGATTGCAGAAAAGCAGGGTACTTCACTTTGGAACTGCTTCCTTCTCTGTCTGTCCGTTGAAGAGAGAGAGAGGGAGAGATAGATCCATTGAAAATTGCATTCATTCATTCTCCATTCTCCTTTTTCCCTTTTCTCTCTCTTTCTCTATCGTAGTCATCGTCACTCTCTATATCACTCACCCACTCTTCACCCCTTTCATAATATCATCATCACCTTTTATCTCTCTCTCTCTCTCTCTCTCTATGTTGTTTCTTCTTTCTTCTTGATTTCATTCATCACTTTCCTTTCTTTCTTTCTTTCTTTCTTTCTTTCTTTCTCATGGCTGCTTCTTCCATGGCTTCCCCACTATGCACGTGGCTTGTCGCTGCTTGCATGTCTGTCACGTGCGACTCTGACCCTTCCAAAACCTCGTATACCCCATTTCCCTCTTCTTCTTCTTCTTCTTCTAAGAGGTCCACCAGGTCTCGCAGGATCACCACCAACCTCGTCTCCAAATTCAACAACAGAGGCTTGTTTTCTTCTCTATATGGATCCAGCATTCATGGTCTTATCTCTTCCTTTGAACCCTGCAATGACTACTATACCTCTAACTCCAACAACACTCTCTCTTCTTTCACCTCTTCCCTTTTCGGATCAAAACCTCCCAATTCCAATCGCAAACAGAGGCGTCTCAATCGTCTTTTCCATTCTGGTAGTAGTTTTCTATAAAGTTTAGATTTTTATGCTGATTAGCTGAAATTTCACTCTATACACTTATTGGGTTTTTTTTTCTTCTCCCTTTTTTTAGTTGACCGTGAATTGAAATATGGGGTCTTAATTTATTGTAATAAAAGAAGCGTTTTTTTTTGTAATTTTTTTTGTGTGTGTTGTGTTGTGTTCTTCAGTTAAAGGCTAATGCTTTTAGTTACTCGGTTTGGATATTTGTCTTTTTATTTTGTTTTTTTATGATGGGTTGTTCAGTTGTTAGGTTGATTCTGGTTTCATTTTGAGTGTTGTTGTTTTAGCTGCCTCTGTCGCTTCAAGCTACGTATGAATTAATCAATCACTTAGTTGGATATTCTGGAATATCTTGCCTTCCTAGTTTATATCGTTCTAATTTTTTTCACTGATTATTGATTATTTACTAGTCTTCTTGATTATTGACTTGTGTAAAAAAAAATATATTTCTTCAAGAAATTAAAAAACTGTTCCTGAAGCTAAAGTTGGAAATATCGCCCCACGTGTGGGATTCTCTCTGTTTCTCTTTTTTGTATTTTATTATACTTGTCATGCCGGTGGTATGGTGAAACACGTGAGGGGAGGAGGAATAATTTTTTAATTTATTTATTATTATGAATGCAAAATAGACAAAAATCTTACAGAGAAAACTACACTACAAGTGGTTTGGCTCCTATTTCTTAATTATTTTGAACTCTCTGATAAGGGCTATACTAATGAAGATTGTGTTCGCTTGGTAAGATCTGGATCAGTGGTCTAGATTGTTTTGATCCTAAACAATTGATTGAAATTTGAGTATGCTGCCATGTGACAAGATTTCCTAGCATTTTTGTTGTTGTTGGTATATAGTATAGTATAATAATAATATCTTGTTTGCACATGCCTAAGCATGGTTATGCTTGGCCCATGGTTGTATTCCCGGCTCCACATTAATGTGCATCTTTAGGATTTCAATTCCTTGAAATTTTTAAAAAATACACATGCATTGCTGCTCTTTAAGTGAAAGGCATTTATGCACCTTGCAAGGTTTCTGGTATTACTTTCTTGAATGATAGGCATTTAACTGAAATATTGATCTCCAAAGCTGTGCTGATGATGTAGACGGATTCATGAACTTATGTCCTGTCTCTCATATGTCACTTATAATTACTGATCCTAATAAACCTTGGAATTGCTAAATTTCAAGGTAAAACAATGGCTGTAGCTGTGCAACCTGCCCAAGAAATCACAACAACGAAAAAACCTCCTACTAAACAAAGGCGAGTAGTTGTAACAGGCTTGGGTGTGGTTACACCACTTGGTCATGAACCAGATGTCTTCTACAACAATTTGCTCGATGGTGTTAGTGGTATAAGCGAGATTGAGACTTTTGATTGTGCTGAATTTCCAGTGGTAAGTTATATGTAATTCAATTTGTATTTTCAGTTGTTGCCTGCTGTAGCTTTTGTTCTCATCATTCTCTGTCCCCAGAGGATTGCTGGGGAGATAAAGTCTTTCTCCACTGATGGCTGGGTAGTACCAAAATTTTCAAAGAGAATGGATAAATTTATGCTCTATATGCTAACAGCTGGCAAGAAAGCCTTGGTTGATGGTGGAATTACTGAAGATGTAATGAAAGAGTTAAATAAAAAGAAATGTGGAGTTTTGATTGGCTCAGCAATGGGAGGCATGAAGGTAACATTCACTCTTGCATGTTTAGAAGCAATACTGGATAATAGTATAGACTTTTGATTTGTCGCATTCAGTAATTGATTTTATACCTACAAGCATCATAGCATCTTTAGTTAGTTTTAAGGTCTTGTGAATTGAATCTTTTTAACACGATCCAAAATGGAACCTGAAATATATCATATTATGCAATCTTATGGCATTGATTTATTGAGAAATTTGTTACTTTTGTGTATTGAACAGGTTTTTAATGATGCTATTGAAGCTTTACGAGTCTCATATAGGAAGATGAATCCTTTTTGTGTTCCTTTTGCAACAACGAATATGGGATCTGCTATGCTTGCAATGGATCTGGTCTGTAAATAAAATTTTGGGGCATACTATGGACACCATGTATGGTGGTCTTGGTTTTTATCTTGACTTTTTTACCAATGATTTCTTTTGTGCAATTTAGGGATGGATGGGCCCTAATTATTCTATATCTACAGCTTGTGCTACAAGTAACTATTGTATACTGAATGCAGCAAACCATATCATTAGAGGTGAAGCTGTAAGTATTTCGTTTTGGTACTTGCTATTGAGATGGTTGATTTCTCATATTTTTCATGATTTTTTTTCTTTTTTTTGTAAAAAAAAGGATAGTTTAATGACACTGTCATTTTATCGAAAGCTCATTAAATCTGAAATTCATCTGCAGGATGTGATGCTTTGTGGTGGCTCAGATGCTGCTATTATACCAATTGGTATCCTTTTATTACGCAATTCTTTTTGGCTTGCGTGAAGTTATTATGCCATATATATGATATCAATCCAACAATGTTGGTGCAGGTTTGGGAGGCTTTGTGGCATGCAGAGCACTCTCACAGAGGAATGCTGATCCCGCCAAAGCTTCATGCCCCTGGGATATTGTAATATTATATATTTCCTGTTGCATTTTTTGTTTTTCCCCATTTTCCATTGCTGATTTTTCATTTATAATTTCACAGAAACTTGATGTGGAGAGTGTATTTTACTAAAACCTTTGTAATATTTTTAAGGTCCGCCAACTCAATGGGTGCTGAAAAAATGTCTATTAAATCTTTTATGTGCAATAATAAATCAATTATTTCTGGAAACAACCTCTCCGTTTGCGGGGGTAAGGTTGTGTATATCTACCATCCGTAGACCCCACTCAGTGGGAGGTGCACTGGGCCGTCCTTTGATTAAATCAATTATTTGTGTGTAGCAATCTAACAGAACAACTGAACAAAGGAAAATGAGAAATTCTGTCACATGCCTAATTTCACAATCATGAAACTTTTGAACTATTTAGGCAAAGTTATGGATGCTTGAATTGCAATTGTCGACTTTACTAAAAAGAATTGCATGCTTGCAGCTTTGGTTTGTATACTCACTCTTTCGTTCATCTTTGCAGAATCGTGATGGATTTGTCATGGGGGAAGGGGCTGGAGTTTTACTTTTAGAAGAATTGGAACATGCTAAGGTACTTTTAACTTTATCTAATAATTTGAGAATAAAATACACCACGTGCTTTAATATTGCTGCATACTTATGTATATATAATTTATTGCATTTACCTCGTCCATCAGTTCCGTTTAGTAGTACCAAAACGCTTGATATGTCTTTTTTATCAAGTGTTAGGATTGCTCTTCATTCTTATTGTTGTCATTACCACTGTGCACTAATTAATATTTCTCGAGTTCTCCAAATTTATATCAAACATTAATCCATGTCAAGTACATCTACTGCTTTTGTCAATATACCTCAAGTAATACATAGAATCATCCAATTTTGGCACTGCAGAAAAGAGGTGCAAACATATATGCAGAATTCCTTGGTGGAAGCTTGACCTCTGATGCATATCATGTAACCGAGCCACGTCCTGATGGTAAAATGTTAAACCCTTAAAGCCCTTTCCATTCATATAATTACCTTTGCATAATCATATCTTGACAAACATGATCTGCACTTGTGTATCTTTATTCTATCTCAAACAGGGGCTGGTGTTATACTTTGCATCGAAAGGGCATTAGTTCACTCTGGAGTATCAAAAGAGGATGTGAATTACATAAATGCACATGCCACCTCTACACCAGCTGGTGATCTGAAGGAGTACCAGGCTCTGATTCATTGTTTTGGTCAAAACCCTGGGGTAAAATTCTCTTTTATTTGTTACTAGTACTATTATTCTCTTGGTTGCACATTACAATGTAGTTATGCTTATTAAAAAAAAAAAGTAATTATGATTTCTTGCTCTTTTTAAATTGTTTTAAATAATGTTGTTACCTACCATATTGTCATGCTTACCTAGTTCACTTGTTTATGCAGCTAAGAGTGAATTCAACAAAATCTATGATTGGTCATCTACTAGGGGCAGCTGGTGGTGTAGAAGCTGTAGCAACAATACAGGTGAAAACCAATGCATTACTTGTTTATTTAATTTGTTTAGTAACTGAAGTTTTACATATAAAAAATTCTGAGTTTTATTTCTTCTTTATGTAGGCAATTAGGACAGGTTGGGTTCATCCAAATATCAATCTAGAAAATCCAGACAAAGGAGTGGTATGTTACCTGTTGTAAACATTTTTGCGCCATAGTATCATTTATTTATTGGGATGAAAATTATCTTATTTGGTCAATTGAACAAAATTTAGGATGCAAAGGTGCTCGTGGGTCCAACCAAAGAGAGACTAGACATCAAGGCTGCCTTATCAAATTCATTTGGTTTTGGGGGTCACAATTCTTCGATCATATTTGCCCCTTATAAGTGATATAGATACCAGATGGTGTTACTTTCCTATTTTTATGAAGAAGGTAAGCTAGTGTCAAGGATGTGGAAGCTCCACATCAACCCTTTTTTTTCTTTTTGGATAATGTTAACCAATTCCGACCTTGGTTAAGGAATCCAAGATAGGAAGTTTGTTTTTAAGAATGTTTTATTCATTTTTTCCCTGCTCCATTTTGAGCTTGTGTTTTTGTTCTTGCAGTTGGTGAGTGTACCCAGGCAACGTAATGCATACTCACTATTTTGGTGGTTGAAAATTAGAGGCTGTTTGGATTATTTGGTTGGATCAGTAAATGTTGAGAAACATTGTTAATATAATCAAGAACATTGAAGGGTGTATATCCACCTCATTAAACCAACCCTATCTAGCCATGAATGGTTAGAGTAGGAGTTGATCCACTTTGATGTAACCCTTAAACAACCACTCGATGGCGATAGACAAGTATTTTTGTTTTATTCCCATAAATATGTACAAGGATATGATCAAAGATTACATAGTTATTGAGCTCACTATCAACTACAGTACTATGTTACATTTATACTGGAATTTATACACCGTCCACTGTACTATTATTTAATGCTGAGCAAAAAAATTATTACTTTAGTTTTTCTTATATATTATCTTTAATGTATAATAATAGGGTGACCTAGTGTTCAAAGCTTCACCTAATGTGATGATGTAAAGAGGGTAAATGTATACGGTGTTATCATTGCCATTGAAGTGTTTTCTGGATTTAAACTTGTGACCAAAACCTTCAAGGGGAGACCAAAGCAGTAGATGCAAACGACGTTCTTAAGGGGAGATCAGCAGTTGGATAGATTATTGACCAGTTTGCCATGTGTGAAGTATTTTTTACTTCTTCCTTCCTTCATATAATAACACGTGTTAGTAAATTTTTCTTTGATCCAAGGTTTTTTATTTTTTCTTCAATTTTTAATGGTATTGTTTATTTCTTATTTACAAATATTTTCATTTACTCAATATTCTTTTTGAATATCAATAATAATTATAAAAATAAAATATCAAATATTATTAATTTCAATATTATTACAAATATTAATTAACTTTTTTTAATTCCCATAAAATTTCACCGTAACGGGTTATACATTAAGGGATGTATCTAGTACGAGTAATTTTTAGTTATCATCAACTGATCCAAGCTCCCGAGGATTAGTCGGAGGTCAAACCTTTCAAGTTTGAATCTTTCATGCCACCAAACAGAATTGTCAATTCCTCATCTTCCTCATTTTTATAGCTCCTATTGAATTCACTGGTCTGGTCTGCTGTATGCAATAATGTATTATTAATGCTTTGGAATTTAACAAGGGTAAACTTTTATAAATAAATAAGCAAATGGGTTTTGCTATCCATTTATATATTGGCAATGGTTAAGGGAAAATACTAATGAATGCTCTTAGGGCATTATTTAAGATATAAAAAAAGTAAAATATTATTGAGAAGTGTTGTATTCAATAAATTGATAAATTTTATGTGTATGTTTTCAATGTAATATTATTTTTTATTAATTGCTTAAAAAATGTCTTTAAGGTACTCGTTAGCGAGACCCATAATTAAAAAGTACTAGTACAAAACAAAAATGTTGTATTAGATATGTAAATCTATCGTTTCTCGATTTACTAAAAATAATTTTTTCATATACTATCATACTTTTTTTTTTTACCCATCTGGTTCTCCAAGTATTACCTTAGTACATCCGGATTTGATAGGGTTGCGTGCCTCCTGACTATGGCAGGTGAGTCTCCAAATATGAATTTTTTGCATCCACAAGGAATCGAATCCGAGACCTTGCTTAAGCGAGATCGAGCCACTTACCATTCCTCCCAACGCACGTTGGTCTATCATACTTATTTTCCTTCCTTAACCAATATTTTTAAAACATTAATTTGCATTTTCTTAAATAAATAAGCAAATAATTGCAACCAAAAGTCTGTCATTAGTCTTATCCGAAGGGATTCAATGCTCTCTAAACTGCTTCACTTCTTTTTATCACCATTACAAAAAATACTCCTTCTGATATTTTATATAAAACTCTGGTAGAACTATTACTTTGATTTTATTTCTAAGACTTATTTTAATTTCTAATAGTAACATTTAATTAATTTTTCCTACAAACACCCTTAATTTATTCAACAGTGTTTAGAAGCCTGATAATAATTATAAAAATAATTTTGAAAAAGCATATCGAATTTTTACATTTCAATATTACTAATAAAATTAACTAACTTTCTAGGTGGACATGAAATCCTCGAAAACAGTCTTATATGGAGGATGGGAGGGTGTATATGAAAGTATAAAGATCTCGTTTAATTTCAACTTGGTCTACAAATTAGGAAAATTCCAAGATAGGTATAAATATAATAATGCATATAGCGGAGGATCACCTATATACTAAAAATCATTGTGTACTACTCCCTCTTCCTGCTCGAATTATAAGCAAAACTAACTAATTTTATAATTATTAAAGAGATTAGTTGATTGTATTTAATTTTCTCAAATTTATAAAAAAAAATAGAGGTATTTTAGAAAAATTGCATTGAGAATGAAACAAAAATTAAATTAGATAACAATTTTCTAGGATGTTTTAGGAAAGTGGCGTTGGGAATGAAATAAAATTTAAAAAAGTTGGTTAATTTTGCTTATATTTTAAACCAAGAGAGGAGCGATTAGAAATCTAGACCCGTGATACACTCCTTTTCTTTCCCTTCCAACCTTTCTTCTGAGTCTTTTTTAGTTTCAAACTCTTCAGGGACAACACACTGGATGATGCACTCATGCCTTCAAGGTTCCTAGTCATCTTTACAACACTTGCCATGCCTTTTCTAGCAGTAGCCCGCTGCTGAGGTCGACGGCTCAACATTTTTCTATCAAGTGGCCAATATGCATAAGGTTCAAGCTTGTCTTTCCTCTTAACATCTCCACCTGCTCTTTTGCTACAATATTCCTTCCCTGTATAAGCCCCCCCAGACTCCACTGTTTTTCTCCGCTTTGAGGCTTTTGTTCCTGACTTTGCTGACAAGTGACTCTCTGACTCACTCCTAGTATCAAAATCAGGCTTGGCACGTTTTTCCTTCATTCTTTGTCCTTCTTCTCGGATAATTAAGCGTCCCTCAGAATCTAGCTCCACCTCATCATCATCTTCATCTAACCTTGACTTTCTTTTATGATTATCCGAGGATTTAAGAGCTGACCATGTTTTCTGCTGATCCAGCAAATCAAGTGGCTCATCATCTGATTGGTCAGACAAATGCTCAGGCAAACTCTGCTTTAGCTCAACATTTTTAGCCCTAAATAGAACAAGCAACTACACTATTAGTGCTAAATGATTTTCAGGGAAAAAAAGAAAAAAAATTGCGTGCCAGGATATGTTCAGGATCACTCATGATCGAACTAATTGCCATTAAAAAAAGCAGTCCGGTGTATAGGCTCCCATCTGACAGGTCTAACGATGGTAAATGTACACTGCCTTGTCCCACAAGTAAATAAATTGTTAACAAGATTTGAACTTGTGACCTCTAATAAAATAAGGTCACAAGGTAACAACTTTTCTATTGTGCCAAGGCTCGTCCTCAAGCTAATGAATTGCAATCAATTAAATGAAATCGGGTGCAAATCCAAGAGTATGGATTCTTGCCACTTAGATTACATTTATATCATCCAAGCAACAGTATCCCGCAAGTGATAAGATGAAAGTAGAAATTAAAAGCTACCGCTTACCGAAGTGAAGATGCTGCCGATTTGAGATGTAAAGAAGACTTGCCCCTTCTGGAAAATGTTTTACCACTCGGATGTTCTGCATCTCTACTGTCACTATCTTCATCACAATCCGAAAAAAGTTTTGAAAGATTCCACATACTTTGCCTGAAAATTGATTAAATTATATTGGTAAGAAGACACATCAGATTTCAGATATGGCTTGCAATTTTAACATGGCACTATATTCACTAAACTAAAATGGTTAGGGCTATAATAAAGAATAACATAAAAAATAATTAGACTAATTAAAGAGCTTAAACACCCTATAACGTAGAATTCAGGAAAATGAAAGTCATTTTAAAATGGATGCCGTATCTAGAAGATTGCTGGTGGTGGTGGTGGAGGACCAAACTGAAAAACTTTTATCGTGTCAGTTTTCTAACTTGTAACTGAATATAAAATTAGAAATTTAATTTTATGGAAAACGTTTATCATGCAACTTTTTATCGTGTAACTTTTATAATTTGTCTGATATAAATTCATGGTTGTTACCTGGACGTAGTTGCTTTTGAAAGATGAGATTTAGTTTCCTCAGACTTTGCACCTGGTTTCCTCTCTCTTCGCTCCTTGATCTGTATTAAGAATAATACAAAAAGTCTAAGAAGACTACCCCATAAAAAAATTATATCGGTAGAATGCTGTTAAACAGACCTTGCGTATGTAAGAGAGAAGCTTCATATGTTCTTCAGGCATGACCTCTTTAACAGCCTCCAGTCCACACTTTATGACAAGCATTGCCAAAAGAAGTTCCACCTGAAAAGAAAATCGAATCTCAGTGTTCACACTATGAACAAGTATCACAATTCTAAAACAGTCATCAGCTGCAAGTAAATCAAATTGCATTAAAAAAGCACATAAGATTAGCAAAATAGCAACCTCTGCTTTAAAATGATTTTTTGTGTTATCGTGCCACTTTAACAAACCTTCCACCATGCTTCTCAGGTGCACTTTCAATCCTTCTGCTTGTGATTTTGCTACTAACACCTTCAAATAACCAAGATTAGCCTGCAAGAAGAAGTGACAAAGACACATTTAATTCTGGGGGTAAAGGAAATAACTTTGCTTCTGTCAGCTATGCATTTAATCAATAAAATAGAAAAGCATAGAGACCTTAATTATCTCTTTATCTTCTATCCGGAGGAGGAGAAATATGGAGAGCCAGTTGAAAGCAGATGAAACAAGGTCAGAGAAGTTATAAACCAAATGAGATAGACATTTGGCAGTTGCACCTATCATAAGTGGAGTACCCCCAGCCAAGCCTCCAGCAACCTGAGATCATAAAGCGGCACGAATTCAAATTACTCTTTTTGGGCAACTTATAAATCATACACATTCAGACATGATGAGTTCAAGATAATATCATATCTTGTCAAATAAAGGAAGTGGGGTGGTATTGATTACTTTAACCAATATTGATTTGAAAAGCGAGAATTTAAAATTAGATATTCACCATGTTAAAAAAATGACACAAGTTTTCTTTGTTCCAGCCTCTCTCCTCATCCTCAAATGCCTGGCCAATTTGAAGGAGAATATCAGAAGCCTTGTTCCTGGTTTTTTTATTATCCTGCAAGGATAAACTTTCACATTTAGCACCCCCAGCAACCTTACGAAACATGAAGTAAATTTAGACTCTATTGACAGCCAAAAGTAATGTCCATGGCAAACATCTTTTCCCAGCTTATATTGACTGATCAGACCAGCCTAACCAATCAAAAAATTTTGACTGACAATTGAAAGAATCTATCAAAAATAATAAAAATAAACCTAGCCATACTGTGCTAATTGATAGTTAAAACTCAAGCCTTTAATTTTTCAAGTGAAAGTAGCGAGATCCAAAATAGAAAATGGCATTCTTCCTATTTGGAGAGATCACTGACATTAAGGTGCTTGACTTCATTTAAAATAATAATAATAATAAAAAAAAAAAATTGTTATGCAATAAAAGGCAACTAAAATAGCATGATTAAAATGTTTCGACACCACATTACCTCTTTCATAGCAAGCACTATTTCAGTTAGAAGGGAAGAATCAACAATTTTTTGCAACCTGTCCTCCACATTATCCTGTTGGCAGTGCATAATTTCAGATTTTTATGCTCATACTATACTATTTGATATGTCAATATTCTTCCAACGCAAAAACATGTGTCAAGGCAACAAACAAGGAAGGAAAATAAGTACCTTTGACTTTGAGACATGGCCGGTTAGGAAGTAAAGGCAATCAAATCTGTGACGTTTGGCAGAAATATGGTATGAAGGACAAGTTTCAACCATAAGGTCAAAAAGCTCCTCGAACTTCGATGAAACAAAACTATTGGAGCTCTGTCGAAAATAATCAAAAGAAAAAAATCCATAAACTGAAATGTTTTACAACCATAAAACTAGCTCAGCAGTGCAAACAAAAATTTTTAAATTAAAGTTTCCAATTTTCAATGAAAGATGTGTAGTAATGACATCATTGATAATCACTTCAACAACTTAACCATCACAGATGAACCAATTAATATAAACCTATCAACTGTCCTTCTTAATGGCATAATTACAAAATGAATACGTTTCGAGATGAAATTCTGAAACTTTCATGTTAAATGTTAATGAGAAAATGAACTGAAATGTAGGGAATTACCCTGAGTATGGTTAAAAGTCCTTTGTATGCCTTCTTTTGTACGACCCCTTCAACATCCTGCAAGTCATATTCATCATAAATTTCCAACGTGAAAAGGGTTAGGAAATTCCTAGTGGAAAAAAATTTAAGAAAACTATCTCAGTCAAACCTGCAATGCTGGCTTAATTGCCAAAAGTAGTAATGTATTAATCTCTTTAGCATTTAAACCAGGCAACAATGAAGCCGCAAAATCAAGATACTGGGCCCTGGAACAAAATAAAAACTGTGAAATAAATGCAGACATCTGACATAAAAATAAGAAACTTTGAGTAAAATGCAGACGTCACAAATTTAAGAAATAGCTGATTATCAACACCTCATAAACGGTAGGGTAGACATATTATTTAGTGCCCCATCAATCTGCATAGAACTTGAACTTTTGGACCTGTCTGTGTTGCTTGCTTCATTAGTGAGTTTATAAAGCTCATTCAATCTGGATGTGAATAACCTGGATACCACTGCTTTATCTGCTATGGAAGCAATATCACAAATTGTGCGCTGTAAATGGAGCAAAATCATCTCTATAAAATTCTTGCAGAAGTTTAATGTAACTAACAATGAAAGGGCCAATTCAATTCTCTCAAGTAACTAAGAAAGTCGCAAAAGTTAAAGATGTTAGTCACTTCGTTAAATGGAAAAAGTTATTACATTACAAAATTTTAATTTTAATATATGTTACAACATTATACATACAGAATGGAAAACTCTAGCTGTATGTTATACTTATATCAGACAGAAAACATTCTCACATTACCGAGGCACAAGATCTTCTCAACTGATACACATAATCACAACTATTACCAATTTATTAGTTTTAGTACCTGCATATGATCACCATCATCTTTTGTTGATTTTAGGAATACTTCAAACAAAGCATCTAACAAGCTCTTAGCAGATGACTTCAATACATTCAAATTGTCTGTTGCAACCTGATGCGAATAACGGACCAAACCTTGCTCGTTGACCATAACTTGCTCCATAGAATCATTGTAATTTGCATCCACAATATCCTTGTTTTGTTGAATCAGAAGCTGCAAACTTTTGCATATTATTTGACGAACACCAGGTTCTTCTCTTAATTTAATACAAAAATGTTCCTTCAAAACCATGAAACTCTCAGCAGTGTCCAAGGGATAGTTGCAAAATGAAGGCAGCAAAGACCACAGAGAATTAGCAAGTTCATCTGCTTTCCTTGATGATACTATCAGTCCCCACTTCTCAAGCTGCAAAACGAATGAAGTAATACATGAATACTGTGCAGTGGAATAAAACTGCATCAGATAGTTTCAAATTACGCACAATATCATTCGATGCGGCCACAATATTGTTGCACATCATCCTGCAATTGCACTATGGTCATGAATCATGGTGTTGCGGACACATAGGATCACACCGGATCCATAAACAAATTTTTTTTCAATCACAAAATATTTCACGCCACAACTAACATAATTTGCATCGAGATGATGACAATGGACACAATTGCGACTACAACGGCAATTTAAAAACTCAATAATAAAAGATAAGATTATGGTGTCACCAATATAGTCATTGAAAGTTTTCTGTCACCATAAGTCCTTGCTAGTTTAAAATCACCCAAAGACTTAATCAATGATAAAATAAAAAATGACTTCATTGATAAAATAAAATAAAAAAGTGGGGACCTGTTTGGCAATACCGCAATAATTCAAAGATTGAATAGATGGTATATATTATGGTTCTGTTTGGCACAACTAATTAGCTTATAAACCATGTGATAGCTTATAAGATATCTAGAAGCTTATAAGGTAGCTGATTAAATAGAATTAACTAACCTCATTAATAAACATAATTCTTTTTTTATATTGTAAACCGGAGGTTGTAAGCTCAAGTCATAAGCTATTACTAATTACTAAATAACTTATATTTGGTCAAATAATTCACTTCATTGCTTTACCTTACGAGACTTGTTCCTCAGGAGTTCAATAATGGTCAAAATCTCATTCGTAAAATAGCTTAAACGTGCACCAACAACATATTTCTTTAGAATTTCAAGAAGCCAAATATGCACACGGGAGAAGTCCTGATCAGCATGAAAACTGCGAGGTATAACAAAGTACAACAAAGTTTCGGAGTTGAATACACTCTTGGAAACCGAAGGAGAGTGGAGAAGACGCGCCAGGAGGTCCGACAAAAACTTTTTCTGATTCTCCAGCACCGGAAGGGGTACTCCGGGGATGACGAGTGATAAGATGGTGAGAAGCGAAAGGACGTCGTGGTGGGAAGGGTTTTGTTTGGATGCGGTAAGGTCCAGGGAAGATAGCGTGGCGCAGAAGTAAGAGAGTGGTGAGGGAGGTTGGTTTTTGTGGTTCATGTGACGGGATATGGTTTGGAGGGTGGAGAAGAGGTGCTGGTGATTTTGATGGGTGAAGTGAGAGAGGATTGAATTGCAGAGATCGTGGTGGAGTATTGAAGGTTCATCCATGTCCACGTCGTCCATCGGAGCTCCGGTGGTGGTTGGCGCCGAAGGGTTTATGCATACACCGCCATAAATAATAGGTTTTGACTTTTGACCTGTTTCAACTGCTAGTATATATAATGGGAAAAAATCGGCTGTTGAGTTTTCGTGGATTTTTTTTTTAAAGTATTTATATAGTAGTTCCTCCGGATGTTGCACACGTGCACTTAGCATAATTTTAATAATATTTCTACCATGCAACCAAATTTTGGAAGGTTGCACAACAATCCCTTAAATGAACCAATGATTGTTTGACACGTCAGCTAATGAAGTTCTAAGTTACTGTCATATCAGCTCAGATTAGTTGATTTGTCAAACAAACATTGGCCTACTAAGGGATTATTTTGCAACCATCCAAAATTTGGTTGCATGGAAGTAATGACCTAATTTTTTTTAGTGATAATTTGAGTTTTTATTAAGAGAAAATGTTTTTATACTTCTATAATTCACTAGTTAGTAGTTATATTTTAAAATATAATGTAAATGGCTATATTTCTTCAAAAATTCGAATTTTATCCATGTGTTTCACTAACGTAATGTTCTGAAATGAGATTAGACTTTTGATCCTTAGATTTTAAAAAAATAAAATAAAAATTAGAAATCTTAACTTAAGATCCTTAGATTTTTTTTTTTAAAAAAAAAAATAGAGATCTTAACTTAAGATCCTTAGATTTAAAAAAATAAAAATAAAAAAAATAGAAATCTTAACTGAAATGTATGTTCGTCAATAGTCATGTAGCATGTATGTATTAAGGGAATTATTTCCACGCAACCTAATTTAAGGTAATTTTAGGTTGTTGCTATGCAATCTTATATTGGACCAATGATATTTTGTCACCGAACATGTAATTGCCAAGTTATTGTTTAAAAAGTCAAAATTGCATGTTAAATAACAAAATATCATTATCCAATATAAGATTACATAACAACAATTCAAAATTAGGTTGCATACTGAAATATTCATGTTTCAATATTTTCACCTTCTTAATGGTGTTAAATTCTGAGGCATGTTGTTTATCTTAACACTATTTTAATATTCTGATAAATATGATGTGAGATGGAATACACTTTGACAACCCAGCAATTTATGGTCAAAATAATTACAATAAATAAGTTTGTTAAAGTATGAAGATCTTTATCTAATATATACTTTTAAATATGCTTTTGGACTAATCATACAAAAGTCACATCAAGTTAAGCAAACTAAAATCCATTGAAGTAAATAGCAACTAGTCGAAAATAGACATAATGACATGATAAAAGAGTTGAAGATTGATATAACTTATATTTTTAGTAAGACAAATTATGTGATAACACACGAATAAAAAATAAATTTGAACGCATATAAATAATATATTATTTTAACACAACATCGAAGGAAGCTCCAAAATTGGTATAACAACGCAAACACCCGATGATAATCTATGTACCGCAAATCATGATATCACCATCTACACCCCGCATTACTCACATTTTCTTTTACTTGCTACCTTTCTTTTGAGTCCTTTCTCGTTTTAAACTTTTTGTGGATAGCACACTAGATGCACTTTTGCCTTCAAGCTTCTTAGTCATCCTGACAACACTTGCCATGCCTTTTCTAGCAGAAGCCCGCAGCTGCGGTCGACGACTCATCATTTTCCGATCAAGTGGCCAATATGCATAAGGTTCAAGCTTGTCCTTCCTCTTCACATCTCCACCTGCCTTTTTGCTAGAATATTCTGACCCTGTGTAAGCCCACCCAGACTCGGATGTTTTTCTCCGCTTCTGGCCTTTAGTTCCTGACTTCGCAGACAGGTGACTATCACGCTCACTCCTAATATCAACATCAGGATCGGAAGGATTTTCCTTCATTTTTTCCTCTTCCTCGCGGATAATCAAGCGTCCTTCAACATCTAACTCTACGTCATCATCCGACCTTGATTTTCTTTTAAGAAACTCCGATGATCTAAGAGCTGACCTTGTTTTCTGCCGATCCAGTAAATCAAGAGGCTCATCATCTGATTGGTCAGAGAAGTGGTCAGGCAAATTCTTCTTTAGTCTGATATTTTTTGACCTAGATAGAACAAGCAACAATAATATTAGTCCAAATTGATTTGCAGAATTAAAATTTCTTGCTAGGCAAGGTTCATGATCGAATAAATTGCAATGCAATGATAAATCAAATCTCTCAACACTTTTTGTCACTTCCAGTTTTTGCACAACAAATTGAAATCAGGTTTAAATGCATGAATATGAACTCTTGCTACTTATATTACAATAATCTAATCGAAGCATTATTGCTGCAACAAAATCACGCTAGTCATGAGAAGAATGAACAGATTAAAAGCTACAACTTACCGAAAGGAAGCTGCTGCTGATTTATGTAAAGACTTGCCCCTTCCAGAAATCGCCTTTGCATTCCTGTATTCTGAATCATTACCGCCACTATCTTCATCAAAATCCGAAAAGAGTTTTGTGTGATTCCACATACTTTGCCTGAATATAAATTAAATATATCAGTCAGAAGCAGGCACCAGATAGTGAAAGCAATTTCAACATGTCAGTGTTCAAAAATAATATGATTCTGTAATTACACTAATCACGGAACTTAAACACCCAACAATGCAGAATTCATGGAACAAGCATGTCATTTCAAAATGTCTGACCATGTCTTATCAAAAGAAAGCTGGTGGACCAAACAGGAAAACCATAATCACACTTTTCTAACTTGTCACTGGATAAAAATTAAAAGTATGCTTTATGGCACTTAAGTTATTGTCTTTGTTTTTAATAAAGAAAATAAATGCATTATTGTAACCTGGACGTAGTTGCTTTTGAGAAATGAGATCTAGTTTCCTCAGATTTAGCACCTCGTTTCCTCTCTTTTCGCTCCTTGATCTGTATAGAAAATGATAGTAAAAACCAAAAGGATAACTGTAAAATAATAGTAATACAGTAGAATGCTGTTCAGCAGACCTTGCGTATATTAGAAAGAAGTTTCATATGATCTTCAGGCATGACAGCTTTAACAGCCTCCAGTCCACACTTTGTGACAAGCATTTCCAAAAGATTTTTCACCTGAAAGAAAATAGAATCTCAGCAGCATTCACAATATGAACAAGTAGCTCGATTCTATACCAGCCATCAGCAACAATTAAATGAAATTGCATTAAAAAAATTACATAAGATAACCAAAATAGTAACCTTCGCTTTAAAATGATTTTTGGTGTTATCTTGCCACTTTAACAAACCTTCCACCATGCTCCCCAGGTGCACTTGCAATCCTTCTGCTTGTGATTTGGCTACTAATACCTTCAATAAACCAAGATTAGCCTGCAACGAGTGACAAAAGGTACACTTAATTAAGGAGCTGATAGAAATAATTTTGCTTCAAGTCAGCAATGCATTTAACCAACAAAAGGAAAGAACCTTGATTATCTCTTTATTTTTTCTCTGCAGCAGTAGAAATGTGGCTGGGAGCCAGTCGAAAGCAGTCAAAACAAGGTCAGAGAATTCATAAGCCAACCGAGCTAGACCTCTGGCTGCTGCACTTATCATATGTGGAGTATCGCCAGCTAAGCCTCCAGCAACCTGAGATCATAAAACAGCACAAAATCAAATTAGTCCTAGCATGTCCAAGATTATATCAAATCAAATAAAAGGGAGATAATATTGATTAGTTTACAACTTTGCATTAACTAACCAATAAATATAAAGCACAAATGTAAAAGTATATGCTTACCATGTTAAAAAATTGATACAAGTTTTCTCTGTTCCCACCTTTCTCCTCATCGCCAAATGCATGGCCAATTTGGACAATAATATCATAAGCCCTGTTCCTTGTTTTTTTATTAGCCTGCCAGAATAATATCACATTTAGTACCAAAGCAACCTTATGAACTACAAAGTGAACTCAGAAGCTATCGCCAACCAAAGGTAATGGCCATACCAAACATCTTTAACCCCGACGCATAACGCACACTATTAACAGCCCTTTTGGCTGGCAAACTGTCACTGGTCGTAGCAGCAATCCCACTAGCCACAACAACCAATTGACTGGTGGCAGACAGGCCTGACCAAGCCACAACTGCCACTGTTAAAAACTACAAATGGAAAGAGAAAAAGAAACTGGACTGGATGAAGGGTCAAGGCAAAACAAAAGGGAGCACCCCCCCCCCCCCCCCCCCCCAATAAAAAAGAGGTTTTCCAGCCCAAAAAAAACATGGAGACAATAGAAGACACTGCAACCTGGATCATTTATTTAATGCAGTAAGGTAACAAAAACAGCTTGAATTGAAATGAAAATTTCAACATTACCTCTTTCAAAGCAAGTACTATTTCAGTAAGGAAAGAACCAACAATTTCTCGCCACCTGTTCTCCATATTATCCTGTTGCCATAGCAAAATTTCAGATTCTTTATGCGCATGTTGATATGTTAAATATTCTACAACACATCAGATATGCCAGTGCTGCAACAAAAACATGCCTCGAGGTAACAAGCAAGGAAAAAAACCCAGCCTTAAATGTACCTTTGATTTTGAGACATGGAGTATTAAGAAGTACAGGCAATCGAGTCTGTGATGTTTGGCCGAAATATGGCACAAAGGAAGAATTTCAACCATAAGAGCGAGCAGTTCCTCAAAATTCGACGAAACAAAACTATCTGAGCTCTGTCAAGAACAACCCAGAAAAAATCATGAGCTGAAATATTTTACCGACGTTATCGTCAGAGCAAACGCCATTTTTAAATCAACTTTAAAAGAAAAGTCAACTCGTAGTAATTACATCATTGATGATCACTTCAACAACTAAAACATCAGACAAGTAACTGATGAAAAAAATCCAAGCAACTGTACTTGTTGACAGGATTCATACGGCATAGCTATGACAGCAGTGACGGAAGGATTGTAACCGGGGATTGAGAATGAATATTTTTCAAGTTGAAATAACTACACAAGTGTAAAACATATTTTGAAAATAATGCTAACGAGAAAATCAAATAAAAAGTAGCGGAATACCCTAAGAATAATAGAAAGTCCTTTGTATGCCTTCTTCTGCATGATACCTTCAACATCCTGCAAATGATACCCACCATAATCATCCCAACTTCCCAACGGGAAAAAGGGTAGGCGAAAATCTTTGGAAAGAAAAAGTTAAGCACACTATCTCAGTCAAACCTTCAGTGCTGGCTTTATTGCAAGAAATAATGTATTAATCTCTTTAGCATTTAGACCAGGCAACAGTAAAACCGCCAAATCAATATACTGCGCCCTGGGATTAAAAAAAAAATAGGTGAAATAAGTGCAGGCACCAAACGTGAAAATAAGATATTTCATGTAAAATGCAGACGTGACAGCCTAAAGAAATTATACAAGTTCACATAAATAACTCAGACAGAATAGAGGAAAATAGAAGATTATAAACACCTGGCAACTGATTGAGACATATCATTTAATGGCCCATCAATCTGCATAGAGCTTTTGGAATTGTCAACATTGCTGGCCTCTTTAGTGCGTTTGCGAAGCTCTTTCATCCTGAATACAAATAAACTGGATACCACTGCTTTATCTGCTATGGAAGCAATATCACCAATTGTGCGCTGAAAAGGAGCAAAATCATCATTGGAAAATTGTTGCACAAGCTAAATGTAATAATAAACAACCACCTTAATTCTCAAATAATAGCAAAACTCACAAAAATAAAGCACTTAGTCAGTTCATAAAATGGATAAAGTAATACACAACACCAATTTAATTTTAATATGTTACAGTAATACATACACAGTATTGTAAACTGTAATTTTATTTTTATGTTAAGTCAGAATACATTTTCAAATTAGGGAGGGACACTGTTGCAACTACTACCAATTTATTAGTTTCAGTACCTGCAAACAACCACCATCATCTTTTTTAGATTTCAGGAACACTTCAGATAAAGCATCTAACAAGCTCTTAGCAGATGACTTCAGCACATTCAAATTGTCAGCTGCAACCTGTTGAGAATAACGGAAAAAATCTTGCTCTTCGGCCATATCTTTCTCAGTAGAATCCTTATCATTTGCATCCACAATATCCTTGTTTTGTTGAATCAGAAGCTGCAAACTATTGCATATTATTCCACGAATGTCAGATTCTTCTCTTAACTTAATACATAAATATTCCTTCAGAACCATGAAACTTTCAGCAGTGTCCGAGGGATAGTTGCAAAATGAAGGCAGCAAAGACCACAGAGAGTAAACAAGTGCATCTGCATTCCTTGATGACACCATTAGTCCTTGCTTCTCAAGCTGCAAAATGTATCAAGTTATAAATGAATACTTTGAAGAAGAAAAAAACTGTCTCTCATCAAATAATAAAACGTTATTACCTTTAGCGCCTTCTCCCTTGCACGTTCAATCATGGACAAAATTTCTTCGGTAAAATAGTTTAAATGTGCACCAACAATATATTGTTTTAGAATTGGGAAAAGCCAAATATTTGCATCAGATAAGTCTTCAACTTCCAAATTCAAAGGTATAAAGGACAACAATGTTTCGGGTCCCATTGCAACAAGAGCCGATCCGAAGCATTCATGCAGCTGCACATCATAGAATGTACTACACGTCAGTAATTTGTTGCACGTAAAAATTATAATACCAAACAACCTCAGAGACCCTCCAATAACATCCAATATATAGATGATATATTGCTTTAGAGTTTAGACATTTAACAAGTCAAAAGTCATAAATTCAGATTCTTCAACAAATACTGATTGAATATATAAATCACTAGAAACGCGATAATCAATACGGCAGCACAAAAAAGCTAAATTTTCCATCAACAGCATTAAATGGCCTTGTAAATACATATTACATGGGATAAACACAGATTCATCACCTAGAACAATAAGGTAGATAAAAACTACTATATAAGACAAGGCATAATAAACTTAGAAGGCACGGGTTTTATGCTCGGGTTTTAAGAAATAGTTAAACGATATATGTTTTAAGCTTCAAGAATCAAGCTTAATAAACTTTAAAGGTGTCCTACTTTTAAACCGGTTAGTTCATGAGAAACTATTCAAAATTGGGACTCATGATCCTTGACATAAAAAACGTAACATATCCAACCTCACTATATAGTTCTGCATTAATATAGCTTAGCAAAAAAATTAAATCAAAAGCGCGTTAGAAAAGATGAGTACACCTGTTTCCTAAAGGGAAAATCTTCATCAGGCAGCTTTTGCACTTCTTCCAAGTTTTTTAGTATTCCTTTCATAAAATAAGGAGAATATTTTCCTGCATTGAAAATAGCAGCAGTCTTAGATAGACAAATATTTCCAACTGGGCCATTTGAAGAAAGACACATGAGTAAGAAACTTAAAAGAAATCAGGAGCAGAGACCATGCCATGTTTTCAATAATTCACTCATACTATAAGAAATAAAGTTTCGTACTCTAAAATAATCTAATGACCAGCCAACAAGTTAATGAAATTAGATAAGTCAATGTAATAAAGTATATGACAAGGCAACAATCAAAATACCTAATTTATGAAACATGGCTGAAACAATATGAAATACTCGGTCCCAAACAGCAGCATAGTGGTAATCAAGTAAGCTCTCAATAGTTACGCAAATTTTTTCAATTATGGTTGGCCCTGACCTCCTTGAGTCATTATTAGCACTCATAGATATCTGATCCACTCCTTGTTTAATCAAACTTTCATCAATACAGGATGTTATCATGCTCTTGAGAGCATCAGTGGCTGCATATACGGCCTCTTCATGATCCGATGCCAAAATATCTGCATATTAAAAAGCAAAAAGTATACTTACACAATTGCTTTCGGATAACAGAAGCACACATTATTCACAGTAACTTACCTTTCAGAGCAATAAAAACAACAGGGAGCTTAATTACGCATATTTGCCTGTTAAGAGAATAAACTTTCTTCATTCCAGCATCAAGCAAGCGAGCATTCACGGTCATTCCATCTCCAGACGTTTCATTTGATGATATTGAAAGAGCCAATGAGCTTAACAACTCAAGTAGTGCTTCAGCGGAAACTTCCGATGCTGGGTAATGACATAGAAAACTTAAAGCATCTGTTATGCGCCTTGTGACTAAGGGTTGACGCAAATCCAAAAGAGATTTGAAGTACTTAAGAATGTTATTCTTGTATTTCAGCGACAAAAGAGGAAGAGAATCTTTCAAAGCATCGAGAGTAAACAAAATCTGTTGGGCTCCCTTGTTTCCTTCGGTAGCATTAGCATTTGCTCCACCAACAAGCAAAATAAACCTTTCAAGTAGGCTTGTGACCCCTTCACTTGCAGGTGCCAGTAGTGACGATTTTTGAAAGTTTAATAAGACATCACGAAGACACAAATGTGATTGCCTCCTGACCTGTTAAAAGAACTAGTCAGCACATATGATTCAAGTATTCACCATGGTCTAGCATAGCAAGCAATTTGAACCCTTGACCAGCGTATTTAGGTTCAGAGAGTCATATAGAAACTGGATCCGAGATCATGAAAGATGAAACCTTCCTACTAACCCACAATCTTCCCTTGCACCATCAGTCCTAGAATTTTCCCATCACAACAAATTAAAATTAAAATGGTGCAGTTTGTCAAAACTATTACTACTTTCTTTGACACTAATTCATAATATAATGAACGAGTGGGAAAAAAAAAAGTCCAAAACATTTCACTTCGAAAAGCTATAGGGGGAACTACGTTCGGTTGGTAGTCCAAGTAAAGCGTGTTTGGAAGACCTTCACAAAAGCTTACAGTCTTATGATCTTTCTATAAGCTCATTTTAAGCTTATTTCAATTACCTTACCTAATGAAAATAAACTCTTTTTGGCTTATTTCAATTACCATGCCTAATGAAAAATAACCTCTTTTCAGCTTATTTCAATAAAGCTTAACGGGTAAGTGCTTAATCGAGCTATTAACCCAAATGGCATCCGGAAACTCATGATCGCTCTCGAATATATATCATTTAAGTTTACTTCCTACAGCATTTAATCAACTTTAACACACTCCAAAATTTGAAGTTGAGAATCGGTACCTTAGGTCGCGAATCAGTAAGGAAGTCCAACAAGGCACTGAACAAGGGAGACACGTCAGACCAGTTAACACTATCCCTATTGATCAACAAATACGAAAGGCACTTCAATCCAGAGACAACGCCGTTCTCCGAATCCGAATGCGAGCGGAGAAGTCGCAACAAGAGATCCGACAAAACCTCTCTCTGCTTCTTCAGCACAGGAAGGGGCACCCTGGCTATGACAAGTGATAGGATGGCGAGAAGCGAAACGACAGCGTTTTTGGAAGGCTTAGATTCGGATGCGATGCGGTGAAGTGAAGAACACGCGGCGGTGAAGTAAGCGACGGGGGTGGTGGGAAGGTTGTGGTCCTTGAGCTCCTGAGACATGGCTCCGATGACGGCGCAGAGGTGCTGGTGAGTTTCGTCGGTGGAGTTGGAGAAGCGAGAGAGAACGGAGTGGCAGAAATCGTGGTTTGATTCTTCTTGGGGTATGGAGAACGAAGGCTCGTCCATTTCGATGCCTTCCATTGGAATGGATCAATGAATGTTTCGGTAAAACCCTAGTAGCCGTAGCAGCAGCAGCAGCACCAGCTCCGTTGGTGGTAACTAAGGTTTATGCAAGCATGCACCGCAACAGGAAAAAAAAAATGACTAAAATAATCTATAAACCGATTTGGGCCATCGGATCGGAGTCTTCTAACCAATGATTTTTGGGCTGCACTTCTCTCAAAAAAAAAAAAAAGGAGTTGATTTTCTAACCTCCCTTTTTGGGTTTTTGACCCCCTTTTAATTTTTTTTTCCAAACATACCATTCTTCTTCTTCTTCTTTCTTTCTTCTTCACCCCCTCCATCATCATCATCTTTTTCTTCTTCTTTTTTCTTTCCTCTTCAAATCCCCCTCCCCCCAATTTTCTTCTTCTTCTTCTCTTTCTTCAACTCTCTCTTTATTCCTTCTTCTCCTTCTTCTTATTTTTCTCTTTCACATACTTACACTCATTCCATTTCCCACACAAACACACTCACTAACTCACCCCCACACTCACCCCCAAACTCACCCACAATCACCACCACTCACATACCACACCATTCTGGTTTTTTTCGTGTAAAAAGTGCTCTACGTCAATGTCGAAGCGTACAAAACATGTCGTACGCCTCGACAGAGGCGTGGAGCTTTTCTTTTTATTTTTTTCCCAGTACGTCAAGGCCTGGGGGTATGTGTAAAATACACGTACGCCTCGGCATTGGCATACTGAGCTTTTTTAGCAAAAAAAACCCGTACGCCAGCCCCCTGGAGTATGTGTAAAATTGTCAAGTTTACACATACTCCAGGGGGCTAGCGTACGGGTTTTTTTAGCAAAAAAAACCCAATACGCCAATGCCGAGGCGTATGTGTATTTTACACGTACATCCAGGCCTTGACGTACTGGGGAAAAAAATTTAAAAAAAGCCCTACGCCAGAGGCGTACGACATGTTTCGTACCCTTCGACATTGGCGTAGGACACTTTTTCCACGAAAAAAAACAAAATAGTGCAGTATGTGAGTGGTGCTGATTGTGGGTGAGTTTGGGGTGAGTTAGTAAGTGTGTGTGTGAGAGAGAGTGAGTATGAGTGTGAGAGAGAAGAACAAGAAGAAGAAGGTGAAAAAGAAATAAAGAAGAAGAAGAAGATGGAGGGGGGTTAAAGAAAAAGAAAGAAGAAGAAGAAAATGATGGAGGGAGGTGAAGAAGAAAGAAAGAAAAAAAAGATGAAGGAGGGTATTTTTGGAAAAAAATTTAAAAGGATGGTCAAAAAGCCAAAAAAGGGTGTTAGAAAATCAAATCAAAAAAAAAGAGTTTTGATTTTCGATCCCAAATCTGAGATTTTGGCCCTCATTTTACTTTTTCATGGACAAAAATGCCCATTTTCATGTTAATTTTTCCGTCTCTCAACAAACGAAAATTTTCTGTCTTCTTAATCACAAAATATTTCCGTTTTCTTCCTCACGAAATTTTTCCATCTGTGCTGGGACGGAAGTGCTACGGTGCTATTTGCAAACAGGCATACCGTTTCGGCTAGTCACCACATAGGCACAAGACCTTGCATCCTTTTCCTTGCAAAGTTGGACAATAAATCACTAAAAAATACCAAGCCTATGATTTGGAGTGCAAAAGTATACGTTTGACTAAAAGTTACAGTGATCAAGAGTTCTTATGAGAGTGAGAGTGGTAATTAGTGACCGGAATGCATTATAATATACTCCCTCCGGTTCTATTTATAAGACCATTTTGGGGTTTTTATTTTGGTCCTATTTATAAGACCTTTTTCCAATTTTCAATAACATTTAATTACTTCTTTCCACTAACACCCCTATAAAGTCAACACTTTTTAGAGTTCCAATAATAATTATAGGGTAATTTTGAAAAAGTATATTAAATTTTCACATTTCCAATACCATTAACAAATTTATTCACTCTCCTTGATGGGAGTAAAAAACCCCAAAAGAATCTTATAAATAGAACCGGAGGGAGTATTTGAGGAAATTTAATTTGTAAACAAAGAGACTTCGTGGTACTGAACAATCATTTACATCTACTTAATATTCACTCATTACCTCGTATTCACTCTACCTCAAGTTGAGCTAGGTAATCACAAGAACTGAAGAAGGCAAGAGAACAAAATAACATCTAGCCGAAAAGATGCCTGCTTGCAAATAGCACTGCAGCACTTCCGTCTTCGCACAGACGAAAAAGTTTCGTGAGGAAGAAAACGAAAATATTCCGTGATTAAAAAGACGGAAAAATTAATATGGGGAGGGATATTTATGTCCATGAAAAAGTAAAATAGGGACCAAAATCTCATATTTGGGGGTCGAAAATCAAAGCTCCAAAAAAAATTTCTAGATACTCCCTCGGTCTCTAAATATAAGCACTTGGACGACTAACCTTTCACTGGGATTAAAGTAGTTAGTTAATATTATTAGTGATATTGGAATCGATAATATTTAGTGTATTTTTCAAAATTACCCCTATTATTATGATTGAGATTCTAAAAAGTGTTAAGTAAATAGAAGTGTTCGTGAAAAATAAGTAATTAATAACATTGAAAATTTAAATAGGGGCTTATATAAAAAACCAAGACCAAAGCACTAACTAGTGTTTATATTCAGAGACAATGAGTGTAAAATTATAGTTTTAATTTTTGAGCCTTTATTGAATATTTTAGCCTCTATTTATTGGTGAAAAAGACTAAAATGTTCTCATCGTTAAATAGTTTTTGACTTCAAAATCTCGTAAATTGTAAAAAAGAAATAAAAATACATTTTCAACACATCCATGTCAAAAATTTATTCCAATTTACTAGTGTAGAAAAACATGTAATTATTTGAAATAAAAAACCCCCACAAGGCTACTTTTAATTCTATGGTTTGCTTAATCTTAGTTAAGCAATAAAAAAAAAGTAAAATAAACATGAGGAAACTAAAATTATTACTCCTTCCGTTCCATAAAGTCAGTAAAAAAAAACATAAAAAAATTTTGTTCCAAATTGAAGTTAAAATAATGAATTAAAAATTAAAATTGCATTGTATATTTTGTGATTTGTTAATTAAGGAAATATGCATTAAATACTTGTTTTGATAATTTGTTGCTTTGGAAGACAATGCATTAAAAGCATGTTTTCTTGTATTTGTTAAATTTTCAAAAATTTACTAACTTTTTTGAACAGATGAAGTATTAACTAAGTATTAATTTTTTATTTTTTAAGGGTCTTGCTTGTTAAGGATACTAATAGTGGAAAAAATTCAAAAGTCCTACTTTCTCGATAATCCAAAAAAGTGCATTTTTCCATAACTTTTAACCACATTTAGTTACTTAACAAGTGCCCTAAGGGCACTCTTTAGCATTTTCCTTTTTTTAATACAAGATTATTATATTTAACTTCTTAAGTTAAAAAAATCCTGAATTCTATGCTACTTTCATTTGTTCTAGCATTTTTTGTCAGATGCTTTCTCTCTGTCATACAATCAATATCTTTGTATCTATGTAGGCTTTATTTGACTCGATGAATTATGTACTCATACCTGTGTGGTCTTTGACACCATATGCATCTTTCTAGCTTGGAAGAACCTTGGAGGCTTGGACTTTAATTCTCAATGACGCATTAGCCAATTCTTTTATAGTAGTGAGCAGAGAACTAGCTAGTAGACTTTCACAGAGAAAGAAGAGACATTTAGCAAAGCAAAGGTTGACGTACAGAAGGTACAGAAGAATAGTAGAACGGTGGATAGTAATATTTGCAATTTGGGCATGTGTTTGTGGGCCATCCGCCCGAATTTTTTTTTTTGCAGTCCGTGAGTAAAAATTAAAAATATTTAAAAAAAAATATTATAATAGAAAATGATACTAATTATTATTATTATTATTATTATTATACGTATGTTAGAGTGTTTCAGAGTCTATATCGGTTTATCATAGAAATTCCGGTGTGATTATGAATTTATGACTCACAAAATTGGTGATATTCATATGCAGCGTGAATTTGAAATATTAACTGTATTACACATGTTGTGTTAATGTTTATTCGTTAGAAAATTTGATTTTTTTTTTCAAAATACTTTTAATATTAAGTAATTTTTATCTTTAGGTGTTAGAAATTTCAAAAAATAAAATTTCCAAACACACCCTTATCAAAAAATATAATTCAAATCATCATAAATGAAAATATTTTACACTTCTAACAAATAAAAATTAAAAATAAAATTTAAATTTAAATTTTGTTAAAACAAAATAATGTTTCTGATCTTCCAATCTTGTAACAACATCAACACCACATTTTCATCCATTATTATCCAGGTGCAAGATATGACACTATGATGAGAAAGATGATTTTTCTCTTCCTAAATTAAGCTTGATGTAGGTCTATGTACTGTATAATTTCATGACACTCTTTTGTGTTTTTTTTTTTTTTTAAATCAACCTCTTTGTGATTGATTAATTATTTAAAATTAATAATTAAAAAATTTAAAATGAGAAACTTCATTTTCAAGCATTCAAGATAGAAACTACTCCAGATACAAGTCTATTGAATTCTTAAGACAACTGGAGTGGCTAGTCAACGATCATGTATATGTCCGAATTATTTTTACTACTACTATAAGGCTCATGTGTGACCATTAAGAGATTCACATCTGAGTCATACAAAGTCACGTGACTGAATTTAAGCTTCTCATTTGATTTCATTTTTTATAGAGTAACTTTTAATTTTCCAAAGAAAAATCAATAGCTCTTGTCTTTGTAGCAAAAACAAAGAAAGCTTACACCAATACATCTTGATTAATTTTCTTTTTAAGGAAAAAATAAATATTGATTTATAAATATTTAATAAAAAAATTCACGCTAGTATTGTACTTTTTCAAATTTTATTTATGAGAACTTTTTGAGTGTTTTATTTTGGTCATATTTATAATTACCATATTTCAATTTTTAATTGCATTTAATTACTTATTTCCACAAATATCTCTATTAAAGCAACATTTTTTACAGTTTCAATAATAATTATAGGGGTACGTAGTTTTGAAAAAATATATCAAATTTTCACATCTTGAATGTCAATAACAAATTTAACCACCTTCCTTGATGAAAATGAAAAACAAAAAAAAAGTCTTATAAATAAGACCAGAGAAGTAATTAACTACACCAACTTGCAATCACTAAACAATTAAGTAGAACCCTTTATAAAAAACAATAATTAAGTGGAAACAAAATCAGAACCGTCCATCACATATAACCAACGGATAGGATTCATTTTAGTGATTCACCCGAGGCTTCCCGCTTCTTCTTTGACCAACGCGATCAATAAGGTAGAGCGCGTTGCTAGTGAGCATGGCCACGTCGGTAACCTTACGCTTCACCTCCGCCACGAGCGTCCTATCGCCGCCGTCGCTAAACCCGTTGATACAGGTGTCACCATTGGTCAAGGCGGCGCTGGCCCACGTCATAGCATTACTCATCTGCCACTCGAACGTCCCCATGCGAAGATGTTGCAACTCGCTCAGCGTCTTGCTCAACTCGTCAACTGAGTCAGATATCTGTTTGGCGCAGTCATTTAGAGCGAGTCGTTGTCTCTTGTTTGAAGTTTGTCGAAGTTGTAACGTGTTGAGGTAAGCGGAGAGGGTGCGTGCATGGGCGAGGCTGACTTTGATGGCGGCTTGGGCTAGGTTCAAGGGTGTGGTGGTGGGTCCGGTGTAGGTGGAGAGGGTTTGGACGCAGAGGGTTGGGTACCTGGCTTGAGTGCATGATGAATGGAGCAGATCTTGTGGTTGTGTTCTTGCTGCGGTGGTGCAAGTGAGGAATGAGAGGAAGAAAGAAGAGAGTGAAAGGGTGATGAGAGTGAGATTTTGATGGGTTTGCATTTTTCCTTTTTTTAGATTTGGCCTTGTATGGGGAAGAAAATAAGGGAGTGAGAGTATGAGAAGATTGTCTTAGTTTGCTAGTAGTATTATTGACTATAGAATATGGTTAGATGCGTGGATGAAGATAAGATGAGTAGCATTGAGTAGTGGGGATAGGGGTGAGGTGGTTTTATAGGGCAATTTTGGGTGTTGGTTTGGGTTTGGACTTTAAGAGGGCAGTTTGTAGTTTGTAGTTTCTTGTTTCTGGTTTCTAGGCTCTCTTGGTCATGGGTGAGAACGCATATATGTGATATGTTGTCCCATGGTACTATGATAAATTTATAAAACCAACTTATTGAAAAGTTTATATATTTATAATAAGAAAATAACATTTATTGGTTGTTAATTAATTATTACTAAATAAAGTATCAATCATAGTATAACACATGATTTGTAACTATTTTTAATTCTGTTAGCTGATATATCACTTTTTGGCTTAATTATATTTTCATTATTTATCTTGTTTTTAAGATTTAATTTGATATTTAGTTAATTTTTAAACTTATTTTGTTTCTTTTTTTTCAAAAAAAATGAAATTTCGTCCATTCATTATATTAGTGTTAGTTTTATCGAAATATTCACACTCATTATTGAAAACTAGAAAATATTGCCAAAGAGCAAGCTAACTTGCAGTGGTAGTTGATCATAAGGATAGACATGACAGTACGATATATATATATATATATGAAATGAGATGATAGTCGGAGCTCTACTGATGAATTTGTAGAAATATATGTCATGTTTTATTGATGAAACGGTAATGAGTGTAAATATTTAAGGTAAAACTAATATTGTATATATAAGACATAGTGTAACAAATGTTGTATTCTTGTCAGAAATTTGTTCCATTATTTTAGTAAAAAAAAATGCAAAAATATTTATCCCAAATTAAAGTAAAAATTAAAAAAAATGTTAAAAATTGTTTATTATGTACTTGATTGAGTAAGTAAGAAATGATACATTTAATTACCAAAAGAAATAAATATTATGATCCATTTATATAGAAAATAGTGTAGTAAAAGAATTAAAAATTTATACATTGAGTTTTCTAATAGTAAAAAATTGCCATCTTTTAGATGGAAGGTTTAAAAAGAAACTTAATTACATTTTTGTCCCTCAATTTGGTCAATTTGTGAATTTAGTCCATTTATTTTTAATTTGGCAAATTTAATTATTCAATTGCCAATTTGTGACGATTTCAGTCTTTTCATGTCTAATAGAAGAACACGTGTCAATACCTGAGCAATTTTGTTAGACATAGAAGGATTAAAATCACCACAAATTAATAATTAAACAACTAAATTCATAAAATTAAAAATAAGGGGAATAAATTTGCTAAATTAACAAAATTGGATTAAAAGTAGTGCAATTAAGCCTAAAAAAAATCATATACTTTTTCTAAAAAAAACTAAATCATGCTCCCTCCAACTTCAAATATAAGCAAAAAAATCATTCATTTGGTTTAAAATATAAGCAAAACTAATCAATTTTTTTAAATTTTATTTCATTCCCAATGCAATTTTCATAAAACATTCCTAGAAAATTGTTATATTATTTAATTTTTGTTTCATTCTCAACGCAACTTTCTTAAAATACCTTTATTTTTTTATAAATTTTAAAAAATTAAATACAATCAATTAATTTTCTTAATGAAAATAAAATTAATTAAAATTGTTTATAATTTGAGTAGAATAACAATGAAAATGTAACGCGGCAATAAACCTCTTTCATTCTAGTACTAGCGTGCTACTACGTCATCGGGCGTCGCTCGTTGGTAGAGTGCAAAAATAAAAGTCGCCCCTTTTTGGATTCCCCATGAAAATGAAAAATGCACTCCCAGGCACCAGCAAGTGGCCTGCCTCGTGGGGGAGCAAATTTGAGCGAACACAAATTTTCGTAATATTCTTTTTATAGTACAACATAATAGTATCTGGAATAACGAGGCCGGTGCCCATCAGTGATTTACAGTACGAGTTTTGATTTTGGATTTAGGGCCTGGAGAAAAAAATTATTCAGGGGTCCATAATTTTTTGAATAGTATATTTGTTTTTGAAAAAAAAAATTAATAATTGCAAGTTTTTTTTATCTCTTAACTATTAATGATTTTTAGTATAAAATTTCAATTTGTCTTTTTCATTTGCTCACTTAATTTATAAATAAATGAAGTAATGAACTTTGTTTTTGCAACCCAACATAAAAAAAGTTTTTTACTACCTCTTTACTTGATAACTTTTTATTTTATTTCAATTCTTATTTTTTAATAATAAATTTTATTATTGATTGATGTCATTGTTTTAATTGATTATATGTATAATTGTATATATAATACAATTTTAATTGATTTTTTTTAAAAAAAAATTTCAATGAGTTAGGGGTCCAAATTCTTTTTTTTTTTTGCCCTAGGACCCGAAATAGGTTAGGATCCGGCCTCATTCGATTTTATGCTTCTTACTACATGCTACTAGAACTGATGTAAATCTTAACAACGTAAGATGTCATCGCATCGAGATATCGTTATTCTACATCTATAGCTGGCTGTTCTGCTTTTCCATGCTTGGTTAATACTTCTCTTAACTCTGCATACATACAGACTATAGCCAACTAAGCTAAGAAATTTAATAAATAAAAAAATTAAGTTTAATTATTTAAGGGGGATAACAAGTTTGAATAAAAAATATTTTGGCCGTATCAACTTGTAGATATGAATACGTTCATATGCTGGATTCCGAGTTATTCACGTCTAAAAATTAATGTATATGAAAAAGTTGTGCAAATGGATTAATTTTAGAATATTTTTACCATGCAATCAAAATTGAGATGGTAGCACAATAACCCACTAATAAAACTAATAGTTGGATGACAAGTAATTCAATTTTATCACTAGATGACAACATACATGTCTCATTAAATGACTTGTCATCCAACTATTGGTTTATTAGTGGGTTGTTGTACTATCATCTCAATTTTAAATGCATGGAAGTATTGCCCTTAACTTTATTGAAAGTTTGACAGGGAAATAAAAATTTTTCATCAACTGGATGCCATTAAAAGTTATAAAACAGTAGTATTCTTCACCAAGTTGAAGTGTGAGTGGTTACTACGATCGGTTCCTTCAAAATGAATCTCAGTCTAATTAATTTCATGTATAAAAAGTCAAAATAACGTTTTTGTTGTGTGACAATCTTTGATGGTTAATTTTCCTATTTATTTATTTTTTTATATCAAGGGTATTCCTCAGCCGACAGCAGAAAACTAATCCCCTCCGAGGTGTAGAGATCATCGAAGTGGGTTTTGTCTCTACCAACAAAGTTTTTTCCATGCTCACGGCAGGGATAGAACCCCTGACATCATGCTTAAGGAACTCAGCTATCTACCAACTGTGCTGGACTTTGTTAGTGTTAATTTTCCTATTTAGACAAAAGAAAATTTTCCATAATTAAGAACGAGAAATGATACATACATTATTCTTAACAAATCGGTATAAAAATACTCTTAAACATAAAGTACGATAATTTTTCTCATAAAGGTTGGTTACAAGGCTGTGCCTGTAATATGTCATCCTTATTTAGAAATGGTATTTTAATTTAGTTTAAAATGTGCGTAAATGCCGACAATGAAACTTCGTCTTGGATGACTCAAGTCAAATGCAACATGGAGCAATCTAAGATGCGTAATATATGGTGTTTGACTCCTTCAACTGCATGCAGCAGCATCGAATCGAGTGATTTTACACGGAGTACATTTTTTTAATAAATGTTATTACTCCTGTCATACTTAACCGAATTACACATATCAAGGAAAGTTGTTAGTTTTGTAAATTCTATGAAAATATATTGTAACATTACAATTTTACCCCTTCATTTTATTTGAAAAACTCACATTCATTAATGAACAACAAAAAAACATAATTAGTCAAGACAATAAGGCAAAAAAGAGAAAAAATAATTAATAATGCATAAGAAATATAAAGTGCCCTATACATAGGACCAAAAATTTCTTCTAGAAAGTGCCCTATATATAGGACCTGAGGGAGTAGCACAATAACCTTTCATTCTTTCAACAATAATAAATCTCTAATCTAGAAATATTTTCCTTATTCATGTAACTTAATTCATTACTCGAAAGAAATAAATCATGTATTGATCACCAAAAAAAAATCATGTTTTGATTTTTTACGTGAATATTTTGAATTGATTTTTCGAAAGTGATTGAATTTTTAAATGTATAAATTCACCATGATCATAATTAAGAAACCATCATATAAATTATGGAATAATAAGATAAAGAAACTATTTAAAAATTACGTTATAACATGTATTCATATTATTCGATAGTAATTAATTAACAATTAATCCGTGGAATGCACAAGTCAATTACTTAGCTAATACCATTAATTTATCATCACTTCCAAAAAATAATATATTTAAACGATGAATAATATATCGTCAAGTAATGTACGACTTAGGCTCAAATGCATAAAAATAAAAAGTATACATCTGTAATTGTTTTAACCATTGATTTCAGTTGACATGTGATCATGGACTAAAAAGTTAGTGGGCTATAATTTCCTTAAACTGATCATAACTTTTACATTTTATATATTATTTTATGAAAATATGATTAAAGTTAAAAAAAATGAAAATATGGTTAATTACTTAATTATATATTGGTCAAAGAGATCTATGAAATGGTATGTGTTCTGAAATATTAATATTACATTTTTTTCAAAAAAAATAACAAAAAGAAAGAATGCACAATGGATATAAAAACTTATATATATACAACAGTGGGTTGGTCAAGTGGCAGCTCACTTGATCCATTACGCAACTGATCTCGAGTTCGAGTCTTGGGTATTGAACAACCCCCGTATGGTTCTCCCACAAAACGACGTTGTCATCATAATGATGTGATGTGTCATTAAAAGTATTTATTCAAAAATTATTAATTAATTCTAAATCACCATATTATTTATGGTCCAAATCATATTATTTATAGTTCAAATCAATACTAATATGACAATTTTTTTAATGATGAGATGTTAATCTTATGACTTTGATCATTTATAAGGCTTCTTCAAATTTACAAATCTTAAAAATCGAGCTTGAAATTAGGTCCAATCCTAACTTATTATGGGTCCTTTTCACCCTTCCTTTTGGACTGGCACCGCTCGAAATCACATTATTCTTTCACATCTCAATACATAAAAGCTAAGGATTTAATAGGCGACCACCAAATTAACACGTTGTAATCCCAACTATCTTAGTTTTTTTATAAAAAAAAAAAATTAAATTGAACTATCTTAGCTTATTAGTACCAACACTTAATTAGTATTACAATTAGTAGTGTTAAATATTTGGTTGTTCAAACTACCGAAGAATCATGAATCGTAAACATATATGTGGCTCATACATAGGGCACGAACCACAAGGTGTGCGGGTGCTGAAATTTTTTTTGGGTTATTACTTTATCCAAAATAAAAATGATTGAATATCTTTTTGGAAGGGAAACTTTAAAGTATCTGAAACAATATGAGTGGATTTTTTATTTTTTATTTCTAAGGAATATTTTCTATAAGAATTCGACTTTCATATCAATTGATTCTTTTTTTTTGGTAAGCATATCAATTGATTCTTTGTTCTTTCAAGATCCTTACTATCCTAATATATTTATATTGGGTCAATCCATTAGGATATAAGATAATACTCTCTAATCATATTTATAGTTTGCACTTTGGAAATACACTCTGATTTAATTTATAGGTCATTTTATATTTTTTAGGAGACACATTTATTGTTATTTTCTCTTATTTTCATTTTATTTATTAGTATAAAAATAATACGTTGTGAAATTCTCAATGCAAGTAGTTAAGAAGATAAAATTATAATATTAAATTAAATTTTTAAAGTTTCAAGAAATGTAATTATCATACTTAATCCGTATGACATTGTTAAATATGACCAGAGAAAATAATTTTAACAAGTTAAGAGTGATAATTGAATAGTATTGGCATATTCCCATATGACTTGGAATATTACTCACATTCCTATTACCCCTGTGGAAAGTGGGAATCTCATGCTAGTAGCCTAGTAGTAGATTTTACCAATTGAATTAAGGATAACCCAATAAATTAACCTACAAATTAAAGTTTTCCTTCCATGGGAATTTTCCAAGTATTATATATTTTTTTCGGTCTCAATTATAAAAACAAATCCTAATTTTATATTTTCAAAAAGATAGTTAAGTATATTTAATGTTTTCAATTTGTTAAAAATTAAAGCGATTCTAATAAAATTGCATTAAGAATAAAACAAAAATTAGATGAGATAAATAAATATTTTAAAAATAATGGTATTGAAAATTAAACGTTGATTTTTTTTTTAATATTTGACACTAAAATAAACATGTTTTTTCCCTTATATAACAGGACATCCACGGCAAAGTCTGAAGAGAGTATGGTGGAGAGTCTTAAGTTCAGATTTTCTTTCAGACTCTGCTAATCTTCACAGACTCAACTTAAGACTCTATGGGATCCGATTTTGTCACTTTCTTCCTTTTTTACTTTATAATACCATAATAAACAAATAATATAAATAAAAAATAAATAAAAATAACAATAAATTAATAATAAATAATAATTACAAATAATAATAATAATAATTTTTAAAAAATAAAAATAATATTTTAAATATATATTTTCTCTTGTATTCTAAAATATATTGTCTTGTTATGAAAAAATAAATAGTTTTTTTTTTATGATTTTGAGAAAATTAAATACACTCAAATAATTTTCTTAAATACTTGTGAAATTAATTATTTTTGCTTAAAAATGGACCGAAAGAAGTACATTTTTTTATATTTAAATAAATAATTTGAAACTAAAAATAGGCGTTATTTCTAGTATGCAACGGTCCATTGTGTGACTATATAGCACATGTTTATAATAAATAAATAAATAAATAATGGAGCATTCGTGTCAACATTTTGGAGGACAATAAGGAAGCGTTTATTAAATTATAATAATTTGAATTATATTGTATTGTTATATAATTTATAATTTTTAGTAAGTACCATTAATTATTGTAATGTTAACTTTGATTTAATTTTAATATTTAAATTTTATCTGGAATTATTTTTATAAATATTATCGATAAATTATAAATTTTAAATTGCTAATTATTCGATAAATTTATAATGTAAAATTAATAATTTAAAAAATTATTAATTATTTTACATTGCTAATTATTCGATAAATTATTAATTATTTTATATTCATAACACAAACAAGCTATTGACTTAGTGGTTGCCCAATGTGTCATAGTTGTTTCCTCCCCTTGGTCAGGGGGTCGAATCCCACTATGGCATTTTTGTCAATATATATAACCTGTATATTGCAAATGAGTGGGGAGTCAACCGGACGCTGCCACGTGTCGTAACGTGGAGGTTGCGTCAATTCACATGACGTCACCCGGATTGACGCAACGTGGCATTGCGTCATTTTTTTTTTTTTTTTGCAAAATTATTTTTGCCGAATCAAAGAGTGACACGTGTCACCTGACGTAAATAGTTTCAAAACTACCCTTTTTTCGTAAATTATTTGTAAAACTACCCCACTTAGGTAAAAAAGCCAACCTTTTAATCATTTTAATTTTTTTAAAATCGTAATTTATGTATAAAGCATAATCAGCAGCGATCGATTTCTAATCTAGATAAATAATCATAAATAGATCGATTAATTAAAAAAAGCACTCAAAGAAAGCTTGCTTTAATTTAAACTCTTGAGTTTTATTCGAAATCCAAAAAAAGTAGTACTTAGTACCATGTATATACATCTTCTTCTAAATAATCACTGTACTTATTTAACAATAATCTAATTAAGAGTAAACATCAATAGCATAAATGAACACAGCTTAATTTGCTTCTTGATTCTCCTCCAAATCTAAGCTTAAACTCATGAGCATCCCATAATTTAACAACGTTGCCGTTAAACACCGTTAAATCCTGGCGCGTGTACCACCCTCTCTCACACTCTCCCATTCTCAACCTCAACAAACTCTCCCGCCACTCCAATTCACACCCACCGTTCGATCTAATTCTGATCCCTTCTCTCTGATTCTCTCCCCACTTCTTCATCTCCCCAACACCCAATACGTCGTCGTTCCCGCAACACTCCACGTCATCCTCGTAATAAACGGTAAACTTCCCCTTCCTCACTCCGTCAACATCATCATTAACGGAGTCATCAGGCTCCAACACCTGCGGAACCGGGTCGGGTTGGTCAAATACACGAGTGCAATCAGGGAGTTGTAGCAATTCGGGTTTGGGAGAGCGAGTTTTCCAGAAGCTGAGTGATGCAGCGAGCCATGTGCAGAGGTTGTTGATGAGGAGAGAGATGAAACGGAAGGTGGAGTAGTTGAGAACCAGAGGAGAATCCACAGAAACGTTCATCATCGTCATTTCTATGGATTTGCAGTAAATAAGAAAAATGAATGAGAATGGTGAAGGAGCTAGGAGAGTGGTAAAGGTAGGGTTTTATGGAGAGAACGAAGAGGGTGGAATGACACTCTGGGATTGAATTGAATGGTATCTTAAGAAATATGCTTAGGATCTTCAACTAAGATGCGAATAAGGTTAAGGGTTAAGGGTACATGCCATATTTGTACCCCTACGATCGGATCCTGGGTCAAAATTCAATAAAAATGACATTCATTCAGTCATAAGGTAATAATAATGGCACCCAACGCGTGTAAGGTTTTGACCTCCCACGCGCGCACCTACCCTCTCACTCTCCTATTTATCATCTCCGTCCAACTTGTATGTATGTATTTCTTGTTTTGCTGCATTGCTGCACTAATAATAATGTGGAAAATACACTTCAAAAAAATGTGGAAAATATGTTTTGGAATTGTTTGAGTTAGTGACATGATAATAGCATAAGAGTGGTTCGGTCTGGCCGTAAAGTGTGAGATGAAGTCTCACATTGGATAAGATGAGATGAGTAAGAAGGTTTATAAGTGGTAAGACCCATAGAACCGCCATTGCCTTAAGGTTTTGATTCAGTATGTGGTGTCTCACTTATAAGTGGTTCCTCCCTATTCCCATGACCCTGGAGCAATGTCACAACCCCGGTGGTTGGAACCTCCCCAGTTGAAGGTCCTGACTCTGGTATCAGAGCCGATGGTTCGGTTGGGACTTGAAGGGGGAGATTGTTGGGTATTCAAGTGTGAGATGAAGTCCCATATTCACATTGGATAAGATGGGATGAGTGAAAAGGTTTATAAGTGATAAGACCCATAGAACCATTGCTTCAAGGTTTTGGTTCAGGATGTGGTGTCTCACTTATAAGTGGTTCCTCACTATTCCCATGATCCTGGAGCAATGTGATTCCCCGGTGGTTGAAACCTCTCCAGTTGAAGGTCCTGACAGTGATCCACCATGTTGTCCCCAGCCGAACAATCAGACCATTCATAGATGATTTGATTCGATCAGGTTCAATGGCCTATCTTTGACATTTATTTAAAAGGCAAATTCTAACAAGTGTTTTTGGTGTACTTGTTGAGAAATCAAATATAATAGATAACCAATAAAAATACATTTTTTTTTAGATTTTCAAGACAAAAAGTAATGCACTCTCAAATTATGAAGCGATAAATAATTTGGAATAAATTATAATAACTAAAGTGACAAATAAACTGGAACGAAAAATAAAAGAAAAAAAGATCGAGTAACCGATCAGTCCAGTCTAAATGGTCTAAAAAATTATGAGATTGTGGATCTAACCACACAGTAACGGTTTGAAAAAAAATCGAGATCAGACCAAACCATAAAGCCAAATCAAACCACGTTTTTTAGTCTAGTTCGATTTAATCGAGTGATCTAATCCAAAACCACCTATATCCCATCAGTTTGTCTCACAAGCCTTTCTTTTTTCTTTTTTTCATTTTCTATTTTTCACAATAACTAACTCTCAAAGAAATTATTAGTAGAAAAGTTTAATATTTGTAATTAAATTACTGGTGTTTTTCAAGAATTAGATTAGTAGTTTTTTTTTCTCTCGTTAAAATAGTAGTGTTGAGTGTAAGAGATTAATATTTTAATAATACACTCTTAAAGTACTATTAGTATATTGTATAATATAGTTTAAATGTAGCATTGATTTAGGTAAAAAAAATATATTATAATTTGATATAGTAAAAATTAAAGAAAATTAGTTGAGTGCATCTAATTTTCCCAAATTCATAAAATTAGACTACTTTAGAAAATATGCATCGTGAATGAATTAAAAATTAAATGATACAATCACTTTATTGATATATTTTATGAATGATTGTATTGAGAATAAAAAGTTAGTTAAATTCTACTCATATCTAAGACTACTTAAAAATAAAAAGTTATATTTGAGAATGGAGGGAGTATATATTTCGTGAAAAAAATTATGATTTGATTATTTTCTATTTAATTGTCAATGAGGGTTGAGGGAGTATATGAGGTTGAAAGGGGTATGTATAATATTCATTCTCTTGCATATGTATTTTAAGATTATGCATAAGAATTAAAAAATTCTTAAATAATATAAGAATTTGAGATATTTTAACTATATTACAAGAAAATAAAAGTTTTTAAGGACTTAATTTCAAAAATATTATAATTTACAAAAACTTAAAAAATCATTTGAACATGAAGACTTATTAAGAATTGTTTACACTTGAAAACATTAATTAAGAAGTTTAAATACACATAACTTTATTAAAAAAATCAGATACAAATGAATATTTGAGTTGAAAATTGTTTTTCTTTTTAATTGTCCGAAGGACAAAATGGGTAAAAGTGACTATAAGTTAAATATTTGATGTATTTGAAATTTCAAATCTCAATCTTGCAATTGTTATTGGAGAAAGAAAATATAAATGGTTTTACTAGTAGCAAAATAGAAAAAATATCATTTAATTAACCATTTGCCTAACCAGATTTGTAAATATACCGAGAAAACCAGTTCATATAAAATTTAGGCTTAAATACCAAAATAATCTCTGTAAATATTGACCTCTTTGAAATTGGTCGATGAAAAAAATAACTAACAATTAAGGTTTTGGTCCCTGCATGTTAAAAAAAAAAGGTTTTGGTCCCTGAAAAAAAAAAACCAACAATTCCTTTATTAAGGCATGTATAATCTTAACCATTGAATTATACTATTAAAAATAACTAACAAATAAATTATTGACATATTATTCATATAACAAAATTTTAAAAAATAAGACTTTTTATATTAATACAATAGAACATTTACATTTTACAACAAATCCGTGCAACGCACGGCTTGATCACTAGTTTATTTAATAAAATCAAACAACTTTTTTTATGTCAAGTCATAAAGTTGAAACAACTATCGTTGTAGATAAATCGAAACAATTAAGCTAGTTAATGATTAGTTTAAATAATAAATAATAATGTCATAAATAATAATAAATCAATACGTACTGGATACGTATCCAAGAGTACTGTGTATCAGTACTCAATATATATCATGTATTGGTAAGTCACCTGTTTTGAAGTACTCATACTTCAGGGATGATTATGAATATACGGATGGTGTTTTATATGAAAAAATTATTAGGTGAATTGGAAATTAATGGTCCTCGATAAATCACCACCGTTTATAACCAATTTTAAATTTTATATTAACTAAAAAATAAAAAAAATTAATAGTTAAAATGAGTCCGAAATTATTAATACGGAATTAACTAATAATTTTATAGTTTATCATATTTTATTTTAAAGAAGGATAATATATCATTTCTCTTAAATAAATTTCAAAAATTAGAAGGATAAATATGTATAGATTTAATTTGAAATTCGTACATGACATCATCTTTTCGCCATTGCCTTATCGCAATATTCTCTCTTGTAATATATACTCCCTCCAGCTCGAATTATAAGCAAATTCAATCACTTTTACGCTTATTAAGGAGGTTAGTTGATTGTATTTAATTTTTTCAAATTTATAAAAAATAGAGGTATTTTAGGAAAATGGTATTGGAAATGAAACAAAAATTAATTAAGATTACAATTTTCAAGAGATGTTTTAAGAAAGTGACATTGGAAATGAAACAAAATTTAATAAAGATAGTTAATTTTGCTTATATTTTAAGCCAAAAGAAATATGTTTTTTGTTGCTTATAATTCGAGCCGGAGGAAGTATAACGTAGGCTAAAAAAATTATTTTATTCAAACTAGAGTCTATAATCTTATCATCAAGCCCCAAAAAAAGAGTAAATAAAAAAATAGCCTTTGTTAAGTTTCATTTGAAATTCAGATAATCATGGTTTTCACTTGCTTATAAAGAATATAGATATTTGTGGTTATTTGTATCATGTGTCGAACAATGATTGGCCTGACCCACGAATGACATGGTAATCCGGGACCAACTAATAATATCTCTATATCAAGATTAGCGTAAGTAATATGCCGCAAACTAAATAACAAAGCTGCTTGGACTGCCCTTATTACTTTTAATATTAATAAAAGTATAATCTAGAAGAGAAACTCTAGTGAGAAAGTTAACACTTCTCTCGTCGCAACCTCCGCCCACTGGTAGATTGACGGCACAGTTGCCATCCTTCCCCAATAAAACAAATCAAGTGCACTGCTGTGTTATGCCGATATCATCACCTATTTCCAACAAGAAAAGAGTGCGTTGGACGAAGGATGAACACAGGTATATTTATCAAACAAAGCTCGAATTGTTTTTATTTTTTTGATTCTTTTAATATTATTTTTTATGTCATTTTTTTTAAAAGCAAAGTAAAGAAAATATAAAACATACTTCTTGCATATCCCTACAATATTTTTCAAGAAAATAAAGCAATAATCTCATTCTTGAAGCAACTACTCGCCGCCACCCTTATTGCATCATAACTATATCCAAGAAAATAAAGAAAATCACAGCAGCATTTGTTAATATAGTCTCAGCCATTTCATGCATTGACTGTATCCTCAAACTCAAAAATGCAATTTTTTCAAAAGAGATACTTTTCACATGATGGATTTTTTGGACATCAAAATTAAGTCATGGCTTTGGATCAAGGCTCTAGGATTTTTTGGATTACATCAAAATTAAGACGTGGCTTTGGATTAAGGCTTTAGGATTTTTTGGATTACATCAAAATTAAGACGTGGCTTTGAATTAAGGCTCTATTAACGTGGCTTTGGAATATGGCTATTAGTGATTATAGTTTCATGTTTAGTGATTGGTGTATAAATTAAACCCCTATAGAATGCCTGAAATGGCTTTCTTAACTTGTATATGTTATTGTAAGTAGGATGGGGAGCCGGTGGTGTAATGTCTAGGATTTGTTACACTCTTTTTTCCTTTCTTAGAATTTTTCCCATTGGGTTTTTACTTTCAAGGTTGGTAAGGAGGTAGAGATCCTAGTAATGATTTGGTTATGATTTTGGTGTTGGTGGTAGTTAGTGCTCTAGAGTTGTATTTGTTGCTTCACATTTTGTGAAGTGAACTCATGTGTATTGTTCTTTATTGGTGTGGGCTATTTTGAGCATATGATTGTGTATTCATGCGCAAATCCTTCATAGAAGGTGGGATATATATGTACAATGATGCTTACGTAGCATCTTTTATTAATATTATTATTTTTGCCTATAATTTTTTTTTTTAAAAAAAATCAATATATAAGAAATCATCTAATAACACCCAGCCCCAAGAATCGGTGTTACAAGCATTAAAAACATGATATAATAGCCATTCCCTCTTGGCTACTGCTTCTTAGTATAACAAAAGCATATCAATAAATGACACCCTATCCTCTTATATTTATTCTTTATATTGATTTATCTTTCAATATAACTATTGAACGATTAACTGAATAGGTTTCTTTTCATGCAACAGAATATTTCTCTATGGCCTCAAGAACTTTGACAAGGGAGATTGGAAAAGCATCTCAAGATATATGGCATCTAAATCAGCATATAAAACTCGAAGTCAAATCACTAGCCATGCCCAAAAGTATTTCCTTCGCCAACAACAAAAAAATAAAAATAGAAAAAGCATCTACGATATAACGGAGAACGACTTAGGCTTCGTCTGTCATCAGACCAATAGACTTCCTCCTCCCAATGAAATTCATTCTCTACATGTTCCAATGCACCAGCAAGAGTTGCAACCATTGCAACAACAAATCTTCCACTTGAATCCGACAAACAATTTGCCTCAACCAATGCATAGAAAAGAGTTCTGCGAGGACATGAACCCTCAGCCCAATGATGACCTCACCCGGCTTTTGGATCTATGTCTACAAAATTGTATTCATCCTACAAATGTTGGAATGCACCAAGAATCACAGCAAACACAACAAATGTTTCTCTCAAATCCAACCAGCTATTTTCCTCAACAAATGGATGAATATGAAACCTTTCAAGTCACTGATCATGACAACTACCTTCGTCATCCACAAAATATGAATCTTCCTCCCGAGGATTGGATTCACATTCCAAATGTTAAAGCTCAACGATTATTGAAATCTCAGCAAGCACTAAAAGAGTGTTATAAGGATCAACCATCAAACAATTCACCTCAAGAAATATATGGATGTGAGATTCAGCAACCTACAGAAGTGGCAAGTCAGCAAGGACAACAATTGTCCATCAGGGAAGTGTTCAATCATGTCCCTCAAGTCACTGATTACTTCAATGATCTGGATTGGACTCATCCTCTAGAAGCTAAACTACAGAAATTACTATAACTTTCCAGCTGATTACTAGAAATACATGTTTATTTTGAACAACTACACAATTTGCCTCACCAACAAACGATTTATTTTCCACTTTATGCATTGGTATTGTATTAAGCTGTGTACCTCTTATTAACTTTTGTATTATTTTTTGCTAGCTTAGAGCACATGATAGGTGTGGTCTTCCTTCAACCCTTCCTAGAAGGTGGGGAGGATTTCCACTTTGATGCTAAAGCTAGTCCCCATTAATAAATGGTTTTTGCTTTTAAAGGGAAAAAAATAATAGTTAATTTCGTTGAGAATATTGTTACGTGATAATTTCTTTTTGTTACTATCTCATTATTTGTTTTGATGCTAGCGCTTGAAAAGGATAGTAATATGAACTACTTTAGTATCTCAGCCTTGATTACACTCAGCACATGCTAGCTCTTGTAATGGCTTAATTACACTCAACACCCCTCTGGTTTAAAAAGCTACATTCACCTCCCTTGACATTTAGTTATCATTACCCGTTATTATAGTTACGCTTATGGGAGATTAGTGTAGCTTTTTCAAGGGACCAAGTACAACTAAGCTAAAGCTTAGAATAATTTTCCTTAAAACACGTGCTACCCTTAAAAATTCAATAAGAACATGAATGAAAAGAAGTTTGAAGGGTTCAATAAAGCATATGTTTTTGAAAGTAAACAAAAGAAAAAGTCAGAGTTTGATGAATTACCAAACCCAAAACAGAATAATAATCATCAGCTGCAACAGTGTCACTTGGAGAAAATGAGTCCTCGGTAGCAACTCTTACTCTGCCAAAGCCTCTTCTACTCCCACTGTGTTGCAATAGATTTTATCAAACATTAATTGGTATGCAAAAGATTATTGATCCTCTGCATAGAGAGTAAGCAGTAGTCTGTCATTCATGCATACCTCTTCTTTCCATTAAATTGATTTAGATTACAAGATAACTAGTGCTGAATAATTTTTAATCAAAGGAAAAATAGCCACACAACACTAACAATCAGCAAAGAATATCCTGTGCATCTATTTCAAGAAATGGGTAAAAAAAGAGACTGACTTTAGCTTGGTGGCTGCACTAAGGTTTTTCAAAATTGAGCTCATACCACTCAGGTTTTAAACATATATTGAAGCGATAAATCTGTTTTATCATCACTAGCACCGAATAACCTTTGCAGCTTTTCCAGTACTTCATTTAAACCATCCATTGTTGGACTTGAACAAACAAAGAAACCTTTGAAACTCTTCTGCTACCACTCTCTTCCACACCCTTTCCTCTCTTACCCAAACAAAAAGAGATAAAAACAAAAGAAAACATATAGATCTCAGTCCTTCTCCAGTTCCATTCCAGTTCAGATCGGTTACCATCCTAACCAACCAACCATATCCTCATCATCATCATCCATCATTCATCACCTAGCTACATCATAGGCTTCAGCCATATTTTTTTTAATAATGAAATTATTGTTTTAGGCTAGGAGAATACACACTCCTAAACTTGAAGCTTGGGAAGAGGCACTACTTTGAGGACCCTAATGGTGCTCCTAGCATTAACAAATGACAATAGTCAAAGTAAGGGCTTTCAAAACAGAGCCACAAGTTTCCTATACAGACTGAGAAGTTTCCTATACACAAATAAAAAACTGAAAAGGGAAAGGAACTGATAAGGGAGAGCAACTAAAGGAAATGAGAATGGAAAGGAACTGAGAAGTTCTTCAATTAAATCCCTAATTTTGAGTAATGAAAGACCAAATAAAGCATCCCTAATTTCACACATAAAACCCTAATCTCATCTCAATTGAATCAAATAAACACATATACTAATCAAATCCCTAATTTCACACACAAAACAACAGCAACAGTGGGTGGCAGCGAGAGAGTAGAAACGAATGGAGGGAGTAGGGAAACAAACCTCAACGGGAACGAGCTTCTGCTGCTGCCATTCTCCGATCAATCACATTCCTCTTCGGACTGAATATGAGGTATGGGGTTATTAGAGTTCGAAATCATTAAAGACATAGATGGTGGAAAACGGAGAACACGACGGAGAGAGAGTGGCTCCGTCGTTCCTCTTGTGGTTGGGAGGGAGGGAGGGAGAGAGAGAGTAGTTGTGAGGAAGAGAGAGTGGAGGAAACGAAGTCACTTGCCTTTTTCAAGTTTTTCATACTTTATATTCTCAAGAAATTTATTCATTTTTAGTCTCGAAAGTTTTTCAAAAGTGATAATTTAGTCACATTCAATTTCCGTTAGTCACTTCGTTGAGAGACTGAATTTGTACTTTTAGAAAAAATATGGACTAAATTGGTTCTTTTGAAAAACTTGATGAACTAAAAATGAATAAAATTTGTTGAAGGACTAAAGTGTCCATGTTAAAAACTTGAGGAACCAAAGTGTTTTTTCACTTTTTTTTTTGTTTTTACGTGGTCGTGTGGAGAATATAGGAGTAATAACCTTTTTTAAAAAAATAAATAATAACTTAATATTATTGGCAACGACATTTTATTACGTAAAATATATGTTTTGCAACGAAATAAAAATATATGTAATTGTGTTATACAGGTTTTAAGTTGTTGTGAAACATCTATCTTACGCAATGTTGTAATAAAGAATTTTACCTGGGATAATTTTGGAAGTTTAATATATATTTTTTTAATAACTTTGAGAATAGTAAATATATTTAACTACTTTTTTAATAGTTGTAAATTTATTAAAAGTGTCCTATAATTAAGAACGAGGGAGTTTATATTAACTAGTAAGTAGACCCGTCCTAAGAACGGGTTGTAATAAAATGTTTTTTTAAAATAACTTTAAGCAACAAAATTCAAAAGATAAATTGATCCACAGTAAAAGTGTTTTAATATAGCAAAGAGAAATCCTGCTATTAAAATTTTGGATATAAATAAAATCAAATATTTGCCAATATTGAATCAAGGTATTAATAATTGCAACCACAATTTAAAAAGACTTATATTATAAAATGGAGTAGTTTTTAACTTCTAAAACTAAGGTTAACCAATCTTTAATAAAATTAATTAATTTAAAGTAAAACGTGTAATGAGCTAGTATTGGTTATGACTTTAAGAATTAGTTAGGAAAAAAAAAAAAAAAACTTGCTTGAACTCTTTTTCTCACCTGGTTTTTTGTATTATTTGGGTGCATATCCAAAATTCAGTCTGCATCCCGGGTCTGATTGTGATAAATGAATATTTCAATATAAATTTTCCACGTTCACAAATTATGAAATTTAATATACTGCCTCTGGTCTTATTTATAGGGCATACTTAACCATATCACACAGATCAAGGAGGGTAGTTAGTTTTCTTGAAACTTTAAAAAAATACTTCAACATTACAATCTTACCCTCTTAACTTGCATTGAGAATTTCACAATGTATTACTTCACATTAATGGGCAAAGGGCAAATAAGATAAAATAACAATAAATGTCTCCTGAAAAATACAAAGTGACTTATAAATAGGACCAAAAAATCCTTCTAGAATGTGACTTATAAATAGGACCGGAGTGAGTATTGATTAAGCAAAACTAACTGAGCCATTTTGACATTTGGTCTAGCTTGAACATTTCTTGGTTTCACACTTAGCTTGACACTAGCAGGTCGTATAGCCACGTCAGTTATATATTACTCCCTCCCTCCGGTCCTATATATAGGTGACATTCTAGAAAGTTTTCTTGGTCATAATTATAAGTCACTTTATATTTTCTTTGCATCATTTATTGATTTTTATCTTTATTGCCTTTATTAAATGCTTTGACTATCTATGTGTTTTTTGTTGTTCACTAATGAGTGCGAATTTTCCAAGAAAAGTTAATGGGGTAAAATTGTAATGTTACAATATATTCTCATAGAATTCATAAAATCAACCACTTTCCTTGGTATGTGTAATTCGGTTAAGTATGACCTATAATAAGGACCGACAAGAGTACAGAAAATAAGAAAACGACAAAAGACAAATCTGCACCGGTAGGCTTTACATTTAATTAACACAGGGTCATGAATAGAATAAAAAACGGGTTAGCCTTTTAGTGTCTTGGTTTCACATTAGTTTTCCACTCTTTCTTATTATTCGTAATAAGATGAAGATCTGCACCAGCTGTGTATTTTGCTGGAAGAACAATATAGCCAGGCTAGCCGCCAGAGATAGATCGATGACAGTGCTCAGTGTCTAACAAATTTAAATAGTTCATAGAAAAAAAAGTTAGTAACAAAACAAGATAATCTCGTGCATAAAGAACGCTAGAAGTATCTTGTAGTTGAATCTACATATATAAAATGAATTAAACAGTACTGTAATGTTTTTTTTCCTGGTAGCTTGGTTCACCCTTTTTCAAGGTATGAATTTTTTATTTTATCAGCAAAAATAAAATTTATTTAAGAATGTGTGATGACGGAACGAAGGTGACAACATAATCTCTGTTAAAATCAACAATTCCAGCAATGAGCGTTGCATAATAGTGAAACTTAATCTAGTATTACTTTCCAGTTTCCACAAGTGTCAAAAGTCAAAACTTCGAGTCCGTCATGCATACTTACTGCACTGAACTTGGAGAAACGAGAATACATCACAAGCTTCACGCTTCAGGTGCAAAAGTATGAGAATCAGTTAAAAAATTTAAATTAAAAAATTATCAATTAAATTTTTATTTTTTAACTAATAACCACACTTTAACATATGAAATAATACAAAGTGTAGAAGAACAAACATTGTTACTTCCAAATCCCCTGTATCATACGATGTAAGCAATAATAAGATGGACTTTGCAATTTAACGAATAAGTTTGTTTAAAAAAAATAGAACCAGGCTGCCATGCATCGCGCTCTTTGTCTGTTTTCTTATTTGAAAAAATGATAAAAAAAACTAAAATTTTTTAGCATATGTGGAATAAGCTTGTCCCGCATGGTCCGTGGAGGTTTCAACTTTTGTTTGGAAGGTAGCAAATAACCCAATACTACCCAAGGCAAACTTGCTAAAATGATTACGTGCATATTTATCTTTTTTTTCTCCTTTGATTTACACTGTACTTATCAACACTACTGTACTTATCAAGTGGCAAACCTAACACCCATTCTTAAAAAACTACGTGTAAATGCTCAGGAATAGACCAAATATGGACAACTCTTTATTTTAAAGGAGTCTCTCGTTGCTTAGCTAGGTTGTTATGTGAGATTTGGCTGATCTGAAATTTCTGTTTTATGCGGCAAGCAGCTGATTTACAAAACTTCATGCATATATGAATTAAAAATAAATTGGTTTTTATATACTTTTACGGCAAAATAGAAATCTCTTAATTAAGAATTTGTTTAACCTCATCTCAAATAAAATTAGAATTGAAATGATTAGGATATGATATTGGAATTAAAAATAATTAAAATTATATAAAAGCATTTACCAAATCAAATTAAACAAACTGGCCGTGTTGCACGAGTTCCAAAGCTTAGTATATTGTAAGGATCATGTATTTCCACCGGTTTTCTTTATTGGCAACAATAAAGACCGGAATAAATATTACTGTAGTAAGAAAGTTAGTTGTTGAGTGCATTCAATTTTTTTAAATTTATAGAAAAATTGACTATTTTAGGAAACTTGCATTAGGAATGAAACAAAAATTAAATGTTATGATCACTTTGTAGGAATATTTTATTTTATTTTTTGGTTTACATTTAACAAACGGGAGAATATTTTAATAATGATTGTATTGCGAATAAAAAATTGGTTAATTTTTGCTTATATTTAAGACCATTCATAAGTTTTTTTTCTTATAAATGAGACCTAAGGGAGTATATCAATATTATATCAATCTATACCCAATATCAGAACGAAGTTTGCTTTTTTTTTTTCTAAGCTGACCGAGAAAAAAGGCCATAATATATTGTTTTCCTGTCGATCAGTGCTAGAATATTACTGTATTGTTTAAGGAAGGCTTTAAGCGGGGCAACATGTGCCTTCTGTGTCATATTGTAGTATATTATTGCTTTAATTTGAACAAATGGAAATAACTATTAGTCCGTAATAATGAAATATGTACCTGGCTAATAGAAATTGTCATATATGTAAAGCCTTCTATCTTTTCTCTCGTTCATTTTGGGCACATGTCTAGCTAGCTAGTCAGGAGATCTCTTAATACAGCAGTTGACCACATGCAACTTGAGCCAGCGGTTTATACATAGAAATCTCACACCCTTTTATTTCATTTTCATTCCACCAACACCCAATTATTATGGCTACACATGAAAACCATCCCATCTTGGTTTCAAAAATTTGTATCATAGGAGCTGGAATAAGTGGCATAGCAGCTGCAAAACAATTATCTCACCACAACCCTATTGTATTTGAGGCCTCTGACTCCATCGGTGGAGTTTGGAAGCATTGCTCTTACAATTCTACAAAGCTTCAATCTCTTCGCCAAGATTATGAGTTCACTGATTTCCCTTGGGCTGATAGAGATAACCCTGATTTCCCTAGCCACTTGGACATATTGGATTATTTGCACTCTTATGCAGAGCACTTTGATGTTCTCAAGAACATCAGGTTCAACTCTAAGGTGGTGGAGATCCAGTTCACTGGCAACAAGGAAGACTCGGATATTGAAGGCCCACATCGTGATCGTGAGTATGGGAAGTTTCTCTCTGGTCAACCCGTGTGGGAAGTTGCTGTGCAGACCAATAATCAATCATCAGATGCCATTCAGGTCTTCATACTTTCACTTAGCTTCCTTTTATTCATTTATGAGCAAAATGAATTTTATTAACCAAAAGAGTTAAGGACAAGATGTATTCATATCAGACCACAAATATAATAAGTACAGTTTTTACATGGTACCCAAATGGTTAATGTTTTTAACTTTTCTTTGTGTATACTGTATACATGTGTATATATGCACCCTTTGACCATGGGAATATATCTATAATAATCTCCCTGTCCCGTAGCTTCGCGAAGAATCCCTCTCCATTCTTTCACTTGCAACTCAACCACCTTCAATATAATAATATGAAGAACATGAGTTAAAGACTCAATAATTTGGGGCATCTGCGTGCATCTACCACGCGTATTGCACCCATAGCAGGTGTATTATATTGTATGAGTATTCATGCTTGTTTATTTTAAAATGATATGAAAAACAGGGGAGACTCTGGTGCATGTTAACAGAGAACGTGCATGTGAAAATTTTATTTTTACTTTTTAAATTTTTTTAATACAGATTTATTCAGAATATTTTTTAATACAAATTCGTATACAGATTTATTAGAAAATGTAAATTTTGAATACAGTTTTACTCAGTACAGTTTTTTAAGAACACAGAGTAAAATAAAAAATAAATCCAAATTATAAAAATCACTTCATATCGGTAAAAAAAAAAACGCATAGAATATTTTTTAATTGATTAAATTTTTAAAAAATAAATAAATAACCCAAAAAGGAAGGCATGCACCGGTGCATGTTCTCTATTAACATGCACCGGAGCCTCCCCTTATGAAAAACATAAGTTAAAGACTCAATAAAAATGAATAGGCTTAGATATCAAATTTGTCCTTATAAATATTGACCTATGTGAAATTAGTTCCTAATTTTTATTTTTTTATCCCTTCTTTTTAGTTTAGTTTTGGTTTTGGTTTTGGTCTTGTCGTTAACTATGATTTAGGATAATGCAAATGTAGTTTTGATTTTGATCCCATATTTTCATTGACAACAAGTTTTGGTTCAAGTTTTTCCGTTTCGTTTTAGTTTTGATCTCTATCTCATTAGATCATTTTAACATTTTTATCCAAATTTGACGGTGGGGACCAAAACCAAACGAAATGGAAAAGCAAAGACTAAAACAAAAAAAACTAAAATGTGGGGAATAATTTTAAAAAAAAAAATCAATATTTATAGGAATCAAATTTGTATTCAAACCAAATTAATATAATAAAATGTATCACATACTAATAGATTGACAATGTATCAATTTTATTGTTAGTATAAAAAAATTCAGGATCTTAAGTGGGTGAGACATCAAAGAGACATCGCAATCAATTTTATAGGGTCTTTGTATTTTTTGGTAGTATAGTTGGGCTCTAGATTATAATGACAAATGCTCAAAATATATAGTTTTGCTAATAGGGGAGGTAGTAATGATAGTTGAAAAAGAGATTGTTAGGAATTTAATAAAGTGAAACATGAATAAGCAAAGTGAGAAAAATATAAGTGTATGTAACTCATAAATACAATATTTTAAAGTTTTGAGACAAAACATGACATTAAATTTATTTATGTAATTGTTTATTTATTTTAATAGATAAAGATCTCTTTTAACCTCAACTTCCTAAATGTCGACATCCTTGTCCATAGACAATCTGCAAGTTTATTTATAAATCGTTGCTAAGGTTGGTAATAATTTTTAGGAAAATGTTAACAAGTGTCCTTGATGCAGTTGTTAAGAAACTAAATGAAATAAATAAATAATCATTGAAAAATACATTTTTTTTTAGATTCTCAAGAATAATGTGCACTCATGATTAATTTTCTAAGTTTAGAAACCTTAACAAAAGTGCTTTAAAGGCACTTGTTAGCGATACCCTATTTTTTAATGTCATAAGGAGATGTGTCTTCCAATGTTCAGAACTTTTAAAATTTCCTTTTTGTTATTTTTGTTGACAATTCGAATTTCGAAATATTGAATGATGTATTATAATATAAATAAGCAATGATCATTATTTTCTTCCTTCATTTAGAGGTACGGCTTCGAGCTTGTTTTGCTTTGTACTGGGAAATATGGGGACATACCAAATATCCCAGCATTCCCACCCAACAAAGGCCCAGAGATATTTAAGGGCAAGGTCATGCATACGCTTGATTACTGTAAACTTGACAAGGACGCTACTACTGAACTTCTCCAGGGGAAAAAGGTTGTCGTGGTTGGTTCCAAAAAGTCAGCCATGGATTTGGCCACGGAGTGTGCACATGCAAACCAAGGTAACATTTCACACTGATGTGTTACTAATTAACTAAAAATTGAAGGTGATTTAAGATAAGAATTTCGTGTAGCTTGTAGGGTTTTCAACTCCATCGTACAGTTTGAGTTTGATTTGAATTTGAGAAGGGTAGGTGTTCATTTACTTTGGTTAGGAAATTAAGTTATCTTATTAATTAAAAGCCTAAGTCCGGAAAGAGTGCATGAATAGTAGTAGTAATTAACATTATAACTAAGCTTCAAAGTTGTCCAAAAATTTGTGGCGAACATACATGAAACATTTTCCATTTCTTTTAATTGCTTAATTTCAACGAGAATAACAAATAAAGTTGCTAGCTGCTGAGTTGTTACATTGTGAAGGACCTGAAGGACAACCATGCACCATGGTAATAAGGAGTATGCATTGGACAGTTCCACATTATCGGATTTGGGGATTGCCATTTCACTTATTCTACGCAACAAGATTTTCTCAATTCCTACATGAAAGACCAAACCAGGGCTTACTCAAAACCCTTCTCTGCCTAGTCTTATCTCCATTGGTATTATTAAAATTAACAATTTCCACATAATGCATTATATTGCTGCCATGCATTACATACCAAGCTAAGGTGTTAGTAATATATATATAACTGTTGGTTTCTTATATGCAATGATATATAACAGAGACATGGAATTTCAAAGTTCATTGAATCCTATATTCTATGGAAACTTCCTTTGGAGAAGTATGGGTTAAAACCAGAGCATCCATTTGTGGAAGATTTTGCTGCTTGTCAAATGGCCATCACACCAGAAAATTTATTCACCGAGGCTGAGAAGGGCAAAATTGTCTTTAAAAGAGCATCAAAGTGGTGTTTCTGGAATGGAGGAATAGAATTTGAGGACAGCTCTAAACTAGAGGCAGATGTAGTGATTTTTGCTACTGGTTATGATGGAAAGAAAAAGATCAAAAACATTTTACCAGAGCCCTTTCTTAGCTTGTTGGAGTACCATTCTGGTGTTATGCCTTTATACAGGTAAAAGCTAAAGACAAGACTGTACTGTTTAATTCGGATTTTGGATCCTTTGATCAACTTTTGCTTTTTAGAGGGCGAGATATAGATAAACACAACATTTTTTTCAATAGACTTAACTCAATTTATGAAATTCCTTTGATAATATTTGTGTTTATTTATTTGGTTCACCTGACCACCTAAGAAGAATAGAAACACAACTGAGAGGATCAAAACATGTTTGAGCTTGCTTTCATTAAAAAAATTGGTTTTGCTGTTCATTTTGTAAAGGCAATGTTTAATAAACCTAAAAATGTTAAGTTAACATTGTAAAACTACAAATTTGATTTTTAATATTTTAAATGCATTATTTCTTAAGTTAACTTTACAATTTTAGTTCCTTAGCTATTGTCTTAAGCGTAATGGATAACAAATTTTAAAAAAATTCATGCTAGCTATTTATGGCAGGGCAACTATCCATCCATTGATTCCAAACATGGCCTTTGTGGGTTATGTTGAGAGCGGTTCACATGTCCACTCTTCAGAACTACGATCCATGTGGCTTTCTGGATTGGTAGATGATAAATTCAAGCTCCCAAGTGTTGAGAACATGCTTTCACAAACTTTTAAGGAGATTGAAGTGATGAAAAGGTCAACTAGGTTCTATAAGAAGCACTGCTTTAACACTTTCAAATTCAACCACAGTGATGAAATATGTAAAGATATGGGGTGGAGTTCTTGGAGGAAGAAGAACTGGATATCAGAAGCATTTGGCCCTTATAGAAGTCAAGACTATAAGAAAGAAGATTAAAGACCTTTTGAGCATTCTATTAGTCCTTGCATTTTGAATAAAATAATATTAGGGTACACTAATTGGTGTCCTAAATCAACTAGTTAAGAAATTCAAAATGCTATAAAAGAAAAAATTGGTTTTAAATATGTTGGAAGTCTCTATGAAATAAGGTGATTTTGATCTTCACTTAATTAAAAAAAACATTGGTTTTGCATCTCTATAAAATTTGAAATACCAACTCTTGATTTTTTTTTTTGGTGAACCTACCAACTCTTGATTTTTAACATTAAGTTGTTTCTCTAAGTCCCAATGAAACATACAGAAGGAAGGAAGACAACCACGACATTTCTTAATAGATAACATGTGATACTGTGGTTTTAAGGACTAAAAACAAAATTAGTAATTAATGTTAGGGTGAAAAGTTACTAATTTTTCGTCTTTGAAAGTATCCAAATCAAAATTAATTCTTTATGAGGAATTAAATCAAAATTTTTTTTATTTTATTTGGACTAAAGTTATAATTTAAGCTTAAAATTTATTGAGAAACACATTGTTTGTGTATTCAAAATATCGAATACCTTTTTTAAGGAATTATTGGTTTAGATGCTATATGCGTGTAAGGAAAAAATTTTGCTGAGAAAACTAATTCCATTATGTTGTGAATGTTCCTAATTAACTCATACATGATTGTTTTTGTGAAATTCTTTACTAAAAGACAGCTCAAATAACATATTATTGTGGGATATAAAATGAGTGTACTCTGTGATTAAACCCGATGACAACCTTTCTCTCCCTTTTCTTACAAAAAATAAGAAAAAATACTTACAAAAAGCGAAATATTTTGCCATGTATTTACAAAGGTACAAACAAAGGTTTTATTCCCATATATTAACAATTTGACTATGTTTACTTCGATATTTGAAGAGGTACAGAGGAAAAAGTAATTTGGCAGATAATCCAGCTTCCGATATTTAGTCAACATTACTAGTCGATAAATTATCTACTACTAGTTGGAATTATTAAAATAATTATTTAATAAGTATATATTTCTTTGAAAATAAATTTTAATAAAATATCTTAAACCAGTGGACAGACTTATTTCAGGCGTCATCAAGACATCAACCAATTGACTTCTTATTATATAGTTTTCGCCAATGAATGGAGTATAACAATGTTGGTGATTTAGGTAAAAAAGAATATTGCCTATAAAATAAAGTTATAAAAAGAATATGCTTAATTATATTTTCAGTTTTTGTTTTTTTTTAATGTTTGACTTTCTAAAATTATTTTTGGGTTTATCATATATATATTTTTTTATCAATTTCGGTCAATTTTACTAACATATCATACTGGAGTCCTAATGAGATGCAGGAGGTTAGCCAGGTGATGACATCTGGCCAAATATCTTTTTTTTAAATTTAAAAAACTAAAAAAAATCAATATTTTTAGTTAAAAAAAATAAAGGATTGGAGAGAGTGATTCTCTTCGCCCACATGGTTAACTTAATGCGTTTGATTAGGATTTTGATGTGACATGTCAATGAAATTTGATCAGAAATGATAAAAAAAATATATAGCAAACTTATAAATAACTTCGATGATACAAACATTAAAAAAAAAAAAACAAAATCCTATAACAAAACAATCATAAAATTTAAGATCTGAACACATAATTTTGGGAGTGAAGCATTACATACCGGTTTTTTAATGGTTTAAGTTTGTTGAAAACTTGAAATGCTCTAATCAAGCATCCACCAGTTTCACACACCAGTTTCACACACCAGTTTCTTACATTTATTTAATTGGAAAATATAACCTCAACGGTAAGATTGAGGATAAGAAGCAAGTTAATTAACTAAAGGAAAATTTTTTATACTAAAAAACTAAATTTAATATTTCGAGTGGTTAGCTTACTTTTTCAAGACGCTCTTACCTTAATTTGATTCATCATCTTGAGATTAACATATTTAATATTTTAAAAAAAAGAAGTCCACTCTACAACTAATTAAGTTAAAGGAAAAAAAGTTATGGCTGGATTGTTAATTTGGTTCTGATGACTTGAACAATTAGTTAGAAAGAAACAAGGGCGATGCTTATGTATTCCGGGCCAAGTTTTGTTACAATGCTTTGAATTTTTTTTTTATTTTTTAATGTTTTTGGTAAATTAAAAATACGTTGAGTTTTCTGTTTTACTGATTGGAGTATATGTTTTCTGATACAGATTAGATAAATTATATTGAGTAAATATGTATTAAAAATTGATATATTTTAATAAATTTGTATTAAAAAATATTTTGAGTAAATCTGTATTAAAAAAATTTAAATAATTTTAAAAAAATAAATAAAACCCTGTCCGGTGCATGATAAACCGGAGCGGGGTAGAATTTTCCAAGAAAGAAATACCTACTTTAAACATTTATCACAAGTTGCAAGTTTTACCGTCACATGATTACTACAGTAAGAGAAACTAAAGATACCTAACACTAAGAAGCAAATCTGTTCCCCAGCAGTGTTATATACAATGAAAAAATCATCTACGAAATTTCACGAATTACGCATAAGCCAATAAAAAACTAAGATGACCTTAAATTTAGGAGTTGGAAAAGTCAAAATAAAACAAAAAACATTGTTCGTGCATTTGGACGAAAATTGTTTCGTAGTAAACAACATTTTAGGGCTTCTTATATATGGAAAAAACAATACAAGTTTATGTTTTTCTTTTTTCGAAAATATTAAAAACTACATTTTTCAATATTTTTTAACTACTTATAGTTTTTTTAACTAAGGGCATTTGTTAACATTTTTTCTATTTCTATAAGTATATTATGGATATTTAAAAAATTAGAGTATGAATAATAGAGGAATGAGTTTTAATAAAATAATAATAAAAAAAGTCTTGTTCCTTTGACTACTTGACCTATAACAATGTTCAGCCATGTGTTGTGGCCATACTCACTCTTAAATATAGGTTACCAACAAATTTTTCCTTCAAATTTAATTTTTCTTTTATCTCTTAATTTATTGCGAAAAATGAAAGAATTTTGGATTTTTTTATTTGTTGAATTACTTAGCAAAATTATTTATTAAATTAAAAATATATATCTCTTGCTAAAATGATCACTATTTAGTCCACGTAAGACAGCCCAGTTGGTGGCTGCAGGGACACTTAGGATTTCCCCCTCCGCAGGTCATGGGTTCTAGTCCCAGACCTCCCATGTAAAAAAAAAATATCACTATTTAGAATCTTAGATATAGTAAGAAATACGAAACACCAAACATTAAAATAGCATAATTATATTTCAAAGTATTCAATTAAATCTTAAATAAATAACACCGCATCAGAAATATTATTTGAAGAGTTTAATATGTGTGCACACTATACACTGTCGGTACATCATTCATCGTTCATTTACATTACTTTTATTTAAAAGTCAATAATCATACATCCTTGGATGGTAAATGATGTGCTGACAGTGTAAAAAACTTTTACACTGTCAATGTACAAACTATTTTCTCTTATTTATTTATTTTTTTAAATGAACTATTTTCTCTTATTTGAAATAATTCAAATGAGGTTTTTCTTGTCGAATTATATTAGGAAAGATTTTTCACATCATCATCTAATCTAAATTTATGAAAAGACCCATAAAATCTGTGACCGTTCAGAGAAGGTATGCATGTTTTTTCTATTTCTGTGCTATTTCAAAATTAATTTGGGTCCTATTTTGAGAATTAATTTTCACACCTCACATTTTAATTTCCACACCCTGCAAAGGAACCTTAAGGATAATAGTTATGGAAAAAGAAAAAAATTATCATTTCACGAGAAATATCGAATAATGAGATTTTTTTTTATTTTTTTATTTCATGACTTTCTTCAAAAAAGTGGGGTGTGCTTGTTAAATGATGGGATATTATTTTCCACTCCACATTATGTGTATGTCATCCGAAGTCGTGACCCTGTACACAACTTGTTGATCATGAGTCGAGTCACATAATCGTTTAAAAAAATTTTACACAGTTATAAATAATCTTACTCAAGATTATAGAAAACCGATCGTGAATATGGCCATGATATCATGACGAAGTGACAAAATTTTCTCTCAACTTTAGAATCTAACTTCCCTTCCGATAATGAAACTTTATTAGGCATGAAGCTTGTCATGTTATTGAAACGGAAATCCACGGGCTCAAGTCATTATCTTATCTCTGCATTCAGCGTGTGGGCTGGGCTGAAATCTCCAAACTTGCCTTTGTTGTTTGTTGTTTGATAATACAACGGCAAAATTAACATAGAAAGAGCGTGATGCTCATTTCAAAATTATTAAAGTAAGATTAAGGCATACTTCTTCAAGCAAAACTAACTAATTTTACGCTTATTAAGAATGTTAGTTGATTTTATTTAATTTTCTCAAATTTATATAAAAAAAAAGTATTTTAGGAAAGTTGCATTGGGAATGAAACAAAAATTAAATAAAATAACAGTTTTCTAGGGATGTTTTAGGAATGTGACATTGAGAATGAAATAAAATTTAAGAAAGTTAGATAATTTTGCTTATATTTTAAACCAAAAGAGGTATGTTTTTTGTTGCTAATATTTCAAGCCGGAGGTAGTATTTATTATATGAAAAATGCTAATATGTAATTGAAAACCATTGGAAAATGTATTTTTTTTATTTGTCAGAGAAAAAAAATCCTTAGTTGGGTTTTTGACCTCTCTTTAAATTTTTTTACAAAAATAATTATTAAAGGAAGATTAAGGCATATTTATTATATGAAAAATGCTAATAAGTGTCATTGTTAAAAAGTAATATGTAGTTGAAAATCATTGGAAAATATAGTTTTTTTTATTTTTCAAAGAAAAAAAACCCCTAGTTAGATTTTTGACCTCTCTCTAATTTTTTTTTACAAAAATGCCCCTCTCTTAAAAAAAACTCTTACTTCTTCTTCAAAAAATTTCACCATCTGTGTGTGTGATCGAGTAATTAATAAATGATGGATTAAATTATAGTATTGACAATTGACTTGTTTCTCCAACAAAATATTAAAAGTACGCTCCTTTTTTTTTTTTAATTTTACGTACTAATTTTTAAGATAAGTGGAGTATGATGTTGAGCACATTTTTAAAGGATTTTATTGGATAAGAACCCACAATAAAGTAGTTATTTTTTATTGAGATAATAAATACAAAATTTTTTAATCCGTTTAAGACAATATTTTTCTATAAAATTTATTTGGCTTTAGATTTTTATCATTAGTTTTTAAAATTGAGATGAAGAAAATCCAATTTTTAATAGGGTTTTTTAATAAACATTTCTAAGTAGTTAATTTTTTTTTAAATAATGCACGTAATAAATCAAAAGACTTATATTTTTATTTTTGGCTTATTTGTGGTTTTATTACCTAAAAGTTCAACATGTTTTGGTTTTAGTTCCTAAAAGTTATCTTGACCGGGACTAGTCCTTAATTTTTCAAACATTTTGGTTTTGGTCCCATCCGTTAGAAAAAATCAATTATTTGTTGACGTGCGTGATGTGAGATAGCGCCAAATAAGTATTGTGATATGAATGATTCAGGTCTATAAACGTACAATTTGCATATGAGACCATTTTGCGTATTTGACCATTTTGTGTCTGTGGATCTGTATCATCCACGTCATATCACTTATTTGGCGTCACTTCGTACTACGCGATTGCTGATATGGTACGGTGTTCCGGTAACCACATCAACAAATAACAGTTTTTTCGTAATGAAGTGGATCAAAATCAAAATGTTTGAAAAATTAAGGATTAGTCTCGGTCAAAATAATTTATAGGGACTAAAACCAAAACACGCTCAACTTTTAGAGACAAAAACATAAATAAGCCTTTATTTTTAAAAAAAATTCTAATAACTATTTTTAAGTGCATATACTCAACCCACCCTTTTTAATTAAGTGTGATGTGTTACTTTTATTTGCATATGACCCAGCCTGGATGGAGTAATAATTAAGAGAGTCCAAAAAGGTACTCCTACAATGTAGAAGAAGGCAATGGAAAAAGACATTGAAAAGTGGGTATAAATGCATGCATATACAGTAATCAAGAATGATACTACTTCTCCATCTAGCATTATTAAGGTGGTTTAATTTCCTCCAAACTTCCTCAGTCACCACCACTGTGCAGCAGGCAGCAGAGTCCAATTTGTCTGTAGTGCACCTGCCTTGGATTCGTGTGGATAAAGCCCGACTCCACTCCGCTAACTGCACGTGCTCCTTTAAACGTCGCTTGGAAAGTTGTAACTTGGAAGCCAAAAACTACTCACATACTCAGCTTTGAAACAAAGGAAGGGGAAAAAAATTATTTTTATTAATTTCAAATATAAGAAAAAGTAATTAATCTTTTTAAATTTTATTTTATTTCTTCTAATCTTATTTTTTAAAATTATCTTTAATGGTATTTTTTTAAAAATACCTTTAAAATACTTTTATTTTTATAAATTTAAAAAAATTAAATATAATTAACTAATATCTTTAATAAATATTAAATTAATTTTTTTCCTTATATTTCAAACCAAAAAAGTATACAAAGAAGGGTTTGATTAGGATTTTGCTAAACATTGTTAAGTGTTCCCTTAGTCTCTAAATACTCCTATAAGTACTAAGATATTTTTATCATAATTATAAGTCATTTTATATTTTTTATGCATCATTTATTATTTTTTCTTTTTTTTCTTTTATTTTGATTATCTATGTTTTTTGTATTATTCATTAATAAGTGTGATTTTTTTTTAAAAAAAAGTTGAGAGTGTAAAATTACAATTTTACAATATATTATCCTAGAATTTATAAAACTAACTAATTTTTTTGGTTTGTGTAATTCGATTAAGTATACCTATAATAAGGATTAGAGGAAGTAATATGTTTATCCTAAGAAGATTGTGTTGACCATGCAAAACTCTCAACTTGAGTTTAAGGTTAGTGATGAGTAACAATTAAACAAACTAATTATAGTCAACCCATCAAAAGCAGTGTGGATTGGCCTTAAACAATACTCTTCTATCTTTTTATAAGTTCATTTGACTAATTTTTACACTCTTTAAAAAAGTTAGTTAGTATTGTTAGTGGTATTGAAAATGTAAATATTTGATATAATTTTTCAAAAATACCCTTATAATTATTACTGTGAATGTAAAAAATGTTAAGTAAATAAGGGTGTTTGTGGAAAAAAAAATTAATGCTATTGGAAATTGGAATGAGGCTTATATTAAGGACAAAAAAAAATCTTCAAACGAGACTCTGATTTAGCTAGGACCAGAGGGAGTAATATATACTCACTCGAGTTTGAAATATAAGTAAAAAAAAAAAAAACCACTTCTTTTGGTTTAAAATGTAAGTAAAAGTAACTATTTTTTTTAAATTTTGTTTCATTATCCATGTTACTCTCTTAAAACATCTCTAGAAAATTGTTATGTAATTTAATTTTTTGTTTCATTCTCAATGATACTTTCCTAAAATACTTACTTTTTTGATAAATTTAAAAAAAATTAAATGCAATCATCTAACATTATTAATAAGTGTAAAATTAGTTATTTTTGCTTATATTTCAAATAGGAGGTATACTCTATTTGAGATCATTTAAAGAAATAAAGAAAATGTTTGCTTAACCTTTGACCGAGGATAAAATATCAAAAAATAACACTGTAAAAAAATGGCTAAATTACTCGTTTGGTCCCTTACCTTATTTTTCAATTTCAAATTGGTCCCTTTCCTTTTTTTGGTTTCATATTGGTCCCTTATGTTTCTTTTCGCTGTCAATTTGGTCTCAGAATCACTGTTCATCCTACGTGTCAATATTATATTGGTCCACGTGGAGAGAGAAAGTGACACGTGTCCATGATATATTGGTTCACATAGGATGAATAGTGATTCTGGGACCAAATTGATAGTGAAAAATACATAACAGACCAATATGAAACCAAAAAAACGTGAGGGACCAATTTGAAATTGAAAAGTAAGGTAAGGGACCAAATGAGTAATTTAGCCTAAAAAAATAGTAGTATTTAGAAGTTAAATTCATTTCTCAATTATTAAATATTAAATTTTTTAACTCAATGTTACTATTTTTTTTTAAGTCAATGTTACTATTTTTAGTTACCCACAACACCTAAAGATAAAAGTCTTGTTAGTAAGTGCCCTTAATACACTTATTAACGTGATTAGAAATGGCAAAACAATCATAAGTTAGTATTAATCACTCTCTCGAAAGCTCAAAAATCATATTTTTCTATAACAATATATTGCGATTAGTTTCGTAACAAGTGTTCACATAGCACTTGTTAGCATTTTTCCAAAGACAAAAATAAAATTAAGAAATCTATTAATGTAAATTTTACATCAAAAGTCACAACTTTCAAACCTTTTTATGCATTGATTGCAATATTTTTCAAAACAAAGTTTCTGTTTCGTTAAAAAGAACATGTAAATGTTGAATTTACACGAAATATTAGTATTTTTTTGGATTAGCTTGCACAAAATATTATTGAATTGCTGATTGCAAGGTATACATAGCCAAAAAAATATTGTGACGTGCTTACACCCCAAAAGAATACAGATGCGTCTTTTCACACTCAAGCCTGCATCATTGCTAAAAGTATATCCCCACACTTCTTTTGAAAGTGTATGAGGTAAAAATGAGAAAGATAGAAAAAAAAAAAAAAAAAAGATAAAGTAATCATTGACATGTAAGTAATATATATATATATATAACAAAGGATAAACAAGAGTGTAAAAAGTACTGGTTATATTCCTTATACTCTAAAAGTTGTTTAAAAACTGATCACTTGTCATTATTTTTCTAGAAAACTCATGGTGGCTGGGGCAGGGAAACATCAAGGAACCTAAGAAGGAAGTTTGGAAGAAAGCCTGGCACTTGGAAATTAAGTTATTATTCATTTTTAATTTTGTACCACGAATGGAAATTTGAAAACCGAATAATATTACACATCTCACGATACATTTCTTCCGGTTCTAAATAGACTCTTTTAAGATAAAAATAATTGAATTCTATTTATAAAATCTTTTTCTATTTTTTTTTATTATAAAGGAGGTACCTGAGATTAGAATAATCCAGAACCTGAAGACCTAAGCTACCTAAATGTCCCTGCAGCTACCAACCGAGCTAACTTATGAGAACATCTTTTTCTAATTTTTAATTTTGTGAAATTGCCCCTAATATTTTAGTGGGGAAATAGAAAGGCACCTCTATACTTTGTTTTCCTCGAGAAGCAATCAATGTATATCAATACCCTCCCGTTTCATATGTAGTGTGTTTTAAGATTATGCACGAGTTTTAAGAAATAGTTAAATGATATAAGGATTTGTTTTATTTTGACAATAATGCGCCTATATAATCATTATTAAAGAGATAAAAAGATACTGGAAGTGAAAAAAAATTAATAAATAGGGTGTGTGTTTGGAAAAATAGAATTAATTATGTATTGGGTTTATAAAACAATAGAACTTATGAAACATAATACAAATGCTAAAACAATATTACATATGAAATAGAGGGAGTAATACTTTCTCCATCTCTCCTTATTACATGACATACTTAACCGAATTACACATATAAAAAAGTAGTTAGTTTTATGAATTCTATGATAATATATTGTAACATTACAATTTTACTCTCTCAACTTTTCTTGGAAAATTTACACTTATTAATAAACAACAAAAAATACATAGATAGTCAAAGCATTTAATAAGGACAAAAAAGACAAAAACAGTAAATTAACTTATAATTAAGATAAAAAAAAAATCTTTTAGAAGGTAACCTAGGATAAAAACAAGAGAGAGTATTTGAATAACTTTGAGTGATTTAAAAACTGTATACGAACCTCCTTTTATTTCATCATTTCATTATGAAATTTATATTTACACTTATAGAAAGATTGTGACTATAAACATTTTTAAACACTCCCTCATTAAAAAAAAAAGTAATTGGTCAGATTGGTCCCTGACTTTGTAGGTGTCGATCAAGTTAGTCCCCGACTTTATAGAAATATCATTTTAATGTCTGAGATTGCATTTTAATTCACATACGTCACTGTCTTTATCCCATTTTAAAAGCAAATACATTCTTACGATAGTGACGGCAGAGACTAACTTGATCGACGTTCTCCTATCTCAGGAGCTAAATTGCTATGTCAATAGAATCAGGGACTAACTTGACCGACGCTTACTAAATTAGAGACCAATCTGACCAATTACTAAAAAAAATTAATATCAATTTATCAAATAGTTGATACTATGACACTTAAAAAAAAAGTTGATACTATGACAAATTAAGATTTTTATCACATTTTTGTGAAAGTTTAGGAATTGATAGGAGAGATACTAAAAAGAGATAATATGATAACTTAGTAAGTTGGTTGAGTGTTATTATATTTTATTATATATATAGTTATCAGATCTATAACATATATTTTCTCTTAGTTTTTGTTTCGCCAGCGAAATTATTAGAATTGCATTTTGAAATTGTAACTGAGTTGGAATTGTGATTATGTGTTTGAATTGTATAAAAAATTAGAATGTAGAATTGAAATTCTAAATTCAATTTCTAATTTCATTTTTTGGACACAAGACATAAAATTGAAAAATTAAATTAATTATATTTCATTGTTTGTGCTTTGTGTCCTCACCATTTTTATGTGTGTCGTTGCAATAACTTTTTTTGTATGTCGCAACAATTGCTTAAGTTGGTTTGCTACCAAGAATCGTCATATATTATAAAGGGGATGAGAAAAGAGAGTCATAAAGATGAGAAGATATTTACATAGTGGAGAAGAGGGAAAGAAGAAACATTTGGGGTGGACTAGAGCCGACAAAAATCCCGGGTCGATTTGCAGAAACCAGATAAATAAGCGGGTTTAGATTCTTAAAATACGACCAAAATAAATCTCGAACCTTTTTGGTCCGCTTTAATAAAACTAGAACCAGTCGGGCTCCTATTTGACATGCCAATATCACCAAAAAATTTGTTTCAATCTAGTTTAAAAGATAGAATATTACCAGGTTTACCTAGATATTATTGGCCCAAATTTCAATCGGGTCTTTTTGGACTAGCCCGATCATGGTCTGAGCTCGAACTCAACCAGGTAGCTTGAATTTCCATTTTTATGATGGACCAATAGATCAGAGAGGTTGTGTATTTTGTTTTTAGAGTCATGATATTTAATTTTATAAAATATGGAATTATAATTTTGAGACTTAGGAATAAGAATTGAATTTCTGTATTTTTAATAACATAAAATGGTTTAATTGGAATTCTATTTTTTTATTGAGACAAAAAATATTATGAATTAGGCATACTGTTGACCGGCTATTGTTAAACATCGATGATGACAAAATAATTTGAACCCTTGATTAAACCTCACATCATGGTTTTAAATTGTGGTGCCTTCCCTTCCTCAACACTTCTCTTCCACATTTCTTTAATTTTTCCATAATTGTTCTTCAAGAAATTACTTAATTGTTGCAAAATTTATAATTTTTATTTGTGCATAGCTAATATAACATCAAAACATTATGTAACATATTTTTATTGGACTATATAAAAAAATATAACAACTTTTTATTTTTAGAGGTACCGAACCAACCCTTAGCTGCGCTATTTAAGAACGGAGTAGTAATTTTCTTTGGATCAAAAGGTTGGTTACTTACTTAATTAATTCAACTTTTTAGTCCACTCATGTTATGGATTGAGTGTCCCTTTATACTTACTTAATTAACTCTGCTTATGTTTTCTTCAAAATTATTTACATATAAAAAAAATTAAAGATATTATTGGTATCAATAATTTAAATTGAACAAACATTAAGATTTAACACGATTGATAGATAATTGTACTCATTTCCATAATTTTTACATATTGAAAAATGTTAATTTTCGATTATAAGTTATAAGCCGGAGGATACTTTGTTAGAAAAAAGAAAAAGAAAGAAAAAAAGAAAAATTGAACAAGTTCCATGAAAGAAACGACTACTATACCCAGCATATAGCGCGAAAGTTCTCCAACATGACCAATAAGGAATCTTGAAATTCATGCAGAAAAATAATACTACTAGTACACAGTTCGTCTCACAACGTTGTAAAAAATGACAAATTTTTTGTCATAAACTAAATTTAAAGTAATTAATAAAAAAAACTTTGAAATTGTAAATATTAAATTATGATTGGTTGATCAATGCAAAATGCATTAATTTAATTTGATAATTGATTGATATGTTGGATAAATTATTAAATAAATGTCTCTTTAATTTTTTAATTTTTATAATTTTTTTTATCATCCTCATAAAACGAATGAATTATATAATTAGGCAATAGAAAGGACAAAGGGTCATGTAATCCTACAACAATATTTTTTTTTAATGTTGTTGTATGTACGTCCAGCATTATTTGGTTGCCTTATAAAAAAAAATTATTTCTACATATAAAATAAGTTAATGTATATTCAAATGTCAATTAAATTATATAGGTAACGTTACAACTCTGTTACATAAACATCAGTATTTGACATTTATACGGGACACCTGGTTTTTTCTGACAAAAATTGGTGGGTCCTGCAATTTCTCTTTTTTACAGGACCCACCACTTTTTACCCAAAAAACAGGTGTCTCTCTTATGTCAAATACGAATGTCAAACAAACATTTTTCGGTAACATTATTTATTTTCTTTTGATCATTTTGGGGGAAAAGTCTACATCACGTGCTTTCACACTGACGACTGCATGTAGATTGTAGCTTGAGCTAGCTATCTATATATGCGTAGCATTCTCACACCCTTCCATTTTCATTACACAGCAACTAGCTTTCATACTTATACACATTTCACAAACACATTCAAGGCTTCATTCAACTTTGTTGAATATCATTTGCTTATTAACTTTGTTCAACACCCTAGCTAGCTAGCTAATATGGCTATGAATGAAAACCAACCCATCTCAGTTTCAAAAATTGGAATAATAGGAGCTGGAGTGAGTGGCATAGCAGCTGCCAAACAGCTAGCACACCACAACCCTATTGTATTTGAGGCCTCGGATTCCATTGGTGGAGTCTGGAGGCATTGCTCCTACAATTCTACAAAGCTTCAATCTCATCGTAGAGATTATGAATTCACTGATTTCCATTGGAGTGACAGAGACAACTCTGATTTTCCTAGCTATATGGAGATATTGGATTATTTGCACAATTATGCTAAGCACTTTGATGTTCTAAAGAATATCAGATTCAACTCTAAGGTGGTTGAAATTCGGTTCACCAGCAACAAGGAAACCTCAGGTAGTATACCTCGTGGTGGTGATGACTATGGAAGCTTGCTTCCTGGTCACTCTGTGTGGGAAGTTGCTGTGAAGAACAATCAATCAGATACCATTCAGGTCTTCATTCATTCACTTCCAACTCAACTAACCTTAAACTATACCCAGGGTTTTAATTAAAAGTATCATCGCATATTTTTGTGGAATTAGTAATCCATTCAGTCCCATACGAAAAACCCTTTTGCTAATTTTTTTTCTTAATTATAAGACTTTTTTCTAATTTAATTTTTAATAACATTTAATTAATTTTTTCCAAAAATACTTTTATTAAGTCAACACTTTTTGAAATTTTAATAACACCTATAAGAATAATTTTGAAAAAGTATATTAAATATTTATATTTTCAATACCACTAATAAAATTATTTCATTTTTTTATAAACGTAAAATTTTTCAAAAAATCTAACGTATAGAACCTGAAAAATGTAACTATTAAACTCTTTGCATATGACACACAAGACTTAAAAGGGACATGCATTATAAAGAGTGTATCTATTAGTAATATTTTGACATGCAAGAGGTCAAAATATGAGAAATAGCTATTGAAAACATTAGCTCACCGGTACCTCTTAAAGTTTAAAATGCTTAAAGTTTTAATGTAAAAATGTTTTATTTAACTTCTTATCATCTGCCCTAAAAAAATTTTAATTACAAAGTGAGAAATTAACAAAACTAATTATTCTCTCTCTTTATGCCAGTATATTACTATTCTCTTTCTCCAAGTTAGTTTAGTTCTAATTAATCGATTAACGGTATAAATATTACTACTAAAAAAGGGTTAACTTAAAAAAAAAAGCTAAAAAAAAATCATGAACGCCATAATAACTTCATTCGCAGTGTTAATTGTGTTTACTCTCTTCATTTCATCAGTGGTACGGCTTCGAGTTTGTTGTGCTTTGTATTGGGAAATATGGGGATATACCCAATATTCCAGCATTCCCAAGCAACAAAGGCCCGGAGGTATTCAAGGGCAAGGTCATGCATACGCTTGATTACTGTAAACTTGACAAGGAAGCTGCTACTGAACTTCTCCAAGGGAAAAAGGTTGTCGTGGTTGGTTTCAAAAAGTCAGGCCTTGATTTAGCCACTGAGTGTTCACAGGCAAACCAAGGTAAGAATTTCCTTGTACTGTCTTCTTCTATTTGCATTGTTTTTACTAAAGAGTCAATAATCATAAATTTACAAATGGTGAATAATGTGCTAAATATATATATATATATAAAAAAAAACCTTAAGATGATATAGGTGCACAACCAATTTTCTCTGCTTACCGGTAGTGTATATTTGTGCAATAAGTAATACTCCGTCCGTCCCTGAATATAAGACCATTTTGGAAGATTTCACATTCATTAAGAAAGGAAATCAGATTAATTTAGCTAATTGTATTGGAAATGTGAGTTTTTGGTATGTATTTTCAAAATTACCCCTATTAATATTATTGAGAATCTGAAAAGTATTGAGTAAATAGGGGTGTTTGTGGAAAAAAAATAATTAATGACCATTGAAAATTGATAATGAGTCTTATAAATAGGGACAAAATAAAAGTGTCAAAATGGTCATATATTTAGGGACGGAAGAAATAATTTTTATACACAGTCATCATAAAGGTTTAGGTTTACTCTGTTGATCAACCATTCTTACATTTAAGGTAGTTTTACAATAGTTGATAGTTATAGATCTCTAATGATATATTCCGATCATAAATTTAATTTTTTTTCAAAAGAAGTATTTTTGGTGTTATTTGAAAAATCTCATTCTAATTTTCAATGATATTTAATATATATATATATATATATTTTTTTACAAATATACTTGTTAAGTCAACGTTTTTTAGAATCTTATTACTACCAATAATAATTATAAAAGTAATTTTAAAAAAGTACTTATATTAAATTTTTACATTTTCAATAACATTAACAAAATTAATCCACTTTTTTTATGGACATAAAATTTTCCAAAAGTCTTATTGTGTATATAAAACCGAAAGGAATAGTTATGACAAATTTTTAAATGCATTAAACTTAAACTAAAACATAGATATAATCTCAATCTCAAACATTAATTTAATAAAATATTTTATTAAAAGTGAAAATCAATAATTTGAGATTGAAGTTACATATATATTTTAATTTGAGTTTGATAGATTTAAGAATTTCCGGGAGAATTCATAATTGATTGAAGGTGTAAAAATTATGTGTGCTTTTCAATTGAACCCTATCTATTACCATACTACAAATGTTTACTTAAATGGTAGGATTTTTTACTGTGTATGATGACTACCATTAAAGTTTACAATAATGTTTTAGGTTTATTATTCATGTTTTTAGTTCCTGAAAGTTAGCGGTATTTTGATTTTAGTCCCTATAAGTTTTTTGATTTTGACTCATCCTCAGTTGTTTTTAAAATTTGGTTTTAGTCCATACCGTTAGGAATAATCCGTTAACTGCTGATGTGGCTAACGAGATGTTACATCAGCATACACATGGACAAATACTTCATGTCAACCGATAGGATAACAGGGATAATCTGGATCCGCAGAAGCAAAAGGGTCAAAACCCAATCCACAAACACATTTGGGTTAGACTTAGGCCTTTTTCTCCTGCGAGTCCAGATCATCCACGTCATCTTACTAGTGGCCTGCAATTTTTGCACACGTGTTTGTTAATGTGACGTTTCGGTAGCCATATCAGCATTTAACGGATTTTTTTCTAATGACATGGACTTAAATCAAATTTTCAAAACAATTAAGATGAGTCAAAGTCAAAATTTTTAGGGATCAAAATCAAAACACTATCAACTTTCAAGGATTAAAGATATAAATTTGGTTTGGATAACTTTTTAGATGCTACATAGTTATCAAATTTTGTTAACCAAATGACAAAGTTGTATGTCAAAATTTAAACCATCTTACTCTTATAAAAAAAAATGTTTAAACTATTTTATCATTTTCTAATTTTATTTTTACAATTTTGGCTTGCTTTTTGTTGCTTATTGTGTATTTGTGTTGGGGCACATCAAGGCAAAGTATTTCTGGAAGCCCTTTGTCAGTTTTTGTTACTGGGACGCAGGTATGGAAATGTCGCGCTTGTCGTTTTTCGGACATTTTCTTTATTTAAATTTTTTGGTCAATGTCTTTTTCGGTTTTAAGTGATGGATCATGGATCTAGTTAATAAGTGTTTTTAGCATTCTTATTATAGTTATTACAAATCTAAAAATAATCATTAGTGCTTAATTTTTTCATTTTACGAATAAAAAATTAATTTTCATTATTTTTCTTTTTAACAAGTCTCATAAAGGTACTATTTGTAGTAAAATTTACTTTTACTTTTTCTTATCTTTTATATCCCCTGGTTTCTATATACAAGTATTTTAAAATTATGATAAAAAATTAAAAAGTATAATTAATATATCAATTTGACTTGTATAATGTATTTATCTATTTTGTCCATGTACTAAAGTATCTCTCAATTATTAAATGCTCCTATCAATAATTAGATACATATTTTTCAACATTTTTTCTAAGCAAAAGAACTGTATTTATAAGAGCACAAGAGATGTTCTCCCTTATACATCGAATGGACTACATTCAATTACAATTATCTCAAAATACTCATGAAACAGAATTTCATGGATTGTTATACCATTGAGTAAAGTCATAAATATCTTCTTGCGAGGTCATAGCACAAAATCATTGATGTGACCTCCTATATCCTAAACATGACCAAAATGATTAAAAAAATAGCAATAAAATTGCATTGATTTAATTTTAAAAAAAAACTTATCCTATTGTATAAAAAAAAAACTTATTGATGTAATGATGAAGTATCAATATCATCAACAACAAGAATTTTCCAAAACAGTTTTGGTTGGAATTTAATTCATTGCTTTTGGTTGTTGTTGGATACTAATGTTCAGTAGGAAAGCTTCATTTTCTATTTTCCAATTTGCTGGTTTGATTGCACATTTTTTGGTTTGAATAAACTATGTTTTGACTTTCTTACTGTTTTTTCCATTTTATTTTGTATAATACAGTAATAATAATAACAATAATAATTGACACGAATGTGAGACGACTCTGTACGTCATATGACATAAAATTCAACACATTGGTTGACTCTATAAAGCCCAAAAATCCCAATGCCTCATGTTTTTGGCTAATTAACTTGGATCAGACAAAATTCTTTCTCCCTATTTATTTGATGAAAAAATTTAAATCATGCTCTGCGTTTTATGTGGTAATCTATGATACGAGATTTGGGTAACTTATTGTGTATTCTAAACTCCATCCAGATTGAGTTTTTTCTTTCTTTATTTTTGTAGTGAAAAAAATATTTTTCTTTAGGAGGTTCCTTTAGGAAATTAAGTTATCTTATCAAGAGCCTTAAGTCCAAAATAAAGATTTTTTTTTAAATAAATTTTTTAATTAAGAGATAAAGTTGCATTGAGAACAAACCATCTCAAGTAGACAAAACCACCAATTGAAAAAAGAACACCCCAAGAAAGAATGGAAAAAACATCTGTTACGTATATTATTTTAATATTCGTGGGTTGCAGTGGTTCTACAATTGCAAGTCTCTTAAATTTCATGCATAACAAAGTTGTTGCTGTTGACTTGTTCTGAAGGACGTGAAGGACAACCATGCACCATGGTGTTACGGACTTTGCATTGGATAGTTCCACACTACTGGATTTGGGGGTTGCCATTTTTCTTGTTCTTCTCAACAAGATCATCTCAGTTACTCCATGAAAGACCAAACCAGGGCTTACTCAAAGCCCTTCTCTGTCTCATGTTATCTCCAATGGTACAATAAACATTTTTCACTAACCACATCATATAATACATTGCATATAGAATTTAATAACTAATGGTTGCTTGTTATGTAATGACCTATAACAGCGGCATGCGATTTCAAAGTTCATTGAGTCCTACCTATTGTGGAAACTTCCTTTGGAGAAGTATGGGTTAAAACCAGAACACCCCTTTGTGGAGGATTATGCATCTTGCCAAATGGCCATCGTGCCGGAAAAGTTTTTCTCCGAGGCTGAAAAGGGCAAAATTGTCTTTAAAAAAGCATCAAAGTGGTGGTTCTGGAATGGAGGAATAGAATTTGAAGACAGCTCAAAACTGGAGGCAGATGTAGTGGTTCTTGCAACTGGTTTTGATGGAAAGAAAAAGCTCAAAACCATTTTACCTGACCCCTTTCGTAGCTTGTTGGAGTACCCTTCCGGTATTATGCCATTGTACCGGGGAACTATCCATCCATTGATTCCAAACATGGCCTTTGTTGGTTATGTAGAGAGTGTCTCGAATCTTCACTCTTCAGAGCTACGCTCCATGTGGCTTTCGAGACTGGTAGATGATAAATTCAAGCTCCCAAGAGTTGAGAACATGCTTTCTCAAACTCTAAAGGAGATGGAAGTAATGAAAAGGTCAACTAGGTTCTATAAGAGGCACTGCATTTCAACATATAGCATCAACCACAGTGATGAAATATGTAAAGATATGGGGTGGAATTTCATGAGGAAGAAGAACTGGATAGCAGAAGCATTTGGCCCTTATAGCAGTGAAGACTATGATGAGAAAGAGGATTGAAGACCTTATGAGTATTCTATTAGTCATTGCATTAATAACAGTGATATGATAAGAAAATAAATGTCCCAAGAATTATCTTTTATCAGTCAGTCTAGTGTCACCTAAAAATGAGGGTGAAAGATTTAGGGACAAGTTATATCTGAATACTATGGGGATAAATGCTGTTCTGCTAGGCATAGTCATGTTTCAGAAATGTGGTTATAAGAACAACTTTACTATTATGGTAACATTGTCCAGATATATCATGGACATAGAGATTGCAGAACCTTGATATTTCAAATAGCAGATTCGAACCATAAAATAATAGACACACACAAAAAAAAAACAAAAAAAACAAAAAACAAAAAAAAACAAAAACAAAAAAACAAGAGAGTAATAAAATTGTACTGGAAAATCACAGGGTTAACTGAAGCTAAACTTACGATATGCAAAAGACAATGATAATCCGACTTTATGTGTGATAATTGAAGCATGATTTCCATCCGGAGAGGTCATAACTAATTGCTCTCTATAGGAAAATAGATATGGCTTCAAAATCAGCTACACTATCATAATTACAGAGATTACAATTCACAGTTACACACTTGTCTGATCTGACTCCGAATCAGGCCAATGGGGATGGAGCACAAAAGAATCAGAAGCCTCAAAGGCTTTGAAGTAATTTCAAGGTCTCGCCGATATGTTTTTCTGGTTGGAACTGATTATTGTATACGAGCTGAACCACGCCATTTTTGTCAAGAACATAAGTCTCTCTCCCGGGCAATGTTCCAAAGAGATCACTTGGCACTCCCCACTCTTTCCTCACCTTGTTACCCTCATCACTCAACAATGTAAATGGAAGTCTGTACTTCTTTGCAAATGCCTACATTCCAAGCAATACTTACTTTCAGCAATACTTTCATAATTTCATTGTAAACAAATTGCAGCGAAAGTTGATTACCTTGTGAGACGAAGAATCATCCCCACTGATCCCAACAACCTCTGCTCCTGCTTTCTTGAATTTCTCATACGAATCTCTAAAAGCACAAGCCTGCGTTATACAAAAAATAAAAAATTAAAACCTGGCACTATTACTATCTCAGAGATATGTTTCTTTACAACATTTCTAGACAACTTTGGGATAACAACATATGATTTATGCTGAGTATTAATAAATATCAAGGTATGGTGTGATTTGATGTAAAGCATTGAAATACATGTACATATGAATTGTTGTCACAAATTTTGTCTAAATATGTTTTACAAATAACAAAACTCCTAATCCTTCATGTTCCATAAACAACAACACAACCCCTCTCCTTTCATATTAATAGTAACAACAATGCCTTTGGACTTTGGTAATGGCTACATTAGATGAAAGAAGTAAGCATATGAAGTGTTAACTATATTTATAGTTTTATACCTGTTTGGTGCAGCCAGGGGTCTCATCAGCAGGGTAGAAATAGACAACAACAGGTTTTCCTTTGAATTTGGTGAGGCTCACAGTCTTTCCATCCTGATCTTTCAATGTGAATGGTGGTGGCTTTGAACCTTTACTCACCTGTCAAGGAACATAAACAAAAAAAAATGTATATAGAACAAAACATGCAGACAAACTTGGCAATGAAGAAATGTACCTTGGCAAAAATGGAAGGTTTGAGTGAAGAAGAGGAGGCAGGAGTAGATGGGATAGAGGAAGAGGAAGAATGAGATAATTTGAGGCCAAAAAAATGAGAATTGGAAGGTGTGGAAAGGAGTTGAGAAGAAGGGTAGATGGTAGTTTGAGTTTTACGCATTAGGATGGTAGGAAGAGAGTGGTTTGAGAGAGTGAAGGAAGCCATGAGTGAATGGGAGGAAGAGAGGTAGTGAGTGAATTAGATGGAACAATAGATGATAGATAAGGAAGTTGGATGGGATTCCCCTCTGGCGTGGACCATTCCTTACCCCCCAACTTCTCCCCAACTTTCTTTTCTTTTGTTCTTTCTTCAGTTCCATTTAGTTTAGCATACATAAATAAATGCTTTTAACCATGAAATACATTAATCATCTTATCCTTATTATAGGACATACTTAACCGAATTACACATACCAAGGAAAGTGGTTAATTTTACGATTTCTATGAAAATATATTGTAACATTACAATTTTTCTCTCTCAACTTTTCTTGAAAAATTCACTCATTAATGAGCAACAAAAAACACATAAATAGTCAAAACATTTAATGAGAGAAAAAAGAGAAAAAACAATAAATGATGCATATGAAATATAAAGTGACTTATAACTAGGACCAACAAAACCTTCTTGAATGTGACCTATAATAAAAACCGAATGAAGTAATAAAGAAACACATACAATATTTTAAAATTCTAAACAGATTTTCAAGTGAGCTTGTTCTTCTGTTGTTTTTTTAGTAATTATAACTAATTAGAATTTGCAATGTTTTTTTATCTGAAAGGCACGGTCAGAGTAGGCCAATGGATTTATTATTATTTTTAAAAGGATACACAATCTAATAGGCAACATTTTCAGGAGTACAAGCAATTAAACAATTCAAATCATATATGTACAAGAGTGTTAATTTTCATTAATATTTCATCATTGTTTCGGTTGAGATTTAATGTCAGAGATGAGTCCAATTAAACTCATGATCCTAGAGATGAGTCCAATTAACACCAAACACTAAAAAATGCAAGCCAAGCAATCGTATGGCTTGCTTCAAGTTAGTTTTGGTTTTTGACATGTAGGTTAACAATCATAAAGAAAAACTATCAGCTGTTTAGAGGGTTTGACTTGCATCAATGCTCAACCAAGATGGTCCTCCTCTTCCATTTTCTTCTTTTATTTTATTCAGGAATGGCAAACAAAATAATATAGTACAAGTAATTTATTGGCAAGCAATTGCAGTCAGCCTACATTGCTACAGCCAACTGATCTCTCCGGTTTCTCATACAGACGAGCTCGGTTACCACGAAAATTCCAATACAATACAAAAATAATGCCTAAGATCAATAAATGCTCATTTATCTAACTCGGTATGAAGCTACAAAACTGACATAGCTGCTGCATTCTTTGCATCCTTTCAAATCTTTACTAGTGTGGTTTTGGCACATAACCATCAACTGCGAAGTTCCGTGTGGCAGCAGGAATAGCTAAACGAATTCCATCAAGTTCCGGTTTAGCGATTACTTGGCAACCCAGACGTGATCTGCACAACTGCCAAAATTAGCATTCAAAGAAATTGAAGGGACAGAAACGGGAAAGAAAGATTTCTAGCCCCAACTTCATGGAAAAGAAACCCACGTTTCAGTAAGCCCGAAAGCTAGATCCAACATGTCATTTTCCTCATCAGTTGCATCTTCCAATTTATTGTAGTATTCTACGTCCTGCACAAGGTTCAATAATTTGACTATCATGTAAATGAAAAGAGTATAACAGAAAAATAATAAAACTAATTTAAAGAAGCACTTTCCATGCCGTACCATCACTATAACATGGCAAGTTGAACACGCAAGTGAACCCTCGCATGCTCCTGTAATAACATCAACAAAGAAATTAACTTTGGTGGCAGCAATCACTTCAGCAACTGGTCCCAGAATCAACATACTTGAAAGGATGCAATTTGGAAATTGAAATGTTACGACAAAAGTGCTAAATTTCAATCAAAACAGGGCACATGAGACGGGTCAAAAATATTGATAGTAAGCAAGGCAAAAACCAAAATAGGTTATCAGAATAAAAAGTAAAAAATTATATAGATCAACAACAATAACAAGGCCTTATCTCATTAAATGAGGTTGACTATATAGATCAAATAAGACCATTGTGTACCAAACACAATTACCACCCATAAAAAGAAAGAAGTGACAACAAATTCAGGAGTGAAACTGTAAAAGAGTACAACACTAATGCAAGAGCTCTTGCCTTCCAGTTCAATGTCATTTTCATGAGCAGCTTCTAACATAGACATTCCAACTGGAACTTTAAGCTGATGCTCCTCACCATCCTTATCAACAAAAGTTACAGATATCCTGCATAAAGTTGTACCAAAGTGTAAGGAGCAGAAAGAGTGAATGACAAATGCACATTTCCTTTTCAAATTCGAAGAATATAAAGTTCCCTGCTGCACTTCGCCAAGGATGTTACTCCATTCTACCATCCAATTTGTCAACTGATCAGTCTCACACACATGATGTACTATGCAGTGTGATAAAGAACTTACGTTTCTTTTTGTTCGCTGCCTTCCTCAGATGCGTTGTTAGTAGTCATCGTTGAAAGGAAATTATGCTTTTTAATCATGGCTCCATTGTATAACATAGAAAACGAACTCTGTTCAATAAAATACAAAAGAAACAAAAGATAACACATTTGAAATCAGAGATAATATATCAGCGTAAACCAATGGCATGAAGAAAAAAAATTGTCAATAAAACTATTTATCCAATAATCACAAGCACTTGCCACTTGCACATCTACAATTTCTAATACTTAAGGATTCCACAAACATTTTCCAACAAAACTGCCAATTTGACAAATACCAAAATGTATACATTAATAACATTATAAAACCCTCAGTTTAGGAATCCTGAGATAGAAGACCTCCATGTTTCTGGGTTACTCCTCTTACCACAATGCTAACATTTCTCGCAATAGATTCAATCTCTAATAACTAGAGGAAACCAAATCCCATCAAGTAAGACCGATATGTGAAGCTAATAAACACATCCAAAACCAAAGTCGCAAAATCAATAAAGAGAAAAAATTGCACAAACGGGAATCCAATTTTGCATTCTCTAGCAATGAGTTTGTCTCATTATCAAGCTCCCCCTATATGATCAATACCACCAATCTTTATGCTCCACATGTAACATGTATGCGTCCGAAGTTATTATTACTTAAGTGTGGAGTGCATCGCGCTCCAAAAAAGACGAGCACTCAAATTTCATACGACATTCACATTCTCAGTCAAACAAAGCTCGAAAAATCAGATACTACTACTTGAGAACGCAATTGACAGTACAAAATAAATTGTTATAATTCAAATTCTGGATGCATTCTTTTTATATAAAAATTAAGAGAGGAAGGAAACAAGACTAACCGGAGGAGATTGCGGGTGGTGGTTGGTGGCGGCGCTTCGAATAAAAGGTGATCTAGACATGGCAGCATAATTCCCTGCCAACGTGAAAGAAATAAAAACCATTATTATTATTAATATTATTAAGGAAATTGTGACAGCAGAATTAAATATTAAAATGAAATAATATCAACCATAAAAAAGCAAGAAGAAGAAAAGGGAGGGTGTACTTGTGGAGGAGGAGAGGTGTTGGGCGAGGCAAGCTCCGAGTCTTGCTACTCTTGAATTGAGCATTGTGAGGTTTAAATGAACCCTAATATATATTTATATATATAGTGGGAAAGTAAAAAAAATAAATAAAATTGATGTTACTAGAAATGAGGTGAGTGAGTAGAGGAGAGGAGAGAAGATGCCAACGTATGAAGAAGGCAACTTGAGGAGAGAGAGGAAGAGGAAGAGGAGGCAAGCAGGGGAGAGAAGGAAGGGACAATAAGAAGAAGAAGCAGAAGCAGAAACAAGAGTGAGTCGTTGAACGTGTTTCAGAACCAGCGTCCGAGAGTGACTGCAGGCTTCAAAGGCCCATTTTACCCAAAAGCCCAATCTATTAGAGTCCTCCATTGTGGCCCAAACACTCATTTGAAAGTGGCCCATTCACTTCCGACCGAGTTTTATAGATCTTTGAGGTTTGGAGGAAGGAAATTGCTTTTTGCTCATGATTGACTTTTTGACCCCGATTTCAAATTTTTATGGACCAAAATACTCTTAACAATGTTAATATTTCTGGTTCCATGAAACCGGAAAAGTCTTTCCGGTTTTACTGAACCGGAATCAATTAAACACTATTACGGTTTTGCTGAACCGAAAATATGATTCCGACTTCGTAGTACCGGAAATATAGATTTTATATTTCCGGTACAACAGAACCGGAAATATTTTTCAATTAGATATACCAACAAAGCCCAGCACAATTGGTAGATAGCTGAGTTCCTTAAGCATGATGTCAAGGGTTCGATCCATGCCGTGGGCATGGAAAATGCTTTGTTGGTAGAGGCAAAATCCCATTCGGTGATCTCTACGGCTTGTAGGGGATTAGTCTTCGGCTGTCGGCTGGGGGATACCCTTGGTGTACACCAAATAATAATAAAATATTTACTACCATATAAACAAAGTAATAAAATTTGCTTGAATAAAAAATGGGTTGTGGAGGTGACAAGGACAGGAATTAGTTGATATAAAAAAACGGTTGGGTTGGGGGATGTTTGCTGGGTGAAACTGAAAAACAGAGTCAGCGAGAAGGACAACAGAAAAACAAGAACAAGACCAACTACTGCTGCTTTTCCCTTTCTCTTGTTCTGAGTTCCGAGGATCTGATTCTGGTAATAAACGGTTAAAGCTAGCAACCACCACAACAACAACAACCTTTCTTCATTTTCTCGTTGCTTCCTCCATGCACAGCTAACAGCTAACACCCCTCTCTCTTCTTCCTCTTCTTCTATATCAGGTATCTATCTATCTATTTATCATTTATCAATCAATCTCTCCATGTTTACATTCTCATCTTCTATCATTCATTGCAGTTATTATTGTTAAATTTGTAATCTTTTATGACTTTATCGTAATTTGTTTAACTCATGTTCCATGCTAATAGTAGTATAGATTAAGTGTCCTTATTCTTATTTTGCTTCTCGGGTTCGATCTTAGTTTTCAATTTTAAATTTTTGATTAATTCCATTCATGGTAATCTAGGTTTTCTGATTTCAAATTGTGAATTGCTACAAATCTAATAAATTGAATCAAGATTCTGGTTGGATTCATTTCACTTAGTTGCAAAGATTGTGAATTATATCCACATTATATGCTTGCTTGATTGGGTTAGCGGCTCGAGTTGGATGTGGAAATAATTGGAATTGTGGAAAGACTATATGAATAGGATATGCTTAATAACAGATTTATTGAATAAGCTCTGCACAACAAGACTAGAATGGTAGCCTAGGAATTTGAGGGGTATTCTATACAGATTAAGAATACTGATGATGCCTTATATATCATGAGAAAAACATATAAATAAATCATCAATTATCAATTATATGAGAAATTGTGAATATGAATTTAAGAAGAGTATACAGTATTCGATGCTATTAACATTTGACAAGAAGCTAAATTCAGTTACATCCATGAATGCTTTCTTTTTTTTTTTCCTTTTTATTTTTGAATGGAGATGATCCGTGAATGTTATTTAATTTGGTTTTTGGTTATTGATCCTGATTAGTCGGTCTATATTTTAGTTCTCTGTTTAATAATTATTATTATTTAAAAAAATAAAAAATATGCAGCCAGCCAATAAAGTAAAGTTTGACCTTTCATCCTTTATTAGTTTTCTAAGAACTTTAAACATGTTTTACTGTTTCATGTATATATCTCTGCAATTAGTGTAAAGTCTGATGAGACTTTTATTTGGTCTACAGTCAAATCCTCTGAAATTGGTACTAGGATTCTACTATTTACTATTGTGTTGAAAGTTTACCAATGGAAGAGACCGGAGGTTCCAAATTGACAGGAATTATGCAAATTGCAAGGCTAAAGGAAATGTTTCAGAAATGGCAAACTACCACCATGGGCTCAAAAGAATCCAATGATCACTCTAATGTGAATCATGGGGGCATATCACCAATGATTAACAAAAGGCTAACAAAACTTGTGTATTGTGACTCGGACGAGGAAAGCTGCCACAGCCCAGAACCGCCACACGATGTTCCCAGAGGATACTTGGCAGTCTATGTTGGACCAGAACACCGAAGGTTCATCATTCCTACCAGCTACCTTAGCCATTCTTTGTTCAAAGTGTTGCTGGAAAAGACTGCAGAGGAGTTTGGATTTGATCAAAGTGGTGGACTCACAATACCATGTGAGATTGAGACTTTTAAATACCTCTTGAATTGCATGGAGAACAATCAGAAAGAGGATCATGATGACAGCTCCTGTAAGGTAGTTTCATTATTGTTTACTTTCATTTCTAATAGGTTTTGTTGAATCCCTGCAATATATTCCAATTACACTTAGTAACATAGCCAATAATATAGGGGATAAATCAATGTTTTTTATTCTTTTCATAACTTTTGTTCTTGGTGGATTTGCAGCTGGAAACTCAGGAACCATAGAAGACTAAGTAATTGCTGTGATCTATGTAGAGATACAGATCATAGTGTTGGTTTGAAGTGTAAAAGGAGCAGAGGGGTCTCTATACTTCCCTTTTTTTTTTTGTGTGTTTTGATTTGTTATGTGAAGAATGATAGAATACCCTAGTTACTAGTTAGAAAGATTTATGATTTGTTGGTTCTTTGCAACAATTGGCTCACAGAGCAGTTGTTAACCTCTATGTACTCTCTGCTTTGGATTGGTACAAGAACTGCATCCAATGTTCCCCTAATTCATCATGTACTTTTCTAACTAAAATTCGTTAGCTTATTCAAATCATCAAATGGAACAGCTTTAATACTTAATGAGCCATTTATATGGTTAAAGTGATTTTGAGTAGTGTGGTTCACAAGCATGTCATCATTTTTCTGATTAAGGCTTGGTTTACCTCGTGTGGTTTCATTGTGAGATGCTGAGTTCTCCAATACTATTTACACATTATAAAAATCACATTAATTACATTTTACTTGTCTGGAAAAAAAATAAAAGCAAAGAATTTGTGCATTGCTTGATTGATTATATAAAAGACAGGCAAATTAAAGTTGCTTCTTTGCTGCTTCTAAAAGAAAATATATAAAAAACTCCGACTGTCATGTGCCCTTGTGGCATAGTATTCAATCAAATCCCGTTTTGAGCTGTCCCAGCTCCATTCAGAGATGATGTGCTTTATTATTTCAGTAAACAAATCAAAGTGTCCTTGGAATGAAAGCATCCATCATTCTCTGTATCTCATCATATGTGCACATGATATAGTCATGTTGAGGTGACAACAAGAATATATGATGCTAAGGAGATCAGATGTTATTCTCAGTATATGCTTTATTTATTGATGATAATGATTAATTGATTGTTAGCCAACTGTGCCCCTTTTTTTTTGGGTCAACTAAGCATGTTCTGTACATCCACTCTTCATGCACTTCAGGGCTTTCGGCCCAGCTGTCTTCTCTGCCTTTAAATTGGGTTGATTAGGCCATTAGTTACTTATCTCTTTGCCTCTATCTCTTTTCATGAATAGTTTGAGAGCATCAGTAGTTAAATATAGATTAAACTTTGTTTAGTGAAACTTAAACTTGAAGTTAGATATAGGAACAAACAATCAATATTTAAACAAGTTAGGGAGATGAGCTTAATAAATTTTTAAACAGACCAAACTCCAAATATATCATACGAGGGCATTACACTGAATGATCTAATAACCTCTACATGTGTCTCAATCTTTATAGCAGTTTGCATAACAATGCTATCTTTTCAATTTGGCTCATATGAGTGAGTGTGAGAACTTTGGCCACATCAAATTTGAGAAGCATAAATAATACTCCATTCGACTCGAATTATAAGCAATTTCAACTAATTTTACGCTTATTAAGGAGGTTAGTTGATTGTATTTAATTTTCTCAAATGTATAAAAAATGGAGATATTTTAGGAAAGTAGTATTGGAAATGAAACAAAAATTAAATAAGATAACAATTTTCTAGAGATGTTTTAGAAAAGTAACATTGAGAATGAAACAAAATTTAATAAAGTTAGTTAATTTTGCTTATATTTTAAACCAAGAAAAGTATGTTTTTTGTTGCTTATAATTCGAGCCGGAGGGAGTACTTAATTTGCAAATGTGTGGCAGTTTTCTTGTTAGACAGACATTGTTGAACCAAATGAGCTCCAAGAAAAAAGGCCACTCTACAATTGGAGCCCCGTATCTATGCATATTTGGGCTGCTGGCCCTGCCCCCGAGCCTTTCCCAGTTTTGTTGGGAGAGTGTATTTTAGCATCTGAGCTTTATGCACTTCATTATTTATTATTATTATTATTATTATTATTATTATTATTATTATTTTAAAAATTCACATCTGGTTGTGAACTAGGGTCACGACCCGAATTTTTTTTAGCCATCCCGTCATGGGTTGTGACTATGCTCAGGCTAAGTAAGATTTAGGGTTGTGAGTACAATCAAGACCCAAGGTTTTGTTTTGTTTTTGTTTTTTTTTTTTTTAACTTCCCTCACAATAGATTATAACATATGCATGACTTTTGTATGAAATGAAAAAATCTTTAAATCCATTATTTTTATATTTTAGATGAGTTTTAATTCATAATCTGTGAATAACATAGATTTGCAATTTTTTTCAAAATTCTATATCAGAGTTGAGAGGTTGTCTGATGACCCAGTCATGAGACTACTAAATAACTCTTACATTATGTATAAAAAATAGAGATTAATGAGTATGCACTGACGGTGTAAAATTTTTTACACTATCAGTCCATCATCCACCATTTATTTAGATTATTTTAATTTAAAAGTCAATAACCATAAACGGATGAATGGTGGATGATGCACTGATGGTGTAAAAAACTTTACACCGTCGGTGCATTACCCATTTTCTCTAAAAAATAAGAATATTTTAAATATTTCTCATCAAAAGTAAAATGAATAAAACCGGTATTGGAGTGCATAAATACCCACTCTTTAATGAGAGCGTACTTAAGTGGGCCGCTTGTGATATTGATGATGTTTCCATATATACATGGGCTTTTTTATTTTTTTTCAATTACCTAATGGCGGCCGATTATAAATGGGACAAGGGAGGGGCAAAAAAGTTAGCCAATAATGGTCCTACTTACTGGTATTCCCTTCGTCCCACAAAGATGACAAAAAATGACTAAATTTTTTGTTAAAGACTATGATTAAAATAATTAATGAAAAGTTTAAAAAGTGTAAATCTTAAATTGTGATTGATTGATCCATGCAAAATGCATTAAATTAGTTGTTTGACAATTGATTGATGTGTTAAACAAACCATCAAATACATTTTTCCTTAAATTTTTGACTTTTGAATTTTTTAACCATCATTTGGAAAGAACGGAGTTATACTACTTATTACTTAAGTGATTTAATTAGTCAACATTTCAACCATTAACACAAAAAAAATGGTTTTCTTAAGATAATAAGAACAAAAGTGGACACCTTTTTATTAAAAAAAATCAAGGAAAATGCTAATGAGTGCCCTTAGGCCACACTCTTTAAGATATCCAAAAAAGTAAAATGATATTGGAAAATATTGTATTCAATAAATTAATAAATTTTATAGATATGTTTCAAATGTAATATTGTTTTTTAATGATTGCTTAAAGAGTATCTTTAAGTCGCAAGATCAAAAAATAAATACAAACTTTTTTTATTTAATTATGTAACAATTCCCTATAAAATTCATCCACTCTTAATTAAGAAAACCCACAAAATAAATCAAGAAAATAAAAACCAAAAGCCCCAAAATTAGAACGAATGAACCCTTATTTCCATGAAAGCAATTACTACACACCCAAGTGTTACGGATAAGGTTAATATATGAAAGCAAATACAAATGCATATTAATTAATGGAGAGAGTGGCAGAAGGTTTATGAAATGGAAATTAGGTTTTATTATTAGGGCTTGCAAAATGAATTTGGGATAACCTCGAGCAAGTGATTCAGTGTTAGGAATTGATTCACGCTTAAGCAAGGTAGTATTCGAATCCTGCTTTATGCATGCAGCAATGTTAAATCTTGGGGTCAGCTGTCTCACCCATTAAATATGCCTACAAGCCAGCGAGGAGAATAGTCACTGCGGTCGGCGGTGGACACTCTGATCATGAAAAAAAAAAAGAATTTGGGGTTTCTATTAAGAATACGGTTTGTATGAACATCTTTCTTGGTTGCATGGACAATTGCTCACGTAAATAAACCATCATGTTATATATGAACATCTAAAATCAACATCAACTTTCAACACCTACTTCTTTTAGAAAACAAAGGAGAGATAAACTGTATGGGGGTTTGATGAGATGACTTTCCTTTATTTCTAAAAAAGGTAAGTGTTGAATATTAATATTGAATTTAGATGTTTACATAACATTATTAAATAAACCGAGGGAACTTGTAATGATTCAGAATAAAGTTCTTAGTTTTCATTCAAAAATTGGAAGAAAAAAAGAACTTTGCTGAAAACAGTTGTATACATTTTTCCTTTCTCTTCCGCCTACAAACACATCACAGCACGTCTTTAATTTCATGATACCATGCATGCATGCAAAAAAATTCATCACGTCAATATGGTCCCGCGCGTCCCACAATTCACATGTTCTCTTGGATCTTTCTTCTTGTCTCTCTTTGTCTCTTGACTCGTTCTCTTTTTTGAATTGTTTTATTTCCAAAACCGTCCTCTCACTCCCCACATAATAATAACTCCAGAGAAGATCAAGAGCAATAAACAGATCTTGGCTTGGATTTTGAAAATGTACTAAAATCTCAAGCTTCACATGGAATTGTCGCAAGGTTTAAATTACTTTTGGAGTTTAGTGGCTACAAAGTATTATCATGTTTGATTTTTTCTTTCATGGGGAATCAGAAGAATGTTGTTAGATGAGAGGAATAATAAATCATGTTGCTGTGTTGCATTTCTTTTATGTATGTCATCGATTATATATGTTGTCTTCCCTGATCTGGTTTTTCTACCTTTGGACTTTGTTAACTTAAATAACTTTTGATTCGTCTGAAATATGAATGAATGGCCAATGATCAATAATGAAGGAATTCAACTTGGTCTTGGTCCAGTTGAAGATTGGTTACGGCGTTTTATTTGTGGTCATCGAATTCAATCATTGTGTGATGATCCAAGTGAAGATGTTTAAACCATTTAAGTATGTCTATCTCTGGATTCATATATAAATGTACACAAAAACAAGGTTATGCTAACTTAAGCCCTAAAGATCGAGGATATAAAGAATTAAATTAAAGCAACTGTAAATATATTTGGAAACTGAGTTTACTAGTCTTCGAAATAATAATATGCATTGTCATTTAAAAAGTTCACTTGTTATCTTAACATTTTAATTTTTATAAAAATATACTATTAATAAAAAAAACAATCCCTAAATAAACTAATCAAAATTCAAAGATAAAGAATCCAAAGTCATACCGTGACGTTGAGAGTTCTTGTTTATTTATACCAAAAATACTAACAAGTGATTTAAGAATATTGGTTAAAAAATTTAAAATAATTATTTATTATTGGAAATTGTTGTGTTTATAACATCAAAAAAATACTTTGTTTTTCAATACAAACATATATCTCATCACTATTATATTCCTTAAACAATATTATTCTTACCAAGTGGAAGGGGTTTGTGCCCCTTAAGTATGGGGTCGCGAGTTCGAGTCGTTCTCGAGGCGCATGTGAATGGAGCAAACCTTACTTGGAGCATCGCCCCCGAAAGGGCCCGACCGTGGTGCGAGAGATTAGTCACCCAGTTGCGCGGGTGGATACCCTGGTTCATTAAAAAAAAATATTATTCTTAGATTACTCATTAGCATAGCTCTTGTTATATTTAATATGAGATTTGAGTTTTTATCAAATAATTAATTAAGAATTTTGTTGATTGAATAGCTTAATAACGAGTTAGTCATATCTTCACATGGTATGTTATATCCATGTACGATATCCACATAGGATGTCGCATAGTTGTCTACAGTGAGCTTTTTTTATTTTTTATTTATTTTTATCCTTAATCCTAACTTAAATAAATAAAAGATTCGTTCATTTACTTTTCATAACAAAATCTTTTTTTAAAATAAATTATTCGATACCAATATGAAAAATGCTTTTTTTTTAACAATTTATTTTGGTAGTTTCTACATAATTTTTTTTAAAAAAAAGGATTAAACTTCGGTTGGCACTCGTGGAACTTACTTGATGCACCAAAAAATATCTATAAAAATTAGTAAGATTATGCGTGTATGAATTTTTTGGCTTGAAAGAAAGATATCTTCTAGCCTTTACTGACAAAGTAATTTTTATGCACATGAGGTATAATATACAATTGATGAAAATAGAACATAAAACTATATACACAAATAATGCATGAAAATCAAACTCCTTTTTCGATTATAGCAATCCAAACCCTTTTAAATAGAAGCCAATTGCACACATTAATAAGACAATTATTTGTCTGTACAATCATTACGACCCTCATCTTGTTCAAACCAAAGCAATTTTACTTTCAAGTTGTAGACAGCAGTCAGTGTCATGCATTATGCACCATATGTTTTAGTTCCCATGTCAATTCTTACTTTTAATATAATTCACTGTGCAGACCAGAAAATTGTCTCGAGAGTCTGATCTTTGCTGGCTTGGTCAGCTGAGAGTGACACGCTCGTACATTTTCTTAGCACCTTGTCAATTGCGTCCAATTGGTTGTATGTTCTTGCCCAACCTTTTAACCAAGAACAAGATAGAGGCTCAATCTGCAGCTTTGAGTAAATAATTGAAGTTCAATTTCTGTTATCTGGCAAATCTTTGCCAATTAACTGGTTTGCTATGTCATTGGTCTATGGCCACTCTTGGCGTGAATCATGGTATAACAACTTTCTCTAACCTTTGATTTTTAGCATATATAGGGGGTCACATCACAAAGGACTTCTCAAAAAGGCCAAGATGCAAAAGTAATTAATGATGATAATGTTGCTATTTTTTCATATATAGAGTTCTTTTTTAATCCGATATATTCTAAAAAAAAATTAGAAGCTAAAAAAAAATGTATGATTTTTTGATTGGTCTCCTTCTTTGTTAGAATTAATATGTTAGTGGATATGTCTTGATACATGGCATGATAATTTTAGAAGATGGTCATCAAGTTGGATTCCTTATGCTTTCACCAAATACAAGTTAAGAATGTGGCAATCTACGCTGCTGAGAAAAAAGAAAATGACATATATCCCTTCCTTGTATTGTTTTTCTATATTAGATAAGTGAAAAAAAATAGTATAATTGTTGGTAGAATAAAAGTTAGTGTAATTTAGATATTTAGACAATTTTTGAACTCATTTATAAAAGGTGGTAAAAAGACAAAGTTGGTATTAAGGTTTTAAATTGTAAATTTTGCTAGTAATAATGACATTTTTTTTCCGAAAGAAAAGATTGCAATGACTTATTGCAATACCATAATCATAGAATGAGAACATTAAAAAAGAATAGTTTTTTTAAAAAAAAAAATCATATTTCAAATTAAAGTAGTTTATTCCATAAACGTTTAATTAAGCTATGTTCTTTCCTGAGTCATCAGTTTGTTAAAATATTTAACATAATTTAGGCAATGATATATTATCCGTTCAGGAAGCACTATATATGGGATTGGCAATGTTTGGTTTTAATAATTATGGCAATAATCAATTCGATAAGGATCCAACATGATAAAACCTAAAATCTCAGCTCGTAATAGTGAATCAAGATCATCCACCGGATCTGGCAAATAAATCATTGAGTTAAACAATGAAATTTCAAGACAAATTGCAGGCATCCGATCTAATCTAATTAAATACGAGGCATCATCATAATTAATAATACATTCTTATGTAGTTCAGCTTGTTTTATTATTTTCTTATGGTATGTTTGGATGTGTGGCTGCCAGCCCCAAACATGAGGGGAAGTTTTTAGGCAAATGTGCGTTTCGACTTCCAAAACGCATAAACAAACACACGCTTAGTTCATGAGCACTGTTATTTAATTTAATTTGTACTACCAAAATCAATACTTCTTATAACCATATTTTCACTTTACTTTTCATTTTTTTTAAAGGGTATTAAACTCATTTATTCCATTAAAAAACACTCCGCACCTAAAATACGGTGCAAGGGACGGTGTGTTTTGGGGGCAGCTGTTCAAATAATTTTTCCGTTAGTTTATTAACCTTCTTGCCATTTTTTTTAAAAAAAATAAAATAAAATTATGACATAGGTAATTTATTACATTAAAATGAATTCCCATATTTTGATAAAAAAAGAAAAAGAACTCGTATAAAACAATAATGTATCATACATCCATCATAATACATCATACTATTTCACAATTTAGGAGACAAAAATTCCTGCACCATCATGGGCTCATTCATCACTCGTGGGAAGGAAGGAATGGCCCCTCCATGAGGCTAAATCCAATCCACATATATACCTATTACCCATGTGCCATGGTTTTGTCTGACGCATTGACACTTGAAAAGACCCAAATACCCTGACGGATAACTAAACAAAAGGTCACTGGAATTTGTGTATGGTGTAGTGATTGGTAGGGAGCATCTCAACCAAAGCCCGCAAAATGCGGCACCCTCGCTCTCGTTAATGTGATCTACCTTCGTCGTTTTCGGTCTTGACAAGTCACTATCTCATCCCTACAATGTAGTACTTTTTTTCTATTTTTTTGGGGAGAGCACGAAATCAAAAATTGTTATTAGAATCTAATGTTTCGTTTTCGGTGATATTTAATTTTGAGTTTTAAAATTATTTTTTACTATCATTACTATTTAATGGTAACCTTTATGTAAATAATGTTATCGTTAGTTGGAGATGATCGTTGTTGTTAAAGTGATTGTGAACGGTGATGGTGATTGTGATGTTCTTTGAAAAAAGATAATCAATGTGATAATGGTGATCTTGGACTTTTAATGGCAGTGATTCAAATGGTGGTGATGGTGATTTTTGAAATGTTGATAAAGGGAGAGATAGATACTGGAGAGGGGAGGGGGATGGTGCGGTGGTGGAAAGTGATGATTGGGCATAAAGGTGGTGTTAATGGAGTTGATCGTGATGATAATAAGAAAATTGGTAATGGTGGTGGCGGCGATTGATTAACTAACACAATTGTGATATAAATTTACAATTAAAAATTGAAATTGTGTAATTTTTTTTTTAATTTTAAAAATAGAGTTAAAATTATGTTGCAAATATGTAAAAAAATTATTTCAGCAACTCAAATTGTACCAAACAAATTTTATATTCACCATCACTCAATACAATAAAAATTAGAAACTGACAATCACGCAGCCAAAATATAAATTTATCATTTTTGGATTCTCTATTCATGTCATTTCTCATAAAAAAAAAAACATTGTGCCTTTTACTTTAAAGGGTGCCGAGTGACACTCTAAATATATTTTTTTTTAAGACAAATGCTAATAAGTGTCCTTGATACATTTGTTAAAAATCCAAATAAAATAAATAACCATTGAAAAATGAAATTTTTTTATTCTCGAGACATGGAATAATGTGCACTCGTGATTAATTTTCTAAATTTAGAAACCTTTACGAGTATCATAACCCTTAAGACACTTGTTAACAAGACCATTTTTTAAATACTAAGGGTCTTTCTTGGACAACGGTCAAAACTTACTCATCTTTCTTGACCCGAAGAAATCATATAAGTGAGTACTAGTACTCCCAACAAATTATTTTATCAGTTTCATAGCTTTATTCTCGATCATCAATCATAGTATTAATTCTATTTTATCTATTATCTCTTAATTCCATCATTGTAAATAATTTTTTTAATCAAAATAAAATAAAATTTTATTTCAATAAATAATTTTTTAATGTGTACAACAACTTTGAACAACATTACATATAAAACAAATGGAGAAATTATTTTATATACACAACAAAAATCAAATCTACAACTCACTACTGCATTAAAGAACTTTGTTATAAATTAACTACAACAATTACTTTTAAATCTTATGATATACTCCGACCTTGATAACGAGTGGGAGTCATGAGGCAGATATGATCTTATGAGTCATAGGTAAAAATTTTTATAAAGAGAGGGTAAATTGTGTCGCGGCATGGATTGAATCCATGTTCTTACATTTTATGTTTCACATTTTTATCATCAATGGAGTCACTTATTATAAATCAAACATTAACTGAAAAAATATTTATTATGTAAATGAGGTTTAACCACTTAATAAATTAGTCTTTTGGGTTAGACAAGCTCCTCTCATAGTTTTAAGTCCTAACAATTGGTCCTTTCATTAAGAAGTTAAGCAACAAAAAAGCTATATATATGTTGCACACGAGTGACACCAGAAGACCATATCGGATTAATCGATTGAGTGAAGCCCTAATAGACATGACCATTTATTTGAAGGGTAGTGAGCAAAGCTATGAATCCCACATTGAGTGAATTTTTTATTTTTTTTTAGATTCTTAAATCATGAAACTCTTTTACTCAATGAATTAATTTTTTGAATTGGGCTGTCTCGTGTACTTAAGTCATAACAAGGCAGGTCATGTGCCTATAATTTGTTTTAGAGCAGCAAACTTTCAGTGGGGTTCTAGAGATCAGCATACATATCTACCATGAATCATAGAATACAAGTTGTAACCTAAAATATAGGATTTGGATTTAGACATGTGCTAACCAGGCTCAGTTTCGGCAAATCAATTGTCTAGTAGGTAGTCATGAAATGCCTCACTCATTATATAACATCAAAATGCTGCCAAAGCATAGAAGGAAACATCAATTCTCAATCACCGATGGTGGCCTACCACTGCAATTGTTTTGCAATTATATGATTAATTATTCTAACACCCTTCAATATTTGTCTAGTACAGTTTTGAGGTATAAGCAGATTTGGAAAAAGCTACGGGGATCTTCTTCAGTGGACATGCCAGTGAGTCTAACAACATGTTTTCAACCCAAAATCGTCTTAAACCATATAGTATTAGGTTATGATTCTTTCACTTTATATGGTTCTAATTACGTACCTTGTTTATTTCAATACAAGACTTTTTTTTGAATTACAAATAAATCATTGGTAACCAATCTATATATAATCATGTGAACTTCGATGTTGTAGAGCTCAAGATAGTTTGCCTAGCACGGACAAGTCAAAAGGCTTTGGAGGGTGTAATGGACTTAAATTGACTAGCCGAGTTGAGCTCATGCCGATCATCATGTCTTCGGCGCTCCACAATTTTTGCCCACCATAATTATGGTTGATTAGCATCTACTAATGACACAACGGAATATGCTCATATACTTTCTACTCGAGGTGGGAATTGTGGAAAGGACAATCATTACTCATCATGCTCATAACACCCTACCAGGAATATTCTTCATATTCTTCACCCTGCCAACTTTTCCTGTAAATTCAACATTATCACAGGGGTTAGTCAAGGGCTAGAAACCAACATGGTATACATCAACACATACGATGAGTACTCTTAGGTATGTTCTCTATGCGTGCCATAATTTCTTTTCACTAAGGATACATAGGATCGGGGTCATTCCCGTTAGATGCAACAACTCCAAAAATACATCCTAATGTATTCCGATAACCGACGTACCATTGTGTTCACTTGACACTCGATAATATTGGTACACCACAGAGGATAACCTTTCATCCTAGTGTATCTATCCCGATAACCGAAGTACCATTATGTTCATTTGACACTCGATGATATTGGTACACCATAGAGGATAACCTTTTGCTACTATTGCTGAGGTTTATCAACACACGCGGGGAAGGTCTTTTTCAGGATAACCTTTTGCTACTATTGCTGTGGTTTATCAACACACGCATGGAAATGTTATTTTTGTTTTAAATTTGTGAAATGTGTAATAGTTGACATAATATAGTGATAATATATCAGTTGCTGATACGTGTCTTGCATTAACCATGTCAACATCGTTAGCTTGGATTTTAAGTTTTAACAAAATGACGAAATTGATCATGAATGAAAAATTGAGGGACTAAATTTGTTAAATTAAAAGAAGTAAGACTAAATTTGTCAAATTGATGAAATTAAAGGGGAAAAAATGCAATTAAACTCTAAAAAAAATATTTTTCGTATCCAATATTCAATTACTTGACTGTTGAATCATGTCTTCATTCCACTAAACTAATTTTCCTTCCATCCCCTTTCATCGACCGTCCTCATACTCTTTTTTTTTTTACTTAATTTTATGTTCAATTTATCTCCTTTGCTTCCTTTACCATTTAGAGTTATAGTATCCTAATGATGGGAAGTAGGTGTGGTTACTTCTAAATTTTCAAGACACTAAAGATAAACTATATAGCTGGCAAGCTGCTCAACTTCTTTATGTTCAAAGTTCCAAAGTTCAAACCCCACCCTTTTAGTAATAAGAGAAACAAAGACTGTTGCCTAATGCCAACTATTGTTGCATTGTATTGTAATGTGCCATTAGAAAACCAAAAGAAAATGACGCAATTTAATTAAGGGGAGCATAAACTTAACTAATGTTTCCAAAACTTTAAACACAGCCTCTCTTTTCTTCTAAATCTTGATTGTCGGATATACTAACACCACGCACCTAACTCTCTCAAATATCAATGTTGTGGTGTATGTGGAAGCAATTTATTCATGTAACAAATTAATGCTTTTATGGGGTGGCAATGGCAGCTTGGCAACGCGTTTCATACAGCTTATAAAGATACTAATGCGTGTACTAAATTCACTTACATGTTACCCACTTTATTTATCCTCAATCTGAAGTCCTCAATCAGGTTAACCAAAAGCTCTCTTTTCTTTTTATTATTATTTTTCTTTCCAATACTAAAAAAAATCCTAGCTAACGGGAGCGTGAGTATATTAGGAAAAAACAAAGGCATCTCTAACTACCTAATCATTACTATTCAGAAAAATTGCATATAGTATACATCTATCTCTTCCCTCTATTCTCTTAATACTATAAGCATTTTACAATATTTGATGAGACCCCGCCTATCAAAAAAAATTTGATGAGACCCCTTTTATTATAATAATCTCATTAACTTTGTGTGTGCAGAAGAAGCTTTGTTTTCTGATGCCCGCGTCCTTAAAAGAGTTTGACTTCATTGCTGTCTGATCAGAATATATGAATATATATATATATATATATATATATATATATATATATATATGTATGTATGTATGTATGAACTTCTTTTGTAGCTACCTTTGGCTGCAACCTGCAGGTTTGCTAGCTATGTTTAATTTATACCGTATAATAGTATTTCTTAGTAGTATATATATATATCTGTGTGTGGCCCATGCATCAGCTTGTCCTCTACCCTGGCCAACCACCACGTTAAATAAATGTATTTACTTCAACCAAAGAATGTTTTCAATTGGTGTAGTTGTTAATGCTAATTTCAGAGCCTTGATCAAAAGAGGATGTCAGTTCATCAATGTCAGATAGGAATATAATGATAGTGGGTTTATGTGTAAAATCATCATTGATATGAGAAATTATCGGTTGATTCCAAACTAATGTTTCGAATACAATCAAATCGTTAATTTATAATAAATTGATAGAATTTTGATTTATTAATGTATTCAATTGATTCTTGGTCCAAAATATTTTTCGATTTAGACATAATTAAATACTAGTTTTTCATCATTTCAAAAAAAAAAAAAATACTAGTTTTTCATAAAACAATTTGCTAAGAACATTTTTATATGCTGGCCCCTCCCACGTATACTTATTGGATCCATTCAACATTTTGAATGTTGAAGGTAGAACGAACTTCTGTATTGCAAAAATTATTCTAGTATCTCCAGAATTATTTTTATATGTTTTAAGAAAAAAAAACATGAAATGAAGTAAATTTACCTCAAAAGATATATAAGAAGTAAATTTGTTTGACTAGCATGAATGAATAAAGAATCTCGTGAATATAGTTTATATACTATATCTAACAATGTGACATAGCAAACCATGAAAAAGTAAGCAGACTCCATTAAAAATTTAGACCAACAACTTAGCACAAAATACTCGTTAGGCTTGTTTGTACTTACAGGACGCATGTTGCCTTGTCTCACAAAATAACTATAGGTGATGTAACTAGTGAAATATAATGTGTGGAATCATGTTAACTGAATCCCTACTTTATCCGGGCCCCCAATCAATCAATTCCTATAGCCTCATGGCATTTTGCAGTCTTAGTTAACCCAGTGATGAAGGGTATGTAGCAAAGTTGGAAAGTAGTCACTATGAAGTCAACTTTCATTTTCTTTACTTTGCAAAATGAGGTCTCGTGAACCAAATTTGTGCGCAATTGCTATAATGTTCTCTTGTTATAATCAAACATTCACATTTGGGAATTTGATAAAGAAGTTAGAAAATTGAAGGTTTCACGGTTTTACTGCAATGTTGTTATTCTCCATGGACAAAATAGATTTTGGTGGTACCTTAATCACGTTGTTGTCATTATGCTAAATTAGACTGGACTATATACTCTATTAGTATATATATCATAAATGTAAAGGCTTTTTTTTTGGATAAATATAAATGTAAAGGCATTGCAAGCTTTATCGACAAGTACTTTTGCTTAAAAGTAGTAAAACAGAACATTATCCCTTCACTCAGAAATTAAAAATAAAACAACCACTTACATTACATAGTACAATTTGTCATTCATTACATTGATTGTAGTCTCCAACGCCGCTTAACTGATCAACAACCAACTCAACAGCTCTCTCCCTTTAATTTCCCATTCTAATATCTATCTAAAGCAATGTAATATTTTCTAAACCAAATTATTGAAAATATTATTATTAAAAAATGTACAACAACAACTTATGGGAGTGAGAAGAATGAGGTAGAGTCAGACTCCCATATATAGAGATCAATAATGATGGATGAACCACTACTCTTTCTTTCTCCCGTGATTAATCTTCGTTATTGATACTAATTAATTAAATTACAGTCAAATATAAAACAGACAAATACTATTGGTAATGTATATATATATATATATATATATATGGAAAAATAATTACAAGGCTTAAAGTTTTTTCACAACCACAATGTTATTATTGACCATAGTGATCAAAAGTATGTGTCATTGCTGTGAAAACTATCACAATAATAATGAAAATTTTTTCATCATTGATGCGATAGTTTTCGCAACACACAATACTTTTGACCAGACTTATGATGTCAAATGTGGTTTTGAAAAACCTTAAACTTTGTTATGCATGCCGCCACCGGAGTAGTGGTGACAATGGTGGCAGTGATGAGGAAGCATTAATTAGCAAGCATAGAAGTCGACGAGTTCGTCGAGTGACTCGGGTTGAGGGTCAGCATTCTCGAGCATCCAGAGCAAGTGTTCGAAGAGGACAACCTCGCAGGCGACGTTGATGTTACGGCGTTCCTGTTGGGAGGAGTCATCGTCATCACGTGACCTCTCCACGAGTTCCCGGAAGAGAGGGTGGTCCACGACGTCGGAGGTAACACGGTAGAGGCGGCGAGACTTGCCAACGTAGACAGGGTGGAGGTCTGACCTGGAGGAAGAGGAATCGCAGTTGTCGTCGGCGACGGCGCTGGCGCTGTGGCGGCTGTGCTTGCTGCTGTTACTGCCGAATGAGTTGAATTTCTTGAGCACTGACTTCAGCTTCATTAGCTTCCCACCCTTTGCCATGTCAAAAATAGATTAAATGAAAGAGATTGAAGGAATGAAAAAGAAGAAGAGAGAGAGAGAGATGTGTGTATGGGTGGCACATGGGGAGAGCGAAGGGGGGAGGGAAGGTGGTAATATATAGTACCAAGAGGAGCGTGGAGGGGTAAAATGGTCAAAGGAATGCAAGAAAGGTTGCAATGGTGGGGCCTAGTGGACTGAGGGACCCCACCATATATTTCACTAAATTCTCTTCTCTCTCTGTATTGGTGGAATAAATGCGGAGATAATCTGTTGTCCTAAAATTAAAACTTTAATATTTTTAAAATCAATTACGACAAATTGTATTACATGAAGTGGTTTTTTTTTTTTTTTAAATACCAGATGTGTTTTCATAAATGCATTATACACCTTATATCATTTCATATGTTAAACTGGTTTGATGTATGTGTCTTGCATTTTATGTCATTTCCGGTGTAAAACTATGTCAAAACGTTGTAATTTGGTTTGCATGGTTTATTGATTTTTTTCTCGATATATATTTAGGGTATCCTTCAATAGTAAAATATCAGTCTTTCCCAAAATGTAAAAATTATTAGAGTGTGTTTTATCTTTGTCAATGAAATATTTTTTATACCCTAATATTCGAACTCTTAATATCATACTTAAATAAAATAATGTAAAAGAGTTTGGTGTGTATCTATACTCTTATATTCTATAAACTAAGACAAATAAGGATCATTCCTTATTTAAGGTGTTATCCATTAAAAAAGTAAAAAATGAAATAAATATATAGAAAAGTCCAAAAATGAGTTAAAATATAAGAGTGTATGATAGACTGGGAGGCTCATTTAAAAAATTTGTGGGAGTTTTTGAGTTCTAGTAAAATGCTACTAATAATTAATTGAGTTGGGTAAATGATACACTATTATGAAAAATATTAGTTGTAACTGGTCAACATCAGTTGTTTCATATTGTATGCTATTTCATGTACAATTAACTTTTTATTTATTATAAAATATTAATTTAGTGTGTATTTAATTCAAAATTTATTTTTTTTATCAATAATAAGAATGAGTGCTACATAAAATAGCATAAATTCAGCGTCAACATATATGCTCCCAGATGTAACTTAATGAAAAAAATAATTGCCTATGAAATTGTTAGTTCTGTATTGGACTTTGTTTACCAACACATATATATTTTCCAATATAGTACATGTTTAGCTTCTAATCTCCTATCTTTAGGATCTAGTAAAGCTTGTTTTTACAATCATTCTTTTTTTATGTATGTGAAATAAAAATGAATTCCGTTTTGTAGCGTTTGCACCTTGTTGTGAATATTGGTATTGGCTTCGCAAGACTCAACTCTGATTCTGTGAACCGTCGTTTGCTTCAAGTTCTTTCATTTTCGTTTACTTTTCTCCTGTTCTTTTTGTTTAATAATATTGGTATGTGTTTGGAATATTTGAGATGTTATATATCCATTTTCTTGGCGCATATGTCGTTGTCTTCCGGTATAATTTTTTTTTTTTAAAGTCTTTCGGTATAAGTTGTTAACTGAGAGGTACAGTAAAAAATGTTTGTTTAATTAACCTATATACTCATGCATAGAATAAAAGTTTAATTGCACCCTCATCAATTTTGTCAATTTGATAAATTTATGTTCCCATTTTTAATTTTGCTAATTTAGTTCTTCAATTATTGATTTATGGCAATTTCAATTTTTCCGTGTCCAACAAGAAAGCTCGTGTCAGCACCTGAGCAATTTTATTAGATACGAAAGGGCTGAAATCGTCACAAATTGATAATTGAATGACTAAATTTACCAAATTAACAAAATTGGAATATCAAAAAATGCAATTAATCCTAAAATAAATAATCATTTAATATAAATTTATCTTTTTAATCTAAAAATCATTTTTTTAACCTATTAAATACATATTTTTTTAAAAAAAATCTTATTTTAAAGTTTGATTAATTTATACATATGTGGTGCATAAAATAAAAATATCATACTAAAAAAATTACGAAAAATAATTTAGCAGTGTTTTGTTTTTCCTTCGATTTTACGTCATTGAAAGTGAGATGGTAATGGCATTTAAAAAAAGGGAATTTCTAATATGCAATCCAATTTTAGATTGTTGGCATGCAATCTTCTCATCAACCAATAGCAAGTTGCCACTTAATTCACTTGTGCCATGTCATCATCTCAAGAAGTCAAATGTAATTTTTTGCAATTTGGTCCAAGTTAAAAAGTAAATTACAATTTAAGTCCTTTGTACCTAAAGATAAATTATAAGTTTTAATTTTAAAAAATATTATTAAAAAAAATCATGCTGCTGGAGTGGGTCGTTCGTCTTCTTCGAAACCCAACGCCCCCCCCCACCACCACCACCACCGGCCACCATCACCTCCGATCCAAATGCCTCAGACGTCGTCCGACAATCCCTTTCCTCCGCTGCGACTTCTCCCTTTGTTCATTAGAAGGATAGAGATTAATCGATACTCCCCAATTAGGATTGATAATAAATTAGGGTTCGTTAGAAGGAGAGAGATTAATCGATACTCCCCAATTGCATGCCTTCATTGTTCATGCTTTTCTCGAATCTTCACTTCTTTTTTGGTTAATTTTGTGATTTGGCATCAAACACTAGTCCCGCGTACCATGATTATGATCCCTTTCTTTCGACTCCTGCAAGTACCAAATCGTTTACTGAAAGAACACTGGCAGATACCCATATTAACATGTTATGCCTCTCCTTGAACCTTCCTATGCTTCTTTCCTCTCTGTATCCAGTAAGTTATTCCTAAGTTTGTGTCTTTTTCACTTCATTGTTCATGCTTTTCTCGAATCTTCGCTTCTTTTTTGGCTAATTTTGTGATTTGGCATCAAACACTAGTTTTGTTATAAGCTTTTATTTTATTTTTAATTTTTTTTAGTGAACTTATGCATTCATTTGATAATAACAGGTTTAGTTGTTGTTATGTGTATTTTTCCTTCATCTTATATAGTTCAATCCATGTTCTTGGTGATGACGCATATAAACTATTTGATTAAATGTCAGTTACCATATGGAAAATGATGCCTTTCCCATATCTGACTTTGGGGTGAGGCCTAGTAAACATCCAAGCAAGTTTTTCTGCACCCTCTTTGTGACTGAATGAATTCCATTTTGACTAATAACATATTTTCATTTCAGGATTACACAATGCAACCACCAACCCAGGAACTTGTTGTCCAAAATTTGCATAATAATACCTGGAAGTTTCGACATATATACCGAGGTAAGGATGCTATTTGGAGCCTCAATTCTATTGCTTTAGCAGAAAACAAGAATGTCTTCCCATGGATTGAATGACATGATGACAGTGCCTGCTTTTGTTTCTTTTTCTTTTATATGCAGTTTTCTATTGAAAATATTCAGCTCATTTTATAAGGCTAGATTTAATTAAACTCACCAGTATTGTTTGCAATTTTATGTTGTGTCTTCCTTACGACTGGTGTATTTCTGGAATTATAGTTCTAGGAGGGCTATTGTTACCTGCTTATTTGATCCAGAATGGTTATAAATTGTGGATTTCGGCGCAGTATTTTGGTTCTGACAGTCTCCCCTACTGCATTGTGGTTGCGATTGCAACCAAACTTTCATGCAATTGTGGTTGCGATTGCAAGCAAACTTTCAAAAGCTCTTCATTTTAGTATTAGTTGCATTATTCTTGCTTGATGGTGACTTGTCTGAACCTGCTTAAATTCCTATGATGTAGATTATTTCTAAAGTAGTTGAAACATATCAACCCGGTGTGATAGTTCTCCAGTGTGGAGCAGATTCACTTGCTGGAGATCGCTTGGGCTGCTTCAATCTCTCTATTGATGGTGCTTATTTCCCAGTAAATTTCCTATTTTGATGAAATAGTATCATTCTGTTATCACTATTTGACATGTTTGTGTATCTTCTTCTTTGCATATGTTGGTCCCATATAATTAGTGGATAAATTAACTAAATTAGAATATTATCTTTTTATGTTTCTTTTACAGGTCATGCTGAATGTGTTAGATTCGTGAAGAGATTCAATTTGCCCTTGCTGGTGCGTTTATATAATTTCATGTTTGCCTTCTATTCACCTCTGCTATAGTCAGATTTACATGAATGGATTTCTACCACAGGTCACTGGAGGTGGGGGATACACGAAAGAAAATGTTGCTCGATGCTGGACAGTTGAAACTGGGGTTCTTATGGATACGGAGCTTCCAAATGGTATATTAAATCATCCATACTTGGCCTCTTTTAAACTCTTTTGTGACATGTTATGCAAAGATTTTACTTTCTTACATTAATTGGATTTAATGAGGGTGGGTCTGTGTTGCTGGCTTGTGACATTGAGGTGCGGGCTCAAATCCTGAAAACTGGCTTTCAGCTTGAGGCTGTGAGGCTATATACATTTGCCCTCTGCAGACCCCACTCAGTTTGAGGATCGGGGCACGCATCTTTTGGAATGTAATTATCGTTCAAAATTTACTTGCTTGTTCTTGAAGTTTTATGCCCTGATTAAAAAAAAAATCCGTCCTCGCACTGCAAGCTCCTAAATTATTGCATGTATCTCTTTTCATATGATTTAAATCAGCTTCCCAGATTTTAATCCTGTCTCATTTTCCCTAATGGAAACACAATTTACTTGCTTGATCTGTCATGCAAAGATCCCAGAGAACGATTATATTAAATATTTTGGACCAGATTTTTCATTGAAGATTCCGAGTAGTATGTATTTTCTCAATACTGTTGTGTAACACACTATTTACTCAGTTTATCAGGACTTTTCTTTTATTCTAACTTTGATTGTGGTTCATTGTCTGGCATTTGACATGGCCAATTTTCATTGGATATGATCAAATAAATGTTACTATAATCTTAGACTTTAGTTTGGACTTCCTAATGTGCAGCTGAGTGTCTATACTATGTGCCTAGGCCTAAATGGCCAAACATAGTGAAACGGAGGGAGTACTTTCCACCTTTCTTGTGTTTGCATGAACTTTTATTAATGTTGTTTACAAATTAATGATTTGCTTTATGAGGTGAATTTTCAAGTAATTGAAATAACACGATTCCTTCTTGGTAGTAGTGCTTATATTTTCGATACTCATTGGCATTGAGGAGAATGAAGATTATAAGTTGGGTGGAAATTAAGGCACAATATATTAGCCTAAACTGATCAATGGCAGTTCATATACTAGTACTAATATTTTTCCTAATGTGAGACTAACATTTTGTCGGTCACAGGTCCCACCTGACTTCTACATTCCTGATTTTGATGAGGATGAGCAGAACCCTGATGAGCGCATTGATCGTAAGGAGAAAACTTTCTTCCTTATTACCTCTTGACCAGCAGCTCTTGACTTTGTGAGAAAACTTTTCAGGTTATATCAGTTTCAATGATCCTGAAGTTAATAATAATACGGAGGTTGAGATAGGAGAGATTGTTCTAAGAATTGTGTCAATTGTTTCTCATTTACTGCTTATCTTTAAAAAAATAAACTCCCATTGTCATTTGAGAGTTGCTGTAACTTTTAAACAAAGCATTTATGAAGTATTGATTTGGAATTGAATGCTTGAATGCACATGCTAGGATAAGGACATCAGTGCGTTTGGTCTTTGTAGCTGCACTTGTTCCCTTCCTTTCCCTTAATTAATTTTTTTTTAAAAAAAAAACACCCTTGATTTGTTAGTTTCAATTCTTATGTGCCAATGACACAGCTGCAGAAAGATTAGGCCAATTAGATATTTCAAATAATCATTTATCTGGACAAATTCCTGATTGTTGGAGGACTTTCAAATTATTAGGCCAATTATGTGTATGTATTCATGTAAGCTTATGTGTGTATGTGTATATATATATGTGTGGAATATGTATATAAGTTGCTGCAAAAAGGTTGTAAATGAAACTAATTCACCTTCCGCAGATGATGTATACTTGGCTATATGAGATCTGAGGACTATATATGTTTCTGTTTTATGGCTATTTAAGTTGTTTCAGTACTTGTTTTCACATCTGCTTCTAAGGTATTAAATGTTTGTGGTCCGATTTTTGTCTCTAAGTGTTTAATTTACAGATGGATACTGTTTGTGTAGCAGTGATTGGGCATAACTGTTAAATTGAAGTTTTTCCATCTCTGTCACTACGGGGATTTGCCAAACATGAATATATCATTACTCCCAAACCCAAATTGTAGCTTTCTTGTTTTTTATTTTTTTCCTTCTTAGAGTGGAAGTTACACATTAAGTTTAACTCATTCTACACAAAAAGTTGTTCATTAATCAAGGGACTTTATTCAATATTACTCAATACCACGGGGACTCACTCAAAAAGTTTTATAAGTTTAGAAACCTAATTACAAACTCTTAAAAGATACTTCTTTAGCTTCTTTTTATCAAACTCAATTTTGAAGTGAGAATCACGTTAGATTTTCATTCAAGATGCACAACTAAGCAAGCGAGAAAATGGGGAAATTACGTATTAGCAATTGAAACATGCTAGCTTAAGTCACCTACCGCTAAACCAAACACACACTTCAATCTGCACAAAGATCCCCAAACACAATTTCTAATATGAGACAAAATCCTTCCTTTATATATATAAAAAAGATGTCCCAATGGGACTTCCACAAAACAAGGTATATTGTTATCCTTTTTATCTTGCTAGCTCATTTTTTGAGATTGGCATTTGTATTTATATTTGTTTTCAAGTTATGTGGGAGAATTGTAGCAGTTTTTGTTTGGTCTTTGCAACCATGGAACTCACGCTGTGTCAAAAATGTTGTACACTTTTTAATTAATTTTCATAATTCTCATGATTTTCTTAAAATAAAGGCCTTACATTAAAAACCACTTCAATTTTCGTCCCATTAAAAACCACTTTAATTTCATACTAAAGTAACATTTTTTTTACTAAGGGTAATCAATCTCGTTTCAATGATATAAGACACAAAATTATCATGGAAAATAAAAAAATCCTATTGTAATGAAGGAAGTCACAAAATCATGTTGATAATAAATGTTTAATAAATCCACAATACTACCTCACACCAATACTATAAACTAACCATTCCTTCCCAAATCGCAATAAAAAACATCCCAAATAGCAATAAAAAACGGTGTTCTTCCATTACAATCCATAACTTGCTAACTAAATTTTTTTTTAAATAAATTGGAAATCAACTGAGAATAAATGCACATCATCTTCTTCAGAGCCTTCAAAGCGCCTTCAATGCCTTGCTTATGATATCATTGTGAATGCTATTATATGGCTTCATAACGAGATCCAAGGCTAATCTCAGTCTTGTTATGGCATCCACCTAAAATTTAAATTAAATAATATTACTGTCATGATTAAAACATAATTAGTTATTTATATTTTGTGATAAAAAAAAGTATTTACACCAGTGCAATTATTAACCTTGATGTTGTAATGATCCTCCTCCTTGTGCAACATCATCCATGAAGCAACCCAAACCCCGCAGTCATTCCTATGCATGTAACAATCAGCCCGGTCAACAATAACTAACTTTAGTGCTTATGATCCTAAAACCATAATTATCATAAATAACTTACGACATATCTTCCTCTTGTTGTCCTTCTTCTGGAATGTCGATTTCAAATTCAGATATTTTAGCTATTGCTGGAGTCATAAAGTCATAAAACGACTTATCTAACAACATCTCTTCGACGAATGAAGCCTGGATAAATTAACGTTATTATAAATCTATTTTATATATTCAATTAAATTAATAGTGCATGAGTTATGTACCATTTTATGTATCAGTTTCATCCTCTAACAGCAAAAGATTGTTCGGAATTCGGATAACTATAAAAGTGATTGTCTGCATGTACTTCCCTATCATATGTCATAGGCCTTTTTACCTTGATTAATGTGAATGACATATGTAAAACTTGTATTTGAAAGCTTTGCAGGGGACTAGCAAGCACTTAAACCCAAAATGCAATTCATGGTCCAGATTATCTAACGTAGTTACAGAGTAGATGAGAGTAGTTACAGAATATCTACCAAATTGAAAATGAGATTAGTTGTAGAGTAGATGAGAATATAGGAATGAGGTAGGGGTGCTTTATATATATATATATATATATATATATATATATTATATCTTTCTATACTTTGATGTTTTGCTAATACAATGACTTATGACTACAACAGATAAATGGCAATATAAAACTCAAATATAATGCATAATCATCTCATTTCCATCTCCTAATACATACCTGGTATCACCTCTTACAACACCCCAACTATAACCATGGTTTAAAATCAAATATTGAACCCTTCCCTTGTAGAAGCTTCCTTTCATGCTATAAGAGCATCTTAATATCCAATATTAAACATGATAGAGAATGAAAGTCAATAGCTAATCACTTTATAAAGGTAAGAAATCAGAAACTGATAAAAGGAAAATTAATTCTAAATTGCCGCTGATAAAAAAAAATTCTAAATTGCCAAAATATCATATGGAATTGGTCATGCCTCCTCTGCTGCTCCTTGTCCAAATCTGATTGGTCTCCAACTTGATTATCAAAACCATCCTGCCAAGAACAAAGGCTTACATTCTTGTTATCAACCTTCCTACTGGATCACTTTCCAACTCAGCACCAGCACTACCTACAATTGGTTCAACCAGAGCATCATTAGTAGTCTCATTTTAATCTTAATGAAATATAAACTGATTTAAAATAGATCTACTTTGAGAAAGTTGTAATGCCATTATGGTAAAATCTCATTGTTGGGTGCTGCCCACTTCATCTCCTTGGGGCTAAGGCATTTACATAATTTTCAACCTTTTTGCAGCAACTTATATAATGTGTCAAAAACATGGCATTTTTTTTTATATAGGCATGGAATTAGACAGCTTCAATCAGGGTGGGCTAATGGACCAGCATACGTGACTCAATGCCCCATCCAAACAGGCCAAAGTTATGTTTACAATTACACTATTAAGGGTCAGAGAGGAACACTCTTTTGGCATGCTCACATATCTTGGTTAAGATCAACTCTATATGGTCCTCTCATCATTCTTCCCAAGCACACTTCTCAATATCCTTTTGCAAAACCCTATAAGGAAGTTCCCATCATATTTGGTAATGAAGTTACTAAAGTGTTGAAAAACTTTGCCTAACTTTTTCTTAATATGCATTAACTAATCATGCTTTGGCATAAAAAAAATAGGAGAATGGTGGAATTCTGATACTGAGGCAGTCATATCTCAAGCCCTGCAAAGTGGTGGAGGACCTAATGTCTCTGATGCCTACACAATCAATGGACTTCCAGGGCCATTATATAATTGCTATTCCAAATTGATCAATTGCTAAACAATATAAAAGATAGTTATAGCAACACTCACTTCCTAGAAGATTGAAACAAAATAATAATTGTTACAAAGTAAAACTACAAAACTTCATACATCTAATAAGTTCTAGTTACCACAAATTCGCAATATCGAATATTCCAATAGCAATCACCAACGTTGCCTTAAAAAATAAAAAAAGCAATCACTATTTTAAGAACTACCAATGTGATATTGGTTATATTATATTTATGTCATTCTTCACAGATACATTCAAGCTAAAGGTGAAGCCAGGGAAGACTTACCTGCTACGTTTGATCAATGCCGCACTCAATGATGAGCTATTCTTCAGCATTGCAAATCACACCCTCACAGTTGTTGAAGCTGATGCAGTTTATGTAAAGCCTTTTGTGACTAACACCATCCTTATTGCCCCTGGCCAAACCACTAATGTTCTTCTCAAGACCAAGCTTCACTACCCCAATGCCACATTCTTAATGACTGCTAGACCATATGTAACTGGCCTAGGTACTTTTGACACTAGCATTCTTGATGCTGAAAGTCACCCTCTCCATTTGCATGGCTTTAACTTCTTTGTAGTTGGTCAAGGTTTCGGTAACTTTGATGCAAATAAAGACCCTGCAAACTTCAATCTTGTTGATCCTGTTGAAAGGAACACAGTAACTGTGTTCCATCTGGTGGATGGGTTGCCATTCGATTCGATTCCTAGCGGATAAAACAGCAAGATTCAAATCTGACAGAATACAGAATTACAGATTCATGAATATGAAAAATTAAAAAACTCGCGTAAGTTGATAAATCATGGAGGAAGATTATTTTTTTTGGCACAGAATAAATTGGATATTAAAAGAGAAATTGAAAAAGACACAAACTTAGGAATAACTTACTGGATACAGAGAGGAGAGAAGCATAGGAAGGTTCAAGGAGAGGCATAACATGTTAATATGGGTATCTGCCAGTGTTCTTTCAGTAAACGATTTGGTACTTGCAGGAGTCGAAAGAAAGGGATCATAATCATGGTACGCGGGACTAGTGTTTGATGCCAAATCACAAAATTAACCAAAAAAGAAGTGAAGATTCGAGAAAAGCATGAACAATGAAGGCATGCAATTGGGGAGTATCGATTAATCTCTCTCCTTCTAACGAACCCTAATTTATTATCAATCCTAATTGGGGAGTATCGATTAATCTCTATCCTTCTAATGAACAAAGGGAGAAGTCGCAGCGGAGGAAAGGGATTGTCGGACGACGTCTGAGGCATTTGGATCGGAGGTGATGGTGGCCGGTGGTGGTGGGGGGGGGGCGTTGGGTTTCGAAGAAGACGAACGACCCACTCCAGCAGCATGATTTTTTTTTAATAATATTTTTTAAAATTAAAACTTATAATTTATCTTTAGGTACAAAGGACTTAAATTGTAATTTACTTTTTAACTTGGACCAAATTGCAAAAAATTACATTTGACTTCTTGAGATGATGACATGACACAAGTAAATTAAGTGGCAACTTGCTATTAGTTGATGAGAAGATTGCATGCCAACAATCTAAAATTGGATTGCATGCTAGTAACTCCCTTAAAAAAAAAGGACAAGAAAATTTGTAATTTATCAGCTATAAAAAACGAAGCTAATATAAATCATAAATGCGACCTGAAAAACTTATTTTCTAACTTGGATTATTTATTCTTACTAAAAAAATCATTCTTCTCATTCTTTTTTTTTTTAAACTTCATTCTTCTCATTCTACTTGTTCGTAATGTAAAGCGATAACATATATCCTTGCATTTTTTTTTACACCAAGGGTATTCCTCAGCCGACAGCCGAAGACCAATCCCCTCCAAGGCGTAGAAATCATCGAAGTGGGTTTTGCCCCCAGCAGGGATCGAACCCCTGACATCATGCTTAAGGAATCCAGCTAACTACCAACTATGCTGAGCTTTGCATTTTAATCAAATTCATAGAGCTAAAATCTAATTCGTTAGGCACGTAAAATTGAACATGAAATCTGATGTTGGAATTAGAATTCAGGTGTTAGGTTGTGCATTTAGAATATAAATTACAATTCTAAACTCAATTCCATGAAATTATATATAACTAAAAATACAAAAACTTGGTTCATATTTCTAAGCATAAGAGTTACAATTTCATTTTTTACACAATTGAGTATTATGAGTTTAAAAACAAAATATATCGTCTCTGATCCACCCTAAATATGGCATTTCGAGCTATTCGGTCGAATTCGAACTCAGACCAAGATCGAGTTGGGCCAAAAAGACCCATATGAAACGTGGGCCAAAAATGATATAGCTAAACTCAGTAACATATCATTCTTTTAACTAAATCGAACAAAGTTTTCAAATGATATTAGCGGGTATGCCTTAAGTCAACTTGGTTATGGTTTAATTGAATCGGGCCAAGAAGACCCAATAATATCTATTTGTGTTGTATTTTGAGGGTCCAAACTTGCTTATTAATTAGACTTGTTTACCTACTCTAATCCACCCCAGTTTTTCATCTTCTCCACTTTGACAATCTTCTCATTTTCATGATTTTTTTTTTCTCTCCTCTCCATTATCCACCATCGCTAGTATATGAATCATAGTAAAAAAACATCCCAATGCAATGATTGCGACACACAAAAGGTTACTGCAGTGTCACACACAAATGGTGACGATAGAAGGCACAAACAATTGAATATAATTAATTTAATTTTTTGAATAATTCTACATTTTATGCCTAAATAATGGAATTAGGAATTAAATTTTGAACTTCAATTCTATATTCTAATTCATTATATAATAATAAAATAGAATCACAATTTCAACTTAATTCTAATTCCGACAAAATTTGAATTAGAATTTAAAATTTCAAACTGCAATTTTAATTATGCGAGCCAAACAGACACTAACAATAAATTTTATTGTTTTTGTTTCGCACACAATTTAGAATGAGGCTATTAACATAATAATAATTTGTTTATTCATACTCTCATCGATCACTACAAAGTTAGTACTCCCTCCGGTCTTATTTATAAGATCTTTTTGGGGTTTCTCACTCCCACCAAGAAGAGTGGATAAATTTGTTAGTTGCATTAGAAATGTGAAAATTTTATATACTTTTTCAAAACTACCCCTATAATTATTATTGGAACTCTAAAAGGTGTTAACTTTATAAGGGTGTTAATGGAAAGAAGTAATTAAATGCCATTGAAAATTGAAAATAGGTCTTATAAATAAGACTAAAATAAAAACCCCAAAAGAGTCTTATAAATAAGATCGAAGGAAGTAATTTTTTCAATTATGATTAATTAATGGTAAAAAGCGTGAAAAAATAAATAAAAATGTTAAACAAACATCTTTATTGAACATCAGGATGAGACACCTGCCTTTTTAGGTAAAAACTGGTGGGTCCTGTAAGAAAGAGAAATTGCAGGACCCACCAGTTTTTGCCTAAAAAAAAGGTGTCCCGTATAGATGTCAAATACAGATGTTTGAATAACGGGTTGAAAAACAAATTAGAGTGTCGTTAACTCCACTCATAATCTGATATGCAATGTATTGTGCGCAAAAATCATGAATACTGTATGTTGTTTTAGTAAAGCCATTTATTTACCTGCTACTTTGCTAGGCCCACACACGTGCAACGTGAAACATAAGTTAAAAGAAGAGTCCGGAACCACACCAAAAACAAGCTCACTAGTCACTACTCGTCACCAAAGACTACAAATATAGATTAAAAATAAATAAATTAAAAAAAAAACAAACATATAAAATATTTAATTTAAATTTTCAATTACGAGTAAATCAAACCTTAGCTTATTTTTTTATAAGTAAAATAAATATATGAAATGGTAAACCAAAAACAACTCATATATTTATATTAATTGTGAGCATGCATGAAAAATTGAAAACCGGCCAACAACTAACACTTACATAATGGATACGTGATTGAATTTTTTGTCGTTATATTCAAAAAAAGAATTTAATCTTCATAAGGATATAGTACTACTTAATAAAAAACGAGAGTATGAAAAATGAGAGGCACTTCAGCTTTTACACACCCATGTTTTGACCATTATATAAGTTTTTGGTTTTAATTTATTCGTTACAACTACAACAATAGGGATCTTGAAATTACATGACTTTCACATGTTATAGGGATGATAAGAGAATATAATTACTAACCTCTATCCATTGCTATACTTGAGAGAGAGTTCTCCAATGTCTTTGACTAAAAGCCAGGAAACAAGGTTTCTATTCCTTTGCCTTCTCTACTATTCTTTCTGTATCGTTATGTGATGGTAAACGAGAGAATACGTTATGGCCAGGAACAGGACCTGTTTCTCATAAATAGGTAAAACCCCTATCTCTTATCCATTGGCTTCCATCAAGCTAACGGGCCTTCAGAAACAATCCCCTTCTTATCTAAATATGATTTAGCCCATTAATATTTAATCATTTATTTACTAAACACACATCAATACATGTCACATGCACATCACATGAGACATACTAAGATATTAAAATCTTACATTCTCCCACTTGGCTCATGTGACACAATTCAACATTATGGTCTAATAAACAAAATAATTAAATAAACAATTAATGCGCATTTACATTGCTAAATCATTTTATACTTAGATTCTCTATTAATCATGATTAAAGATAGGAACTAATTCGGGTCATAGCGGTTGTATGTCATTTGTTCGACATAATTCCTTCCATGTACCACAAAATAGTCTTTTCCTTAACACGATCTATAATTGGGAAATACATAATTGGTCCATAATGTCTTTATTCAAGACAATACCCGTTTACATTACTCTAATACAATAATGCATGCCGTTCTAGAGAACAGGTAATCAGAAACATATCAAACATATCATAAATGAGCTCGGCTCAGAGTGTCAATTACATCATCATACATAAGGATGTCAACATCAAATTCAATTTTACTTAATAACAGTAATGCCTATACTTTCAACATGTTCAATAAATGTTTAGGCGATAACCCTTCTTTCAAGGAATTAGCAATCATAAGATTGGTGCTAACATGCTCTATTGACAATCTTTGTTTCTGATCTCATTCTTTAGAGACAAAGTACTTCATTCACATACTTTTAGCACCTTTATAGTACTTGTCATTGCTGCAAAATACCACACTACGTTTTCAGCGGCTAAGCAATATTGTCGACAGTTCTAAGCCCCGAAATAAAATTTTGCAGTCAATTAGTTTGAATTGTAACCTCAAAACTTGTTACAAATTCAACATTCTGATCACCTCAATGTGATCATTCATTACAGAAGTAAACATGCATTTATTCGTTCCATGCTAATACCTCAAGACTTTATGAGTATAGTTAATACTTCCTAAACATAAATTTTATTCAGTCTAAATCATTCTAGTACTTCAATGATATATGCTTTCTGAGATAAGCCTAACAATTCATGTGACATATTCTAGAATATTCATTTTCTAATCACATGGCTCGACTCACCTATATCTTTCATTCAAAGTTACTAGAAAAAACTTCTTAGTCTAGTGTAAAAGACTAAGATAATAAGTTGCAAGCAAGATATAATAACATACAGAATCAACATAATAAACTCACTCCCACTGACCTTCAGATACTTACACAAGTTAATGGTGTTTCCTTAAATCTAAAACGAACAATAGTATCATTGACTATCTTTCAGATACTATTGGTGGGATGTATGTTTAAATTTGTATATTAATTTCCTCAAATTTGCACATTTTGTGTTCATTCTTTCAATTGAGAACCACATTAGTGGGTCATCCACATAAACATCCTCCTTTAAAATTCATAAAGGTTGTTTTCACATTCTTCTACTGCAGTTCCAAATCATTACGGACTACATATGTCATGATGATAATATTGAATAAATTCTTTCAGGTAATTGGTCAAAATACCTCATTAATGGTCAATGCCAACTTTGCGAGGGAAATCATTGACAACAAATTTGGCCTTGTAACGTTCAAGGTTGTCACGAGAGTTATATTTGGTCCAAAAGACTCACTTACCCCCCAACTCTCGTGTAACCTTTAGGCAATTCTACAAGGTCTCACATATAAAAAATATTTATCAATATTATCACAACTTACGGCTTGTAAAACAACACATCGTTATCATTAATGACTAAATCAAATTTATATTCTTGTAGATAAACCACATAAAACATTCGAAATAGCAATTTCTTTTCCTTTTTTTTTTTTTTTTTTTTTTTTAAATACTATTTCTCATGGTTCTTCTACAATAAAATCATTGTGAATAGTGAATTCATTTCATACTTTATTGTTATACGATTCAACAATAAAAGAAACTATTGTTGAGTAGAAGAACAAATTACAAATTACAGGAACTTGCACCCTAACTCCATTAATTTCCACTTTATGTGGAACTATACTCCCACTAATTTCACAATTCTCAGTAAACCTGTCATTCACAATTTCAATGGTTCTTATACTATGGTTAGAACAATAAGGTCTATACCTTTTGATTTATATGGATAATCAATGAAATACTCACTGATGTTTTATATCCATTTTCTTTTCTGGCGGATTGCAATCCTTGTTTCTGCCGACAACCTTAAACATGCAGGTGCCTTAAATTGGGTATCCTATAAACACAGTTCAAAATTGTCTTTGGCACTGTCTTACTAGGAACCCTGTTCAATAGACAAATGGCAGTTTCAAGACATACATTCACAAATGCGGGTAAAGACTAAATATCATGCTCCTAACCATATTCATTACTGTTCTGTTATGCCCTATATACACCATTTCGCTGCAGTGTAACTGGCACACACACAAATTATTCAATTCTTGAGGAGTTAACGAACAATCACAGATGTTGCCCATTTTAATTAATTCTTTCATGTTAGTCATCATCTCTATCGTAATTGATAACATTCATCTATATGTACTTAACTTTCTACTATATTCAAGTAAATTTTCAAGACATAACTATAACATGAATAATTATCAATAAAGATGATCACATACCTTTTCCTTTCTAAAAAAAAAAAAAAAAAAAAAAGTTAACATCAGAGGTCCACAAGTTTTGAAGAACACATTTTCAAGAAGCTGAATCCTTCTTGTGGCTCCTTTCTTTGTGTCTTTGGTTTTCTTTTCTTTAATACAATCTGCACAAATAATTAGGCCAATAAAATCCAAATTTGGAAAGATTTTGTTCCTTATAAAGCTTTCCATTCTTTCCTTGGATTTATGACCCAAACACTTATGCCACAAATTAGCAAAAAATCATTTAAAATTCAATTTATATAACTATCACTAATATACAAATACCAATGTGATAATTATGCTTAAATAAATTGAAACATCCATAACCAAACATAAAAGAGTATCTAGCAACATCAATCCTAGATAATAAACCAAACTCCTAGAAAAACTAGGTACCTAAAAGGTCTCCAATGAGTCTAGATGATGCCCAATATCAAGGATTAAACATTAAGTCCTGACAAGTTCTACAAGAACCTTCACTTTATTCCCACAAACACGTACTTTACATGTGGGTTTATGGTATGGATTAAACAAAATTCATTATGTTAGAAACATGTTTCGATTAATCCAGGATCAATCCACCAAATTTTATGTGGATCTTTGATTAAGTTTGACTCAAACATACATAAGCATTAAACTTATCTTTTATAGAATCAAGATTTTCATTTTATGCACTTCTTCTGAATTCAACATTTTTGCACAAAATGACATTTATGATAATGAGGTTCTTTCATATGAATTTTCACATATGTCTCATTAATTCTGAGTGATCCTTTGCCCTTATCATGTTTCTTCGCACATTTATTTTCAGCTCCTTAATGTCCTTAAAGGTTGGATAAAGAGATTTCTTATATTCTTAAGTCTTGTTTCCTCTTAAACTAAGATATTGTGCAATTTACTGCACAGCCCATTATCTTTCATGGCGTTATAGCTCATTCAAAACAAGTCACACTCAATCAGTAATGAGGAGGATAAACTATACTAAGAAGTTCTCATCCACAACTATTCATAAGGACTTAAACTTAAATCTTGCTGCAATAATTCTCGTTTTAATTATACATTCATAAATAGTACACAAATCACCAAGCTTTATGGGGTTAAGGTACTCATTAATGTCTCAGAAAGAGACTCACAAAATTTGGCACTCTCACAAAATTCTTTTCATTTTTTTTTTTTAATTACTTTCAATTTTGGAGATAATTATCTTAATGTTATCTGCAACACTTATCCTCATGAACATAACATAAGTGTTTGCAAATCTTTCTAAAAAATTACTCAGATTTTATAATAAACTCTATCTTTATTGTTGCTAACACCATTAATAGCAACAAACTTTTCTTTAACTGATAAGGAAGACTTGCAAACTCTAGTCAGAAAGTTGAACAAATAACACTGACACATACAAGTCATGAGAATGCAGAAAATTAAGAACATGTATTACATAAATGTTTTGAGACATAAGGTACATATTACTTAAACAATTAATGTGAACTAACGCTCTCCTTTGGGTTGCACATTAGCACACGACATTCAAACATAATGATGCTAATAAAATTAATAATCAATAATTGGCAATGATATATGTACCAATTAGTATTATTTATTGTCTTTGGATATATAAATAAACCAATAGCACAAACATATTGCCTACAGTCATGTCCATTAATTATAAGAACAACTAATCAAACCTTTGGGCGATCCATAAATGTCTTATAACAATGAACTACAATATACCCATAGAACATCAAACCATTATGTCATTCATATAGCATCAAATCTATGAGTAATTGAAAAACATCATATGATTTGAAATTAATTTACTTACTGATTAGACCACTTTGGTGATTAACAAAATCAACATACAATTAACTTCAAATCAAATTCATTATTATAATAAAATTAGCCAATCGGAATTAATATCTTTATGATTTAACAACTTTAATGATGATCAAATCATCATACATTAATATCAAATCAAATCAATAATGGGTAATGCAACGTGCAAGAAATAAATATTTATTATCTTTGGAAATAAATAATTACCTTCAATCATGTTTATTAATCATAAGAACAACTAATCTACCTTTGGGTGATCCATAAATGCCTTATAACAATAAACTCAACGACTCATAGAACAACAAATCATCATGTTGTACTTTTATAGTATCATCTATGAGTAATTGAAATTAACTATTATATGATTTAGAATTAATTTAACTTTTCAAGTTTGACCACTTTGGTGATTAACTAACTTATAATACATTAATTCAAATCAATCTATGATATAATTTAATAATAAATTATTAAATTATCAATACATAATATCCAGAAAATAAACTATTATATATATCGCGTTAGTATAGCTGTGACCCGTGACCAGTAAGTATCATCACATTAGTATATATAATAAAATTTATGCGTGAACCCGTGACCATACCACGGTTTTAGTTTCACGTTAGTAAGAGTAACACTTTGGCGTGAACAGTAGGCATTATTGCTAGAAAACAATTCATGCGTTAAAAATTAATACACGCTAGTGTTACTGTTCACAGTAATTGAATCAAATGCAATATTGATTTTCAAAAGTTAATCGGAGAAATAAAATTTAATAGGTATGAAATTAAACTTTCGCGGAAACCATAATATCCCTAAATACAATAATTAGGGTTCATACTAAAATAAATCCTAAATACAATAATTAGGATTCATACCACATCACAAAATTTTAATTGGAAAATCATGAATTTCTCAACCTATTGCTCTGATACCACATATAAGTTTTTGGTTTTAATTTATTCGTTACAACTACAACAATAGGGATCTTGAAATTACATGACTTTTACATGTTATAGGGATGATAAGAGAATATAATTACTAACCTCTATCCATTGCTATACTTGAGAGAGAGTTCTCCAATGTCTTTGACTAAAAGCCAGGAAACAAGGTTTCTATTCCTTTGCCTTCTCTACTATTCTTTCTGTATCGTTATGTGATGGTAAACGAGAGAATACGTTATGGCCAGGAACAGGACCTGTTTCTCATAAATAGGTAAAACCCCTATCTCTTATCCATTGGCTTCCATCAAGCTAACGGGCCTTCAGAAACAATCCCCTTCTTATCTAAATATGATTTAGCCCATTAATATTTAATCATTTATTTACTAAACACACATCAATACATGTCACATGCACATCACATGAGACATACTAAGATATTAAAATCTTACACATTACGCCTGATTTTCAAAAATAGAATAAACATTTTCATAATAAAAAAAACATTAGAATAGACATTTTTAATATACTGTATGATATATTTTGGGGAAGAGGTTTTTTTTAATATGTCTTCTAAAACACATATTATTAAGAGTAGTTAATAGTGCAAACTTTTATGAGAAAATTAAAAACACGAGCACATTTCAAGATATTAAATACAGTACTAACTTATTTTCTCGACCTTAAAAAAAATGAGTTATTAACATGTAACCTAAAATTGAATGGTTGTTATGCAACCATTTAGTAAACTAATAAAAAGTTGACACATAAGACATGTGTGTCATGTCATTCCTTGAAGTAGTGATTTATAATTTTTACAATTTAGTCCAACATAAAATGTAAATTAATTTAATTTAGTCTTTTGTACCTATTAGCAAATTATAACATAGATTAAAACAACAGGTGATTATAACAACAGGTGGTAAATTAATTTGCTAATAGGTACAAATGACTAAATTAAATTAATTTACTTTTTATGTTGGACTAAATTGTAAAAATCATAAATCACTACTTCAAGGAATGATATGACACACATGTCTGAAGTGTCAACTTCTTATTAGTTTACTAAAATGCAATCATCCAATTTTAAGTTGCATGTTGGAAATTTCAAAAAAAAAAAAAACCTTATATTCTCGGATAATAACTTTACTGTTTCAAGTATATTCAATGTGTACTTAAGGCACACATTAGAAAAATTATTTTAAAAACTAAAAAGAGAAATGTTATACTACTTCCGTCCCTAATTATAAGGTCATCTTGGGAGATTTCACATCCATTAAGAAAATGGAATAATTTAGTTAATTGTATTGAAAATGTGAACTTTTAATATGTATTTTAAAAATTACCTCTATTAATATTATTGAGAATCTAAAAAGTGTTAAATAAATAGGGGTGTTTGTGGAAAAAATAATTAATGCTCATTGAAAATTGGTAAAGGTCCTTATAAATAGAACAAAATAAAAGTGTCAAAAGGACCTTATAATTAGGGACGGAGGTAGTAGAAAACAAAATAAATTTTTGAAAAGTAAAAAAAATAAATAAATAAAGGGTTTGCATTTAATGATTTATCTATTACATTAACAAATTGTTAAATCATTGATTTAATAATTTTACATAAATTAGTCAATCACAATTTTGTAACATGCAATTCATAAATTATTTCCTTTATTTATTACCATAACTTTGATGCAAGACGCCAAACACATTTAGAAATTTTTACTATTTTTATATGAGGGATGGATTATCATTTTTGGAAATTAGCTTACAAATTATTTTATTCATGTGTAAAAGTGATATATATCCTTCTTTATATATAAAAAGTTGTTTCAATAGAGCTTTCTTATTCACCCATTTTGAAATGGTGCATCCTCGTTGAAAGTTAGCATTTTCAACTCAATGAAAGCATCCACATATTCCTTTTTTAACCATTTTAAAATTTAAAATTTGAAATTTGAAAATCAAGTTATATGCAAGTCACTAGATGCAAGTTAAACTTTTATACATCATTTCTCATTGTTACTACACTTTTCTTCATTCACAACAAATCCATAAATCCTTTTTTCTCTTCTCTCTTCATTCATTCTCTTATTCTTATATATCCCCTCTCTCTTAACGTTTTTCTCTCCATTTCATAATTTCATAATTCCAGTCCACTATAAAACAGTTCAGTGAAATCTTAAAGAATATCTAATCATGGTACTACACTCTTTTTCACTTTCATTTTTATTACTTCATTTTTTAATGGTCGGGTATCAAAGTTTCAATATTTATGCTACTTTGTATTATGGGTTTTCTTCATAATTTGATTTTTTTTATTAGTTTTTATGTTCTTGAATTTTTTTAAAAAAGTGGCTTTATGAGGAAATATGTTAGTTTGAGTAAATGATAAATAGATGGAGAGGACTTGAGAAATGTTGTAGTACTCTATTCTTCAGTGGCGAACGACGTTGTCTATGTCGAAAGAACATGCTAAAGCACGTTCGTGATAACGTTCACGACAACATCTTCCTTGAGCCGATAACCGTTTTTTCCTTTCCTTTTATTTTTCACTTCACGGAGGAGCGTGTATAAAGCTTTATCCACGTAAAAATAAGATATGTTAAGTAACGGAATTTAGGATTGAAGTAGTACTAATATTTACACACATTCACTTATCTTTTATCTTTTTTTTTTTATAAATTAGTTGATACTAATTCAATTCAAAGATACAAAATGATTTACAATTATTATCTACTTAAGTTATCTAATAATAATTAATTTTCAACAAGCAAACACACAAATATCTCGTGCGGTGCATGAGCCTAAAACTAGTATATATATATATATATATATATATGTGTGTGTTGAATGATTGATTTTCTCTCGAAATTGATTTACAAATCACATATATCATATTCACTTATGGGTAAAGAATTTGCAACCTACTATATTAAAAAAGTATGACATTTCTAAGGTTAAAATTGAGACACTCTGTACTTGAAAGCAGATATGAAAACCATAAAATACATATATTCCATAGCGCAACTGAGTGATAGGCCTAATTTTTTTTTTCCCATCGTCGATTCAATCTCTGATAAAAAGATATATTAATCTTTTAATATTATTTGGTCTTTTTGGGTAGTTTTTTTGCGATATATATTTTTTACATTTATAAGAGCTAAGAATCAAATATTCAATAAGTTACTTAATAAATTCCTATAAGGTGCAGAGTCTGTCCTAATTTCTAGAGAGAGGCTCTCTTCTCTCTAAATTTCTCAATATTTTTCCTCTTTTATTTGTTTTTTTTTTTTTTGCTTTTTGTGTTTTATTAAAGAGAGATATATGTAAAATGGGAGGGTGGTTAGTCACTCCCCTTTATCTGGAGGGTGTGTGGTTTTGAGTCCCTGTTTTCTGGGTTTCACTATTGACTTTGTGCAAATTTTGTTATATAAATAAGTGTTATTCTTCAGTTGTTTTTGGTGTTTATATTTTGGGGAGGACTGTGCTTTGTGTTAGTTTTCAGATTTGATGACCATCAACTTTTTTCAAATAGTTGGAAGAATGATAGCAGAGACAGCTCTTCCCTTACATACTTCTGACTTGACTTTGGTCCAGCAGCTCCATCTCTGCAAATTTGAGATTTTTTGTCGCCAAAATGTACTTACTTCCAGCATTGATGAGATTGTTATCTTAGAGATAAACGCGGTTGAATTTTATGTTATGTGTAGAGTACTTTGTTTTTTTTAACGATATTTGTGTGAAAACTATATATTTTGTTTGGATAACGTTGATTTTTCTTGTACTATCTTTTTTTATTGAATGAATGAACAACATATTTTTCTTTAAAAAAACAATAAATTCCTTATATCTATACTAGTCTCAAATAATCTCAATTTCTATATAAAATATTGTCTTGTGTTGGTTTTGAGTAACCATTATAACCGCGCGCGTTCAATACAAGTTTCGTTATTTAGAAAAAGCGGTTGAAAACCAGAAACTTTGGCACGCGTCAGCATGTTTCATAGTAGTAGACTAGTAGTACTATATTTTAGCCATTCTAAATTACATTATGTATTAAAACCATAGTTTATGGGTTAATTTAATGAGTTAAATGTAATAATTTTTATATCGTTTTATCCAAGTTTCTCTCTCTGCCACTCCGTCGGAATCCTTTAGTTTAATATCATATGATTCATATCAGTCATGCTGAACCTACCGGAAATAGTCTATTTTTGACTAAAGGTATTTACCCACTTTTCCAAAAAAAAAAAAAAAAGATTAAAAAAACACATATTCCAGACCTCCCTTTCTTGACTTTTTATTTCTCGAATAAACAAAATGTGAACCTATTGTATTTGAAGCATAAATATTGCCATGCTCGTTCTTTTTATTATTTCCTTTGTCAAGTAAGCTATATTTATTTAGCTATTTTACTTTGTTCCATAATTTATGTATTTTCATAAACTTAATACGGAGTACTCATTTATACATATTTTTCTAAGCATATTCTTATTTAATACATTTTCTCTATCGCTCACTCTTCAATCTTTCTTCAATATAACATTTATACATCTATTATTATTCTCTCCTATTATTAATTGGAATAATTTAATAAAAAATATATCAAATTCTTACATTATTTATTAATGGATTTTCTTAACCTCAGCCCTTAGGGCTAATGATAAGAAGCTACAAAAAGTATCTTTGCATTGAAAAAATAAATGTTTAAGACTTTAAAAGTTAGTGGGTTAACTTTCCAAGACATTTTTTCTACTTTTTCACCTCTTAACCTCAGCCCCAAGGGCTGAGGTTAAGCAATCCCTTTATTAATTTAGGTAAAATTTTTAAAACAATATAACTTGGAGAAGGGAGGGAATAATTGTTTATCGTTTGGCAGCGAAAGCGACAGGCATGTGCTAGTATGTTGCCAATTCAGGGTCTCGATCTCCAACCTAACCTACATTATCTTTTCTAATCAACAATTCGTGTTGTTAATTAATTGGATTAATTAATTTCGATTACTAATATTTCCAAATAAAATAAAGGTCGCGTTGTTTTCTTTTTCCTCCTCCTTTTATTCTTTTGTTTTTGTTTGAAGTTTTAAAATTTGTGGCTAGAAAAGGACAAAGGCAAAGATAATATACACCTCGCTCTCTTGAGAACTGGCACCAACCAACCTAGCTATGCTAACTACCATCCTTTTAAATTTTGCAAGAATACCAAAGGAAGCACTTTTTCTAGTAACCGAAAAAAGAAAGCATTTTTATTCAGGATATTTGACAGGTAAGATATTTAAAAATCTAACCTATGTTGTTGTCCATCCAATGTATATGGACTATCAATATGTATTAAGCTAATTAAAACTAAATGTTCCTATACATGCTTGAAAGGTTCTTGATGGAGACGAACAAACTTATTCGTGGGTTTGTTTTCTTTGTTATTATTCTTAAAATGTTCACAATAAAACTGCCAAGGGCGTGGTATGTTTCAAGGCTTTTTTTTTCCATGACCGGAGTGTCCATCGTCGACTGCAGTGACTAATCCCCTCGTTGGCTTGTAGACACCTCTAATAGGTGGGACAGTTGGCCCCGAGATTTAACGCTGCTGCATGCACAAGGCATGATTCGAACACCTGACCTTTCTTAAGCGTGAATCAATCCTTACCACCGAACCACACACTCGGGGTTGAAGGCCTTTTTGATTACGAAAAAAATCAAATTCTTTCGTTAAACATTTAGTAGCTAATAAGCAGAGCTCAACTCATTTATGGTTAAGTATATATAGCGAGGGTTAATTAAGGAACAACAAATCAATAATGCCTAACCCTGTTTGTACATGAATAATCTCATACTTAAGCTTATTAATAGACATAAAACTTATTTTGATAATATTTGTGTCTCGAAAATAATGAGCTTTTCATCAACAACGGAATGACATTTCAGTCTTTCACAAACTACTTCATCGACATACTTAATGACATTAGCTCTAAGCTAACGGTTGTGACGCCCGCAAAATTGGTAACTTGTTTTCCTAATGGCAAATTAGCAAAATTAAGGTAAGGGCAAATTCTACGCCTGCAAAACCTTTGTACATGAACTACTCCCTTTCTCATTAGATATAAACACTACATAGTTTGAGTTTATTTTATCTTTTTTTTTTCTTCATCCGGTTCCCCAGGTACTATATAGGTAGGTTCGGATCCGACCCGGATCGCGTTCTTGATTATGGCAGGTGAGTCTTTCAACATGAGTTTTCTGCATCCGCAAGGAATCGAACTCGAGACCTTGCTTAAACGAGACCGAACCGCTTACCACTCGTCCCAACCCATGTTAATTTAATTATCTCCATTTATAAGCACTTGATTCAATTTTTAATGAAATCAATTGACTCAATTCTGCAATCACCACTATTCACTCAATATTTTTAAGAATTCTAATAATAATTATAAAGGTAATTTTAAAAAATATACCGAATACATGTTAACAGTTTCAATATAACTAACTTTCTTAGTATACTTTAAATAAACCCAAAGGACGGAAATATTATAGTACTTGAAAGAGACACGCGGCGTTCTCAGGGGCATAGCCATGTGAGCAACACATGGAATCGGCATGTCCCATATGGTTGAACCCTTGTAGATTTTTATGATTAATTAATGACATCATGGTACCCATATTCATGGCTAATGGATTGGCATGTGAATTTCGCAAAAAATGCAATTGGTGTTCTATGAATTTGAAACATGCTTCTTTCGGCTCAAATTATAAGCAATAAAAAATATACTATTTTTTTTGTTTAAAATATAAGCAAAATTATCTAACTTTATTAAATTTTGTTTCATTCTCAATGTCATTTTCCTAAAACATCTCTAGAAAATTATAATCTTAATTAATTTTTGTTTCATTCCCAATACTACTTTCCTAAGATACCTCCATTTTTTATAAATTTGAGAAAATTAAATACAATCAACTAACCTTTTTAATAAGCAAAAAAATTGTTGGATTTGCTTATAATTCAAGTCGGATGGAGTGAATTGTGACCATACATTTTCCGAACACACGTATATTTGGAGTTATTATTATTGTTGCACCCAGAAATTAGTCAGAATATATTTGCATATTATATCATGCATGCATGGACTAGGAAAAAGAAATATTATATCATGTTATTAAACGAAACAATCTCAGCTATCTCTTATCCTGATTAATCATGAGAGTAACTAAAAAATTCTCATAAATCGCCGAACATAGTGTTGTCTTCTTATGACTAAGCTCTAAGTAATGATTAATTAAGATAATTTAAACTATTATTAGTAATATATAGTAGTATCATTTTTTTATCAGTTATGTTATAAATGTCAGCATTTGTTATAAGTGATCAAAGCTAATCACTTTTGTTTTTAAATCATATCATTTTTTATACACATATGAATATATATACTTTTTATACAATACTAGGAAAATTGCCCGTGCGATGCACAGGTCTTAAATTTTGCTATCCTTTATTTTTTTAAGGACTTTCCATTTGTTAAAACATTAAACATTAATTTTATTTACATGTGAATTTTTTTAGCGGACAATAAATCTATCATTTTTTGGAATTATTTTTTATATGGTATTTATTTAATTATTACAAATTTACATTGAAATTTATTTTTTTATGATCAGACAAATTTATGTAATCAAATCGGAATACAATACTTATAATTAGATAAAATGCGATAAAGATTCTGAAAAATATTTATAATATGTGAAACAATCATGTATACTTTAAAAATAGTTATGAATAACTGTTATTATTTGTTTTTCGTGTTTTTTTGGTTGGACAATTATATAATATAAAATTGGTATAATATATAATACACAAACTTCTATCTATATATTAAGCAAAATGTAAATATTTAAATATGCCTTTTGTCACACACTTATCATTATCATGGAAAAATCATAGTTATTTGACACATGTTGAAGTGAAAAAATATATTTGTAATGATTAATAAAAACATGTTGAATTGAAAATTAAAAATGTAAATAAACAAAACAAAAACCAATTGTACTTCCAACTTCTAAAGTTTAGGCACGGCTTAAGAACATCTATTTGGAAAGAACCATGAACAAACTTATATATGAGAAGCAAAATATTTAAAAGAGAAAAAGATCTTTATCCTTACATCACCGGCGAGAACACGTTACCTTTAGTTGCCTCAAGCATTTTGAAGGCAATCACCTTCATTAAATGTTTGTCTCCTTAATATTTCTTATTTTTGTGATTATCTATCATCCTTGTGGTCGGGAGTATCTCCTCAATCGTTAAATGGGACGAAGGCCGGGAGTATTCCCTCAATCCTAAATCTAAAATCTTTATGAGAAATTTACATCCATTATGAAAGTAGGTTAATTTTGTTAGTAACATTGAAATTGTACAAATTTAATATACTTATTTGAAACTACCTCTAAAAATATTATTGATATTTTAAAAGGTGCTGACTTATTGAAATATTTTTTAAAAGAAGTTTTTTTTATAAGCGTTTTTTGGAAAAGGTAATTAAGTTTTATTAGAAATTGAAATGAGTTTATGCAAATTGGAAAAACAAAACTATAGATACAGATTGGATAAATATATATGGATTAAATGATAATTTTTTATTTTAATATTTTGAATGAAACTTTTTAGTTGAAATTTCACACACATTGACAATTTCTTGCTAAATATTTTGGATATATATTTTTATTAGACTTTTTTTACTATTTTTTTACCTATATTTTTTTTTATATTTTTATTAGTCTTGTTTAATGATATTGTGTAGTGCATTAGAAATATATATATATATATATATATAGAAAATATTATTTTTTAAATATAATTTTTTATTTAGATTTAATATTTTTTTACCCTTAACTAACGGGGTTTGGTTCAGTTGGTGTAAGACCTCAACTGAAATCTTGGGAATGGAATACGGGTGCTAGTAGCCCCGTGTTCGATTCCCACTAAAAACATCCAGTCACACAGCTCGCTCCGGATTACTCTCAAGGACTCTCTGGTATTAAGGGTGCTCTTGGGGATACCGGTGGTTCCACAAGGAATACACAAAAAAAAATTTTTACCCTTAATATTGATTGATAGCATTTTTTTATAAATGTGTAGTAAAGAATACAATAATATATGGCAAAATATTTATTAAATTTTTTTTATAAGCAAATTTTGGAATGTGGTAATAATTAAGTTTTATTATAAATTGAAATAAGCTCATGCAAATTAAACAAAAACTATAAATATAGATTCATTAACAAAAAAATTATAGATATAGATAGATAGATAAAGATGAATAATTAAAATGTTAATTTTTTATGTTAATATTTTGAATAAAACTTTTTAGTTGAAATTTCACATGTATTGATACTTTCTTGCTAAAATATTTCGGATGTATATATTTTTATTAGACTTTTCTTTTATTATTTTGTTTAATTTATATTTTTCTATCATTTTTATTAGTTTCGTTTAACGATATTATGGGCATTATATATAAAGTATTTTTTTAAAAAATAGTTTTTTATTTAAATTTAACATTTTTTACCCTTAATATTGATTGATTGATCGCATTTATTATAAATATGTAGTGAAGAATACAATAATATATATATATATATATATATATATATAGAGAGAGAGAGAAATGAAAAGATTAGAAATGATATGGACGGATGTGATTTACTTGCAATGGATGGCTGCGATTAGAAAAGAAATTAGGAGGAAAAAAATATCATTTGGAGGGAAAGTAAGATTAACCCTCAACTTCTCCTATTTTATAATATGTTGATATGTTGATGATTATGTTGATGATGACTATTATTAATTATTAATATTGTGTTTCTATGAAAACATGATGGACGGTTATGATTTAATCTAATAAAATATGATGGATGACTAAGATTAAAAGATATAAAACGGGCGGTTATGATTTAATCTAATAAAATATGATGGACGGCTAAGATTAAAAGATACAAAACACACACTTAATGATGGATTTATGAGAGAAATACACCATTAGGAGGGAAAATGAGTGTTTTAGGAGGAAAATCTTTTTTGCCCTTCTACTTCTCCAATTTTAATATACATTGAAGAGTGTCCTTAGCCGTAGACTACTAATCGTTTTCAAGGCTATTTATCAAGTAGTATTAAGCATAGAAAACGGTTAATTTGCTGCTAAAACCTAAAAACACCCCTTCATTACTGCATAAGAAATATATATGTACTCTGTGTGTATGTATTTCGCTCTCTCACTCTCTTAAAAGAAGAAAATGATTCAAAATCGAAAAAATGTATTTGTATAAAGAGACAAGCGAGGTGGATATTGAAGAAAATTGAAACACGACATGGCAGGAATTAATATGAAAGATGGTTTCTCATCCTTTGGAGGGAATTGAAGGGAAGCATGAGCATGTTATAAACAAAAAAAATATAAATCGGCGGTATTAAATCATTGTTGGATCATATAGACTAAGAGTAATCTGATCTCTTTCCCATGTGCTTGATGTTACTGGTGGGTAGTCAGCATCGCTTCAGCATGCTGATTGATTGGTTATATTAGGATTGTAATTGATTAAAATCTGGATGATAATCTAGACTTTGGTGGCTATCTCATGCTGATAATTTTCGGATGCTTTCATATACTGTGTGGGAATTGGGAACCAAACGTTGGATTGTTTCTGCCATATTCACCCATCCTTATTTTTTTTCCTTCCTATTTATATGCTTGATTTAAAAATTAAAAAACGTAATAATTATTGTTTTTTTTATATTTATCTTTATTTAGCATGATATTAATTTATGTAAGTATTGAAAAAAATTATTGATTACAAAACGAGAAAGGTCATGTTAAAAAAAAAACATAATTAACTTACTGAAAATCAAAACAATTATTACAATTTTTAAAGGACACTCCATCAGATCTTAAATGGAGTAGTTTCTTTGACAAAAAATACGGCAAATTCTAAGAAATTAGATAATATTATTAGTGATTATAAAAATGTAAACATTCAATATATTTTTTTAAAACTAATTGAAAATAATATTATGTAAATATGAGTATTTGTGAAAAATAAATAATTAATATTATTGCAATTAAAAAATATATATTAAATTAAGTATCAAATTTGTTTCTCTAATGAAATTGCATCAAAGACCGGAAGGACGAGAATGATTTTTATGTAATGAGACACTACTATATGAGATTGTTCACATGATACTTTCATTGGATTCCTAGCTTGTTATCATTTTGAATAATCAACCATAGGTTCAACAACTTAATACCAATTAGAATAATTATAACAAACCTCCACAATGTTTAAGCTCCCCATGCCAAGACAAACCTAGACATATATGCTTTCTTTTGGAGGACCTTGATTGTCGAAATCTTATTTTTAAACAAAAGAGTTCAACCTCTCATCTTATTACTTTATTTTTCAGATACCTCAACCTATTTCTGATCTCATATCAGTCTGGTTACATACGAGGCAGCATTATATTTAGGAAGCATATTTATGAGTTTTGCTATTTATTATTTTGAAGATAATTCATAAGAAATTATAAGGGCATGCAAATTTTATCTCGAAAAATTAAAGAAATTACTCTCAAATGTCAAATATCATCATTTCCTAAATTGATTTTCTATTTCAGTTTTCTTATACATTGCCTATAACAAAATTCTCTCTCTCTCTCTCTCTCTCTCTATATATATATATATATATATATATATATATATATATATACTTCTTCCGATCCTAAATATAATTTATTATTTTTTTTTGGAAAAATTTATGTTTATCAGAAAAATTGGTTAATTTAATTTGAGTATTTTTGAAAAAAGATAATTAAATGTTATTATTATTTTGTCTTTAAAAGTTAGCTCAGTCGGTAGAGTTGCGTAATATGAAATGTTGTAATCAAGGTTAAAATCTTGGTAACAATATATTTACTTATAAAAAAATTTAAATGTTATTGAAAATTAAAATGAGATATTACAAATAAAAAAATGGTTTAATTAAGTTTTTGGTCCCTGAACTTATATGGTGTTTTGGAATTAGTCCCTATTTTTTTTTGTTGGTTTAGGTCCTTGAACAGTAACTAAGTTTGATTTTCATCCCTCCGTCCAGTTCCGTTAGTCTCCCATCTGAGGCAGCACACCACACCCACTGGCAGCATGACACGTGGCAATTTAATTTTTTTTAAATAAATAAAATGAATTTAAAAAAAAAATAAATTAATTTTTTAAAAAAAATAATTTTAATTAAAATAAAAAATGAAGGGACTTTTTTATGTTGGTTTAGGTTTCTCTTTCTTTCTCACGTTCTCACTCTCAACACTCTCAATCTCCCTCTCCTTCTCTAATCTTTCGGTCTTCTCTTCTCCATTCCTCTTCACCTAAGAGCCAACCTTTCTCTACCTCATTAACGAACGATTTTAATTTGGTGTCGTATACATACGGCACCACCGGTGGTGACATACCATTTACCTGTTGGTGTAGGTAAGAGTTCCGGATCTGGTGCGGCAAGGACCATAAAAAAAGGTGCACCCGCGTGATTTAGGCCATACGATTGGCTTCCTTTCTTGATGCAGCGGCTACGACTCAATGAGTGAAATAAGACATAGATAAAGTGGGTACACGGTAGAAAATAAAACCAAATCTGATGATAATCTTTTTAAAACAAAACCAAATTTTATCTTTATCTTCACAAATTAACCAAATTTTTTACCAAAACATTTTTATCTTATTATTTTTTTCTGAAAATTTTTATTTTTCGTTTTTTTATTTTTCATAAAAAAATACTTTTTCAAAATCTTTTTATTTTCTATTTATTTTTTCGTTTTTTTATTTATTTTTTTTAAAATACTTTTTCAAAATCTTTTTTTTATTAACGAATTTCCTATTTTTCTTTTTTTTTCTCAGCAAATACTTTTTAAACGTCTAAAATTGTTTTTGCTTATGTAATGTGAAACTTGTTTTGTTGCTAAAGCAAAAATTAATGGAAGAGTTTAATATTTTTTTATTGCCAATTGAAAAACACCAAAATTAAAATTAAAATTAATTTTTTATTAAAATTCAAAATTAAAAAAAATGAGCCGAAGCGCCAAAAACCAATCGATGGTAGAAGCAGTCTTGTACTGTTTGGACAGGATAATCAAAATAGTAGTAGTTTAAAAAAAAGAGTGGGACAGCATGAGATTCATAAAAAAATTAGAACTTCACAAATATTAACGTGGACTAAGTGGATTCACAAATATTAAGCTTTTTTTATATATATTTCGTGACTTATTAATTTTTTTTCACAAATTAAAATTCAGAAATAGAATTCACTTTGCCAATTTTTATTTTCCATCAACTTAGTGGATTTAATTTTGTTGATATGGATAAAAAAAATCGTTTATTATAACAGCCCAACTCATTGCATATAAAAGCCCATTTCATCATTTTGTATTAAATTTTTTTTTAATTCAGAAATACATCAATGTATTTTAACCTGTATAAAAGTTTGCAGGTAATAGATATGAACCATTGATCTTGTATTTTATTGAGATCAAGGGCTCTAAGGCATGGAACCACTAGTGGTGCCAAAGATTTTGGCACCAAATCAAACGCCAACCTCATTAACCCCTTCTTAGCTACCAAGTTGCCGCCCCCAGTTGCTGACTGACAATGTCCCATTTTTCCAAATGCAAAACGAAGATCTATTACCCTCTCTGATCTAGTTCTTTGTTTTGGGGTGGTCCTTGGCTATTGGGAGCACGATGCGCCACTTGGCACTTGCAAAATTGCCCCCCCTTATATATATGGCTTTCAATTCACCAAAACAAAATATACGGCTTTCAATAATGACATCACAATGGAATTCTTACACTTGGGTCCTTAAAATAAGTTTTTTTTTTTTTTTTTTTTTTTTTTTTTCTATTTTTAGACTCTCAAAATAGTTTGCTGTGATTGTTGTATTCTTGGCTCTTGCGGTTGTAATATGTATCTGTGTTTTTGTTCCTGGGGTCTACTGAGTATTTCTCATACTTGGTGTGCCTTAAGGTGCTTTTAATAATATTTCTTTTCTTATAAAAAAAAAATTTTGAATGGGAAGATGAAGGGAGAGTGACACTGTAAGAGAGGGAGATTGAGAGTGTTGAGAGTGAGATTGAAAAGAGTGAGAACGTGAGAAAGAAAGAGAAACCTAAACCAACATAAAAAAGTCCCTTCATTTTTTATTTTAATTAAAATTATTTTTTTAAAAAAAAAATTAATATATTTTTTTAAAATTCATTTTATTTATTTTTTTTAAAAAAATTAAATTGCCACGTGTCATGCTGCCAGTGGGTGTGGTGTGCTGCCTCATATGGGAGACTAACGGAACTGGACGGAGGGATGAAAATCAAACTTAATTACTGTTCAAGGACCTAAACCAACAAAAAAAGAATAGGGACTAATTCCAAAACACCATATAAGTTCAGGGATCAAAAACTTAATTAAACCTAAAAAAATCTTACATTTATATGTTAAATAAAAATAAAAATGGGTCTTCCGCACACCGAAGAAGCCCAGAAGCGTCCATTAAGTTGGAAATGGGCCTCCGTTACCTTCTTTTAAACTCTAGAATGTACAAGGGTGAATTTGTTTAGGGTATTGATTTTCTAACCTCCCCAATTGGGTTTTTGATCATCTTTTTAATTTTTTTCTCAAAAATACCCTTCACCTTTTTTCTTCCTCTTCTTTTTTTTTCTTCTTTATTTCTTTCTCATCCTCCTCCTTTTTATTCTTCTATCACCTCCACCCACACCCACCTTGTCCTCCTTCTCCTTATTTTTCTTCTTCCACCACACCCACCTTCTCTTCTCCTACACCCTCACACTCACATTTTTCCTTCACCCACACTCACCACCACTCCATACTTTTTTTTTCGCGTAAAAAGTGCTCTACGCCAATGTCAAAACATAGGAAATAGACCCTACGGCCAGTCCCAGAAGTATGTGAGAAAAACATACTTCAGGGCCCTGAAGTATGTGAAAAAAAAACACGTAAACACGTACTTCAAGGCCTTGAAGTATGTGAAAAAAACACGTACTTCAGAGCCTAGGCGTACGTGCATTTTGCACATACGTCAGGGCTTGGGCATGACGCAAAAATTTTATTTTATTTTTTAAAAACGCGTAAACACGTACAACAGGGTCCTGAAGTATGTGAAAAAAACACGTATTTCAGGGTCCTGAAATATGTGCAAAAAAAAACGTAAACACATACCTCAAGGCCTAAGCGTACTTGCATTTTGCACATACGACAAGGCTTGGGCGTAGGGATAAAATTTTTTTTTTAAAAAAAACATGTACTTCAGGGCCCTGAAGTATGTGGAAAAAACACATACTCCAGCGCCCTGAAGTATGTGCAAAAAAACACATACTTTAGGACCCTGAAGTATGTGCAAAAAAAAAGTACTTCTGTTAGAGAATTTTACAGAAGAAGAAAAGAAAAAAATTTTAAAGAAGAAAAGTTTTACGGTGAATGGGGAAGAAGAAAAAAAAGAGAAAGAGAAGGAGGAAGAAAAGGAGAAAAAGAAGTGGGAAGAGGAGGAAGAAGAAGAGGAAGAAGAAGTAGTAGAAAAGGATGAAGAAAAGGAAGAAGAAAGTAAAGGAATAAAAATGTAAAAAAAATTAGAAGGGGGGTCAAAAACCCAAAATAGGTGGTTAGAAAATCAATACTCTTTGTTTATACTCCCTTCTTTTCATATGTAATGTGTTTTAAGGTTATGCATGAGTTTTAAGAAATAGTTAAATGATATAAGAATTTGTTGTATTTTGACTATAATGCCCCTATATAATCATTGTTGAAGAGAGAGAAAGGTATTGGGAGTGAAAAAGAGAGTGTAATAAACAGAGATGTGTTTGGAAAAATAACATTAATTATGTATTGAATTTATAAAAGAATAAGACTTATGAAACATGGTACAAATGCTAAAACAACACTGCTTATGAAACAGAAGGAGTATAATGATTTGTTTGAATAATCAATTTTCAACATTTTGACACTTGTTTGTTGAGGCTTTTAAAAAATTAATTCTAAAGAAGAAAAAAAACTTTATTTCATATTATGAAGTTTGTAGCTTCCGACAAAAGAGTGGGGCTTTTGCCATCTCACTCTGGACTTTAGATACCCCATTAACTTTTTTATTTTTAAAATTACCCTTAATAAAAAGATCTTGTACTTTTTTATTTTTCTTTCATCCCTTTCATTTCACTTTCTTCCTTTTCTTTTATTCGCGCACCCCACTTCAATTCCTATTCAGAAAAAAAAAATAGCTTCCTCTGTGCGTGATACTTCCTCTATGTAGAAATTGCTCAATTGGGAAGACAAATATGAAAGAAATGCTCGTTTGACAATTTATACTCCTTTTCAGTGTCTTGGTAACGAGGAGAGCAAGAGAAAATATGATGTTTCTGGAGAAGATGAGGCAGTGTATGAGAGGCGAGCTACTAGGCCGACAACTGAGCATATAATGGGTACTATGAAGCTGATATTGATGCAGAGGAAATATTTAGGAATTTCTTCTTTGGCGGCGATGGGATGACTCCTACAACTAATTTAGGCTGAGCATTGGATCTGATGGCTTTAATGCCCGTGCTCTAATTCAATTGCTTCTTGTTCTGCTTATTTTAATGTTGCGAAATGAAGTTTCTCTCTCGTTAGGAATATGAGTGAGGTGCGTGAATATAAGAAAAGGAAGAAAGTGAAATGAAAGAGATGAGAGAAAATTTTTTAAAAAAATATAAGATTTTTTTATTAAAAATAATTTTGGAAATAAAAAAATTAGTGGGATGTCTAAATTTTAAAGTAAAGTGGCAAAAGCCCCACTCCCGACAAAATCATTTTTGTTAAAAACCCACTACCAATATTTTTACACATAACCAGCCCATTTTTATTAAACTAGTAATTTTATCCGTGCATCGCACGGATATAATTTTTTTTTATAAAAAAAATTGATTATAGATTTTGGAAATATGTCTTTTTAAATAATAAGTTAATATAAACTTTTTATAAAAATGATTTACATGTATTTAGAAATGAATAGTCATAAACATTAACCTTTAAATCTAGTTTCAGCTACCAACTTTTTCATTAATAAAAATTAACTAATAATGTATCAACTATGCGATTTCTAATTTTAATTAACAACATAATTTCTTATATTAAAAAAAAAATCCAACTCATTTTGATTTTTGTTTTATTTAATCCATCAATCCAAATGCATTTCGTTAGTAATTCGTTTTGCAAGTCCAAGTGCAGCTATTTTTTTACCATATATATCATCATCATCATCATCATCATCGTTATTATTTTTATTACATCTGTCCAAAAATATAAGACATTGTTTTCACACTTTTAATTAATTCGTGTTTATAAGATTCGAACTTTCAAATTACTTGTTTGTAATAGAACTTCATAATTGTAAATAAGTATATTGTCTAAAGTATAAAATAACGCATCATTATTTTTCACAAATTTAAATTGCAACATATTGTATAAATTTTTGGATTTTTTTAAATTTGAATTCATGACTGAGTAAATATTTGATTGTATTAAGTTAAATCATTATACCAAATTATAGCTCATCTTTAATATTTATATATCTGTTTTTTCCGTTGTACCCAAAATTTATGATTCATAATGATGCTCTGTTTAAATGTTTAATACCAATTTGCCTATATTATGACTTGTTTGTATTATAATTTCTGAAATTACAATATTATATTCGTTTTTTTGCTGGTTAATTATCATATGACGGGTCGTTTAGTCATTATATACTTTTTATGTCAATATTTGATTCAAATTATTTCCTTTTGAAAAAATCATTAATAACCCGTGCAAATTGTAATAATATCGAAATGCAAATTGTATGTTTGCGGGTAATTTTTTTTTATCATATTGCGGGTAATTTTTATATTTGGGTGTAATCCAAATTGTACTAATAAAAATTTACTAAAAATAACTTAAGATAAATATTTATTCCCGTGCGATGCACGGACAAACAAATTTGGAGGGAAAAGCAAGGATGAAGGAGGGAAAATGAAAATGACAAAAATACCCTCAACTTCTCCTATTTTATAATATGTTGATAACCACCCTTGTCCATTATTTTCTTCAACATGAAATAAATATAAAATGAATTTTTTACTACATTATTTATTGTAATTTTATAGAAAAAAAAATCTTTTTTCAATATTAAATCCAAACAATTTAAAAACGGTTTTTCAAAAATATAATCTCTTTTCAAACTTGTAATCAAGCACAAAATAATTTTTGATGTCAACTAAATCTCATTTGTCAAAAAGGTTTCTAGATTTTTTTTTTCAAATCCTAAACAAAAAACATATAAATTTCTTTTTATCTAGTTATTTTAAATTATAAATTTTGAATAGGATTTTAAATTTTTTTATTATGAATTGGTTTATCTAATATTTGAAATATGAAAAAAAAACTTGAGAATCATTTCGTATTTTTTTTATTGACACGTGACATAATTCAAACGAGAGAGATATTGAATGAAATTTTATTAATTTACATATTCATGTTTATCCCTCGTTCCAACATAATTATATGACAAACTATTTTCATCCAAACACTGTATTTTATTTTTAGTATTTAATTTCTCAACAATTTTAAAAATCTTAATTGATGTCCTTCATTTTTAAAAGTCCGATCTCTAATCATTGAATGGGTACATTATTTATACATAGTTGTTATTGTTAGATATTTATCTAATTTATGAGTTTACATACATCGTTGATCATGTATTATATGCTATCATAAATATTTAACCCTATTAAAGTGATATTTTAAGATTTCATGTATTGAGATTGAAGACATCTCATTTGGTATGAATTTTATAATTTGTAGATACCAAAGTTTTATTTCTATATTGTTGATAAGCCGAAATAGATATACGAAAGTTAAATAATTATAACCATTAGCGAAAGGCTATGAACTTATTATAAATTGGTTATGATCCTCAAATCATATGTATCCAATTCCCTTATCTAACATTCTATCATGAGAAAGGATAATTAAAAAGGATCAAGAGCAATTGTGCATAATCACTTGAAAGACTAAATAACCTTTATGTTTGTCATGGACATGGATTTGGACACAAGATCAAGGACAAGTTCACAAGTTCATCATATTCTTCATGAATATATACAGGTAAATTTCCGCTCTATTACTTCCTGATGATTTGACATAAATGTGTTTGATTGGATAATACATCTTATAACTTTAATATATGACATCAATTTTCCAACAGTTATAATATAATTAAATGTTTGTATTTCAAGTCTTATAAAAAAAAATACAATCGTGTTAACTATCTTGTAGTGAGTTCTTTTGCTCATAGAAATTTCACATGTTTTGAACAAACTCCAATCCTTGTGAAAAAAAAAAAAATCATTAAATCTTTCTTTCTTAGTGTTAGTTCCATATTTTCGTTTTGCTTCGGTTTTTCTTTTTTTTATTTTTTATTTTTCACTAATTTAAAAATGGAAGCATAAATCTAAGCAAGGTCAGGTGTTCGAATCCTGCCTTGTACATGCAGCAGCGTTAAATCTCGGGGTCAGCTGTCCCACCCATTAGAGGTACCTACAAGTCAGCAAGGAGATTAGTCATTGCGGTTGGCGGTGGACACTCCGGTTATGGACAAAAAAAAAATGGAAGCATAAAGGCCACAAAGCTCCTTACAATAATCATCCAACTATTCTTAACCTAAAAACATTAGTAATTGTTTTATTCGAAATAGGTGGATTTGTGTCGTAATTATATATAAATTAACGCTAAAAAAATAAAAAAGATTTCTTTAAGGGAATTGATAATAAATATTTAAAAATATATAGTATATGTTTTCTTAAAATATTACATTTTTAAATTTTTGAAGTTATAATTTTTTTTATAAAATTTATTCTCGTATGAGAAATTATTAAAGGAAAAAAAAATTCTCATATGCAACCCAAGTTTAGATTGTTGCTATGCAATCTTACATTAAATCGATAATATTTTGCTATTTAACATGCAATTTTGACTTTTTAAACAATGACTTGACAATTACATGTTATGTGTCAAAATATCATTGATTCAACACAAAATTTTATAGCAAAAATTCAAAATTAGGTTGCATATAAATAATTAGAAAAAAAGTTACTAAAAAAAAATACAAAATTGTATAGCAATAATCCAAAATTAGTTGCATAGAAATCTTTTTTAAAAAAAAAAGTTACTAAGAAAAAATCCAAAGAGAGAGCTAGATTGATAGTAATTGGTGGTGACGTTAGAAGCAGTCCGTTGACGTTAATTCAATTATCACCGCTAACACAAACGGACAAATGAATTTAGAGCGTTGAGTTGTGGCGGTTAGCCGGTTACCGTATGTTTTTTTGTGGCGCGTAAACATCACATCCACACCCCATCCTCCTCACATCTCTCTCCCTCTGCACTGCACTTCCCTCCGTTTCTTCTTTCTTTCTTTCTTTCTATGAAGATGAATTCATAAAACCCTCTTCATTCAATTCAATTATGATTACAACAATAATTAAACCCTTAATCAACAATGATGACGAGCCTCACCTATCCCTTTCCACCTTCTTCTAAACCCTTTAACTACCGACACCACCGTAGGCTCAACCCCCGAAGAAGAAGAAGACTGTTATTCACCGTTAGAGCTCAATCGGATAATAACGTATTCGAGAGCTTAATCAGAATTACTCAATCTCCTCCTTCCCTTAATCTCAATCACATCATCGCTCCCGCTCTCGCCTTCGCTTCCGGTTTCGCCCTCTCCTTCTCTCGCACCAGCAACAACAACACTTGGTCGAAACAATCGGATATCGGTGAATGGATCCTCTTCGCTACTCCGTCACCGTTTAACCGCTTCGTCCTCCTCCGTTGCCCTAGCATCTCGTTTCACGATGACGCAAACGTGAGCGAGAGGCTGGTGAAGGAGGAGAAGCATTACGTTACTATTAACAGCGGAAGGATGATTCAATTCAATTCGGTTAACGACGATGATGAGAAGAATAATAATAAGTTGAAGTTGAGTTATCAGAGAGTGTGTGTGAGTGGTGGCGATGGAGGTGTGATTTCATTGGATTGGCCTTGTAACTTGGAATTGGAACAGGAGCGGGGTTTGGATTCTACTCTCTTGCTTGTTCCTGGAACCACTGAAGGGAGCATGGACCCTAATGTCATGTCCTTTGTGGTTGATGCTCTCAAGAGGGGTTTCTTCCCTATTGTCATGAACCCTAGAGGCTGTGCTTCTTCTCCTCTCACCACTCCCAGGTATGTAATTAATTCACTTTCTTTATTTATTACTAGGTCAAGATCATAGTTACCGGTTTCGTATATTACCTTGCAATAATAACTAAAATGTGATGAACTTTGAGCAAATTATAGTATTTCGTGTAAAAAGGTCTTGCAATTATAGTATAACTCTGTTTTGGTATAAGTATAACTAGCTGATAAATTACATTAAAAGCTTATAACGCAGGTAGCTAAAAGCTTATATAAGCTAGTTGAAAGCTTATAAGTTAGGAGCAGGAAGAAGATAATTTGGCTGATTGAATTTGAACTGTTTGGTAACATTAGCTGATAAGCTATCTAAAATGTGTAAAATGGCATAAACTCCAAGCTTATGAGCTATGGGCTGCCTCTACCAGTTTGTCGAATACTATCTGATTGAAATAAGTTCCTTTACTAAACATCATCACTAGTTAGTTTATTTTTGGTCTAATAAGCTACCTGATTGTCTTGCCAAACACAATCTATGTTATTTGTGCATCTAATCCTACACTTATGCAGTTGGTAAAAGAAAAATGGAAATTGCAAGGAGGGAAAATTGTGTTAAGGGTAGGGGTAAAGGTTAGATGTAAAAATCCTATATGTACAAATTTTAACGTAAACTGTACCATTCTAGGTTCACCTTTAAAAAGTCTTAACGGATGGACAGGATAGGGGATTGCAACTCTTCCTTTCCTTTTTCATTTTTATCCAACCCCAGCCAACCAAAGGATCACTGGTAAGGGCCGATTTCTTAAATAGTTTATTTTCTGTAGGTTATTTACTGCTGCTGACAGCGATGATATCTGCACAGCGATAACGTTTATCAGGAAGGCAAGGCCGTGGACAACTTTGATGGGTGTTGGATGGGGATATGGCGCTAACATGCTCACAAAATACCTGGCAGAGGTTGGGGAAAGAACACCACTCACAGCTGCTACATGTATAGACAATCCTTTTGATTTAGACGAAGCTACAAGGTCCTCTCCTTATCACATTGTTACTGATCAGAAACTCACTCCTGGGCTGAAAGATATTCTAGAAGCCAATAAGGTAAACCAACTGCTTTTGAACTTCACCAGCCTTTTTGCTTTTCACCTTTCCTGCATTGTCACGTCACTTGCAATCTGATTTTATCAATATATACTACTAGTGGTTATCACTCAGCTAGAATCTTATTTATTTTGTAGGCACTATTCCAAGGCAAAACTAAAGGTTTTGATGTGGAAAAGGCTCTGTTGGCAAAATCTTTACGTGATTTTGAAGAAGCAATATCTATGGTATCTTATGGCTTTGAGGATATAGAAGATTTTTATTCAAAATCCAGCACAAGAAATGTAATTAAGGATGTTAAAATTCCTGTTCTCTTTATACAGGTAAGCATGTGTTGCTTTATGCCACCATCTACTTAAAGTCACACCTAGTTAATCTCCTCCTGTGCATTTTGCTAAATACTAATCCATAAAAAGTAGGATAGTTCTGACTTCTGAATATAAACTAGAGAGCAAAGAACTGTCTGTAACTGTGTTTCAGTGCTCCGTGATTGCTAGTATATTGGAAGAATTACAACTTTATTGTGCCTGTACTAAAAAGGTAGACACTGAGTGTGAAAGAGAGGTGGCAACAGGATTGTGTACTATGTTAGAAATATGTGGATCCTGAAGAATGATCAGTTATTTGGCTTATACTTGCTAGGATTTGAGAGTTAAACTATATTTCGTTCAGTCATTTAATCTTGATGACATGCCATGCACCGTTTTGCACTTTTGCCTGACTAATTGATGATATACTTTGCCTATATATTTATAAAAAACAGGGATATGCTTTGCCTATATCTTTTCAAGAATCTGCATGAAGTATGATTGGCAAATAGACTTTGGCATTTGATCCGTTCTTATAAGAAACAGAAAATGGAGAGAGAAAGAGAAGAGAGAGAAGAGAGAAGAGAGAAAGGGAGGGAAAGTGGAAACTGAAATATTGTATTGAATGAAAGGTAGTTACAACTGTAAGCCAGCCTTCTATTTATAGAAGAGGCTGAGGAGTGTGAGAGGCTGACAGCTGTCATCTAGCTGTCAACTTAACTAACTCACTTAATTTAACTAACAAAATCTCTACTACTCTAATAGTTCTAGAATTCATCATATGCATTGTTTTAAAGGAGTAGACAATAGCATTTGTCAATTTTTCTCATTTTAATTTTCATGCCATGGAGGTGTAAAGTATGAAATATGGTAAATGTGTGGAAGTGGAATAAGAGAGAACAATTATGGTGTGATCTAGAATATGAAAGGTATAGAGGGGAGAGAGGGGTCTATTGACAAAACAGTAAGGTGCTCAAATAACTCAGAAACATGCATGATTAAAAGTTGAACAAGTTGGTCTAGAGCATTTGAGATCATTCAAGAACCTTTTTGTTTATGCTTTGTCCTTTGATGTTCTCAATAATTTAGTCCTATAAAAATTGTATTGGTGAATGAACCTTGAGTATTGCTATGTAATCTCTTTTTCCTTATGTACATAAACAAGCTTTGGAAAGGATTAATGACAAATTACCTGTAACTGTTTCCTGCAAACCACTTTAGTATTTGTATTTGCTATTTTGCTCCCCAAGCTGTTTATTCTTCACAACTGCTTGCTGTTGCTATCCTTTGGGGACTATGGCTCACTAATCATATCTGTAGTCTCTGTATTATACCAAAGGAGCAAGAGATTCAGCATTGCCTTGCTTCTCCTTCTCTATCTTCCCTTTTTCTCTAACAAATAATCTGTAAATGCCAGTTCTCCATTGGTTTGATTGAATAATGGTATTCTTCTTTTTGTATATTTCATTATTGCTAAGTATTAATTTCCTTGTGCATGCATGCAAATGTACAAAAAGTCTTACTAGTGGTGCATTTTATCAGAGTGATAACGGGATGGTTCCTGCTTTCTCAGTTCCACGCAATCTGATTGTGGAAAATCCATTCACAAGCCTGCTCCTATGTTCTTGTTTACCATCTTCTGTTACTGATACTGACAGGTCTGCTATTTCATGGTGCCAGCTTCTAACAGTTGAGGTAATATCTCTCTATCTGGTTATGGATGAGATGATATTCATGTAACACTTCTCAAGTTTGGAATTCTTGTCCTAAAAATAATCATAATTTCTTTACTAGGGTAAAGACCATATTTATTCAATTGACGGGTCCTAAGAACCAGACTGGACAGGCCGGTTGGACCATTAAGCCAGTGAACCAGCTAGTGATTTGGTTAATACCTGGGAATGGTATTGCCCTAGCACAGTACAAGAATTAAGGGGGACAACTATGCTAGGAAGTAGAGTGATGCAACTAAGCATGCCGATCGCTTTGTGAATCTACCATAGAAAAGTAATTTAAACCCATTAGTACAACCTTTGAGAAATAAATCTGGAAAACCCTTATAGTTATCATCATATTGGATTATTCAATTTTCTTATGAATAAACGGTAATTTGCTTTGCAGATATTTCATCTAGATTTAGGGGTTCATATCTTCCCAGTTAAATCCATATTCTGACATGATTTCTAGGTTCTCTCAAAATGGGTGGTAAACGATGCTAGATTGCTAGTATCAAATTAATTTCTTTTTTCCTTTTGTAAAAAGTGATATTCTGATGTGTTATGTATGCAGTGGCTCACAGCAGTGGAGCTTGGACTCTTAAAGGGCCGTCATCCTATTCTGACAGATATTGATGTTACCATAAATCCTTCTAAAGGGTTAACTGTTGTGGAGGAAATGAAATCAGATAAGAATGCTAAAGTCAGGAAATTGTTAGATCTTACTCGGTCGGGTGCATTTAATGGATACACTATTAACCCTGCTAATGCTTTGCTTGAAGAGAGGCAGAATGATGCTAACCTCCATTTTAGGCCCGAACAAGATCTACTAAGAAATCTCAAGCATGAAGATTCGAGCTTGCAAGTGAAAAATGGTCCATTACAGCAGGCTAACTCCACTGCTGCAGATTTGACTGAAGAGGATGTTGGGCCAGTTGATAGTGAACATGGTCAAGTTCTACAGACAGCACAAGTGGTTATAAATATGCTTGATGTTACAATGCCTGGTACTCTAGCAGAAGAGCAGAAAAAAAAGGTAGAGCGTATAGTGTTTAATGCTAGTTGTCATTTGTGTTTGGAGGTCTTCTTTCCCTTTTTTTCTTTTTTAAACGGTTAAAAAATGTTGTTTTTTTCAGTACCTACTGGAATAAGTTCCTTTAAGCTATTAGCTTCTCAATTGTTGTTTTCAACTATGTGTGTGAAAACCTTCAAATGTGATAGACTATGGAGACAGTTTTAAATAACTTACAATCCTGCTGTTCTAGGAGAATGTGATATATGTTCTTTCCTCACTTCTTTCCCTTTTCTTTCTTTTTTAAACTGTTAAAAAGTTGTGGTGCTTTTCAGAACCTACTGGAATAAGTTCCTTTAAGCTATTAACTTCTCAATTGTTGTTTTCAACCATGTGTGTGTGGAATGTTCAATGTTGTTAAGAGAATGTTAATTTTTTTTAATTCTCTGTATTCTATTTTAGTATCTTGAAATGTTTGTGGTTTATTAAATTCTAGCATAGTTTTGTATTCATGTAATTGCAGTGACATCTGTTACAAATTTCCAGGTATTAACTGCTGTGGGTCAAGGAGAGACACTCATGAAAGCTTTAGAAGATGCTGTGCCAGAAGATGTTCGTGGAAAGTTAACAGATGCTGTCACTGGAATTTTGAATGCACGGAGCTCTGACTTTAAGTTTGATAAGGTTCTTAGTATTTCTCAGGCTCCTGATCGATTAACAGGGCAAAAGAACCAAGAAAAAATCAGAGTATCAAGTGAAGAAGGTGTGTTTGAAGACCAGTCCTCTTTGAATCAGATGAAAAAGACTAGTAGTTCTGTTGATGGTTCTAATAATGCTCCAAGTGACAGGGGTGAGCGTGCTGAAGAAACTGAAACAGAAGATCTTCATTCGCTAAATTCCACTAATTTAGATCAGTCTCAAGCATCAAACAATGTAGTTGGTTCTTCTGATTCTTTCAGGAACGAAACTGGCAAGTCCGGAGACAATAATGACACAAACGAAGAGTTAAAAGAAAAATCTGTTCCTGATATTGACAATAGTGAGAAGGGCAAGGAAACAGGTTCTGAGCCATATACTCCCAGCCATCCTGATGGAGTAGGTGCCTCTGAAGAAGCAGCTTTTGCTGATCAGAAGAACCAAAACTATGAAGTAGCTCAATCAGACAAAAAGGAGGAAAAAAATATCCAGAGGGCTGAACAGAAAAGTCAGGATTTCTCTAGTGATCAAAGTAAAACGACATCAACTGATGCAAAAGAAGAACCTTCCTCATCTCCTTTGTCCTTTGACAATGAAATAGCTCAATCAGACACAAAGGAGGAAAATAATATCCCGAAGGTTGGACAGAAAAGTCAGGAGTTCTCTAGTGATCAAAGTAAAATGTCATCAACTGATGCAAAAGAAGAGCTGTCTTCATCTCCTATGTCTTCTGAGCAGCAAACAATAGAAAGGGGAAGTAATGATAATGAGAAGAAAGATAGCAAAAACATGCAGCATAGTACTTCACAACAAACTAACTCTAGTAGTTCTAATCCTAGTACCGCTACCTTTAATGTTTCTCAAGCATTGGATGCCTTGACCGGGATGGATGATTCCACTCAAGTAGCTATAAATAGCGTTTTTAGTGTGATAGAAAATATGCTATCTGAGCTTGAGCAGAGCTCAGTTGATGAAGGTGAGGTCAAGGATGGAAAAGATGTTGAACATAGCTCAGTCAATGAAGGTCAAGTCAAGGATGGAAAAGATGTTGGAAGTAAGTTGGAAGAAAAGCAAAAAAGTGATACTCTAAGCATGGATTCCAGCACATCTGATGATCTTTCTGGAGATGATCAACATAATGACATGTACTTGAAGAATGGTTGTTGTCCTACAGAGGAACAACTGCCCCAAAGCCTCAGCACAATGAATGGAAGCCGTGTGTTCAATCCTCGAAATAGTAACTCTAAGGACCACCTAGTTCAGAAGGAAAGTAATATGAATAGTGAATTGATTGCCAAAAGATATCTTGCTGATAAATGGGAGGGTTCATATAGAGACTCCCTTTACAATGAATACATCCGTAAATATCTTTTTTCAAAGATTCCTACCAAGTCACTTGATCTAGACACAACTACTCCATTATTGTTCGACTATTTCCCGGAAGAAGGTCAGTGGAAGCTTTTAGAACAACCGCAAAACATGGACATCACTTCTGGCAATACTACAACTAGTGACGAGGCAGCATGCAAGATGAAGGCCCACTCATCTACAAAATCTTCTGATGTAGATCAATATATTGAACCACCATATGTAATATTAGATACTGAAAAGCAACAGGAACATGTTAAAGAGTTCGTTACAACAGACACTATGAACAAAATGACTGATACCGTCGATGACAGGTCTAAGGAACTGATCCAAATTGTGAAAACAATAGTGTTAGATTCTTTGAAGATGGAAGTTGGTCGCCAGCTGAGCGCAGCTGAACTTAAAATATTGAAATCAAAGCTAGTTGGAGATCTGGAACATGTGGCAAATGCGATATCACTGGCTGTTGTACATAGCAATGTTCAACAACAATATGACGAAAGTCAAGTGCATAACGTTGAGGGTGCTGTAGAAAGAGTCGGTACTATTGATGGAGATTATCTCATTAGAATACTTTCATCCTCTGTTCATGAAACAGACTACCTGAGAAGAGTGATGCCCATTGGTGTTATTGTAGGGTCCATCTTAGCTGCCTTGAGGAAACATTTTAATGTTGCTAAGCTTCATGATAATGGCCATAGAGGATCTCTGAGCCATGGTGATGGACGAAAACCTAGCGAAAAGAGTTATGGCAATGTTGGTGTACTAGAGATTGATCAGGTACCTGAAAAGAAAACTAGTTTGGACCATCCCGTCAAGAGAGAGGTGGCAGAAAGGGGATCTCCAATCCCTGATGATGGGGGAAAAACTGGCAAAGAGAATTATGGCCATGCCGGTGGAACAGAGATAGATCAACTACCTCAACAGAAAACTAGTTTGGACCATCCCAGCAAGAGAGAGGCAGTAGAAAGTGAGTCAGAACATGGGAGCAAGAATAATGTCATGGTTGGCGCTGTTACAGCTGCTCTTGGGGCTTCTGCTTTACTCATGCAAAAGGTAATAGTTCAATCTCATATACTTTCGGTGTTCTTGACTGGCTCATTAAACCTCTCTGCACATGGTGACTGGGGTCAAGTGTCTTATTTCAGTATTTGGTATGCTCAACTCTCTTTCTGTATCTGGGATAGCAGAGGTTGTAAGAAAACAAAGAGAACTGTGATAGAGAGAGAAGAGAGAGAGAGAAGAGAGAGAGGAGAGAGAGAGTTGTAACTTGTAACTAACTCTTAACTGATTTTCTGGTTCACCTAGTTTCTTCAGGAAAATTGGTGTTTAAAAATACCTTAGTGTGTCTAGTTCCTTGTATATTCCTCTCCATTCATTGGTCTCTCAACTATTAATGTTGACTTGCTCATCGTTATTCACTGTTTCTCTTATATAGTTCTTTATAAAGTTGTTCCGATGTATGATTTGTTGTGATTCAATTATTAAAACTTGAATAAACCAACTTGATATTTGGGCCCACCCAAGTTGTGTGTATCACACAAATGAGAAAAGAACAGCAAATGGTGAAACAGAAGGGACAAATACCAGTATCCTGGTTTAGACTTAAACTGCCTGATGCATGTAAAAAGAGTAGTCTGGGTTTATACTTCAATTGCTGTGTTTCAGGGTCCACAGCAAGGAAACGAAACTGCTGAAAGCTCATCATTATCTTTGGAAATGAAAGATTGTCTTCAAATGAAGCCAGAAGAACTTGAGGTGGAAGTATCTGAGAAGAACCAAAATAACATGGTTACAAGCCTTGCTGAGAAAGCCATGTCAATTGCTGCTCCAGTTGTGCCTACTAAAGATGGTGAAGTGGATCAAGATAGGTGAGAATACACATTTTATCAACATGAAATCGCTGCAATGGTTTTTCCTTTTTTAATAATTTTGTACAACTTCCCTGCATGGACAGACTGGTTGCGATGTTGGCCAATTTAGGGCAGAAAGGTGGCATATTGAGGCTAGTTGGAAAAGTTGCTCTGCTATGGGGTGGTATACGTGGTGCACTGAGTTTGACTGACAGGCTTATCTCATTCTTGCGTCTAGCTGAACGTCCCTTGTTTCAGAGGTAACTTGAACTCGTGAATGTTGCTTCCCATTGTGTTTTCCTTTAGTGCTGCTTGTGCTGGCCTTTCCATTTTGGGATTACTTGGTAGATAGCCCATACTATGTATCATCACCTATGCTCAGTTTTGGCTGAGAGCCAACAATTTTTATTTTTGGAAAGCAATAACTTGGAAAATCTGTCCCCAACAGCCAGTTGTGTTGGTAGAGCTGTGAGAATGAAGTGCTAGGTGCACCCAGGTTCAAACCCTGTTGATGGCACTTTCTCTCCCCTCACCTTAAAAAACATAAAAAAGATATTTGTGTATAAAAAAGTATTGATTTGGAAAATTAATGTCTTTTTAGTTGGGAAGAAATTTTTATCTCTAGGGATATTTTTATGTACAGACTACAGACTTAGTTGAAGGTGATTTTCAATACCTGTGAAAGTGTTTTTCCCCCCATATTAACATTGAAATCTTTCATGTAAGTTGAAATGCTGCATGATCTGAATGTAGGAAGTTTTATCATTGAAGTTGTTATCTACTTACTTTTTGTTAATTTATTCTCATTTATTGGACTTCACGGTTCATTTGAGGAAAGTGCAGTCATCCTCGATAATCTCACAACTGATGTGAAAGGAAACAAAAAAATAATTGTCAAATCAAGCTGCTTCAAGGCCTTGTTTATCTCATCACTTCCTATTGATTTAGAGATATAATAAAGGATCTTATTTTTAACTATTAAACTGCTCAAACAGTGGAGTCACCATTGCTTTCTAGCTGGGGAAATATAGTCATTCATTACCCACCTATTGGGGGCTAATCTTGAGTGGTCTATTTGCGCATGATCAAACCCTTTCAATTATTTCTTATTCCTTATATAAAGAAAAATATAAATTATATTATTCTTAGCTTGTGTGTAACTTTAAGGATGTAGGAATGAGTAAACGTGATATATCTCAATTGTTGGAACTCTGGTATGTTGGTCTAGATCCTGAAATGGAGGTTTCGAGTTGTTAATCTCTTCTCTGAGATTCCTTTAATAAACATGCAAATGCAATGTATATTCTTCCAACATGCCCTTGAGGGTGAATGTATATCTTCCCTAGCTTTTACTATTTGTGTATATTGGATGAGCATGAATTTTTTTCTTTGCACAAGTGCATAACTCTCAAATTTCACTATCTTTTTCTTTAGGATTTTTGGATTTGTTGGCATGATCCTTGTTCTATGGTCTCCTGTGGCCGTCCCTTTGCTTCCAACATTGGTTCAGAGCTGGACAACAAAGACTCCTTCCGGATTTGCTGAGTTCGCTAGCATTATCGGCCTTTACTCTGCTACAATGATACTTGTTATGTTATGGGGGAAAAGAATACGTGGGTATGAAAATGCGTTTGAGGATTATGGTCTGGATTTGACATCATCAGGAAAGGTACAGGTTAGAGATAAAAACCAATGGACGTGTGGGAATAGTTTCAGTAGAACATAATGGAGAATAACTGCATATTTCTATGAAGTTTCTATGTTAAAAACTGAAATTATGTAAATCAGTGATGCAGAATGTAACCCCAGAGCATGGCTCTTTTTAAAAGGTACTCCCATGAATAAACCTGGAATATACGAGACTTGAGTTGGAGGAGTACACCTGCATAATTTCACTCTCTAGGCAGAATACTCCTCTCACACAAGTCTCGGATACTCAGAACCAGCTATGCGTTTTTTTTTTTTTTTTTTTGGCAATTGCTGGGTAGAGAGTGCTGCATTCCTCTGAGGAGCCAGGCTCTGGGTTCGATGAAGGTTTCCTTCTTTCATTGTTCCTTTTTAGCAAAAAACACATGCTTTCCATTTCCTTATCTCTTCTCTCTATCACATTTGCATGGTAGAGTGTGCTAGAGTAATAAAAATAAATTTTTAAGGGTCTTAATAGCCTCTCCAGTCTCCACTTGCGAGGGTAAGACTACATACATCTACCTACCCTCCCCAAACCCCACCAAGTGAGAGCCTTGTGTACTAGACTGTCCTCAACAGATTTATCTTTAGATCAATTAGTTGTTTCACAATTTGAGCTGATTTGTTTTTTAGAAATAGTATTTGGCTTACAACTATCGTTTGAAAAGCGTACAAGAAACCCATACATCCCAACATATGCCTTTCCTATGGTTTGTGTTTTATAGTTTGATTAACATCAAACAGTTGATCCGCATAGGAACATTTATAGCAAGTCCTCATCTGCTCTACTTTGGATGAAATGTATCATTAACACACACTGTTGGAAATTTAGTAATCATTTTTGTTATAATTTGGATTCGAAAAGTAGAAAAGGCAACATTGGTAAGGAACAAAATGTACGAGATACTATATTAAACTACCTTATTCCCTGCTATAAATACCAATGGTAGCTTCCCCACCCACCCCCTCTCAATCTATACTATCATTGACTTTAGAATTTCCTTAGAATAGAAGTGATTATAAATCTTGTCACGTGTTTGCTTGTCTTTGGTTGGAATTAATGCTTTGGACTTCCTTTCTTTAATATGCATCCTTGCCTCCTGTTTGGAACATTTTTTTACTTCAATATTAGTTTCGGGATAGGTGAGGGGAGCTTTAGGAGGTGGTGTAATTGTTATTGAATACATTATAATACCCACTGGCACTTCTTGATCCATGAAAGATAAGCTAATTTTGGATCCTTACTGCAGATATTTGATTTTTTAAAAGGCTTGGTTGGTGGAGTCATTCTTGTTTTCTCTATCCATGCTGTGAATGCATTTCTTGGTGCTGTAAGTTTCTCCTGGCCTCTTCCTTCAACTTCTATAAATGCCATGACTCGGCTCAAAGTATATGGACAAATGAGTCTGGTAGTGGTTCAAGGAACTGTAATGGCAAGTGCTATTGCACTGGTGGAAGAATTACTTTTTAGGTCATGGTTGCCCCAAGAAATTGCAGCTGATCTTGGATTTCATCATGGAATTATCATTTCAGGGCTAGTATTTTCTTTATCACAAAGGTTTGTTTTCTTTCTGGAATCTTGTTTTGCCCATTTTATTCGTGCATTAGACTTTGGATTTTATAGGACACTAATCTCCCTTTTTTTCATCTTTCATCAGCAGCACTGATCTTCTTGTTAAAAAGTGTATTATTTTTTTACAACTCTCTAAATTCTATCGATATTTCCATTTCAGATTTGCATACTTTTTTCTTTCTTTGCTTTTGTCGTTATTCATTCGTTTGTTTCTTTATAAAAATTAGTGAGAAAAAAAGAGTGACAGATAAAGATAAGTAGGCAATTGAACCTCTGAATCCCATTGTGTGAATTACCGAAGTCTACACCTCAACTTTCAAGCATATTCTGTTTATCATTTAGCCCTCAATCAAAATTTAAACCGATTCCCTAGAATTTATCTCCGTTGGCTCTAGGGTTAACATATTTACCAAGCAGGAGTTTAATTCAACATATTTTAACATACATGAGTCTTAGTACTGCCTTTTTCAAATCAAAACTTAATCTTTTCTTTTGTTGCGAGGTTTTCAGGTCTCTACTAGCAATACCAGGACTTTGGCTTTTATCTTTATCTCTGTCAGGTGTGCGACATAGAAATGGAGGTAGCCTCTCTATCCCTATCGGTCTACGAGCTGGGATGATGGCATCTAGTTTTATCTTGCAAAAGGGTGGATTTTTAACATATAATAACTATAAGGGCAACTTTCCTCTCTTCATAACCGGGACTCATCCATTCCAACCATTCAGTGGTTTAGTTGGTTTGGTATTTTCTTTATCAATGGCAATACTTCTCTACCCCAGACAGACTTCGCAAAAAGTAAAAGCTCAGGAATAAGTAGAAAGTTCTTCGGAGGAAAACATCACACTTGTAAATTTTTTAATGCCTTCCTGTTAATTAATATGGCAGAATTGGAACTAGTCGGTTGGGCATTTCGGTTCTACCTATACACAATACAGTTTTTATTGTGCTGTTAGTAGGGGAATAGAGAATGTGAAAGACAGGATTGAGGGACATACGAAGAAAGCTAAAACTCGGGAAAATTAATACGCTTCAGTTCTCCAACCAGGATGCTAAAGTCTCGTTTGGAGCCACCAATCAATCCTGGTGTGAGTTTTAGATTTTTATGAATGATGTACAAGGTTAATTTTGTAAGTAGAAAAGCTAGAGCTTTTTACACAAGTTTTTTTGGTTTTGTTTTTGTACTTAATACTATAATCAAAATGTACAGGTGGGGTTGATGTAAGTTACGCTACCTGTGTCACTATTTAACAGAACAGAGTGAGATGTAGGATATAGGAATAGGGCCATAGTTCGGTATACGGTTTTTGGTTTCCTAGGTTGCCTTTTTCGGAGGCATGTTTATATTGTAATAAATGCTAAAGCGTGAGTGACCATACTACTTGCGAAGCAATGAGAATCTATGTTACTTCATGTTTTCTGTTCATCTCTCCCATCTTGTAGCAGGGGAAAAAAGTCTGGTTAAATACTAAATAGTGGTGCCAATATCTCTTGCATCAGCTTGCCTGGAAGGACTCTCTCGCAAGGGCATAATTAATTGTGACCAGTAATTTTGAAGTGGTTTTATTTTTTACTCCCTCCGGTCCTATTTATAAGTCACATTCTAGAAGGATTATTTGGTCCTATTTATAAGTCACTTTGTATTTTCTATGAGACATTTATTGTTATTTTCTCTTATTTGCCCTTTGTCCATTAATGTGAAGTAATACATTATGAAATTCCCAATGCAAGTTAAGAGGGTAAGATTGTAATGTTGAAGTATTTTTTAAAGTTTCAAGAAACCTAACTACCCTCCTTGGTCTGTGTGATATGGTTAAGTATGCCCTATAAATAGGACCAGAGGAAGTACTGTCCGGTTATTATCATAAAACCAATTCTCGAATGGTTGGAAAAAAAAAACTATTAATCGCGTTGGATGACATCAAATTTGTCATACATGTCGTGTAAGTGTTAGAATATATGTGAGCCCCCAAGATTTATTCTAGAGTACAAATCTAAATTAGTCCCTTTTTACTTTTTAGTACAAATTGAATCTAGTCTAAAGACCTAACAGCATAAAAACATGTGAATATACCTTTTTTATATAGAAAAATAAAGGTACAGCTGAGAAACAACAATTAAACTGAAAAATGAGATGAAATGATAAGGAAAAATGATATATAGACTTGCAAAATAAATCTACAAATAGGCTTACATTATCAAGAGAATGACATGTGAAAAAAAAATATAATACTTTACTTATTAATAATTAGAGATTAATGGGTATGCACCGACGGTGTAAATTTTTTTACACCATCAGTCCATCATCCACCATTCATTTGTATTATTTTAATTTGAAAGTCAACAATCATAAACGGATGAATGGTGGATGATGCACTGATGGTGTAAAAAACTTTACACTATTGGTGCATTTCTCATTTTCTCATATAATATGACAAATGACACACCATTTTGTTGTAATATATGTTTATATAGCATTTCTCAATTGAAAAGTGAGAAGAAATTACGGAACTTAATAATCCCACTAGTGGATGAAATGTTTCAAGCTTTCTTTCTTTTTATTCTCTTGTTTAGTTTCAACTTTATATACATTAATTAATTTCACACTCAACGAACTAAATCTATGAATATAAAGGTCCTAAGTTACTGTACGCCTGCAATATTATGTTGCACGAGATAAGTTTAAGGTCAAAAATACATAAGGAAATGTCGAATGATTAAGGCACTTGTTGGCTGCTGATAGCGCAACAGGTTGCCAACAAAAGCACTCAGAATCAAAGATTTTTGTGATTTGGACCTTGTCGTTTTTAGGGAAATTCTTTGATTTACTCAAAGTTTATGCTAGAACTTGTCCATTTCTAGTGTCACCCCGAGGCTCGTGATACTGATAAGTGTAAGTGCAAGTGTGCAACTACGAGCAAGACTAGAAATTCAAGAGAATTAAATGTTTTTTCCTTCTTATATAGGAGTATATGCTTGTGAGCATTATGCTTGGTTTGTCACAGCCAAGGGCCTCAAATAAGCCAAGACATCGGTAGCAGCATGGCATCCTAAGAAGTCACTGCTGTGTGTGTGTGTGTTTTTTTAAATAAATGTAAAATTGGATAAATACGTATGAATTTTTCACCACTTTATCAGCATATTGGTATTATGCTTAGTTTCATTTTTATTCTCCAATTTATACAATTTGGTAAAATTAATCCTCTTCTTTATTTTGTGATTTTTGACTCAGAATTCCTAAATTATCAAATTTCGACATATTTGATCCTTCTGTCCATAATCAAGCTATAAATACTGGATTTTTTTTATAAAATTTTAATCCCAAAAAATAATTAAAATAATAGAAGTTAGAGTTGTGATGATACAAAGAGTTAAACAAATATATTATACCTACTCTATGAACCTGTTAGACCTATCTTAACTTAAATGAGCTCTCGAAATCAACTCACAAACAAAATTTTGATCTATACACTTACTTAAGCAAACGTATAGTGCCTCAACCGATCACCCCTACGTCATGGCAGCATTTTTTTGACTGAGGTGGAAGTGGGAACTACCAAGAACGTTAATATGCTGTGATTCTATACTGATTTGGCGTTTACTATAATATCTTAAAATGTAGTAGTAGGCTAGTTGGATGGGGGAAGATACTCGCAACCAACTATCCCAAAGCACAAAGACGAGTAACATTTGTGACCCACACACAACACATAAGTCCTAGCCCAAATTGAAAAGCACACCGCTTTGCCAATTGCCACTGGTGAATGAATCATGCTAATCGAATCATGAAAATTGACAATGACAATTAGGCTTAATTCTAACGTCAATTTCACGCTTTTTTTCCCTTTTTCATTTTTCAATGATAGGTAATAAAATGAAATTGGGCCCACTTTGTTCTAGATTACTCTATTATGCCTTATTGTTTAATTTATTGTTGTAAGGATAAAGACAGAAAGGAACTAGAAATGATAAAATAAAGTTGGAGGGGAAAGTGGACAACATATAAAGAAGGCACGGCTTCAAATTGAATTGATGTGGATATAACACCCAAACTCCAATCAGATTCAATCATGCAAAAGAAAAAAGAAAAAGAAAATGACTTGTTTTTTCTTTAATCCAAAGCCTAATCACAAAATCATTGACATTATTACTTATGAAACTCAACAGACAATACAAACAAAAAAGTGCCGGATCCTCCATATCTTTATATTCCCTTCAAACTTGGTTTACTCCTCAACGGCAAGGGGCACTGACTCAGCCTGAGGTTACAAAAATCACAAAAATACAACATTAGTATGTTACATGACATTCCCTTTTTTGATCTAGTTCATTAACTAATAAATTAAAGCCTAATAGAGTAAACTAATAAATTAAAGTTATGATTGGTCAATAAGAAGTGCCAATAGCTTAAAAGTTAAAATGTAACATGTTATATTTTATGGATGAACTATCACACGTTATTACCACAAGAGAGTATATATAGCACCTATGGCATATGCATTCTAAATGTGCATGAAATCTTCAAAAGATCAAATTGAAGAGGGTAATGGGATAAGAAGTATACCAATTTGCGGTACTTGAGAGCATAGAACATCTCAAGGTAGCGGCGGCTCTCACGGCGGTCAAGGTTAGAGACATGCTTCCAGAAACCATAGACACCAGTGAGAGTCAGGAGCCTCTGAGAGTAAATCTGCCATGTGTACCTTTGAAGCCAAAGCAAAAAGGAAAAAGCTCAATCACAATTCACAATGCACACAGACTAAGTATAAACAAGGAACATAGGGAACACATCACAATGTAATGGTTTAGAGCAATGTGCTTACTTCTCTTCAATACGCTGCAAGCCTCCTTGGGAGATTTTGTCCCAGTGAGATGGATCTGCCTTAGATTTCTCGAAGAATTCCACGAGAAGATCAGCAGCACGGTCACCATGATAAGGGTCAATGTGGTAACCAGATTTACCATGCACAATGATCTCAGCAGGACCACCATTGCAAGTAGCAAAAGTTGGTAAACCACAAGTCATGGCCTCAACAACAGTCAAACCAAATGCTTCATACACAGCAGGCTGCACGAAAGCTCCCTTCGTGTCACAGATCACACGGTACAGCTCTCCATTCCTCACTCTATTCATCTGAGAGGAAATCCATCTGAATTGGCCATTCAACTTGTATGTCTCAATCAGGCCATACATCTTCTTCATCTCAGCTTTCTCTTCCAAGTCCTTGGACTCCTTCCTCCTGTCTCCAGCCACAACAACGAGGTTCACCAACTCACGGAGGCGAGCATTCTTACCATACCACTCCACAAGTCCTGTAATGTTCTTCACACGGTCCAACCTTGCCATGGTGAAGATAATTGGCTTGTTGCGGTCCTTCAATACACATCTGTTTTAATGGAAATTGCATTAGAGAAAAGTTCTATGACTACATAAAGAAAATTTTTGGAAGAAATGAAGGAGAGAAACTTACATGTGCTCTTCATTCTCCACTGAGCTGTAAAGAAGCTCTTCAATCTCAGGGTGGAAGGATGTCAACCTACGGCTAGTTTCGGTGTATGGGAAGTAAATGGTCTGGTCAGCTCCAGGAGAGACAATGTTGAACTTTGGATCAAAAACATCGATACCGTGTACAACACGGTAGAGTCCAGGAAGGGTGAAGGCAGTGTGACTCTCATACTGTCCAACAGTATCCTTGCTGTAGAAGTATAAAGGGAGATAAGAATTTCAATTCAGTAAGCTATAACTAATGAATAAAACTGTGAAAAAGAACAAACAAAACAGTGAACAATGAAGGGAATACTCACTTTCCAGCAATCTCTTGGAAGGTACTGGTGATAATAAAGTCGGTGTGGTTCATTGCAAAAAGATCAGCTGTAAATTGGGAGGAGAAGTGATATTTCTCATCAAACTTTTTCCAGTAAATGTCAGATTCAGGATATTTGGTCTTCTCAAGTGCGTGAGCAATGGTACACTACAATCATAGAGAAAAAAGAAACTTAGGCCTGAGTTCCGAAGTATAGTCAATACTCAATATGAGGTTACAACTTAAAATAGATAGCAAGTGTCTATGCAGACAAACCTGAGTGACACCTAATTTATGTGCCAACAAAGAAGCAACAATGTTTCCATCACTATAGTTTCCAACAATCAGATCTGGCTTGCCTTGCAACTCCTTGGCAAGTTCATGGACGACATCCTAATGGCACGAAATAGTTGGATCAGATGTTGAATTCATGAGAAAACAATCAAAATGCTCAGAACATGTACCAATTATGAGTCAAGCCTCGAGTTTACCTCAGTGTAAGTTTCTAGGTAGGGCCAGACTTCAAATCTGGAGATCCATTTGCGAACAATTCCCTTCTCATTTCTAAAAGGAACACGAAGAATGTGGCAATGCTCGGTACCGAACACCTTTTCAAGGCGTTGGCCGCAAGTAGTTCCTACTGCATCAGGAAGAAGACGAGTGATCTGCATTTAACACCATCCACAAGCAACAACAGTTAGATAAGTATCAAAACGCAATGCACAAGCTTAATCATCACAAAACAACACTAGGACTTACAATGAGGATGCGAGGGACGATATCCAAGCCTTGTTGCTTGATGCGTTGGAGCATCTCACTCTCCAAGGCACGAACTTGATCCAAGATGTAAACAACCTGCATTAGAGAATCAAGAAAAGCATGTTAATTGCTAACACCTTGATGTTTACAACAGAATGAGAAATAGACACAAGGATCATTTCATATCAACTAACCTGACCACCAGTATCAGGGTATCCCAAAACATTGTCTTGTGCGAAGTAACCGTGGGGAGAAAGGATAACAACATTGAAGACCATAGGAATTCTTCCAAGGAATGTCTCGAGGGTGCAAGGATCAGGTGCCTCAAGAAGATCCAAGAGAAGTTGGATCATCTCAAGGACACGCTCGGCGGTGTCACCCCACCCTCTCTCCAAACCAATCTCCTGGAATCTGTGCTCAAATTCTGAGTAGGGTGTTTCAGGAGGAAGTGTGCCGAGATACTCCTCAGCCTTTCTGAGAACATACTGAAGAGAATTTGGGGTCTGAATTCTGTCATTCAACATCAATGTCTGCATAAGTAACAAATCTGTGTCAGTACAATAAAAAAATAAAAACATATAAAATCAGTATTAAAACTATATGCAAAGGAATGAATGATATGCAGCCATTTATCAATGCATCTTATATTAAATACAGATAGTTAATAAATTTTTAATCCAGATCTGGTTATTAGACATGCTACAAACATGAATAAGGACAATCATATCACTAAATTATTGAAGAACAAGCCTAAAAATACAATTACTGCTTATTGTTGTCACTAAATAAGGATTGAATCATGATAATAGACAAACATACACTTCTTACAGCCTTGCAGTTCAAAAATTCAATTAAAGGTGAGAAAATATGCATGTACCTTTCCCTTGTAGCTGTGAAGCCTGAGGAATTCCAGCAGTGGATGCAAGCTCTCCTTGTCATGGAAGAGCTTGGCAGAAAGGTGGCGATTGAGGAATTGGACACCATTTCCAATTGACTTGTTCAGAGTTGGGCGTGGGAAAGATGCATTAAATGGTTCAAAGTCCAACTCAAGCACAAAGTTACCATTGGAACTGCATTAAGAATGAGAGAAACTTTTTAAAGTTGTCTAAGCAACATAAGTGCCATTAAACGCAGTTTCAAAAGCCCTAATTACCTTCCATCAACAAGTTCCTCCTTAAATTTCAGATACTCGGCAGCCTGCAACTCCTCAACAACAAGAGCATGCACATTCACTCTCAGGTACTCCCAAACACCGGGCCTAGGACGGACGGCGAAAGCAACCCATGGTGGTAAAACAATAGCTTCCTACAGTTTATATAAAAAACACAGTAAAATGAGAAAAAATTAAAATCAGCAAAACCTTGGAAAGAGTAATCATATTCTCACACTAGTTTGGCCAGTATTACGTTTCACACCTACTTTATAATCATAGACAAAAAAAAAAAAGAACTTTCACTTGAAAATAACAATGGATAATTGATAAGTGATTAGGATTTTAAGTGTAAAACCTGATGCGGTAGAAAAAGAAGAAAAAAAGTAGTGAGATAACATTTTCCTTGTTTAGAAACTTCATATAGAAAGTTACCTGTGTGGATCTCAAAACTTCACCAAAAGGACCATCACCTAGTTTCTGTCTGATGTCCTCAGGGATTTCTTCAAACTCAGCAATGATCTGATGGTGTTGCAGGAGTCCCTTGCCCTTGCCTTCAATCCTTTTATAACCATATCATTTCCAGTGTTAGAAAACATGCCTAAACAAAAAAAACTATACAACTTTGATCAAAAGGGTATTGATAAAAATTTGATTTTGATGAGGTACCTTGTGAGAAGGGCCAGAATCTCATTCCTGCTAGTAGTGAGAGTTTCATCAATCCTCTCACGGAGACTGTGAACACGAGTCAAACGTTCGGTAGCCATTCAACTGCAACAACAACAACAAGATCAGTGTAAGTAGCAGATCAAGATTATTATACAAAATAAGGCCACCACTAAAAAAATAGAATGTTAGTAATCACTAATCAAAAATCAATGATCATTATAAAGTTAATAACCCAAACAAGTGAAAAAAAAAATTAATACATAATAAAAGTAAAATTATTTTAATTCAAAAGGTGGATAGGATTTCAATTCCTCAACCAATAGTCTAAGACTTATCCACCATCCTTACCAACCACCTGTCCATAAAAAAAATATTAATTTCATATCTTACAATCAACCTTTGTTCAACTAAGATTTCAACCTTGCACAGTGCAGCAGAATAATTGAAGGTGCTGTTTCTTTATTATTATTCCCCTGTAACCAACTTTCTTTTTAATTATTGCATTGCTTGACTAGAAGAATTGTAAGTGCAAGCAAAGTGGTTGACAGAAAAAAAAATGCTTGAGCTTTTTTCTTTCAAAAATAAAATACTAATAAATTTTTATTTATTATTATTTTTCCATTATAACCTTAAACTTCATAAAACCACTATTCAGACTAACCACAGTATTAGTGGTTTCAGAAACAGTAATTTAATAACGACAAAACCAAGAAACAAGTTCTCTTCGATCAAACCAAGGTTGTAAGAACGTTTCTTCTTTTGTTTTTGTTTTTTTTTTAACCAGAGACATGCAAGTCATGTGATATGAATAATGAAAAGAGAAGCACTAGCAGCAGAGAATATCATTATGATCACAGCATAGTGAGTGTGATCCAAGGGTCACAAAACAATGGGCATGCAGAAAAAGGTGGTGAACAGAACACAGAAACAGGGGAAAGTTGGAAACAGGAAAGAAAGAGAGAAGAAAACAAAGACAAAAGAAACCACACAACATGTAAGAAGAAGAAGAAGAAAGAGAAAAGAAAAGAAAAAAAGGAATACCTTTGAAAACAGAGTAAACGCAAAATAGTAAAGGGGGGTAAAGAGAAAGAGAAGTGAATGAATAAGTGAGTTGCTGGATCACTCAATTTATAGACTGGAAGTGCTAAACAAAATGGGAATTTCACACTTACGGATAATAATTAATTATTACTACTAGCAGCACATAAAATAAATTAACTATGTTAATTTAATAGAGTCACCAAAGGTCAATAATCTTTCTCTTTCTTCGTTTTTGGCCTCTCCACCGAGGGTGATCTTGTAAATGCCTAACTTAAAAGTATATTCTACGCGTAGCTTGTGAAATACAGTATGTATATTTCTTATTATCAAATACTCTCTCCGGTTCGAATTATAAAACTAACTAATTTCATTAAGAAGGTTGGTTGATTGTATTTAATTTTCTCAAATTTATAAAAGAATATAGGTATTTTAGGAAAGTTGCGTTGGAAATTAAATAAGATAACAATTTTTTAGGGATGTTTTAGAAAAGTGACATTGAAAATGAAATAAAATTCAAGAAAATTTGTTAATTTTGCTTATATTTTAAACCGAAAAAATATGTTTTTTGTTACTTATATTTCAATCATGCGGGAGTAACATGATAGTACATCATGAATCATGGCACATTATCTGTATTTCTTTTGCTATATTACTATATTATAGGGCCGAAAATGATCTTTACAGTTATATCAGCTTTCTAACTATGAGCATTTTTTTTAGAGAAATGTTCTCCACAACCATAATCCTATTATTATTTTTTTAGATGAGTGATTTGAACATGTATTTATACTGTCAAATAAAATATCCTAATTTTCTGCAAGAGTTTGCACAGTCACATAATTCATTTGGCAAATATGAATAATAAAGTCACGTGTTTAGATACTAAAATTTTCCTATTTTTTTATTTCATTTTCTTAACCTCAGCCCTTAAAACTTAAGATAAAAGATTATAAATTATATTTTTGCAATGAAAAAATAAATATTTAAAAATTAAAAATTTGTGAATTTAGGTTCCAAATAATTTTTTACTATATTATCAATGTTAATGTTAAATGTTTTTCTTTAATATATTATAAATAATGTTTATTTTTAATACTCTATAGTGGATAAGTAATAATTTACCCACGTATAACACTCCGTATTATATTTTATTAAATTAGTTATGGATATGCATCTTTATTTTTTCACTTTAGATAAAATCTTATTCAAATAAAGATACTAATGGTGGGTAAAACTCTTCTTTCCTTTTTTTTAAGTGGTGGGTAAAAATCTTCAATTATATCATTTTTGTTAATCTTTGGTGGCGTTAATTAGTGGTGGGTGCATTGTGGTGTAGTACGTCACAAGCAAAGACATTTTAGTGTCATTTTACCTACTGCTTAACCCCACACTTAGTTAGTTGGTGTTTGTATTAATAAAAGTCTACCCTGCCCCTTGTTAGATAGTACTGTACTTTTAAGTTATTTATGTATTGTGATATAGTAGTGCTTACTACAGGAGTATATATATGGTACCATATGTGTGTGGATAACATTAATTATAAATAGCTCTAAAATGGAAGAGGTCTCGATAATTAGATATTGCAGAGCCATAAGGGAGACCTTGGAAAGAATATGCTCTAAATTAAATAATAAAACTTAGCTACCTAGTGATGATGATGACTATACTATATATGTGACAATTTTCCCCATGAAAACATCGAAAATGACTAAAATGACGTTGAAAATTATAATATGGATTTCTACTTATAAAACATCAAGTTGCTTATTAGTAATTATCTTAAATTTGAAAAGCCAGAAGCCCGGAGGAGGAAACAAAGCAAATGAAAGGGAGGCGGATACATATAAAGAGTGAAGACAAACAAACAAAATTTGACAAGTTCATATGAAAATTCTGATTGACTTTACTTGAAATTAGACATGAACCCAAATAAAAAATGGTGTAACACTGATTATCACAAATTCAAAATTAGGTGATTTGAATTTAACAATATGTATTTGATATGCAAGTAATTACTGTAAATCCCAAGCTTCAGATTATTAATAAGTTCAAATTTTTTGCCTTCAATTGAGTTAGAGTTGGGTTTAGTGAGATGAGAACCGGTGATCGGAGATATAGTTTATGCTAAATAGAAGTGAATGATATATATAAAAGCAATATTGGAAGCACTCAAATACTATTTCCGTCACAATTTAATGGAAAACCTAGTGCATGTTTGGATACTCGTTGAGTTGTTTTAGAATTAATTTTAGGAAGCAAAAAATATTCATAATTATTTCATATCAAATATGATTTTGGGGTTGAAATTAATTTTTCATCATGAAATCAAACATAATGGATGAATAGTTTTGCATGTCTTAGGAACTTTTAGAGATCTAAATTCACAATTTTAAACATGAATTGAGGGTTAAATTGCATATCACCTCATAGTAGTTAGGCCGCTAAAATTCATTTTTCGTCATGTAAATATGCTACCTAAAGGTTTGATTTTATTATTATTTTTTATATAGCTTAAGATTGAATCTGATTGATTTTTTTTGTTCGAATTTCTTATGGAACCATCGGTTAGGGGTGTAAGTGATCCGATCCGAGACCGCAAGACCGGTAGAATCGAATCGGACCAGACCAAAAAATACAGTTCGGTCTGATCTCATGGTCTGGTCCGATCCCAAAATTATTGGACCGTTGTTTCATGGTCCGGTCCACGGTCTCAATATTTTTTAGACCGTTCAGACCGGACCGGACCGCATACATAAAAAATTAAAAACCTAAATCTAAGTATCTAACACTAACAGGCCAACACACAGAGAAGACCTTCGGTCACATTCCCAACCGGCCAACAAACACGGCCACAACCTTCAGCCCTTCACAATGTGAAGTACACATAACCTACCCTCTCTCTCTCACGCTGCTAGTCGTCTCTCGCTGTCGCTGCCTCGTTGTCGTCGCTTTGTTGTTGCGTCTTGCTATCACCTAAGCAGTGCCGCTTCGTTGTCACCGCTTCCAGTTCGGGTGCTGCTTAGTGATTTGTTTTAGACTTACCGTTGTGAATGCATGAGGAGCAATTATTAGGTGGTCCGGGATCACGTGGTCCAGGAGAATCACCACCATCTATTATTTAATTTTTGAATTTTTTTAATTGAAAAATAAATTATCAACAATTGAGATGTACCTGTACCACATGGTCCAGGACTAACTAATAATTTTCCATGCATGAGAGATTTGTTTCATTATATTAATAAATGTTGCAGTGAGAATGATGCTTTATTACAGGATCTATTTCTCATTACCAATTTTGCATCCAACGAGAATGATACAGGTTTTTTATTTTATTTTTATTATTATGGTCTTAATAGATTGAATTGGACCGGATCGAAACGGTCTGAACCATTTCGATCCGATCCGGTCTTTGCATATGGAAAACTTTTGGATTGGGCCGGACCACATTAATTTGATCGGTTCGATCTCTAAAGTCCAATAGAGATCGGACTGGACCGTTACACATCTACCACCGGTATCCCCAAGAGCACCCTTAATACTAGGGAGCCTTTGAGACTAATTCGAATCAAGCAGCGTGACTGACTCTCCCAGCGGGATGTTTATAATGGGAATCGAACACGGGGCTACTAGCACCAGTGTCCCATTCCCAAGATTTCAGTTGGGGCCTTACACCAACTGAACCAAACTCCATTGATAAATTTGACTAATTTCGTAACGTGTTCCCTTTTTTTAAAGAATAAAAATAGTAATTTTTATTTAAAAAATGAAATACACGGTATATCATTTTATTAATTATTTTAAAAACAAATTACTGTTAAATTTAAATTTCTAATGAAAAGGTAGTATACTTACCATTCATTTTTGGCATGAGTGTCCAGGAAAAGAGTCATCCCTTAATAATTATCACTGCCAACCTTTTGGTGGGTTTTTGTTGTGTTCACAAAACCATTTTTATCCATCACAAACCTTCTCTCTCCGACTCATCATGCCAGTTTTTAACTCGTTTTCTTATCCACTTTCCTATTCCATTTCTGTATTCAAGTCCAGTCCACAATCATTTTCTTTTTAATAATTCTCTATCCATTTCTAGTCTATTAATTAATTCTTCCATTACCGTAATAAACAATGCAGCTGTCTAAGCAGCCTTGCTCTTTCTGTGGTTCCTATAGTCTTTGACCCAATACTGTTGTCTCAACCTTAAAACTAACTGTTGATGGTTTGGTTTATTTTTAAAAATAGAGAAATATTTTATGGAGTGTTATGTGGAGTATACATTATTACTAATATAAAAAAATTAAAGTCTCTAACAACGTAAAGAAGGTGTCATCAACAAAATTTTTATTTAAAAACTCTACCGCCAAGCGCACAGAATAGATATAGGCATATAGCTAGGTCTGAAAAAATTCTTTCAAAATTGTTATTCCCTCCGGTCCTTATACTGAACCGAATTACACATGCCAAGGAAAGTGATTGATTTTATGAATTCTATGATAATATATTGTAACATTACAATTTTACCCCCTTAACTTTTCTTGAAAAATTTACACTCATTAATGAACAACAAAAAACACATAGATAGTCAAAGTATTTAATTAGGGAAAAAAAGAGAAAAATCAATAAATGATGCATAGAAAATATAAAATGACTTATAATTAGGACCAAGAAAACTTTCTAAAATGTGACATATGTATAAAACTGGATGGGGTATAATAGAATGTTGAAATTAATTAATAACGCTAGTTCAAAATTGTTCTCAGCTGGGTGTTGTGAAAGCTGAAAGTTGCAAAAGCGCCAATTACGGGCCGGTAGGAATACGATGATGGAGGCGGTGGGGATCATAGATTTTACGATGTCGGAAAATCTAAATCCCAATTTACGGATACTGAATACTACGTACTACGATGATATGTCATGTCTCTATTGGACAATCAAATAAACATTGACGTACTGCTTCACTATTTCGTTTTCTCAGAGTGGGATTTTAGATAATTTTGCATGGTCCCCACGTGGGTCTCGATATTAAGAAATGTCACCTGAGGGGTCCACGTGCCTAACTAGTACGGGTGAGTAACTCAGAGCATTATTTTATTATTTTTCACATTTTTCTATATGCTATGAACCTCTATCATTTCTATTCTTCATTATAAACCTACTTTTCGTTCATAAATGGGTCCTACTATCTGTCATACACTCTTAATATTTTATAATAAATATAACCACCATCAACTAACCATATATTTTACTATAAAAAAAACTAACTTCATTTTAAATTTTTTTAACACATATTTACTCAAGATCTTTTTTTCACACATATTCGTATACAAATTTATTAGAATATGTCAATTTTGAATACAGTTTTTACTAAATATAGTTTTTTCAGAGTAGAGAGTAAAAAAAATTAATCCAAATCATAAAAACTAGTGCATACCGATGAAAAAGAATACGCATAAAATATTTTTGAATTGACTAAATTTGAAAACAAGAAAAAAAATTTTAACTTCTGTCAGAGAGCACAGATTAAAAAAAATTAAATCCGAATAACAAAAAAATATATACATTGACTATATTTGAAATTACAAAAAAAGAGAATTATGCATTTTTTATTATTGTTTCTCTCTCCTTCTATGCCATGAACGAGTTGCCAAATAGAGCACGTTCGTTAGAAAACGAATGACCCCCTTTCTCTCCGCCAATAACGAACAACAAACACCGTTCATTGAGCAGCGCACGAACGGCTTTGAACTGCCGATGCTGATGCTCTCAGTATGCAACCGTTTCAGGATGGATTTCTATTTTATTGACTATTGCATTTTGGTCCCATACGGAAATTTTTTCTCCCATTTTCAATTTGTATGAATTAAAACATCCTTTAATATGTTATTATTTTCGATTCTATAAAAACGCAAGATCGTTTTCGACTCTTGAGAGTCGGGAATTTTTTCCAACTTTGAAGTATCGGAAAATTTGCCAGAGTCTAAAAAATTTGGATCATTCATTATGCGCTGAACGTTTAATTTAATACTCGCTCCGGCTCGAATTATAAGCAACAAAAAACATACTTCTCTTGGTTTAAAATATAAGCAAAAATAACTAACTTTATTAAAAAAAAACATTCCCAATGTCACTTTCCTAAAACATATCTAGAAAATTGTAATCTCAATTAATTTTTGTTTCATTCCCAATACTATTTTCTTAAAATACCTCTGTTTTTTTTTATAAATTTGACAAAATTAAATACAATCAACTAACCTCCTTAATAAATGTAAAAATGATTAAATTTACTTATAATTCGAGCCTGAGAAAGTACATAAGTCTACAACAAGTTCAGCTAAGAAATAAAAATTGAAACATGTGGTTATGACAGATGGAGCCTCCAGGAAGAGGGAACATAACTATGTGGTCGTTATTGCCACTGGAATGGAATTGGATTATGTCATGTCCTCATTTCTTCATCTCAACTCATTGAAAAAATTTGCGACTCTTGAAATTTTCGACTTTCAAGAGTTGAAAATTATTTCTATCTATGCCAGCTTCGACTCTAAGTAGTTGGAAATTATTTCCGACTCTAAGTAATCAAAAATTATCAAATTTTTTTTTCTAATTTTTGCATTTCGGAAAAGTAATAATTTTGTTTTCGATTAACGAAAATTGGGATGATTCTTCCGACTTTTTAGAGTTAGAAATTAAAAAACACTCAAAGCCATAATAGACCATTAAAAAAACGAAATGAGGGCCAAAAAGTCACTAATGGAGTTCAAAAAGAAAAACTCGTTTTTCATCGTGTGATCCAAAATATTGGTTAGAACATTTTTTAAACCTGAATTTGTCCTAATAATTAATAAAAAAAGTAACTCGAATATATGTGCATCATATTTAGAACGGGATAAGATGGGACGTGATTGAATTGATCGGGACGATTTTCGCTTAACATAGTAATTATCAAATATTTAACATAACAAATAATAATTAATTCAAGAAAAGCAAGTGATGTGTTAATTTTATAATTAGATTACAAATCGAACGTGGCTAAAAAACATGTCATCTACATACAATATATGTATATATAAATCATAGTTGCATATTACATTCACTAATTATATTAAAAAAATATCACTTAATAGCGTGACATATTGTCCCATAGTAACATTAATTAGGAGGAGCTCACGTTAAAAATATATATGATTATTATATCAATAATGTGTGAAGTTTGAATTAATGATCATGGATGTGAACAGTGTAATTATTATTTTTTTATTGTTTTATAGTATTAGGGACGGGTTAGATGACTTGGGTAAACCCGGATAAGTGCTAACATAGGTATATGATTAATAAAAAGGACCCACACACAATGGATCAAGTCTAATCCGACTCAGAAACATTTGGTAAGGACGAGTGAGCGAGCCGAATCATATCTCACTTAGTCGCTCACCCCTACTAATTAACTAGAAATTACACCTTACTGTGCTACGATGAAAGTCGATTTACTAGTTGGCAAAACTTGGGCTCATATTCAAAAAGTGCAAGTTTTAACCATTTTGTTGATGTAAGGACGAAGGTGTAATAGATTGGGTTGGTTTAGTTTTGTAGAAGGTTAAACACCCATTTACATAAAAATCGATTTCTTAATCATGCGATTTGAACCATGTCTTTGACCATCGTGACCTAACTAGTCTTGGATTTTTTTATCCTAAAATGTAGATGTTGTGGGTTGTTACTCTACATATATTGGTAAGTTACTTTGTTGATGTATGACGATGGTGACAGGTTCTCGATCAAAGAATTTCGTTAATCGAATCAATGTATTTGGGGTGGATCGTGTATCATGTGTAAATCGAGAGTTAAGAGTGTCCGTTCATACCTTGGCATAGTACCTAACAATTAAAAGCGTACCGATCATGATGAGCAATGATGAGGCGTTATGATCGTTTCGCCATAACTGCACTTATAGTGACACTTGTAAGTCATAATAGCCAAGAGTCATTATATTTGTTGCAATGTCTGAATTGTCCACCAATTATCGAGTGGTGAATCGGTTGTGTTGGATTCGAGATCAAATTTTCGATTATTTGATATTTACCTATGTCGCCTATATGATAACTTTTTATGTGTGGAACTGCCATAATAAGTGCATTATGTTGATTCATACTCAATTAACAAAAATCTTTTTAATAAGCACTCTCTTAGCTTCAATCCTATTTATGTATCTCATCTCAAAAAGACACATCTAAAAAAAAAGTGATGATTACTTTATTTTTTAATAAATTAATTACTCATTACGCCATTCAATTTTTAAATACTAGAACTAATAAATAAAAAAAAATATTTAGAAAATGATATAATAGATAATAAAAAATAGAGAGAATATAAAATTATTTTTTTCTTTTTCTTATAATTTGGACAGGAGTTGTATTGCGGAAAGGGAAGAGCAAATTGGAGCTGGTGTTGTAGATAATGTGTGTGGTGGGTGGGATGAAGACTTATACTACTACGTTCAAATCCCACCTGTGTTCTGTACAACCAGTCCCAACGGAAACTGTTGTATGTTCTCTCTCTGCTGCGGTTTTTGATTTCTCAATTCTCATGTTTGTAGTTAATTAGTGCAAGTCTCCTGGTTTGGCCAGGTTGTTTTATCAGCTCGCTTTAATAAAGGACCCACCTTTGGTACTTGCAGCCAATACCAACAATTCTTCTTTGGATCTTGGACTATCCATTAGGATATTCTTTGCCACAGTGACAATAATTTTTTGGGTCTTGCTAACAAGTGCCCTAGGCTTTCTAAAATTAGAAAAAACATCACAAGTCCCAAGTCTTTCTTCTCTCGTAAACTTAAAAAACTTCAACTTTTCAATGCTTATAAACCATAATTAGCTTCTTAACAAGTGCCCTAAGAACACTTGTTAACATTTTCCTAACTTTTTATTTAGATAAAGGAAAATATCAATTACAGTAACTACTTTTAATAAAACATATTTTTGTTGTCCTTCATACAAGATTTTTTTAAAAGATTTTATGTACATAAAAAAAAATTAGTTAGTTTTGCAGTATTAAAAAGTGAAAATTTGAAAAAAAAATTAAATTATTTTTATAATTACATTTATTATTGAAATTTAGAAAAGATTGACTAAATAATAATGTTTATGAAAAAATAATTAAATATTATTAATAATCGTAATTAAATATTATAAATAAAATTATAATAAAATTCAAAAAATTTCAATATATTAACTATATTTTTTTTCAAATATAATACTTTTTTTAATGGTCATTATTTTTTTTACATTACTTACGTAAATCAAAGCTCGTTAAATATGAATAAATATAAAGAAGAAAATGCTAAAAAGTGTCTTTAGGACATTGGTTAAAGAAACAAAAGAGATAGTTTTATTTTAAAAAATGGTGAATTTAAAACTTCGAGAACTAGAGAACTTGAATTTTCAATACAAATTTTCTTTTAATTATTCCTTAATCAATGCTCTTAGGACACTGATTAACAATACTCATATAAAAAATAAAATTTACTCCCTTCGGTCCTATTTATAAGACCCTTTTGGGTTTATATTTTTGTCCTATTTATAAGACCCCTTTTCAATTTTTAATAGTATTTAATTACTTCTTTCCACAAACACCCCTATTAAATCAACACTTTTAGAGTTCTAATAATAATTATAGGGGTAGTTTTGAAAAAGTATATCAAATTTTCACATTTTCAATGCCACTAACAAATATATCCACTTTTCTTGATGAAAGTGAAAAACCCCAAAATGATATTATAAACAGACCTAAGGGATTATTATACTCTTGAAATTTTCACATATAAAAATACAAATAAGTAAAAAGGAAGGAAAAAATCTTCAAAAATTTATTACACTCTTGGAAAATACTCCTCCCGTTTCATTATGTTTGGGCTTTTAGCCTTTTTTTTTCTATTTCATAGTATTGATTAGCCTTTTACATTTTTAAAATATAATTTTTTTCCAATTTTAACTTTTTATTTTATCATTTATCTTACTCCTCATTAATTATAATTTTATCATCTCTCCCATTTATAAATCACTATACATTAATTAATGGACACACTTATTAATAAAAATTAAATACTAATACAATTTTCAATAAGGATTAAATAGGGGCATTTTGGACAAATCATGCATAATACTTACAATAATTAATATTTTCTTGATCTGTGTGTCCAGGTCTAAAAGGCCAAACATACTCCTCTGTTCCTATTTATATGTCACATTTCAAACAAAACATGCCCTTTAAGAAATCTAATCATTACTCAAATTTTCAATACCTTAATTATATTTTTTTTCCCATTTTACCATTTCGCTCTCTATAATCATTAATTTTTCTCCACTACTTACATAAATTAAGACATATTAAATAGGGGTAAACATGAAAAATAATATTTATTACACTATTGAAATCTTCAATACAAAAAATAAAAAAACAAAAAATCTCAAAAAAAAAAATAACACTCCCTCCGTTTCACAATGTTTGGCCTTTTAGCCTTTTTTTCTTGTTTCACAATGTTTGACCTTTTACATTTTCAATACACAAACATATTTTTTTTCCAATATTAACCTTTCATTCAATAATTTCTCTTACTCCTCATTAATTCTACGTTTATCATCTCTCTCATCTCTAAACCACTATACATTAATTAATGGACACACTTATTAATAAAAATTAAATACTATTACAATTTTCAATAAGGATTAAATAGGGGCATTATAGACAAACTATACATAATACTTACAATAATTAACATTTTCTTAATCTATGTGTCCAAATTCAAAAGATAAAACATTGTGAAACGAATGGAGTACTACTGTAATAAAATGGAGTACTACTGTAATAAGGAACAGAGTAACAAAAAATACGGAGTAAACGTGGGATCGTTGACCAAAAAGTTGGCAATACATAATTTGCTGTAAAGAAAATCAGTGGGTAACTTGGATGGTTTTGTGGGGTACAGAGTAACGGATCTCATAAATATTTGGCTTTTCGTTTGCTGGTTGTGAAAAATGATTTTTCTTAGACTCAAAGCGTCATTGATTACGGCTAATTACATCGAGGGTTTTCACAAAATAATACTCGTATATTCCCTCCTATCCCTTTTGAAAAAAGTATACTACTCCCTTTCGCAAATTATAAGTAAATCTAATTACTTTTATGTTTATTAAGAATGTTAGTTTGTTGTATTTAATTTTCTCAAATTTATAAAAACTAGAAATATTTTAGGAAAATAATATTGAGAATGAAACAAAAATTAAATAATATAACAATTTTCTAGAGATGTGTTTAGGAAAGTGATGTTGGGAATGAAACAAAATTTAATAAAGTTAGTTGATTTTGCTTATATTTTAAACCAAGAGAAGTATGTTTTTTGTTGCTTATAATTCGAGCCACTGACAATATTAACTAACTTTCTTAAATGATATGAAAAATAATCTAAAAGACTTATAATAAGGACCAGAAGAAGTATATATAAATATATGGAAAATGCTAACAAGTACCCTTAGAGCACTTGTTAAGAAACTAAAGTATTATACTCAATATTTTGTCATGGGAAAATGTGATTTTGGATATTTCCAAGAGAGTAATTAAAATACACATATGATTGTTTTTGCACATTGTTAGCAAGACCCTAAATATTTATATATATACTCTTTCCGGCTCGAATTATAAGCAACAAAAAACAAATTTCTCTTGGTTTAAAATATAAGCAAAATTAACTAATTTTATTAAATTTTATTTCATTCCTAATGTCACTACTTTCCTAAAACATCTCTAGAAAATTGTAATCTTAATTAATTTTTATTTCATTCCCAATATTACATTCTTAAAATACCTCTATTTTTTTTAATAAATTTGAGAAAATTAAATACAATTAGCTAACCTCCTTCATAAACGTAAAAGTGGTTGAATTTGTTTATAATTCGAAACGGAGTATATATATATAATCCTTCCGTCCCTAAATATAGGACACCTTTAAAAAATTTTACGTCAATTAAGAAAGTGAAATAATTTACTCCATCCGATCGTATTTATAAGACCCTTTTGGAGTTTTTCACTCCCACCAAAGAGAGTAGATAAATTTTTTAGTGACATTGGAATTGTGAAAATTTGATATATTTTTTCAAAACTACCCATATAATCGTTATTGGAACTTTAAATAGTGTTGACCTTATAGGGGTGTTAGTGAAAAAAAGTAATTAAATGCTATTGAAAATTGAAAAGAGGTCTTATAAATATGACCAAAATAAAAAACCCAAAAGAGTCTTATAAATAGGACCGAAGGGAGTAGTTAATTGTATTAGAAATGTAAACTTTTGATATGTATTTTCAAAATTACCCATATTTATATTATTGAGAATCTAAAAAGTGGTAAATAAATAGGGGTGTTTATGAAAAAAAAAAGTAACTAATGATCAATGAAAATTGGTAAAGGGTCTTATAAATAGGGACAAAATAAAAGTGTCAAGATGGTCTTATATTTAGGGACGAAGGGAGTATAATACTTCTGTCATCTTTATATATATAAGATTATTTTGACACTTTTATTTTGTTCATATTTATAAAATTGTATATTAATTTTTAATAATAATTAATTACTTCTTTCCACAAATATTCCTATTTATTTAACATTTTTTAGATTCTCAATAATATTAATAAGGATAGTTTTAAAAAGACGTATCAAAAATTTACATTTTCAATATTACTCCTATTAATTAAATTAACTAATTTTCTTAATAAATGTAAAATCTCACAAAATGATCTTATATATAAAAACGGAGGAAATGATTGATAGTAATTTTGTAAGAGAAATTTATATTATTAGTGGACATAAATTGTAAAAATACAATAAATTTTTATACAAATTTACTTACTATAAATTTTTTAATACATATTCGTTAACAAGAGCCCTTTGACATGATAAATTCGTTAACAAGAGTCCTTTGGCACTTATTTAAAAATATAGAAAAAAGTAAGTTGAATTTAAAAGTTTTTTAAATGTTCAAATTATCATTTTTTTTAACACTCCCTTCATCCTTTCATATTTTCACCATTTTTTATTAAATGTCTTTTTTTTCAGAATTTCTTTTACTTATTTGTTTTATTTAAAAGTCCAAGAGTTCAATAAATGTTATTTTTCATGTTTATTTTTATTTAACGTATTATTAATTTACGTAAATAGTTGAGAAAATGAAATGATTACACATAGATAAAAGATACTCTATCCGTTTCATATGTAGTGTATTTTAAGGTTATGCACGGCGAGTTTTAATAAATAGTTGAATGATGTAAGGATTTACTAATATTGTATTTGACTATAATGTCTATATATAATCATTGTTGAAGAGAGATAAATGTATTGAATATGTAAAAGAGATTCTAATAAATAGGGGTGTGTTTGGAAAAATAGCATTAATTATGTATTGGATTTATAAAACAAGAAGACTTATGAAACATAGTACAAATGCTAAAACAACACTACATATGATATGAAACAGATGGAGTATGTTAAGGAAAAGTATAATTAATTTATTGTAAATCAAAGTAATCATTACTTCATCCATCCCATAAAGATGATAAAAAAAGTGCACAAATAAAAAAATTGAGGTGATATGCGGATAGTAGTTTGTTTAATACATTGGCCAATTTTTAAGCAACAAGTTTAATGAATGTTACTTTGATAAGTCGATCACAATTCACAACTCAAAATTGTAATTTTTAAATTTTTTCATTAATTACCGCAATATTAGTTTGGAACAAAAAAAGCAAGTCATTTTTTACAAATGGAGTATATTTTTTAAAAGATATGATTTTTTTAATGGGACGAATAAGTATGAACGGGTGGAGTATAAGAATTCTTTGTGGAAGATTTATGTCCAACAAAAAAATCAAAAAAGTATTATTAGTTACATTAAAAATTAATATATTTCATATATTTTTCAATTTTTTTATAATTATTATTATGACTCTGAAATTTTTAATAATTATTATTTTTATAAATAAAGGTATTTAAAAAAATTAAATATCATTAAAATTGAAATAAGATATAATGAATAAGACAAAAATAATTCAAAAAATAATCCTACATTAAAACAAAGAGAGTATGTGTTAAGGAAATTAAAGTTGGTAACATTTTTTCTCCGTTATATTTAGTAACAAGATTTTTCTAATTTATGCATTTAATGCATAAATTAATCAAATCTTAAAAAATATAATTTAAAAACTAATACACTTAATAAATAAAAAAATAATTATTTGGTTTTTCAATAAAATTTTATCATTTGTATTCTCATATATTATGCATAAGAATACGAAAAAACCCACGATAATACTTCATTCATTCTTTACTATTTGTCCTCTTCTACGAAAAATGTTTTTATTTATTTGTCATATCTAGAAATTTAATAGTTTAATAAATATTATTTTTTATGTTTGTCCCTAATTAATAAGTCATTGATTTACATAAGTAATGAAAAACAAGTAATGATTATAGAGAGATAAATGATCTATTAGAAAAAAAAATACTCCATAAGACACTTTTGGAAAAATTAACGTCCATCAAGAAAGAATTAACATTGCTCTTAGTATTGAAATTGTAAATATTTAATTTACCTTTACAAAAATACTCTTATACGTAATTATTATTGAGATTCTAAAAAGTGTTGACTTAACAAAGATATTTTTGAAAAAAAAAGTAACTAAATGTTATTGTAAATTAGAATAAGGCCTTATAAATAGGACCATTGTTTTCCTTAAAAGTTCTTATAGTGAGAAATAATTAATTTATTGAAAATCAAAATATTTATTGCATTTCTTAAAATTATTATTTTTTTAATAAAATGGATAATATGAACGGTAACTCGGTAAGAGTATATTATTCATTCCGTCCCTCAAAAATTGTAAAAATTAGCAATTTTTTTTTTCAAAACTAAAGTTAAAGTAGTTAATGAAAAGTTAAGAAATTGTAAACTTTGAATCGTGATTGATATATTAATATAAAATGAATTAAATTGGAGTTTTGATAATTGATTGATGTATTAAACAAATCATTACAAACATATTTTCTTAATTTTTTTAACTTTTTTAATTTATTACAATTCTTGCCAGATAGATGAAGTATTCCTATTGTGGTTTCCCTTTTGTTAGGAAGTTGGATCAAGTGATCAACCCAACCAACTCCTAATTTACTTGCAAATTAAACAATTTTATTCTTGCGTGACTTAGGAGCTTCAATCTAAGATAATTTGAGTAGCTTTTGCTGATTAGTTATGCCTAACAAACTTTAAGTGGGGTTTTAGGATTATGCACTGCAGCACTTAGTTACTGTACTATCCGCAAAAGCTGTTTTCCCTCATTTCATCCACGTCAGTAGTCTATTCTATATAATAGAGCATGGCTATCCCATAGAGGGGAACACCCATCCGTAAGTGCTCGTTTTTTTTAGAGGGAAGTTGTTCTATCGTAGGATTACTGGTTTTAGTCAATCCGGCTAAGAATTCGACAATCCCACCCTTGATATCAGACGTGAAGTGAGCATTTTGAACACCAAAATATCCACGCTCTTCTTGTTTTACTTGGGTGTGGTGATTGTGTTTATGTGAGATGAGATAGATCATACATGCTTGTCTTACCAGATATTATATAAGCATACCAGCATAAATGGTGATGATTGCTGCCTTAATGAGGCAGGTGAGGTTTCTTCTAAACGGCCCAAGTGTAATGGCGGGTATTAAATCAGGTAGAATCATGTGCTTGTGAGGATAACGGAATTCCTCGGATTCCCTAACACACGTGTCTGACTTGACGGGATTCCTACCGGTATAACAGTATGTAGTTTGACGTTAGATATCCACAACCCATACCGGTATCCGGTATCAGCTTTATTAGGCCTCTTAGGACCTCATACCGGTATCCGAATCCGACTTCATTGGGCCTCTTAGGACCTCAGACCAGTATCCGAATCCGACATCACAGGGTCTCTTAGGATCTCATACCGGTATCCGAATCCGGCATCATAGGGCCTCTTAGGACCTCATACCAGTATCTGAATTCGGCTTCATTGGGCCTCTTATGGCCTCATACCGGTATCCGAATCCGGCATACCGGTTCCGTTTATGTGGTCCATAACATAAGTACTGCTTCTCAAATCTTCCTGCATATAGGTAATAATCAAAACAAGTAAAATATAAAACAAAGGTACTTCTACCATGCACCAGATTTTAGTGTTCCTACTCCTTTATTTTATTTTATTTTTAATAAATCTAATATATTAAAAAAAAAAATTTGAGTTTTTTGTGTTCTTTTTATGTACATGTTTTTGTTATTTCGATTTGAAATTTCTCTTCCTGACACAGGTAATAGTCCAAACAAATAAAACATAAACAAGGGTGCTTCTACCATGCAGCGATTTTTTATTTTTTTTAATAAATATAATATATTTAAAAAAATATGCTTTGGGTTTTCTGTGTTGTTTTTATTTAAACGTTTTTGTTATTTGGATTTGAATTTTCTTTATTATATGCTTCCGGACACAGGTAATGGTCCAAACAAGTAAAATATAAAACAAGGGTACTTTTACCATGCACGGGTTTTTGGTGCTCTGACTCTTTTTTTTTTAATTTTATTTTTTTAGTAAATCTAATATATTAAAAAATATGTTTTGGGTTTTCTGTGTTCTTTTTATGTACATGTTTTTGTTTATTTGGATTTGAATTTTTTTTATTACATACTTTCTGACACAGGTAATGGTTCAAACAAATAAAATATAAAACAAGAGTGCTTCTACCATGCACCGATTTTTGGTGCTGCCACTGTTTTTTTATTTATTTATAATAAATTTAATATATTGAAAAAATATGTTTTGGGTTTTTTGTGTTCTTTTTATGTAAATGTTTTTGTTATTTGGATTTGAATTTTTTTTATTATTTGCTTCCGGACACAGGTAATGGTCCAAACAAGTAAAATATAAAACAAGGGTGCTTCTACCATGCATCGGTTTTTTGTGCTCCGACTCTTTTTTTATTTTATTTTTTAATAAATCTAATATATTAAAAAAATGTGCTTTGGATTTTCTGTATTCTTCTTATATACATGTTTTTGTTATTAGGAGTTTTTTTTACATGTTTAGAAACCAAAACCATAAATAAGCCTTTTTTATAATTTTGTTTTTTAAATTGAGTTTAGAATAACAGTATACACTCAAAAATGAAAGAAATAAAAATAAAAATTTGACTTATAAAATTTTTGAATTATTAAATATGCAATTTTTGATAAAATTTATATATTTTTAGAGGCTTGTTCTACTCAGCCTACAGAATTAAGAAAACCCTTTATAGAAAAGGATTTTTCAATATTTGACATGTATTAAAATTTAGAAAAAACGAATACAAGCATCCTTATAGCATTGTTTTAAAAGGGTAAAAAGAAGTAAGAGCATCTCCACCCGTGAACGAATTTTTTGTTTTTAAATGGACCATGCACATTATTTTATTATTTTTTATTTTATTCTATATTTTAGCAACCTCAATCATTTTTTACTTCATTCATGAACTTACTTTTCGTTCATAAATGAGCCTCACTATATACATCACACTCTCTCTTCCCTTATTTTTTTTTTGTTATATTAATGCCGATGAACCATTCACTAATTAGAGCACAGTTTTGTAACAGGGACGAACGGAAATAGGCCTCAACGATAAAAGGAGTTGATGAACCGTTTATCACCCATGAAGAACGGAAATTCCCTCCCGCTGTAGGTGCTCTAATTGAATGTTGAAAAACGATGAATTTCGTGCTTTGAAAATTAGTGAACTTAAAATTTAATGCATAATTTTCATAGGGTCCGTTTAGCATGCGGAATTGAGCATAAATTTGGGGGTTAAAATTGGAATTGGGGCTTGTAATTAGTATTATGGTGTTTGGTTGTTGACTTGGAATTGGAATCACAATTCCTAATCCAATTTCATTGAATTAGATTATAATTAAAAATATAGAAACTCAATCCCTACCCCTAAGTCTCAGAATTACAATTTCATACTTTATAGAATTAGGTATCAATATCACAAGTCTAAAAAAAATATAATATCTCTCAGCAGGTCCCTTGTAGAGATGGCGATTCGAGCTACCCGGTCGGGTTCGAATTCAGGCCATGATCGAGCTGGACCAAAAGGGCCCATATGTAATTTGGGAAAAAAAATCATCTAGCTAAACTCAATAGTGAGTCACATTTTTAACTAGATCATACAAGGTTTTTAGGTAATATCGGGGAGTCGGTCCGGAGCCCGATAACTTCTGGGCTCGAGATGTATTTAGGTCATATTTTGAGATTTTGAACCCGCCTATTTATCAAGCTTGTGCAGTCAGGTCTGATCAATCGCGCATTTTTGTCGCCTCTAATCCACCTCAATGTTTCATATTCCCCTTTTATCCACTTTAGGAATCTCTCCAACTTCATGACTCTTTTTTCCCCTTTCCATTATCCACTACCACTAAAATATTTAATTCTCGGTAACAAACCGCCTCAATGTCTCCATGACATAAATGCGACACACACAAGTGGTAACAACATGAGGCACAAACAATGAAATATAAATAATTTATTTTTTTGAATTCTACATTTTCTGCCCAAACAATGAACTTTAAAATTGAATTTGGAATTCCAATTCTACATTATAATTCTTTATACAGTCCAAACATAGAATCGCAAATCTTGAAATTACAATTCCAAACTGCAATTCTAATTCCACATGCCAAACTGACACTTAATGTATTCTATTCAATACCATTAGGAAACTCACCTAGAAGACCATAAAATTTATAATCAAGGATTCTAGTAATGTTTAGCTCATCATTTCTCAATTTAAAATAATATTTTTTTTAATCTCGTAATGTATTCCTTTTTAACATATCTATTTGATGCATAGAATCACAAGTTTAAAAGCAAATGTTTGCTAGAAATTGAGATACTTAATAAATTAAAAAAATTATTATTTAATTTTTCAATACAATTTTTTATTATTTATGTCATCTTATCTTTATGACTTTATGCATGAGATGTATAAGATAAAAAAATCCTTCTTAATATATCAAGTATCAATCACACTTTTTTCAATATACGAGGCAATATATTTGCCTAATATCTCCCTCAAGTTGGAGCATACAAGTTTTGAATGCCTAACATGCTAAGAAGGTAATAAGTAATCAAATGCCTTTCTTTCTACCTGTTTTCATAAATATATCAGCAAGTTGGACAATAGTAAATGATAATCAATTTCAATATGTTTGGTATGATAATGAAAGATGGAATTGAAAGCAATATGAGATGCCCTTTAATTTGAAGTCCAAATACTTCAAAAATAAAAAGATATCGCTATATCCGATATTGATATACGTACGATACTTCTCAATACCCATCTTAATTTAATTATCTCATTACAATGGTTATTATATATATATATAAACGATTCGTAGATTCTATCAGATCTTAAATTTCAAAAAATCCTCATATGGTGTCGTATTGTACTCGTGTCCAACTAAATATTCGGAGGTTTCATAGACACTGCGGCTTGACTTGACTATCGCCGTAAAGTTTCATAAGAAGATGGGCAAATACCAAATAATAAGAGGAGTGATTTTTAACCATTTAGTTCACACATGGTAATGGCCATTTAACGATACTCTGCTTCGGTAAAAGAAGGAGACACAATAATGTGTTACTTCTTAGCTTCGCAGAGCTAGATGGGAGCGTTACCAACAAATATAATCCATCATGTAAAAGAGCGTCTAGTATGTATGTCGATGTATGGGTAGCTTGCCCAATCAAAGTCACAATCAGCTCTCAGCAATATACCTTGTATGTCCAAGATTGCTTTTAAGATATAGCAATATAATTTTTTTTTAGAGTAATATGTCATATTAGTCTCTGATTTTGTAAGCGTCGGTTAAGTTAATCATGACTTTATCGAAATAACAATTTAGTCCCTGAGTTGGGAGAACGTCGATCAAGTTAGTCCCTGCCGTCATTATCGCAAGGATGTATTTGCTTTAAAATGAGATAAAGATAAGGACGTATGTGAATTAAAATGAAATCTCAGGGACTAATTGCTATTTCGATAAAGTCAGGGACTAACTTGACCGACGCTTACAAACTCAGTGACTAATATGACATATTACTCATTTTTTTTTACTGCTATTTTCATTTAACATGGAGTCCTATGAATAATATTTGATACGATGTGTCACGTTGACGTTATACTTCGAGAGCTACTCCTAACTCCCAAACCCTAACCTTTTGGCTTTATTGTTTCTGAAAACTAAATGAAACGAAGGCTCACAAGATGCTTGATATGTCGTAGTGTGCATAGAAGGAAAGATAAGAGAGGCCATCATTTCTTTATAGGATTTGACCCTTTTCGATCGTCAATTTGTTCCATTGCCTTAGGGAATTGAGTGATGCCAGATCGGTTGGCTAGAACAATGTTGTGCTGGACCATAAGATGGGACTTGTCGCCATTGGTTTCTTTTTTATTCCACCAAACCAAATTTATTTTTAATTTGGAAAAGTTAACAAAAGAAAATGTTGAATTTCTCCGCCCAATAATAGAAATTATTATTTGGTTCGTTTTGATCTATTACGTTATTCGTGATTTAAGTTAATAAAAATTTGATAAATAATAAAATTTAAATAAAAATTAAAAAATAAAATAAGAAACAATTAATTTAATTGTGTTAAAATTTTATTAATTTGAATCACAAATGACATGATAATTTAAAATTAAATAATAATTTACAGTGGAATCGACTCAATCGAGCAATGATGGACTTGCTGAAGTTAAATAACAACTTTATTAGTATAATTTTATATTGTATTTTTTTAATTTATGCATCTAGTTCATCATAGGATAAGTAAGCAAAAGAAATAAACTCTCATTGAAAAAGTAAATACCATTTCTTAATTCAATAAACACATATTATTCTCATATGAAATTTTTTAAAGGCTAATTTATCTTATGCACTCGGTGCATGGGTTAAAAGTTAAATAAATCATTTAAAATTATAGGGCACCGGGGAGTCTTCTACATATTAGGTAGTTTAATTTTACCTAAGATGTATACATCTTTTTGGGGAATTAATATGCAGGTGCGTGCAACCATTTTATATTGATGATTATTAATTTTTTTAGTTTTATATGTAAGATTTTTTGGGAAAAATTTACATTCATCAAAAAAGTGTGTTAATGATCTTAGTGATATTGAAAATATAAATATTTAATATACTTTTTTCAAACTACCCTTATAATTGTTATTGAAATTTTAAATTTTTTTGATTTAATAGAGATGTTTTTGAAAAAAATATTAAATTAAATCTTATTAAAAATTGAAAAGATGTCTTACAAATAAAACCAAACTTTTATTACTAAATTTTTTTACATATAGAACCAGAAATAATATATGATTTTTTTTTAAATATGCACACGATGCATAAGATAAATAGACATAAAAAATAAATGTGTGTTAAAAAACTATATATTGCTCCCTCTGTTGCTATATGCAGAGTGTATTTTAAAATAATTATTTGTTTCTATATGTAGGTCATTTTATATTTTTTAGAAAGTAATTAATTTTTTTTCTAAATTATCCATTGTTCACATAAAAGTATTACTCCATCCGATTCAAAATATAAGCACATTTTGACCAAAATTTTTTGGTCCAAAATGTAAGCATCTTTTCTAAAATTTTACTAAACTAATCCTAATTAATACTCCATTAACTATGTTGGTGGGAAAAAGTGCCATTTAAAAATGGGTGAGAAATAATTTTGGATTAAAAATTTAAAAATAAAAAAGATAGATTGATAAATATACCCTTAAAATTTACAATTCCAATACAAATAACTAACTTAACCTACTTTTTTTAAAGGGAAAGCTTTTGGTCAAAAGATTCTTATATTTTGGACCGGAGGGAGTAATAAATACTATTTTTAGGACATTGGTTAATAAGGAGTTTTAAGTAGTTGAAAAAGGTCAAAAATATAATTTTTGATATTTTGAAAAAAAAAACTAAACTAAAAATTTATTTCTTTATTCAAGTTCTAAAAAACTTAACGAGTATCATCAAATACATATGGGAAAAGGATGAGTTGACATGATCAATTATTTTCAGGTGCACATGAATGGGTGCATATGATAAGTGACGAGTTATGCATGCCAGCAAAATTTCTATGAATTGACTGGTATACAGATGATGACATTTATACCCTTTTTTTTTTTTTAATAAGGAAATCCGAAATCCATTCTTTAATATTTTCCTCTGAACTGTTACTATCAGACACAAAGCTTTAATTTGTAGACTGCAGAAGGATAGTTTATCTGTTGATAACAAGAATCATGGAATTAACACGTGCAACTAAAATAAATCAGAGATAGTCCTCCATAGATCAAATGATGATTTATCGGGGTTCCTTTGCCTCCTGATGAGATGTTTATTTTTTTTTTTAATAGAATGAGATGTTTATTTATTACATCATCACAATTGGATTTTATTTGCTTAATGAACGTAATGGAGTTGAATAAAAAAAAAAGAAGACGAGGTAGATAAAAAAAAAAGACAAGGAGCAAAACAAAATTATATTTTTGGTTGTTTGAAAAAATATGAAGGAACGGGTTGTTTACAAGACAAATTGTTAAAAAAAATTTGAAAATAATGTGAACTTGTGAAGTAATGAAGTACTCCTTACCTATAAAAATTTATTAGGTCATCTTTTAAAATGATGTCATGTTTTCAATAGTGTTTTAAAATTTGAGGAAATAGTTAACTTGTTTTATTTTTTTTAAAGATTATACCGTTATTAATTTAGTTTTCCTCAGAGATATTTATCATCAATTTAATTATCCGAAGATCATTTGTGCCATCAATTTAATCGTTAAAATGCTATGTAACGAAGTAACATTGAAAGACTAATATAGTGATATAATTGATTTTTTAGAGACTATATTAAAAATAAATATCTTTAGAAGTTTAAATTAAAGACACAATTAATTTTTGAAAAGTTAAATTAATAACAAATATATTTGAAAAATTAAAATTGATGATAATACAATCTTTAGAGGATCAAATTACGTATTTACTCTTTAAAGCTTAGTTTAAGTTTATTTAAAAAACTAAAAAATGATTTGTTTGGATTAATATTTTTAAAAGGAAATGCTCTATAAAGATATGTGATTGACGACGGCATGAATATCTAGTTTATCTTATATACACAAATAATAAAATAAATTTTTATTTATAGAATTTGAGCATTAAAAAACTAAATATTAATGGTCTGTTTGACAAAACTAACTTATAGCTGTGAGTTTATAGCTGATAGCTGTGAACCTAGCTTATAACTGTGGAATTATAGCTGCGAGCTTATAGCTGCATAGCTAGCTTATTGAATTAGAGTTGTTTGGCAAAACTAGCTGTGCAACTAATTTAAACATGTTAAATGACTAAAAAGTACATAACAAGTAGAATAGTAATTAATATTGACATTCATGTTTCAATGACAATAATACATACTACACTAGTAGCTTATATAGAAAGACATATATTTCATTCATATAGATATAAATGATAAAAAAATTATAACATTTTACTAAGTACTACTACACTTTAAACATTTTTATTATTTTTATAAAAATGCAACGGTATCTTTATTAACAATGGCACGAAAGAAGGACAAAACTTTTAGCCTATTGATTGGACACACCGCCATCACAAAATCACACAAATCCAATCTGAACCAAATTCACAAATAAAAAAATAAAATAAAATTGAGGATAACAAAAATGTGAAAGAGAAATTTGATGATCAATGTTGAAATAAATGTCACATACTTTTATGTCTCCTTAATCAATAGTTAAATATATGATTTCTTTATGAGTGATTTTGGTGTGGTGCGTACAGATGTTGAATATATAGAAAGATTCTAGGTTTTTGGGTTTGAGGGAAAAAAATAAAAAATTTGGGGGTAATATTAATTTGGGCCAGAATATAAAAATATAATTTAATAAAAAAAAGGGTAATTTTGAGATATAATTTATTGAAAGTTCTTATTTTTTTCTCAAAGATACTTGATATAGCTTTCTAAAAATTAGCTTTCAAAAGTTATAAGCTTCATTTTTGAAAGTTATAAGCTTCTTTTATTTTTTGTTCACCAAACAGCTCTAATAGCTTATTGACCAAATCAATAAACTAAAAACTAGTATTAGATAAACTATAAGCTTGTTATACCAAACACGCTCTAAATCGAGAGGTTTGATCTAGATCTTCCTATAACATTACTATTTTTAAAACACGTACTACTTCAAAGCTAAAGAAAACAACAAAATGCTGCATAATTACGAAATTGGCTTAATGAATATCATTTGCTTCCAATATTGCACCGTCTAATTTATGCATGAAATGAATAAAAGTTGGGTGTACTACAAGTTTTTGGTACACATAAACTCAGATTCCAAGAATGGTTTTCAAAATCCAAGAAACAATGTGCCCAAACAGCAGTCTTGCCATACCATTCATTTTAGAACGAACAAGCCCTCAACAAACACAATTTTATTTTAGTTTTAAAAAAAATAAAAATAAAAATATTACAGCACGTAACAAGTGTTATTAGGTTCCTTCAAAAAAAAAAAAAAAACAAGTGTTATTAGGTACAGTATATTTTGTTTAAGATGATAAAAAAGTAGATTTTCGTATAAAAATAATTTTTTTTGTATATCGAAAAATATATATGACTTAATTTTTCAATAATAAATTATTTATTTGTATTCCTTGACACAACTTTTTTTTTTTTTTAACTTCTAAAAACGAATAACAGTTTTTTAAAACTAAAACCAAACAGGGCATTCAAAAGCTCATTTGTTTTCCATCTTCTCATCACCTTTTCATTCCCCTCATCACATCCAAACTGTTCACTTAAAACCGGAGAATAGCGAAAATACAGAAAAATGCAAAGTGCAAGAGATACCGTAGGATGTGCATTTGCCTAAAATACTCGATCAAGTTCACCATTTTCGCTCAATTCCAATGCCAGAAGTATTTTTTTTGGCTGTACCTGAAAATAATAAAAACCTTATTCTTAGGCTGAGTTTGATTCTATGAGAAGGTTTTATCCAAGATTAAAACTTATTGCAAAATCAAACGAGGGTCAAAATTTTGTTTGCCATATTGACTCCCACTTCTTAGTTAATCAAAAAGAAAAAATGAGTAATGCACTGATAGTGTAAAGTTTTTTACACCATCAGTGCATCATCTATCATTCATCCATTTATGGTTTTTGACTTTTAAATTAAAGTAATACAAATGAATGATGGATGATGAACTGATGGTGTTAAAAAATTTACACCGTCAGTGCATACCCATTAATCTCAATCAAAAATAGCATTTGGAAACAAACATGGGTTTAGACGAGTGGTAAGCGACTCGGTATTGCTTAAGCAAGATCTCAGATTCAATTTTCGTTAAAAAAACATAACTGATGGGACGAAGAGAGTAATAAATATTTTAAGAATACTTTTTAATTAATCAAAACACAATTAAATTATTATTATTATTATTATTGAGAAGTGTTGTATTGTATAAATTAATAAACATTACGTAAATGTCTAAATAAAAAGTTATTTTTTAAACATTCATTAAACAAGAGCGTTTGCAAAAATAGATTTTTTAAGAAGAAAAAAAAGATGATAAGAGAAACAAGTGCGAGATTTTTTTTAATCTCATTATGAATTCATGTTATCTCATCAACGAATTTTATTTTACTCATGTTCAATACTTTATGATCGTAAGTATGATCACAATCATGTAAATCTATTTTTTCTAAAGATTGTGATCTAACTCAGCACCAGAAAGTTGTGAACAAGATGTCCGCGTAAGATAGCTCAATTATGGTTGCAGGGACACTTAGGATTTCCCCTTCCCCCAGATCATGGGTTCTAGTCCCAGACCTCCCATGTAACAAAAAAAAAAAAAAGTTGTGAACAAGATCACAATCATGAGGTGACACTGGTAAAGTATATGGATGCCAAAAATATTTCTGAAAACTGTTAAAAGACCCATCCAAGAGAGTCCAGAGGCCCAATGATGGGTGTGAGTGGGACCCAATAATTTAAATGGTGAATTTAGCTTCCCGTGCCGCCGACGCGCTCACTGAAGGGAAAGACGTCCCCAACAACGAACATAGTAACCGTTACTAACTCTGCCTTACTCTCTCTATCTCTCTCATCACATAGTCCACGTTGCATTTCAGATACTCTCCATTTTCAACTTCATCTCTTCTGCACTCCAAACTGCGTCGTTTCCCACCGGTGCTTCTCCATCTCCGATCTTCACTTCACTTCACTTCACTTCACTTCCAGGTACTGTACTTTGTTTCATTTCCAAGCATGAACTTATTTCAAATCAATCGCACTTGTGTTAGAGTTAAGTTCTTCAGTTTTTCATATCAAAATTTCAACAACTTTAAAATCGCGCTAGGTTCTTCACTAATAATGTTCATTTCCTCTTTCAATAATCCAGCTTAACCTATTCACAAATCTGATTATGCATTTAGCATTTTTCTCTTTCAACTTCGCATCTCTTCGATCTCAATAGCGAGCTGCAAAACATGCACCAGTTTAACGGAGAAACAACTAAGCTTCTTTCTAATTTTGGAAAATTGCATCACTGATTGATTGGTGATAGATTTTCAGAAAAGTTAACGCGACGATGGTAGGAACGCCGGCAACAACGCCGTTGTCGAAGATTCAGAGGAGTCCGGCATGTACACCTGGCGGCGGCGATGGTTCCAAGATGAAGGAGGAGAAGATTCGAGTGACGGTTCGGATGAGGCCGCTGAACCCTAAGGAACAATCCATGTATGATCTAATTGCTTGGGAATGTTTGGATGAGCACACACTTGTGTTCAAGAATCCAAATCATGAGAGGCCTCCAGCTCCATACACCTTTGGTAGTACTCCATATTACTACTACTATCAAACTCAGTCACTATTGATTTGCATGTCGCTTGTGTTCAACATTGCTCTTTGGTGTTTGATTTTGTTTGGAAACTGAAATTTCCATAAATGACAATAAATTTAAATTTAAAATTTAAAATTTATTAGTACTCCATGGAAATTAATGAAAATGTAACCTACTTGACAGTTTGACATGCCGCAGTCAGTATTGATTCTTGTATTTATTGTTTGGATTTACTATGTTTTTTGGTACTGTATGTTACTACTAGTAGTAAATCAGAATTGAAAAAGGAAAGATTTGATTAAGAAATATAGTAGCAGTAGTTTTGAAACGGTGCATTTAATAAATTAGATTTATTAGATAGTACTACTACTTAGGAAAATATTAACCGAACTACTTAGAGAAACCTACTTACAAATCTACACATAAGATTATGACAGTTATATTTTTTTTTATTTTTTTAAAATTAAAATATGACAAGTATCAAAATCTTGTGGGTAGGTTTGTATATAGACCTCTTTATGTAGATCTCTCAATTATTTCTTACTAATTACACTGCATTAGTCTTCCAACAATAATATCTGTTTGGTTCTTGAAGAAGGATTTTAATTTTTTTAATGTATGCGAGTTTTCGTATTATAAATGAGTTAACTTTCAAAGTTTCAATGTAGACTAACCTGTGTGAGTTTCTTAACATGTGCCTAATGGCACAACGACAAAAACGCTTTTAAGAATTATCCATCTATTGTCCCCAAGTTGCAGTTATTAAAGTTGTGAGTAATACTAATATATAGCCCTATAAATCAACTTACAAATCAGTTTACAGTTTACACAATAAGAAAGTGAAACAATTTGTAGGTGGTCCGGGATCACATGGTCCAACATAATTACCATCATCTATTGTTTATTTTTTGCATTTTTTTATCTGAAAAATAGTCACATGATCTAGAACTAATTAATAATTTTTCTAAGAGCGCCACACGTATCACTTGTTAACCAACAAAAAATAAGCAAAGTTTATTTTTTGCCTGCTAGGCAAGAGGATAGCAAGTTACAAATTCTATCTTGGTAGGACATGTATTTTTATTACTATATGTATTTTTATTGCTATTAAATTGAAGTAGTTAATGGCGGGGTTACCATTATCCTTTTATTTTGGTGACGAATCTTGTATGTGTTCCTAAGAAAAGGAATTTGTTCCTTTTTCGGGGTCTCGAAGGGGCGTGGAAACACCTAAGAACTCTTGAATTGAAATGGAAAAATAGATGTAACTTCAGTTACTTTGGAAATGGTAAGATCTTTGGCGCAAGAACGCAAGAGGAGGGGTTGATCCGTATCATCTTGACTTGGTTCTGATTTCTCTATTTTTGTAAAAATAACGAGTTGGGTTCTTCTCCTACCCGTATCGAATAGAACATGCTGATCACAATCTTCTTCATGACACATGCCACTTCTTTGTTGTGTGGGTTGGTTTTGTAGGCGTATCATTTTTGGTCGTTAAATTTATGTTTCCTTTTAGTATATAGTTTACTTGATACTTAATTATTTATTATGTCAGATAAAGTTTTTGCTCCTACATGCTCAACTCAAAAGGTATATCAAGAAGGGGCTAAGGATGTGGCTTTATCAGCGCTTTCTGGAATTAATGGTAACATATTCTGAGCTAGACCTTACATTAAGATTATTTTTTCCATTTCTTTTGGACTGATTCAATAATTTTTTTTTCCTCTCAGCAACAATTTTTGCATACGGGCAAACTAGCAGTGGTAAGACATTCACCATGAGAGGCATCACTGAAAATGCTATCAGGGACATTTACCAGTACATCCAGAACGTGAGTTACTCTTGATACCAAACATTATGTCAGTTAGCACGGTAAAATGCAGTGGATGAGTATATGGCTATTTATGCTTCGGTTAACAAAAAAGAGAGAAAAGAATTGAAAGGCTATTCGTGATTTGAATCCTAGTATCCTACATATTTAATCTAATTGCAGGGTTTGATGGTAAATGCTTGCATTGTGAACATTTTGTGTTTATTTCATTCTCACAGACACCAGAAAGGGCTTTTATTTTGAGAATCTCTGCTTTGGAAATCTATAATGAGACTGTCATAGACCTTCTAAATCGTGAATCCGGTGCTCTTCGGCTTTTGGATGATCCTGAGGTATAGTTCATAGATAAAACTTATGCTGAAAGGCAAAGGAATCTTCATTTCATTGATGTATATATATTTTTGTTTTATCTTTGCATACAGAAAGGGACTGTTGTAGAAAAGCTGAATGAAGAAGTTGCTAAGGATGGTCAACATCTAAGGCATTTGATTGGTATTTGTGAAGGTAATCTACGAATCTGATTTCATTTCTCTTGTGAAGCACATAGCGAAGTTTTCTCTTTCACATCTGATGTTATCATGTTGATCAGATAATATTGCTATATTTCACTATTGATTAGGAGCCATGTTAGAGTAGAAAAATATAGCCTCGGTGTTTACTTTGAAGTTTGAACTCAATATGGGAACCCCTGATTGTTTAGTCTAACTGCAAATTACTGCTGTTCATATAAATATTGTGAATGCAGCTCATAGGCAAATAGGGGAAACTGCTTTAAATGATAAAAGCTCAAGGTCACATCAAATAATCAGGCTGGTAAGCTCAACTTCAACTAGTAATAAGTTTGATTTAAAATCTTTTAAGAAGATAATGCATGCATGTTTCAGGTTTTGATTTTGGTTAACCTTTCCATATTTCTTCTTTAGCTAATTATAATTCAGAGGTTTCTTGTATGTAGAGTGCTCTGCAATCAGTATTTATTTTGTTTTTATGTAAATATTTCAGACTGTAGAGAGCAGCCCACGTGAAAGTTCAGGGCATGTAAAGTCTTATGTAGCCACTTTGGTATGTTTTATCTGCATATTTTCAGCTAAAATTCTTGATAACTACCGTACTTAACTAGCTAGTTGTAATGTTGAGTGGTCTATAACTTCATAGAACTTTGTGGATCTCGCTGGAAGTGAACGCATCTCACAAACAAATACATGTGGAGCAAGATTGAAGGAAGGCAACCACATCAACCGAAGTCTATTGACACTTACTACAGTCATCAGGAAGCTAAGGTAGATCAATTTTATAATTTTGAAAATTATCCAGATGTGTGTGGGCAGTGTGGCTACCGTTTCTTATCATTTTTCTAATGCCAAAGAGTCGACATCACAAGTAAATTTTTTAGCAGACAAGAATCACGAGAATAGTAAAATGGTCGTAGTGATTACGTAACAAAGCTGCAGTAAAAACACCATCTATTTGCATGCAAGTTTCAGAGCTGCTCCTTATGTTTTGAATTAACATTTAACAAGCTATTGAATTAAAATGGCTAATATAACAATCCAACTCAGTTCAGCTGACAACATTTGAGGACAAGAAATGGTTTATTATAGAAATTTTATATTTTGAAATAGGGATTGATTTTTTCTGAATAGTGAAGACCTTTAGTGCCATGTAATTTTGTCAATATACAGGAGTCTGATTCTGCTTTTGGTGTTTTTTTTTGGTTTGCAGTGGTGGAAAGCGGAGTGGTCACATACCATACAGAGATTCAAAACTGACAAGAATATTGCAGTCTTCACTTGGAGGGAATGCTCGAACAGCAATTATATGTACTATAAGTCCAGCCTTAAGTCATGTGGAGCAAACAAGAAACACACTAACATTTGCTACCAGTGCAAAGGAAGTGATTAATAATGCTCGAGTGAATATGGTATGACTAGATGCTTAATTATGAATGTATACGATCTGTTTGATTGGAGAATGGATTTGTACAAAACTTTTCTACGTCCATTTTTATATTACTAAACAACTATTTATCATGAAAAAAAAACTTTTAGATAGAAGCTTGTGGATGTTGGCTAGCTTACATTATTGCAACTATGATACTAAATTTAAATTTTAGATTGCAGTTCTCCTGGTTTCGATTACTCCTCTAATTGACTAGTGGCAAAGGTTATTTGTTTAATAGAAAGTTTTTGAAATTATTGAAGAAAGTGGTGCATGCAAACTTTCATTAAAAGTATACCGTCTTTCATTTTCGTACAAGAAAATCAAAGGGCTTAATTACAGGATTTAGTCTCTCTCACTCTAGTGGCAATTCTAAGATGGAATTGTCATTGTCTAGAAACACTTATTAGTGAAATTTTTCTTTTATTCCAAGAAACCATGTTAATAAGCTTGCTGTGGATTTTCAACAGGTTGTTTCAGATAGGACACTAGTTAGACAATTGCAAAAGGAAGTTGCCAGACTTGAAGGGGAGTTACGAAGCCCTGATCTTTCTTCATCATCTTCAAGCCTAAGATCATTGCTAGCCGAAAGGGAGTTGCAAATTCAGCAGGTACAAAGTTCTGTTCTTGCTCTTAACTTTCATGTAAACTGAGTGAAGTTTACTATACTAGCCACATGATAAATATTACAATGGTGCTATTTGGTGTTCTTACATTACTCTTCCTCAAGATGGTAGATAATTTCTTCATTGCAAAACTTTAAACAGTTAAGTAAAGCATAGGAAATCTGGCAATTATTATCTATGAAATCAATGCATTTGACTTTCCCATAATCCCATTCCTTAATGGATCACAAATCCTGAGAACTAGCTTTAATTCATTTTCTTTTCTTATCAAGAAGACATGTGTGATCTGTGAAAGACACTGTCATAAACAATGTAAAAAGCCAGCTTTAATTTTGTTCAAGTCAATGGAATTTTGATAAACACAAATATGCAGATGGAAAGGGATATAGAAGATTTGAGGCGACAGAGAGACCTTGCACAATCTCAACTAGAGCTTGAAAGGAGAACAAATAAAGTACAGAAGGTATTTGGAATGATCATAGACATAGACATGTGCTTAAACTTTAATCCTAATTTATTCTTATTGTTTAACCCTAATTTATTCTTGTTAAAATAATACTATAAATTTTGCAGGGATCTAATGATTATGGGCCCTCTACTCAAGTTGTCAGGTGCCTTTCTTTTCCAGAAGAAAATGAATCAGCTATTGGTAAACACACTCCAGAGCGGAGAGTGGTAGTAGGTAGACAGGCAATGCTGAAGAATTTACTGGCTTCTCCTGATCCATCTATATTGGTCGGTGAAATTCAGAAGCTTGAGCATCGGCAGCTGCAGCTCTGTGAGAATGCAAATCAAGCACTGGAAGTTTTGCACAAAGATTTTGCAACCCACAAACTTGGAAATCATGAAACTGCGGAAACTATGTCGAAAGTACTGTCTGAATTAAAAGACTTGGTACTAGCTACCTCTACTGCAGAAGAAATTGTGACTGCAGATAAGGCGAACCTGATGGAAAAAATTACTCAATTGAATTGTCAAGGAAACACCATCGCATCTTTGGAAAAGAAGCTGGAGAATGTCCAAAAATCGATTGACAAACTAGTCTCAGCTTTTAGTACCGAGGAGACTCCAGAGAGCAAGACCCAGCTGAGAAGGAAGAAAATTCTTCCTTTCACCTTAAGCAACAGCCCCAACATGCAACACATAATACGCGCTCCATGCTCACCCCTCTCCTCTTCTTGTAAAGCAATGGAACATGACATTGAGAATAGGGTACCTCCAGACAACAATATTACCTTCTCTAACAGTGATGCATTTGAAAGCTTACATAAAGATACTCCAAGAAAGGACGAACAAAGTTGTAATGCTATTTTATCACGGGAAGGAAGCCCAGCAACAGGGCGAACGAAGTCAGTGAATGTGAAGAAGATCCAAAAAATGTTCAAAAATGCTGCTGAGGAGAACATTCGGAGCTTCAGAGTTTATATTACCGAGTTAAAAGAACTAGTGGCCAAACTGCATTACCAGAAGCAGCTTCTTGTTTGCCAGGTAGCATTTCATGGTTGAGTTATGCACATTATGGTCTAGCTTATATGTTACGACGAATATAGAATCTGTTCTTAGTTTTAGTGATAATTTTAGTTATTTCTAGTGTCGTAGTACATCTTCTGAATTCTGTACTAATGAGAAACTCATGGCGATGAGTGTATTGGCCATTTAATGGAGCTCAAGTAATTTAATTCCTTTTTGTGTGTTTTTCTTTGAAATGTATTGTTTAGATACCCATGATTTTTCTTGTTTCACCTCACCAAGGTATTAGACATTCATTAATCTTAATAACATGTAATATAATACTGATGTTGATACTTCTTTCCCTTGTACAAGTTTAGGTTCTGGAGCTTGAAGCAAATAAGTGTGTAGATGAACCAACAGATATGGTTGATCGTTCTCCCTTATCATGGCACATAATGTTTGAACAACAGAGAAAGCAGATTATCATGTTATGGCATTTATGCCACATTTCTCTGGTGCACCGTACACAATTTTATCTTTTGCTAAGGGGAGATCCTTCCGATCAGATATATATGGAAGTTGAACTTAGAAGATTGACATGGTTGGAACAGCACCTGGCAGAGCTTGGGAATGCTAGTCCAGCACTTCTAGGTGATGACCCTGCAAGTTCTGTTTCAGCAAGGTATGGTCTTTGATAAATTCCTTCTACGTCGAATGACTTACATAATGCTAGTTTGAGTAGTGTCACTGCAAAATGTTCATTTCAGAAAATTCAATCAGAGCCTACGACTTTTGTACTATGAACTGGGAATGATATTAACCTTTGTTGTTCATTTTATATTGTCAAATACAGCATCAAAGCTCTGAAGCAAGAAAGAGAGCACCTAGCTAAGAGGGTTAGCTATAAACTAACAGCAGAGGAGAGAGAACTGCTTTATGCAAAATGGGAAGTTCCTCCGGTAGGAAAACAAAGAAGGCTGCAGCTTGTGAATAAATTGTGGACTGACCCTTATGACATGCAACATGTACAAGAAAGTGCAGAAATCGTAGCAAAGCTCATCGATTTCTGTGTATCTGATGAAAATAGCAAGGACATGTTTGAATTAAACTTTGCAAGCCCTTCTAACAAGAAAACATGGGCTGGCTGGAACTTTATATCTAATCTTTTGAATTTTTAACACGATATTTAATGTTGTTCCTCATTTGTAGTTTATAGTTTATCAAATACGTGCTGTTATTGTTATATGTATTATGTAGTTTACAAGTTGCGTTGTTGAGCAAGAAAGATGGTTATTTTAGCATGCAGAATTGCAGACAGTAATCGAAAACAATGGCATATATTTTAGGGCTTGGACTCGTGCAGAATTGCGATGCATCGATAAAGTATTTTTCTTGACATCAAGCCTAAGAAAAATCTGGCTGTCTATCAACTATTTTGGGTCTTGTAAGTAAAAGATTAATACAGTACTTTTAAGAATTTGTTTAATCTCAGCTTTAATGATTGAGTTAAAGTTAATGATAAAAAGTTAAAGATAAGAATTTTGGGTCATGAGGCGGCCATGCACAACACCACTGCACAATCAGTCAATCACCATGTCACAATGCCGCGAACTCGCTCGTGGACAGTCTCAGCGCTATAAATAAGATGTGAGATGTCTTGCACAACAATATTCCAGAGGAGTGTGAGACTGCGAGGGTAAAACATACTATATTACTATTACAGCAGTAATTGTGGATAGAGTTCTATCGTCTATGAAAAACTTACTTTGTTGAGGTAAAACAAAACATACTTGATAATCTTTTTGTTGGGGAGAGAATTAATATTCGGCTAAAAAGTATTTTGATGGAAAAAAAAATAAAAATTTTGAGAGCAAAGTCTCAACTTTCATTTTTCTTGAAGCTTAAAAAAAAAACTTTATTTTTTTTTAAAAAAAAAACCTTATTTTTCTTGGTGCATCCATAAGCTTTATTGTAATGGAAATATTTTAATTAACTGTTATTTTTAGAGAGAAATAATTGTTTTCTTGCAATTTTTTTGTTTAATGAAAACTTTTTTTTATTGGCTATTGCTAAGAAAAATAGCTTGCTTTTTTTTTTGGGTCCGTATTCGAAAAATAGCTTTTTTTTAACATAGTGTTGTGCAGAATTTTTTTTATATTGCCATCTAATTATTATATCTTTTCCGGACATAAGCTAAAAATATTTAATTCTCACATTTACTATTTGGTATAAAAGTTGTTTGCTATTTTCTCCTATTTATTAGAATATAATATTTGAAGAAGTTTCATTTATATATTTGGTCTAAATTTGATTAGAAAAAAAAAGTATATCAAACATTATACATTATAAAATGACATTTTTAGTAAAATTTCCCATTCCTATACCACTCATAAAAAAAAAAAAATATTCGTATCACATTTTAAAGATTTTTAGATATATTTTCATTTTTTATATTCTCACATGAGATTCTCATAAACTCTTAGTAGGCTTGTAGAAATATACATTTTATATTGGTCTATACTCTATCCAAATTAAACTTTTTATTCAGTTTTTATTTTATTAAAGGTTTATTTGATCGAACTGAAGATAAAAAGCTAAAAAAAAAATAAAATTAGTAAAGTGATATTGGAAATGAAATCTATTACTATTATTCAAATATTAAATCTTAAATTTGTAATGTAATGTAAAAATGTTATTTTAAACCTTAGGTTGAGGTTAATAATTTTTTTTTAAAATAAAAAAAACTCAAGTTTTTATTCGTCCCTTCTTCCTTCCTTCTTTCTTTGGAAACAAACCTAAACCTAACGAAAGAAAGAAAAGGGTTGTGGTTGTGAGAAGTGAGAAGGAGGCTCTCTAACGAAAGGAAAACCCTGCTGCTGCTGTCCCCTCTGAGAGAAAAGAGAAATGGGAAGAGAAAGAGAGTCCCCAACCACGACGCAGCAAGGTTACTCTGTGGAGCAGCTCGTTGCCCTTAATCGCTATAATCCCGATATTCTCCCTGATCTCGAAAACTATGTCAACGACCAGGTACCTACGCTTCTTTCTCCCTTCCTCAATTTCCCTATTATTATTATTATTATTATTATTTTTTCATATTTATAATTTTCGTTATTTCCCTTTCGCAATTGTTTTTTTTTTTATTACCAGGTTTCATTACAAACATACAGCTTGGAATCAAATCTGTGCCTCCTTCGCCTCTACCAGGTTTTTTATTTTTTATTTTAATTTTTCGGTTTTAACATCAATGCTCCCTCATAGAATTGATTTATAGGTTAGATTTAATAAATTGTTTTTTTTTTGTTTAAATCTGTTATTATTTAATGCAGTTTGAACCCGAGAAAATGAGTTCTCAGATTGTAGCTCGCATATTGGTTAAGGTGTGGTTAACCTATTTTTTTTGGCTGAGTTCCTTAATCTGTTATTACTTTTGATTAAGATTAAGAGCCACTTAATTAACAAAAAACAATAATTTAGATAGTGAATGTTGTCGTCACATGCTTTTTTTTTGTTTGTTTTTCTGAACAGGCTCTCATGGCAATGCCGGCTCCAGATTTCAGCCTGTGTCTCTTTTTGATTCCAGAGCGTGTGGTATATATAATCATTCTTTCCAGCAAAATTATTCTTTTTTTTTTGTTTGTAGCAGTGCTTCTTGTTCTCATAACTTGATATTTGAATGATTGAGTCGTTCGTGCTAACCTTGTTTTAATAAGTGCATTTTTACAATTTTATGATTTTTACCTAATTAACCTTGAATAATTCATGGAATTCTTGTCAGTCTCCAGTTTTATCTGGTCTTTTAGAAATATCGTATTTGAATTTGGCTAACTGTTTCAGTGGTGGCGCATTTGCTTATTATTAAAGCGTGACATTTTATTTTTTTTCTTATTTATTTTTTGTTTGCTATGTTTCTTAGCAAATGGAGGAGCAGTTCAAGACACTGATTGTTCTGTCTCACTATTTGGAGGTATGTGTCAGCTTTAGTTGTACAAGGGTCAAATTTGTTGTTTGAAATTAGGAATTAATCCATCTATCTTCTTCAGACCGGAAGGTTTCGCCAGTTCTGGGATGAAGCATCAAAGAATCGTCATATTGTTGAAGCTGTGCCTGGTAATTTATTTCTTATCGATGGAGCTTATTAGCTGTTATTGACCAATGAGCTTTGAAGAATGTAACTAGTAGAATTCGTACAGTTTTTAATTTGGAAACTTCATTGCTGCTTAGTTTAATTATCCTCTATCTGGTTAATTGGGTGGTGTCACTTGGTAGCCTCATGGTTCTTATTGTTATGAAATTAGGGGAATTCCATATGCAACCGAGAATTTCTACATGCACCTATACAAATTTTCGTATAGGCTATCTGAAAGTGTATTTTTTCCATTTTAGGATAGGCTATCCGAAAATACCGTTGGATAGTCCATTTATCATACGTTTGAAAGTAATTCCTGGGTGTGAATAGACCCTGAAATTAAGCATATACCATACATTTTACCATATATCTTGTACAGAATATACCTGCTTTGATCTAATGCACTCTTTGTTGTGTGCTGCTATTATCGCTTTGGTGGAAATAAGTGAAGATCTCGACTTATGTTTATATGGGGCTGTTGTTCTTCTTGTTTAGTGTTGACACAGATCGAGCCTCATACTTCCATTAATGCATGCGTATACACTAGCCTAATTATAAATCAATTGCAGGATTTGAGCAGGCAATTCAAGGCTATGCAATTCATGTCCTTTCCTTGACTTACCAAAAGGTTCCTAGAACTGTACTTGCTGAGGTATGCTTGCATTTTTGTCTATTTCAAGGCATTGGTTCATTTCTTATTGGTCAAATTGTTTCATCTGCAGCTAGTAGCTACTAGCTCAAAGCCCGCTAAATCTATTCTCTTATTTGCTAGTTTAACCTATGTTTGATGTGATGCATGCATGAATAAAACAATGGTCCCAAGATTCATGGCTACAATCCTCTGTTTTTTCTTTAGAATTTAAATGGTTCATGAAATTGTTGGCATCTTGTTGAGGGTTTAGGGGGATGGGCAGGTTCTATGGAAATTGTGTCTTTATGTTTTTCATATACATGTATGATTGTCAAAGAGGAAGTTTCTTGACTTTTTACTTTTCCGTATTAGACAATTTATTCTGTGTGAAACTCACAGGCTATCAACATAGAAGGTGTATCCTTGGACAAATTCCTCGATCACCAAGTAGCCAAATCTGGTTGGGCTCTTGAGAAAGGCAGCCAAGGAAAGGGTCAACTCATTGTCCTACCTAGAAATGAATTTAATGACCCAATTTTGAAGAAAAACACTGCAGACAGTGTACCGTTGGATCACATTACCCGCATCTTCCCTATTCTTAGTTGAATTTTCTCTGGAGGACACTGTATTTTCTTTTTTCAAAAGGCGGTATGCAAATGTGAGATCAGTTGCATTGCAACATCTTCACTTTCCTTTGGATGCAAACTAGTGGGACAGCTGCTGTAGTTTACTCCTGTTTTGCTTTTTTGTTTGAAAAGGATTTTGTTTTACTATGCTTTATTCTTATTGGAGACTAATTTGTTGAACATATAGTTTCTTCTCTTGTGCATTTATAATTGTTTTGACTAGTTGGGAGAGGGTATGAACGCATGCAAGAACATATTTATTAGGAGTATCATGTTATAAAGTTTTCTAACGATTAAACGTAGGTTAACATGGAGCGAGGAAAGAAATCTACTTATGATTAATGAAACTTACACTTGTGTGGATGATATGTCCTGTGGCCAATTTAAGCTCGTGACACGTTTCTTTATATCTTGTGTTGAATATTTCCGTGGACCAATTTAAGCCCCGTAAGTAACTAAACTTATTGGTGAAATAGTTCATGATAAATATACTATGTAAGTAGTTATTTTTTGTCATTTTGTGGTTAGCGAAAAGTTAGCTTAGAGGGGCAATTGTTTTTGAAGAACTGTTCCAGTTGTTAATCTTCTAAACACGAATAATTATCCTTCGTAGCCATCATATTTCTCTCAGACAATATATATTGATCTACCTTTCCACGGAATTCAGGGTGTAGTTTTCATATCATTTTAAAAATAATGTAATTGAAAGTTGAACCTACGACTATGTACGTGCTTACCGATGAGTGAAATTTCTATATGCAACGTGTTTTGTTTTGTTTGGTTGTGCCTACAGGAACAACTTATATTAAGGGAGAGAGGGCTAGATGCCACAATGAAGTTATGATGCAAAGTGAATAATAACATGATTAGGGTAGAGAGATGAGTGTAACACTGCAACTGGAAGTGAGTAAAGACCTGAGAGGTATATAGAACCACATCATTTGTGTGTATTGTGTTGAATTTGGGTCAAATATCATTTGTGTATTGTGTTGAATTCAAATCCATAAAACAATGTCTTAGCCGATTTGAGATGAAGCATTAAAATTAAAGTGTTATTATCATTCCATGTTTTCATGTTTTCATATGTATTGTTGTTTTAGGTTTTTATTTTATTTGAGTATTTTTCAGAAAGTATATTATTGTTTTATGATTTTCAAACGTGTTCAAATCTTCCTTTCTAATTATATCCTTATTTATTGTTTTCAAAATGCAAAAAAAAAAAAATTTAATCTCAGATTAAGGTAAAAAAATAAATTAAATTTCTTAAAAATGATATATTATGTTTATGTTTGTGTACTTAAGGAAGAATACACTAAATTATTAGGAAAAAAATATGTGATTTATTAATAGTGAACAAAACAATGATACAAATATGTATAATTTCTATTTATAATTAATAATTAATGAATTGCATTAATTGCATTAGTTTATAAAGATTTTTTCTTAACTACAATATCATAAATAAAGATAATTTAATCAAAATATAATACTAAAATTTTACTTCAATTAATAATTTCTTAATATTTATACATGAATTTTAAACAACAATACACATAAAACACTGATAGAATATTAAAGAGTTATCACCATTCTTGAAATGTCTTGATGCTAGGATAACTATAATAATTTGAAATGTCATAACACCACTATAATATTGCCGTCCTAGGATAACTAAATCTGTAAGGTTTTAACAAGTAATTATATTTTCTACTTCGTCCTCTCAAGTAGCCGTCGCTAAGAAATTTAGATGACACGTAAAGTTCACATTTACGTCCATCGTTGAATATGCCTTAATTTATTTAAGAAAATTCAGATACAATAATTACACATTTTATACAAACTACAGTAACTAGTAATAATAATTATTCACTTTAATTTATTTATACTACAATAACCAAATAACCAATCGCGTTTGCAAATTGCAATTCCCATGCTTCTTAAAAACAATAATTTCACACTGCTATTACAGATACACGTATTTATTATTTATTATTTTTTAACATGTGGACGGAGCCTCACACATTAAAATCGAATTTATTTTTTCCTTATACTATTATTTTTTGAATTTGATATTGTGGTTTTGATTTATTCTTCGGATCTGAGCTTGCATCTCTCTTTCATTGAGATAGAAATTAAATTTATTTATATATATTAAATTAAAATCCATAAATAAATAAAAATAAAAATAAAAAATCGAATCAATAATTAGCAGCTCTTGTTCCTGCACCCGTGGTTTCAACCTTTTTGTTCTCAAATCTTCTTCTTCTTCTTCTTCTTTCCCCTTTTCAATCTTCACCCAATTTCTGTGCTTGATCTTCTCCTCATACCCATTTCCTTCTAAAGATTCCATTTTCAATTTGCCCACACGCTCTTTCTCTCTCTATATTTCACCCTCTCCAATATTTAATATCCCCATTCATAAGCATAAAAAGAAGAAAAGTTGTAATTTTTATTTCTGGGGTGTTAATTTTTTGGATCTGTGTATGCTGTAGCTTTAGTAAGGATTAGTGGGTCGTTGTTGTTTATAGCAGAAGGTAGGTGTAGTAGTTAAGAAAAAGCGGTGTAAGTGAAGGTTTTGGTGTTTTTTTTCTTTTCTGGTTGAGGAAGGGTGGTGGAGCTGAAATTATAAACAAAGATTCATAATTTAGAATCAGTTTTCTTTTGTTTTTTGGGTATATAATGCTGTATCTGAAGCTGCCTAGAGTTCAATATATGGGTTTGGATTTTTGGGCTGTGGTGAGTGTTATGTTGTTGCATTTTGATGGTGATTTTGAATTTTGGTTGTAAATAAATTTTTTTGGTAGGGTTTGGAATTTGCATGCCATTTTGATTAGTTCCCTCTGAGCCTGAGGCTCGGGGGATCTGAACAGCATAAAGAAAAAGAAAAAAAAAAAAGAGTTATGGCATCTTCAGAGAATGATTCTTCTCATCACTGTACTTCTGTTTCTTCTGATGAGACCCCTCTTCCTCCACCTCCTTCTCATGCTGCTGCTGCTTGTATGCACAAATTTAGGCTCTACGAGACTCGATCGGTAATGCGCTTTTTTATCTCTTACTCTCTACCATTAGCTGTTGTGAGATCTCTTTGATTTTTGTTATGTGAATATGATTAGCTTGTTCTGTTTTTGTAGAAAAATTTATATATTCTTCTATAGTTTTAGACTATATACTACAGGTAAAAAAATGTATTATTAGTGAACTTGCTTCTTGTTCATATTCATATAAGTGATCAACATCATGTACTTTCGAGGGATCTTAGTATTTTAGTGCAATTATTATACTTATACATCACTCATCTTCACAAAAGTGGCTCTTAATCTTGATGTTGGAAAATTGAATGCTTTTAGAAGTAACATTAAACCTGCTAGTCTCCCAATGAGTTGGATTGTTTGCATGATAAACTTCAATACATGTTTCTAACTTTTCTAACTTTGTTGTTTTATAATATAAAAATCAGTTTGATAGAGTGGAAAGAACTACTTAACTTTGCATCTGAATGTGATTTTGATATATTTGCATTAATTGTCTATGTTGATGCTTTTTACCTTAAAGTGAGATTTACCATTTGTCTTAACTTTTAACTTTGAAAGTGGGTTTCTCCAGCTTCTCTTCATGCTTTAGATGCTTGGCTGTATGAAATTTCATCCCTGTGTATGTTTATACTAAACTTGAGATATATTTGAGAAATATTGAGTTTTAAGATTGGCCACTTTGTTGAAGTTGCTGTGTTTGTCATGCATTTGTGCCTTTCTTTTATTTAAAATGTATTTTTACCTTGTGCATTTGTTTTTATGTTTTGTGCCACAGAATTTTTACATGATAGGAAGGGACAGGAGCAGGACATTTTGGAGAGTGCTAAAAATTGACCGTCTTGATCCTGCTGAGCTAAACTTGCGTGAAGATTCCACCACATATACAGAGAGTGAATGTTCTGATCTGTTGAAGCGGATACATGAGGGGAACAAGTCCACAGGTGGACTAAAATTTGTTACAACTTGTTATGGAATTGTTGGTATGTAGATCCGCCCATAATGTTTTCTCCAGCTTCCTGCTGACAAGTTACCAGTCCTTATCTTGATATGCTGCCTGCTTTCTTGCTTTTAGGGTTCATCAAATTCTTGGGGCCTTACTATATGCTTCTTATCACTAAAAGAAGGCAAATAGGTGTAATATGTGGTCACAATGTATATGCTGTCTCAAAGAGTGAGATGATTCCACTACCAAATTCTTCGGCTGGGTCTAACATCTTCAATTCTAATAATGAAAACAGGTCCTCATAATCTCCCTTATCATATCAGTTGCACTTCTCATTGAAAGCATCTACTATTTCATATTATTTATATATATTCATTTTGAATGCTGATCTTTCCACCATTTCCTTTTACCATTTAATCATAAAAATATTAATTATAAACATATAACACTTCATTTTGAAGACTAATATCTTTCCACTGTTTCCTTTAACTATTTAAAACAAAAAATCACTGTTTTGTTCCTATATACGGGCATCTCTACTTAATTTTCATTTTCCCTTCCTCTCTCCCAATTCTATATTATTTCTATTCTCCTCTGCTCATATTTCTTTAAAATTAGTACTGGAAATTGCATGTAAAAATCAGATGATTATATCACTTCTGTTTGACTTGAATATAAAAAAATATGTTTGCAAAGTGCACAAACATTTGTGAAGGATAACTTAACTTTGATTAGGTTTTGTTATTGATGAAGTATGGTGCCATTTTGAGGTGCTAGATTGTTCTGATTCTTAATGTCATCCTTGAATTTAAACACATAAGTTTGGACTTCTGCCAAAATTTCTTTTGTTCTTAATATTGTCTGGTTTGGTATTGATTATATTCTTTTTTCTTTGATTTTTAGATACAAGAAGCTCCTATGCACGGTCGACCTCACAAAGGACTTCTTTTTCAGCTACTCATACCACATTATGCGTAGTCTTCAAAGGAACATGTGTGATAACGAGACAGGCCAAGTCCTTTACGAGACCATGTTTGTCTGGAATGAATTCTTGACTCGAGGGATTAGGAGTCACCTCCAGAATACTCTTTGGACAGTTGCACTAGTATATGGCTTTTTTAAGCAGGTAAGGTTAAGTCACTGTTGGAATGTGTTGGATACTGTATTCATTGATTGAATAATCTTGTTAGTTGTTACATACCTTGCTTATTTACAATTTACTAGTATTCCCTGCTTTGTTGAAGTAATTTGTTATCCTGCACTTGAATATCTGATGTCTATCTGGTGGCTTCATTAGGACACGCTTACGATATCTGGACGGGAGTTCATACTCACTCTCATTGCGAGACGATCACGTCATTATGCTGGCACTAGGTCTGTGAACTTCATTCTATTTTCTTTCCTAGCACATTTAAATGCATCAAGTCATTTTTCTGTGTGATTATATGCTGGGTGTGCTTCTGCTGGTTATAAATTTATAATTTGACAATGTTATATGCTACTTAGCTAGTCTATCAAAGTGCCTCCTCTCGTGATAATATGCTTTTTGTGCTGAGGATGTGGTCCATATATACAGTCATTCTTAAGTCACATTTTGAATTGTCACAGTGCCTTTGAAGTTTGAATATAACATGGTATATGATATGGAATGACACATGGAATAATCTATCTTTCATGTTCTGGTGGTGGGATACAACTCTGTTTTTTCATTTGGGTGTTGATAAAACGAGAAGAGTTGGACTAAACACAAAATCTTTGGTATATTAAATAATTTGTTAGCTGCTCACTTACTATGAGTAGAAACTTGAAAGCATCAAGCATCATGCAAAATTTTCAATCCAAGTAAAAAAAAAAGAACAGGTAATACAATGTTGAAAGTTTTAAGAATGGTAGGAATTGTTTAAAATCAGAAATGATGGATAAGTATTTGCAATGATGAATGATGATATGTGTGACTTATGGCTTCAATTATTTGATGACGAGTTTTGCTATATTGTACTGTGTGAAAACTGGCGAAATCAATTAATGACCAATCAAATCAAGTGTTAGCTGACCAAACATGGGTAGTAAAAAAGCGAACAAATATACATAAGTTACCAATTATTCGTGAGCTTGGCACAGAAATTGTTTTGCACTAATAATCTTTTCCCCTATGATTATGTCTAGGTACTTGAGGCGAGGTGTTAATGAGAAGGGCAGAGTAGCTAATGATGTTGAGACAGAACAAATTGTGTTTGAGGATGTTCCGGAAGGTCTTCCAATCCGAATAAGCTCTATTGTCCAGAACCGTGGTTCAATCCCTCTTTTTTGGTCACAGGAAACTTCTCGTCTAAATATTAAACCAGATATTATATGTATGTCTTCCCATTTCATGGATATTGTGACATTTGCGGAGTTATTTTTCTTGTTCCTTCTCTACTTTAGTGTCACAGTGTCCATATATTTGCTTATGCATAACTTGGTTTTCGCCAGTGTCAAAGAAGGATCAGAATTATCAAGCCACCAGACTTCACTTTGAAAATCTTGCGAAAAGATATGGGAATCCCATAATAATTTTGAATTTAATAAAGGTAATTTTCTTTTTCTTTAATATCTTTGTTATAATATAATATTTGCTAAAAATAAAAAGAGTGTGGTATTATTATGGTAATGAATTGTACTGTTATATGTTTTGTTTCATTTGTAATGAGATTCTTGGGTGATTGATATTGTTTTTTTCTTTATTTAAAACAGACCCATGAGAAGAGGCCTCGTGAGTCCATACTTCGCGCTGAGTTTGCTAATGCCATAGATTCTATTAATAAAGATTTATCCGAGGAGAACAGGCTTAGGTTCCTTCACTGGGATCTGCACAAACATTTTCAGAGGTTGGAGTCCTTTATATTATCGTTTTATCCTTCTAGCAAAATACCATGTGTGTTCTGAGTATGGTGATTAAAAAATAAGCTCTCTTTTCTGCTTCCAGCAAAGCTACAAATGTCTTGCTGCTTTTGGGCAAAGTGGCTGCGTATGCCTTGACATTAACTGGTTTTTTCTATTGCCAAGTAACACCAACCTTGAGTCCAGAAGATTGTTTAAAATTGGCATCTACAGAGTAAGTTTCTTATTTTGCTTCAAATTTTCGGTTACTGTTCTCAATGTTTTAAGATTCACTGTATATACTTAAACTCGTGTAAGATATGAACAGTGATATAAACTTTGCCACACCAGTCTCCGTCAAAAAAAAAAAAACTTTGCCGCAGAATAAACCAAGCAGTATTAATAAAAACGCAGTTAATGCTGGTTGGAGAGTCGGATTATATAAATTTCTTACACTGGTATTTGTTGTTTACTGATGTTAAGTTTTGCATTCAGGGATGTTGATAAGGGAATCTTTTCAACAACTAGACATGATGATGACAACAATGAGGATACTAATAATGTAGAGAGGAAACCTAGTGAAGGAAACAATGTTTCCAATGGAGATCATTCTGTCCAACGACCAATGTTGCAGAAGGGGGTGCTCAGGACTAATTGCATAGACTGCTTAGATCGCACAAATGTTGCACAATATGCGTATGGGTTGGCTGCTCTTGGCCACCAGCTCCATGCTCTGGGAGTTATTGACCACACAAGAATTGACCTCGACGATCCTGTAGCTGAAGACTTGATGGGGTTTTATGAGCGGATGGGAGACACACTTGCACATCAGTATGGTGGTTCTGCTGCACACAACAAGGTGATTTGTAGTTGCGAGGCTTGTTAATTTGTTTCAGTTTTTAGATTTGGGAATTAATATTTTTGCTACATCATTTTCATTCTTAAATTATCTTTGAAGCCATTTCAAGGGTTTTCTATAAATTTTGTCATTGGGTTTAAATTTTGTGGTGAATGAGATAATCTCAACCCTATTACTTTTTTTAGGGATAAAGAAAAGATACCTCTTTTATTATTAATTAATAATCACCCACAGAATGTTTTAGGGTTATCCACGTTCACAGTTTGTAGCTGTCTGATAATGTTATCTGAGCTGGATGGCATACAGTAACCTTGTTAGCTTTCTTATTGGTTCTGTGAAAGTGGACTTATGTATTCCATCTGTCATTTTTAAAGAAGTTTGGCAACTTTGACACTGTGACCCATGATATTCATCATCATGCATAGTGTAGGTAGTAGTAGAGGTAATTTTGCTTTCATGAGAATGAGATTGGTCGACATTTAGATTCTTCTTTATTTATTTAGATTCTTCACTGTTAAATGTTCAGAGTAGCAGTGACCATGGGATTTGCTTGACATTGTTATACAAATGGATTTTTACATTGTTATAATATAACTGTTCTCTAGCCTTTTCTGATTGCCCTTTTCTTTAACCTCTTTTCTATGTAGATATTCTCTGAGAGACGGGGCCAATGGAGAGCTGCCATACAGTCTCAGGAGTTTTTTAGGACTCTTCAGCGCTATTACAGCAATGCATACATGGATGCTGTGAAACAAGATGCAATTAATGTGTATGTGCTGCAATCATGCATTTCCTTATTTTTTTTTTCCTATGTGCTTCCAAGTTATAGTATTTCCAGTGGTTGGATTCATAGCATCTCTGCTCTCTCATTGTTCTTTTCTTCTTCTGTTCTCTATCTCCCGGTGCGTGATAAGTTAACTGCCTTGTGACTAGGAGGTCACACGTTCAAACCCTAGAAACAACCACTCTGTTTGCCAGGGTAAGGTTGTGTACATCTACCCTCCCTAGATCCCACCAAGTGGGAGCCTCGTGCATTGGAGATTGGGCCACTTTTTACTTTTTTTTTTATTTTTTTTTTGTAAAACCTCTATCTCTCTTACAGTTTTTGTTTTGGATAAAAGTAATTTGTCTTAGACAATAAGAAGGATTACATAGCAGGATTAGGAATCCTCCAAAAACATTGCAAATAAAAAACCAAACTGTGTCAATGCAACAGAGTTTTCCAATCCCTCTGCACATCTTATTATCCTTTGGCATTGTATCAGTTTTTGTGAAACTATTTTTTGGTGAATTGTGCATTTGTAAAGTTTTTTGGTGGTGTTAACTGATTATTCTTTTCTACTATTGATGAGATGATCTTCCTATTTTATTGTGTCAGATTCCTAGGGCACTTTCAGCCACAGCAGGGGAAGCCTGCTCTATGGGAGTTGGGTTCGGATCAGCACTTTGATGCAGGGAGACTTGGAGACGACGATACAAGGTATTTGAATGTAACTTATATAATATTCCTTTTGCTTTTTGATCCTCTATGAATTGGACTTTGATTGAAAATCTAGGAGTGATGCAATACTCTTTTATTTAGAAAGTCAGAGCATTTTACTCACAACCTTGAAAAGCTCATTATAAACCCGAACTTAAAACTGACCCTCGCCCTTTGAGCAGATCCAATCCTAGCTATCTAAAGTAAATTGAAAAAGAAAAATCCTCTTAACTAGAAATAAGTGATAGAAGTATATGCTCACTTTTCTGTGTTCTACTTGGAAAGAATTCCCATGACTAATAGGAACTTTACTTCGGGTTTTGCCCTGGGGATAACTGCATATCGTTATATAGACTCGATAAAAAAAATATCATGATAACTTGAAGCATGTATAGTATACTTTAAAAGCAGCTTGTGTGGTAATTCTGGAATTTGTTTGTTTAGGTCATTTTTCAAAAGATCCTTCTCAGATGGAAACATTCTTCATGACAGTTCCACTCCTATGTCAGCCCCAAATGTCAAGCATGAAAAATCTCCAAGCAAAGGTTTGCCAGATCGACCAAATGAGGGAGGCAAGGTTTATAGTGAGTCATCACCTGAAATATCTACTACTGAAAGTGACGTATCATTTTCAAGGTTTGTACTCTATAAATCTTAAAAATTATTCTGTTTTGAAGTATACCGGAGAGATTGTCAATTTATCATTTTATGCATTTTCTTTCTTTTTTACTTCATGTATATTTAATTTATATTTAGGATTTTCTTAAACTCCCGCCATTAGGGATAAGGATAATCACCCAAAAATAGATGTTGTCTTGTAAAACTAAAGATTTAACAAACTTTTGAATTCTTCAACGCATCATTTCTTATAAAATTTATTCACTTTTGGGAAGGGTTGGGGTTAAGAAAATCCTTATATTTATTAGCCATGGGTTACCTTATTCTAGAACAAGATTTTTATGCCTTTGCAGGGCAGGCCTTTTTATGTGAGAACTTTTGTTAAAAACTAAGTGGTTAATGTTCTTGTTTTGTGGAAGATCTGAAAAACGATTCTATTTAAGAGAGACTTTTCTTTTCTTTATCCTCTGCTTTGTTTGTATATTAAAATGCCCAATTGCAAATAACCATAATTTCTAATTTGTAATCTAATTGTGTCAATGACTCAATGGGCTCAGGCTGTGGTTGGTGTGTGTTAGAAGATTGTATTGCGTGCTAAGATGATGACCTGTTCTGCCATTTGCTGCTTCATTTTGCCCATCTAGACCATAAGTGAATGATATGCAATTCATTTTTTGTGTAGGTATACTCCCTCAATGCCTCGAAGACAGCTTTTTGGAGACATGCAAAGGGTTGAAGGTGATCATATTTACTATTCTGAGCATGGAGATTCGTTCAGCTGCTCCAACTTTGTTGACCTGGATTGGCTGTCGTCTTCAGGAAATTCATGTGAAGAAGAGCCATTCGAGAGGTAATGCTTTGTAACGTTGACATTGTAAAAGTACCTAGCAAGAATATTTTTTTTGAAAGAGAATTTTAGTGGGGAATATGCATTGGCAACAGAATGAGGAATATTTCCTTGATTCTGGTCATGTATTTTTTTATTCAAAAAAAGTGTTTATTTTAGCGGCTTATTTGCACTTACTGCAGGTCATCATCAATTACCACCTCTCCAATTCCCGGGCTTTCTTCAGAAAATATTGTCAGTGGAGTGATAGTGGGAGAAACAACTCCCTCTACTAGTGATATAGGTGGCTCCAGCCAGAAGGTACCATCCCTTCTGACATAGCATATCAATTAGCTTGCCTGCTATAGATTCATTGTACCTGTGATGCAACACATTGAATCTTATAGTTTTCCATACCAGTCTACATTTACTAGAAGCAATATATGTTATTTGTTTTAGTTGAAACAAACAGCAAACCGTTTAGGATGTTCTTGGTCTAGTAAGATTAGGTTTTACTTTGATATGATAAATTAAAAGATGAAGTATTTTGTGCTTGTCAAGAAACAATCTGTCACACCAACGTGGGGTTGGTCAAGTGGTAGCTCACTTGATCCCTTGACCAAGTGGTCTCGAGTTCGAGTCTTGGGTATGGAGCAACCCCCGCTGGAAGACCCCTACCGCTTAGTGCGAGCTTAGTTGGTGCGGACCGGGTGAGTTGGATTCTGGGTAAACCAGATCCGGGTACCGGTTGATGCACACCAAAAAAAAGAAACAATCTGTCACCATTCATTTAGGATCTGCATGAGTTTTATGTCAGTTCAAATTCCGTAATTTAAATGTGTCTGACTTTCTAAATTACTTTGGAGCACGTTTTTGTAAACAACTTAATTAAGCCCTTATTGAATAAGCTTGTTTGAAATAAGCTAAACATAGCTTATTTGATAAGCTCATATCAATAAGCTAAAAAGAGCTTATATAATGGTAGCTTATTTTCGTAAGCTGTTCTCATAAGCTCAAATAAAACTCCATAATCTCTTCCGAAGGCCCCATTAATCTCATGTTAGAATTATCATACTAATTCCATTTGATATTCTCAGGGACGGGAGCCAACTGAACCAGAAATATCGTACGAGAACGCACGATCTGATGTTCCAGAGGATTTTCCAGATACTTTTGTACAATGGGTGAATTATGGGCAGACACTCTGCCATTGATCATCTCCTTTGCACTAATATATAAAATCCACATTTTGTATAATCGACTACTACTTTGGCTTGGTCTAGTGATGCTGATTAGAACAGACTAGAGAGAGAGTTTTATCATAAGGAAGCCGGTGAACGAAAGAAACAGAAATTTGAGTAGGTGTGGCCATGCAGCATCAATCCTGTGTTGAAAAACTTGATCAAATCCTCAAAGCATAGTAGAAAAGAGTATATAGCAAATGGTTGTAAAATTGTTCTGTCTCTCTTCTTTCTCTGTTTTTCATTTTTTTTTGTCACCAGTTTATGATCATAGAAGGTGCACTTGTAAATATTGTTACCCTGCTTGTGGGAGCTCCACTTCTAGAATTGCAGATAATTGATTCATTTAAGTAACTTTGCAACTAAAAAAAAAAAATTTAAGTAATTTTCCTTATTTTTTATGTTCAATTCATGCCTTCCAGTTCTTTAAATTTTTCCTTTCCCATTTTGTAGTTGTTTTTGTTTTTCCTTTAGTTCACGGTATGTCAACTCAAGGGCACCGGTATGTGCTCAAGCTCACAATATGTAAACATCTCTAAAAACTGTTAGGAGTAATTGAGAATGTATCAATTAGTACTTGAGACTCATTGTTTTGGAACTTCTATAAGTGCCAGGGAATATCACCCCTTAGCCAAAGTCTATTGAATGCTGTCAGGGACCAACTAATTCAAACTCTATATTATAAGATATATTACAAGTGTCTTTCTAATATATGTACCAAATGCCAATAAGTAATAGTAGTAGTAAACATGTGTTGGAAACCTAAAAGATTACTTTTTTGTTTCATTAAACATATCATTTTTTAATTTTTTATATATGAATTCTTACTTTTAAAGTTTGTTTATCCTATATGCCTGATACATAGGTTAAAAAAATTGATATTATTAAGATTAAATTCAAAACATTACACCTTACATAGATTGAATAAAAAACATTGCACAAAAAAAAGTGAGTTCAGAGGGATTTTAACCAAAGAAGTTCTAACCAAAGAAATTTTAACTAATCTCGACTAAATTTTTTTTAAAAAAAAAGTTTAGTGGGATTTTAACCAAAGAAATTATTTTACTTGTAGCAAAATAAAAAGAACCCAAATGGTATATATATGCTAATCCTTTATTAAAAAAAAAAATATTCCATAGATACTGATAAAAGTATCTTCAAAGTACTAGCTTAAATAATAGAAAATGTAATATCATTTTGAAAAATATATGATATCGAAAATCTGTAAACTTGGATTTAAAAAACTACTCCTTATGAGTTTTTTTTTGTTTTTGCGCATATCAAATGTATTATCCAGCCGACAGTTGAAAAATAATTTCCTCCAAAACCCTTGGAAGAGATCGAACCCCTAACATCATATTTTAAGAATCTAATTATATCTAATTATCTACCAACTGTACTGGATTTTGTTGAATTTACTAGTTAGGTGGTTGTGACTTGTGGCATAAGCACATGGTGTGTGTCAAAATGAAACGACGTCGTATGGAATGACGTAAACGAGGGAAATTAGATTTGATTAAGTTAACTTATCGGATGGATAAGATAATCTCTAATATTATTCCTTTTATTTTATCCATCACCTTCTTCTCTCTCTAGTCTCTTCTCAATTCCCAATTCCATTCTCTCTCTCTCTCTCTCATTCCCAATTTGGTTCATCCCCTAATTCAGCTTCCCAGCTTCTTCAACCGTCTCCCAAGTAAGTTTGTGTTTTTTTCCCTCACCTTCTGTTTTCCTATTATTCTTCCAAACCCTAATAATCCTTTACTCCCAATTCCATCCTCTGTCAAAAATCTTATTCTCTCTCTTTTTTATATTTTAAATTTTGTTTTTTTATTAAAAAAAAAAGTAGTTCGTTTCCCTTTGTTCTGATTTACTTCCTCCTACCCTTCAATAAAGTTTATAACTTTGCAATTTTCATTTTCATATGCAGTTTCAGATTCTTGTCTAATTTGTTGCTGAATCAATGCCAACTTCGAATCCTAATAATAATAATAGAGCAACAACATACTCTTCACTTTCTAAGCTTCAAAACGACACCACCACCCACTTTAGCTACGATTCCATGAATCACTACGTTGATGACGAATCCACTTGGTCTAAGCCTAACTCATTATTCCCTTCTGAGCCTCATGACTTGTTTGATAATGGTTACGAATCCAATGATGATGATTATGTTGCTCGTAATCATAGTATCGTTCCATCGAACATGCCGCCTCCGGAGGTTAATTTGAAGAATGTGTTATCTGGATTGGTTGCTATTTTAACCGGACGAAATAAGGTTCCGCTGATTGCCCCTAACAAGGAAGTACCTGCTTCGAATGTATCTTTCCTCGGCTCTGGAAAGAACGGAGATAGTTTCATTGACTCTTCGGTATACACGCCGAGTGCGCCTCCACTTTTTGAGCCGAGTGCCGCGGATTATAGTTCCTATAAGGAGGTTTTGGAGGCTGAGCCGCCTGAGTGGTTACCTGATAGCTCCACTACTGTTTGTATGCAGTGTGCTGCTCCGTTTACTGCGCTGACGCGCGGTAGACATCATTGCCGGTTTTGCGGAGGGATTTTCTGTCGGATATGTACAAAGGGGCGGTGTTTGTTGCCTGTTAGGTTTAGGGAAAAGAATCCTCAGAGGGTGTGTGATTCCTGCTATGATAGGCTTGATCCGTTGCAAGCTGTTCTTATCAACACCATAAGTAATGCAGTGCAGGTAGCCAAGCATGATGTGACGGATTGGACTTGTGCTAGAGGGTGGATTAATCTCCCTATTGGTTTATCTATGGAGCATGAGATATATAAAGCATCTAATACTTTGAGAAACTACTGCCAGGTTTGTTTTTATGTTTTTTAAGTTTTCATTTTGCAAGTGACTTCTTGTCTTATTTGGATGGTAACATTGCTATTTTTTTGCTTCGTTTTTTGTGTTTGAATGGGTCATTGCTACTGCTATATGGATATATACAAATAGTTGCTCAAGTGATATATCTGAAAAATAGTATGTTAGTAATATTGTTATGGACTAAAATTTCTGCGTCAACTGCTTTGCTAATGTTTTTATCAAGCATCTATATATGATATTTACAGAATATGACCCTTCACTCCTTTTATGTGTTTTTAAATGGGCAGGTGGCCAAATCCAATCCTGAGAAGTCCATCCCTCTAGCTGTTCTTAAAAGTGCCAAAGGCCTAGCAATTTTAACAGTTGTCAAAGCTGGTGCACTGCTCTCTTACAAACTTGGTACTGGCTTGGTCGTTGCTCGAAGATCAGATGGATCATGGTCGGCACCATCGGCTATATTCTCCCTGGGTTTAGGATGGGGTGCTCAGGTAAAGTGAAGATATGCTGGTTTAGTTCATGTTTAAATTTCATCACTATGATTATTGTTCCTGTTTTGGTTTAATTGGGAAGATGGGGAAGGAATGGAGGTGTGACTGTTTTAAAATGTTCTTGCGTTTACAAATTCTTTTATTCTTCAGTCTTGATTGACATGACTTTTTTTGGTGCCCTTATTTGTATAAAATGTTCTTGCATTGGAGGTAACCATTTCTGAGCTATATAATTAGTTAAATTTAACCCTGTTAATTGGAAGTCAGTGGAGAATATCGAGAATCTGTTTAGGGCTTACATGATTGTGTTGTCTTCGTCATGAGTTTATTTTTGACTGATGAATGTGTTATACTGTCCCAGATTGGTGGTGAACTTATGGATTTTATAATTGTTCTTCATGATACGAAAGCTGTGAAGACATTCTGTAGTCGCATGCATTTTTCTCTCGGTGCTGGTTGTAGTGCTGCAGCAGGGCCTGTTGGGAGAGTGCTTGAGGCTGATATTCGTGCTGGTGACAGAGGCTCTGGCATGTGTTATACTTACAGTTGCAGTAAAGGTAGTTTATAGTGAATTTTTTTTGGGCATATCTCATGGATCTTCTATTTCTGTTTACTTCATTTAAATGCTTGGGCATATACGTATTTATACTATTATTTACCATGCCAGTATCATGTTCGGTCTAATATTATTAATATGCTGACCCAGACACAACGTTATAACTTTTAAGGACATTAGAATAATGTGTGGTACAGAGACGGGAGGAGTTTAAGAAAAGGGTATCGATTCCTAGGATGGAAAAATGGTACCATAGTAACTCCTATAAAGTAATTCTAATAAGCACATTAGTATGCCACTTAATCTATTATCTTTGTCTGCTTGAACTTAATACTTCACATTTATCGTTATTTCTTATTTAATTCCAATGATTAAAGTTTCGAGAAAGCATATCTTACACAGAATGTTAGCCAACTGTAGGTGCATTTGTGGGAGTATCGTTAGAAGGGAATGTAGTTGCAACCAGAATGGATACTAATTTGCGCTTTTACGGTGATCCATATCTCACCACATCTGACATTCTACTAGGGATGGTGGATAGACCAAAGGCTGCTCAGCCATTGTACACCAGTCTTAAAGAACTATATTCCAGTTTCCGCTACTAGGCCGTTTCTCGTGTTGCAGATTGGAACCTTCATTCTGTCATCTGCTTATAACTTTGCGATGTGCATGGAGATCTGAAATGTGATTTCCCATTGCCAATTTAGTGTCTCCTCTATATTTGGTTCATGACATTAGAGGGATGAGGAATCTATCCTTTATAGACTCTGCATATTTTATACCAAATGATGTAAATGTCCTTTACACAAGTTTATTATGTGAATATGTTATTGGACTTTATATGTTAAATTTCAAAACTAAGGTACATAAAAACATACGAGTTTATTATGTGATTATGATGTTATTAGACTTAATTTCTACATAGACGAAGTTAATTGATAAAAATGTGTTAAATTGCAAGACCAAGGTTAATACTGTTGAAACAAGATGCATGACTGCACTTTTACTAATTTCTTTTTAATGCTGTATCTCTGAGTTATATACTGAATACTCAATTTTGAAGAAAAACTGTAATCTTGCCAACGTTTTCTTTGATAGGTGTTTAGATTTTAAGTTTTAATCCTCACTTGGGATGTTAAGGTAGCTAGCGCTTATAAATGCTTCTATATGAGCTTTTTTTTTGGCAGAGCTTTCTATATGGACTTGAATCCTTGATGCTATAAAAGTTCTTCAACGTAAGTTAATTTTTGTTTTAAACTTTAACAATAGGCATTGTTATCTTGTTTGTGCTTTTTTTTTGTTTTTTAATTATTACTTGTATAGTAGCTTTTTTGATTTGGCCAATAAACAAATAAAGTTGTTTGATGAAAAAAAAACTGAAAGAAACTACTGTAATAGTTTTTGAAAGCTAATCTATAGAAAATTACTTAAAGTAATTTTTGTAAATATTCTAGAGTTTTTAATAAATTATGTATTGTTTTTGCCATTTCAGTTTTTTTTTTTTTACCGAATTACATTAAATATAGACAAATAAACAAATATTACATATATTTTAAAGTTATTTAACAAATTTTAACTATTTCTTAACAGATTTTATCAAACAACAGTAATACAATAAGTTACTTTAACGATTATAAACAACTTTCCACTATCTTTACAATTATAAACTACAAACTTGTTTACCCAAAAAAAAAAAAATAATAAACTACAAATTTACAAACTAAAACTATAACTAGTTTTATAGAATCCTCAATCTTTCACCTTTGATGAGACTTGGAAGGACATGTTTGTTTTTGCGTTTGAGAGAGCAAAACGCAGAAGCTCCCTCTCACATGCGGTAGCCCAAACGCGCATCCTGAGGTGCTCTACCGCAAATCCAAACTCGTCCGAAATAATATCATTTAAATATGGCTCATTGATAACCGTTAATTTTAAGCCTTATTTGTTTGATTGTGATGGCTCCACTCCAGCTGTGCATGCTAATTTTTTGCCTGATCTTTCAAAGCTTCATGTACTCCTCAGTTCCTGAATACTCCATCGGTACTGTAATTTTTTTTTAAAATATTATTTCAAATAAAAGTAAAAACAATGAATAAGAAAATTATATATCAAGATTTGTGATTGGTTGATTAATAAAATATGTATTAAATTACTACTTGATAATTAATTAATTTGATTGACAGAACATTAAATATATGTTTTTTTTTACTTTTCAAAAATTTATCATCTTTATGAGACAAATGAGGTATAAGTCTTTCTAAACATTTTTTTGTTCTATAGTATAAGTTTTTTTACAAAATTAATATAACAATAATTATAATTTTATATTTTTCATCCATAATTATTAATATTATAGAAAGATGATGAATGAAAAATTAATTATAAAAAAATAATAATAGCTAAAAAAAGAAGAAAAGTTCTTAGATTTAATATAAATAGACATACTTATTAATTATACTTTTACTTTATGTATCATAATCTTAAAAAATTTATACTATTATGCAACGGAAGTATCACTTGTGATCCACATTATGAAATGCTGTCTCTGTCGACTAAATTTGCATTAATGATTGATGTCTACCCAAAAAATTTGTACTCGTATTATTGATTCTGTGTGTTTTTTTGTTTGTGGGGGAGTTAACAAATTTATGACTCAATCGTGTGATATTTTTTTCTTCTGAATTGCTTTCTTATTTATAAGCTGTATACAGTTATATCACGGATTAAAGAAAGGATAATTATATTATTTTGACATTACAATTTTTACACTTTTAATTTTTATTGAAAATTTTACAAGTGTATTTTTTATATTAATGAACAAAAGACAAATAAAAAATAATAATAAATGCCTCATAATAAATATAAAATAAATTATAAATAAAATCAATGGATTTTTTTAAAAAATATACAGTAACTTATAAATAGAAGAGAGTTGTATATTTTTAAAATTTACTTAGAAGCTTCCACCCTTATGGTAATTGGTACTCTTTAATGTGGCTGTTGATTGAAGTCTGAAATTTGGTATAATATTGCCACCTACCAAGTTTAATCCTACCATTGGCTTATCCTTGTCTCATCACAATATTACTAACTTTTTTGTTGCTGCATGAGTTATCATGTGACTTAGACTTTTCCTTAACAAAAATACTTTTTTGCTCCAAACATAATGATAATGATAGATGGAGGATATAGTAGATTAATATTATTATTTCCCCTATTTTTATTTCCTAATAAACACTGAATGAAAGATATTAGTACCATAAGAATCAGCAAACTATTTTCTACGGTAGTTATTTTTTGTTACCCTTCTCTAGTTTTCACTTTTCAGTTTCATCTCATTTTATTATATTCTCTTTCAAAGTTTATATATAGTAATTCATTATTGTAATGGTTAAAAAAATATATCAAATAATGCATATTCTAGCTATGTAAGAAAATCCATTGCAGATAGTTTCAACGTTTTGCTATTTTAGCGAAAGTAGACCAATTTTTTCCGTGACGGTAGTGAAAGAAAGAAAGAAAAGATTAAAAGAAGGTCAAATAATCGTGATCATCATAAGATTAAGAAAAGAGAAAATCTAGTTATTGTTCACACACAAAAAATGAATATATATATATATATATATATATATATATATATTATATTAATAATTACTACAGAAACCACTTGTAATTACAAAAGGGATGGGGTAGATTTGGATACATGCAAGATGCGTGGCAGTTGGTTTGTTGACATTTCTTTTGACCAACTATAAAAAACAACTTCTTTTTTAGCTCAAAAATAAAACAAACAAAAATAAATTAACTTATAAATTACAGTAACAAAAACAACAAAAAGAAATTTCGAAAAAAACAACAACAACAATAAAATAGAAAATAGTAATAATAAGAGGTGGGGAATTATTCGGTGTTACACGTGATAAGCAGGTGTGGCTCCAATCAAATGGGTATTTTTCTATTTCCATTATTATTATTATTACATTACATTTCTGCCCCTCGCTCTTACAAAAGTTGTTTTTTTTTTCCCCAAATCTTATTTTCATGTAGTAATTATTAATACCGGGGTGGGTTTTTTATTTTTAATAATAATATAATTTTAAAGTAGAAGGTGTGAGATCTGATTAGAATCCCAAATTGACTGTTTTTGTTGAGGTTTCGTTTTTCATTTCCCAAAAAGTTATTGTCTTTATTACAACTACTTGCATGCTCAGTGCTTTACGGTTCCATGTTTTTCTGGGTTGGGGTGACACTGTGTGTTTCTGTGGCAAACTATGATACAGTGCTTCAGATGATAATTGTTCTGTGCTCCTTTGTTTGATTGGTTTAAGTTTTTGATTGAATTTGGTATCTGGGTATGCTGCAAATTGAGGCATTGAGCTATCTGAGTTGAGGAATTGGAAGGTTATTTTTTTCACATGGCGGTGGCCATTGGCCTCTGCCCTTTTGGTCTTGAACTAAATCTCAACAACTCTTCTTGGTAATCTACTCCATATGCTATCTCTTAAATTTAATTGTGAATTTAAGATTTATTTGTGTGCATAAATTTAGTAATTTTTTTTGTGCCCTTGTGTGAATTTGGTATGAATATAAGATTTAAGGACATGTAAGTTTTAGTGCCTATTTTTAAGTGTTATTATTGTTAAGGTTTTGATTTTGATGAATTAATGGTTTTTGGGATTGGGAATTGGGGATTGGAATAGTTCATGTACTAACAGTTAACATAACTCATCTACGTTCAGTTAACAACATAACTCATCAAGGTTTGTAGCTTTTATTAGCTTGTTTGATTCAGATGTTTCTGTTAGTGATTCATGTTTGTGGACACGATTGCAATAGCAATATTAATTAAATGATTGAAACTGTTCTATGGTCATTACTATTCCATAGTTCTTTGAAGTTTTTAAATGATTGCCTAGTTCATACTAACTCTTCTAATAAATTGCTTTCCTATATGGTAGTAGTATATAATGATTTGATTTTTTTATGAGCAAAATAATATTATTGAAAGTGCACAAGGGGTGGTCGACCCACAATATAAAAATCGTTGGCTATCAAATGGTTTATTCTTCTTTTTTAAAAATTAAAATTTATGATTTCTCTATGTATTGATGTTAGGAGTTGGTGGTTTTTCCTGCTTTTCGACTCGTGAAGAATATTTATTTTTTTCCTGCATATGCTTCCCAACAGCATTGTGGACTGAACACATGGAGTGTTAACAAGGCTGGTCATTGGTCAATGAGGGACTCATGATGAGTGGGCTCGAATGGAGTCACAGTCGTCAATGGGCACCCCTGACAAAAGAATATCTGATCTTGTTGATGTAGTTAGGTCTTGGATCCCCCGGAGCCGGAGGACTGAGCCACCAAATGTGTCAAGGGACTTCTGGATGCCCGATCAGAGTTGTAGGGTATGTTACGAGTGTGATTCACAGTTCACAATATTCAACCGAAGGCATCATTGTCGAATCTGTGGTCGAGTTTTCTGTGCAAAGTGCACTGTGAATTCCATTCCTGTGCCATCGGATGAGCCAAATACTAGCCGTGAAGATTGGGAGAGGATTAGGGTCTGTAACTATTGCTTTAAACAATGGGAGCAGGCTGTAGCAACTGTTGATAATGCCATTCCTTCGGCCACCTCTTATCTCAGTCGCTCCCCATCTGCAACAAGCTTGGTCAGCAGCACGAAGTCCAGTTGCACCTGTCATAGTGGCAATAGCACAGTTGATTCAGTTCCTTACTCTACTGGACCTTATCAGCGTGTGCCTTATAGTTCACATCAATCTTCCCAAATGGATATGATAACAGACGAGCAAGAAAATTTGAACTCTGAGAGGAGTACTAATCCCTCTGCGGCTACAGGGGATTTGGCTTCTAATCAATTTGAGTATTGCTTCACCAGGTATCTCTTTTTTCATTTTTTGGGTTGCTGTATGTAATTGTCTTTCTGATCTCCTAAATAGTCTGTTTCATTTATGTCTTCGCATTTCTGATGTTGATGTAAACATCTACACCACGTAGATATAAACTGATAAAATAAAGATTGAAAGAGAGCTTGTTGAGACTCAGGAACTTGGTTTGACATAGAGGAATGATAGTATTACAAATGTTTGTTTTTTGTATGTGTGCTGAGCTAGCTGTGGATTTTATATGGTTGTGCAGAAACGTTTTGATGTGTCATTTATAGTCCAGAGATAAATCTAACGAGCAGAAATAGGGTGTGAACTTTTTTAAAGAAAAAGGGGGTACTGTAGATAGGACCCATTATTTAATTAGTGCATGGAACTACAATGTTAAGTTCTGCTTTTTTGATCAGATGTTTTATTTTTCTGTTCTTACTGTTATTTTATGTTTATTTTTCTGAACTAGGAGTGACGATGAGGATGATGATTACGGTGTTTATCATTCTGATACAGAGTCAAGGCATTACTCTCATGTCCATGACTTTGATGATCCGGTTAATGTTCATGGGATTGAACATGTCTATGGACCACATGAAATGCATCATGATGGTGATAACATTCAGGAAAAAAGTTTGAGTCGTCTCACGCAGCCTCAGACTCTTGATCTTGAAGGTGTAGATGGAATTAGAGAACCTGGAAAAGAAACTGATGAGCATGACCATGTTGATGGAAATGAAACATCTCCCCATGATGAGGGGAGTAATGATGCTGAGCCTGTGGATTTTGAGAATAATGGACTACTTTGGCTCCCTCCTGAGGCAGAAGATGAAGAGGATGATAGAGAAGCTGTTCTTTTTGATGATGATGAAGATGAAGGTAGTACTGGAGAATGGGGATATCTACGATCCTCCAATAGTTTTGGCTCTGGAGAATCCCGTAGCAGAGATAAATCAATTGAGGAGCACAGGAAGGCCATGAAGAATGTAGTCGAAGAGCATTTTAGAGCTCTGGTATCTCAGCTATTGCAAGTGGAAAACCTAACTATTTGTAATGAAGATGGCAAAGAGAGTTGGTTGGATATAATTACAGCTTTGTCCTGGGAGGCTGCTACACTTTTGAAGCCTGATATGAGCAGGGGCGGAGGTATGGATCCTGGTGGATATGTAAAGGTTAAATGCATAGCTTGTGGGCATCCAAATGAAAGGTAATGACAGTGGGCTATAGCATAATATTAATGGACCAATGTTTTGACCTTCAAATTTCTGGAGCTTCTATTTTGTTCTTTTTTGTACTGAATATGTAGGCCTTCCTTGAGACAGTTTTTTTCTTTCTATTCTGTATGATAGTAATACATATATGTCAAGAAGCTTTATAGTGCTAAAAAAATGTTTTTTTTGGAGTAGATGGATGATTCCATTGTTTTGAAGAACATTCATCGATTATTTTTCTTCCTTTTCTTCCTTTATTTTTTTTCATTTGATTTCTTTTGGAAAGGATCCTTGCCCTCCCCACACTCCCGTAGAACATCTGCCATAAAGAAGTTCATATGTTATCCCGTGCATCTTTTGTCTGCTGAAGTGTGTAAGCCAATTGTGCTTGTTTGGGAGATGGCCGGCAAGGGTTAAAGCAATTTGAAGATGATACTGTACCTAGTTGCTGGTGGGGGTGTTCTTATGACTAAATATTGTCTTAACAAGCTGGTGAATGGATAAATGTGTCGTCTGCTTGATTCACTTTTTAGTAGAAGGCTTTATAATTTTATTCACTATTTGTTGTATCTTTCTCTGTATATACATTTGATGTTCTTGTTTTCTATTTCCAGCATGGTGGTTAAAGGAGTTGTTTGTAAGAAAAATGTAGCTCATCGGCGAATGACATCAAGAATTGACAAACCACGTTTTCTAATACTTGGAGGAGCTTTGGAGTATCAGCGTGTTTCTAACCAGTTATCGAGTGTTGATACTTTGTTACAACAGGTTCGGTCCACCCTACCCTGATCTTAGGACGTGATTTACCGGTGTTTATACCCACATAATTTTCCCTTGGATTTGATTTGTATTATCTGTTGTTGTCTTGTTTCTGTTATAGTTGTCCTGAATTTCATGATCCTTTTACTCTTCCTCAGGAGATGGACCATTTGAAGATGGCAGTTGCAAAGATTGATGCGCATCACCCCAATGTTCTTTTGGTAGAGAAGTCGGTATCTCGTTATGCTCAAGAATACCTTCTTGCCAAAGATATATCACTCGTTCTGAATATTAAAAAGCCACTTTTAGAACGTATTGCCCGTTGTACTGGGGCACAGATTGTCCCTTCGATTGATCATCTGACCTCACAAAAGCTGGGTTACTGTGAAACATTCCATGTGGACAAATTTTTTGAGGAGCATGGGAGTGCTGGACAAGGTGGAAAAAAATCCACAAAGACTTTGATGTTCTTTGACGGTTGCCCAAAACCTCTTGGTTGCACTGTAAGTTCAATAGCCTGACATATTTTGGGACATGAAAATCAGTGTGACATATTTTGAGCATGCACACATTATTACAGATAGGCTTTGAATTGCTCTGTTAGATCTTTGTTATCTTGTTGGTTTATTGATTATCCCAAATTAAAAGTTGATAAAGTTGATAGATCCCTTACCAATACTGCCACATGACCTTAAGGTTGATAAAACACAAGTGACAACCACAAGAAGGAAACTTCATATATATAAGCTGCAAGCTATATTTAGTATTTTGGTGGTCACCCTACAGCTGACTGGATTTGACATTATTAATTATAAATATTAAGCTGTAAAGAAAGGTTGGATTGATCTGTTGCTTATCTTCTTTATTGTTCCCCCTTTGTGATTTTATTTATATATTATTTATTTTTGTGTTTTGAAGATCTTGCTCAAGGGTGCTAGTGGAGATGAGTTGAAGAAGGTGAAACATGTGGTCCAATATGGAATATTTGCTGCCTATCATCTAGCATTAGAGACATGTTTTTTGGCTGATGAAGGTGCTTCTCCTCTAGAGTTTCCTTTGAAATCTCCCATAACTGTTGCATTACCTGATAAACCATCTAGTATTGAAAGATCCATTTCCATTATTCCTGGATTTTCTGCTTGCACTCCTAGAGAGAATCGGGGATCTGAACATAGACCAAAATCTATTGATGGCCACAAGACAGAAAGAACTCCATCTAGCTGCAGTGGGTCCACTGAAAATTCACTGGTGGGCCCCCTGAAAACTCAGGACATCCCATCTTCCAACAGCAGTAGTTTCCTTCCAAACAGTGCTTCTAAGGAGGATGATAAGGAATTTTTTCAGCACATTCAAGATGAGAAAAGGGAAAATATTTCTGATTCTTTTGGCACGTTGGAGCCTTCAGGACCAGTTGGCAATAACCACATCAGAGCTTTAGCATTGGCTGGAAACCAGGGAGGTAACCCTGAACCACCTAATGTGGAACATGATAACATTAATAACGATGATGACAGGATATGTTCAAAAGAAGATTTTCCCTCCTCAACTTCAGACCATCAGAGTATTTTGGTTTTTTTATCAACACGCTGTGTGTGGAAAGGAACTGTGTGTGAAAGCTCCCATCTCGTAAGAATCAAATACTATGGAAGTTCTGATAAACCTCTTGGACGATTTTTAAGAGATCAACTATTTGATCAGGTATTTGTTCTTTGAAATTAATCTTTTATTAAACAACTTTATCACTAGTGGCAACCTTATGATCTAAAATCTTAAATGAGATTCACATTTCTTTCGTAGAGTTACACTTGCCGCAAATGTGAGATGCCATCAGAAGCTCATGTTCATTGTTATACTCACCGGCAAGGGAGCCTAACAATTTCGGTTAAGAAACTATCAGACTTTCCTTTACCTGGAGAAAGGGAAGGTAAAATCTGGATGTGGCACAGGTGCCTGAAATGCCCTCGTGTAAATGGTTTTCCTCCTGCTACACGGAGAGTGGTTATGTCTGATGCTGCCTGGGGCTTATCCTTTGGGAAGTTTTTGGAGCTGAGTTTTTCAAATCATGCGGCAGCAAGCAGGGTTGCAAGTTGTGGTCATTCTCTTCACAGGGATTGTTTAAGATTCTACGGGTATGCTTTTCTCTTACTAAATGATTGTATGGTAAATAAGGTCTTGTGGAAACTTTTAACAAGGAAAATACTGAACTTGAAATGCATACAATGTTAGAGCCTTTCTTTGATTGCTATCACTATTCATTTAAAAAAACAGGCATATATTCACCTATCAAGTGTTAAACATCATCATAAGATGGGAATAAATATCACTGTTTGCTACCTTGTTCACTATTTTCTTTTTGTAAAATGCATCCCCCCCCCCCCCCCCCCCTTCCCCCCCTTTTCTTATTTGTGCTATTTTCATGTTTATGTCTAACTTTTGGGTTGATGGTTACCTGATTTCTGTATGCATCACTATTCATTTAATAAATATCACCGTTCAGCTTCTTTAATCTTGATTTCCTATTTGCAGTTTTGGGAAGATGGTTGCCTGCTTTCGGTATGCTTCAGTTGACCTTCATTCTGTTTATCTTCCCCCATCTAAACTCGAATTCAGCTATGATAGTCAGGACTGGCTACAGAAAGAAGTGGATGAGGTTGATAAACTTATGCTTAACTGAGATTTAGCATCCACTTCTGAGTTCTTCTGTATTTATGAGATTATTGTTCTTGTCCATCAGGTGCACAATAGGGCTGAAATACTGTTCGGTGAAGTAAGCAATTCACTATATCAAATTTCAGAGAAGGTATCAGGTCAGCTGCAGGAGGGTGGAAATAAATTGACAGATTTTAGGCATTTAATTGATGACCTCAAAGCGATGTTGCAGGATGAGAAAGATGAATTTGAGGTAGGTGATTTGCCCCCCTTCCAACTACTCTCTTCTTATCCTTCCCCTTTTCCCCCAAAAGAGTTCCCGAATTATTAGGATGAAAAATTTTCAATCACATTTTTGCTCTTTTGATCTAACCCTTCACTTTCAAGATTAATTGATATTGAAACTGGGTTCATTTAATTTTATAGATTTTTCTTGCTTGACTAAGAGGTGATAGTATATTAATTCTTGGTTTCCCATTTATGCATTGCTTAGGGATCATTTCAGAAGTTGTTGGTTCAAGAGGTCAAAGGTGGTCAGGCTGTGGTTGATATTCTAGAGCTCAATAAATTGCGCAGGAATATCCTTATCCACTCTTATGTTTGGGACCAACGCCTGATATATGCTTCCAATCCAAGTAAAATTAATCTTCGTGAAGATTCAAGAAATTCCTATCAGAGAGATCAGTCAATTGGTTTGAGGGTAAAGGTTGCGGAGGCAGATGGGAACACCAGGCTAGAAAGAGGCCATGGCACTTATGATTCCTTTGTTTTGGAAACAAAACCTGATGGAAACCTAAATTTAGAGAACAATAGTCACCTTAGCCAGCCTGGTGAATTGATTAAAGGCAAGGACAAGGGTAAAGACACTAGTCATGGCAAGGTTGATCTTTCTCTCTCTGGTGATGTCAATATTAATGATAAATCCGATTCTGTGGAGCTTGAAGGATCTGTACGGAGGACTATTCCAGAGGGGGAATCTCCTATTGTGACTAGTTTATCTGATACCCTTGATGCAGCATGGACTGGTGAAAGTCACCCTATAAATTTATCACATAAAGAAAATGGCTGTCTCCCTCCAGATGCAGCAAAATCAATTTCTGATAATTATACTGCCAATATTGGTGGAGCTGAGGGAGGATGGACAAATGACTCTAAGCTACATCCCAAAGGACTTGATACTAAATGGATTGGGATGCCTTTTGCAAGCTTCTTTAGTTCATTCAACTACACTCCTTCTTTGAATACTCAAAAGCTTGTTGAGTACAACCCGGTTCACATTTTATCATTTCGAGAGTTGGAGCACCAGATTGGTGCTAGACTGCTTTTGCCTACTGGTATTAATGATACCATAGTGCCTGTCTATGATGACGAACCCACTAGTATTATAGCATATGTGCTTGTGTCAATGGATTATCGTATCCAGATGTCAGAATCCGACAAACCTAAAGACAGCGGAGACAGTTCTGTTTCATCATCACTCTTTGATTCAGCAAGTCTACTTTCTCTTAACTCTTTCGATGAGTCGTTTTCCAGCTCATACAGAAGTCTTGGTTCTTCTGATGAGAGCATGTTATCCACTTCTGGGTCTCGGAGTTCACTGGTTGGGGATCCTCTCTTATACACAAAGGATCTGCATGCAAGGGTTTCTTTTACTGATGATAGCTCCCTTGGAAAGGTGAAATATACTGTAACTTGCTACTACGCAAAGAGTTTTGAGGCTCTAAGAAGAATTTGTTGTCCTTCTGAGATAGATTTTGTGCGGTCCCTTAGTCGTTGCAAGAAGTGGGGGGCCCAGGGAGGAAAGAGCAATGTTTTCTTTGCAAAAACCCTGGATGATAGATTTATAATCAAGCAAGTTACAAAAACAGAGCTTGAGTCATTCATCAAGTTTGCGCCATCTTACTTTAAGTATTTATCTGAATCAATTGGTTCAGGAAGCCCAACTTGTCTAGCAAAGATCTTGGGCATTTATCAGGTACATTTTTTTAGATCAACTTTGTTCTACTAACATATAGAAATGTTACTAATGTCTTGTTGGCGGCAGCTCAGATTTTGCTAGATTCTCGCATGTGAATAGCCATCATTTTTCCTAGTGAAAATCATTGATATGTTTATCATTTCTTTTTTTTTGAAGGTATATGTTTATCATTTCTCATTGGTTGTGCTTGTGTGTCTTTTCTTTTCTTTGAAGGTAACATCAAAGCACCTCAAAGGAGGGAAGGAAACCAAAATGGATGTTTTGGTTATGGAAAACCTTCTTTACAGGCGTAACATTAGACAGCTTTATGACCTCAAAGGTTCTTCGAGATCTCGGTACAATGCGGATACAAGCGGGAGCAATAAAGTTCTGCTGGATCAGAATCTCATTGAAGCTATGCTAACCTCTCCGATATTCGTTGGGAACAAGGGAAAACGGTTGCTTGAGAGGGCTGTGTGGAATGATACTGCATTCCTTGCTGTAAGTCTGATAGCCCCTTCTCATTGTTCAATATTTACACTGAGAAATGAGAATTAAAGGTAGCATTTGGAGTATGGATAGAACTGTTCTGTTCTCTTTTGTTCCACCCTTTCAATGAAACCAAAACATCCCACTTTTTAACCCTAATATCTTGTTTTTGTTCTATTTATAAAGTATGTCAAACAGTACAGAACTCATATATCATGACCTGTCTACCAAACGCTTCCTAAGTTTAAATTAGGGAGTTTTCTTGTAGCTTCTTTTACACAGGCTTTCTTTTTTAAATTTTATATTCTCTTTTGATAATATAGTGTTGTATATGTTATTGCAGTCAATATATGTGATGGACTACTCATTGCTAGTTGGGGTGGATGAGGAAAAGCATGAGCTGGTTCTAGGTATAATTGATTTTATGAGGCAATACACATGGGATAAACACCTTGAAACATGGGTGAAAACCTCAGGCATACTTGGTGGATCAAAGAATACTACTCCAACAGTGATATCACCTCAGCAGTATAAGAAAAGGTTTAGGAAAGCCATGAGTGCATATTTTCTTATGGTGCCAGATCAATGGACTCCTCCAGACTTGCACCTCAGTGGGTCTCAATCTGATCTTTATGATCAAAATTCATGACATAAAGTTTCCAGCTTTTGTTCACACGTGTTTCTCAATTCTCATCCTGGGTTTGTTCTAGCCTGTGTTTCTTATTGTACAGTGTGAATTATGGTTTTCTCCTTCCTCAATTTTTATATCATGTATTTCATCTTTGCTTTCTCTGTCATATATCTTCAAATTTTGATTTGCAAATGGATCAGTCTTCTGTAAAATTTCTATTGGTTAAATTAAAATTTCAGTTCTTACACTTTATACAATTATTTTCAATTTAATCCTTAGTTTTTTTTTACAACATTTTTTGTAAATATTTTGTTTCTGAAAACATTGTTAACTTCAATTCAACTAGACATTCAACTTGAATTAAAAAGTCATCAAGAGCACTCACTGGAATGTAAAAGCATTTACTGGACATTTTAAAGGAAAAAAAGTGAGCATCTCAAACGCTATATATATTGGATAAAAAACACTTCCTGGATCATTTAGCTAAGTAACAGAATTAAAATTGTGGTGATAATGGAATTTGGTTAATGAGAATAAGCACTATTTAGAAGAAGTTTAAATTATGAAAACTGATTTTGAAAAAGAAAAACTATAAGCTCTAAATTAAGAATGAGATTAGCGAACATTTTATATATAATATATATATATATATATATATATATATACACACACACACTAGCTCTTACCCCGTGCAATGGACGGGTTGTTGATATTAAATTTTTTTATATTAAATATTTTAAATTAAAGATTATTATTATTTTCATTATAAAGTAAAAATTATTATTAAAAAATAACAAAAATAATTATAAAAAAAGGATTATTCAATATACTTATTATTTTGATTTTTTTTGTTTGACGGTATTATGAGTATAATTAATGATAAATCATAATATTCCTTATTTCATAGGACATGAATTCATTGGAAGATATTGACAGTTCGTTTTTTTAATATTATATTTATTTATGTATAGATCAATATTAAATTAATGTATTCCTTATTTTAATTAGCATGTTTTATTAGTTAGAGTGAAATCAAAATTAAACCTTTTTAGTTTTATCCTGTTCAATGCATAAATTATTAATATTTAAATATTTTAAAGTAAAGATTATTATTAAACAACAATAAAAAATGAGCTTGTTGAAAAATTTTGTACTTCCTTATATAAATAAAAAATAACATTTTTTATCTGAGATTTTCCTTATTTATTCAATAGATAAATTAACATTTTTTTACATGATTATTAACTTTATTATGATGAATCAAAGGTAAATCAGAATTAGATATTCCTTATTTATTTAATACATAAATTAATATTTTTATATGATTATCAAATTATTATGATAATTAAAAACAAAACAGAATTAAATATTTTGATCTTTTTTGTTTAATGGTATTATTAGAAAATTTAAGGATAAATTGGAATATCCACTATTTCATAGAACATGAAGACGACATTGAAATTGTTATTTTTGACTATCTTGGTTAACACATTGCACTTTATTATGAATATAATGTTGGCTATTTTTTTATATATTTAATATTATATTTGTCTATGTATAGATGAATATTAAATTAATGTATTCCTTATTTAGTTGATCGATGAATGAACACGTTTTATCATGATATTATGATTAATTATTAGATGGTATTATGAGTAGATTTAAAGATAAATCAAAATATTTTCTATTGCATAAGACATGATATATTTTAAATATAATTATCACATCTAATATAAAAAATTATATATAATTAAACCAAAATTATATATTCTGATTTATTTATTGGATAATATTATAAGATATTTCTTATATTTATTTGAAGGATAAATTAATATTTTTTTATCATTATTATTTTTTTAATATAATTATCACATTTATTATTATTATTATTATTATTATTATTATTATTATTCATATTTAAATATTTTGATCTTTTCATCGTTTATCTTATCTCATGACAAAAACAAAAAAAAATCGTAAATAAATCGAAAAACATTGTTTCTTGAAATAGGCAAAAGACTCACCAAAATTATTTCTCACCGGAATACGATCAGAGTATTTCTTCTTAATCCTAAAAGTGTTAGCCCTTCTCTTCTTTGAAAAGAGAAAAGGATCAATTATTTGCATATTCTTTCAACAAAGAATAATCAAAGTAAGTATGTATAACAACTTACCAAAATTTTTTTTTAAAAAAAAAAAAAAACCTTACCAAGGTCATACTCTTGTTTGAAGTAACTCATTGATGTTATTCTTCCTGAAATTAGCATTAAGCAAAAGTCAATCAAAAGTATAACAAAATATGCATCATCTAATAAGTAATTCATCAAACACTCAAAAATCAAAATTAAGAGCTCTGAGTAGAGGAATAAACAAAAGTCAATTAAAAGTATAACAAAATATGCATCATCTAATAAGTAATTCATCAAACACTCAAAAATCAAAATTAAGAGTTTTAAGTAGAGGAATGAGGGAAAAAATAAAAATAAAAGAAAGAATTTGGAGAAGAGAATTATTAGAATTAGATAGAACTTTAAAAATTGAATGAGAGAGCCTATTATATATATATATATATAGTGATTTTTAATATTTTTTAAATATTTTTGTTGAGGATAATGATTTGTTGAACAAATTGAGAATAATGATTTCACATACAGATAATGATTATATAAATTAAAATATTTAATTTAATTTCAAATTGTAATTTTGGTTAGAGATAATGTTATTTACCTACAAACATATAATGATTAAATAAATTTAAATAATTTATTTAATTTTAAATTGTAATTTTGATTAGAGATAATGATTATCTACCTACAAATTCTCTTATGCGAGAAAAGCCTCACGAATAATCAAAGTAAGTGTATAACAACTTACCAAAATTTCAAAAAAAAAAAAAAAACTTACCAAGATTATGCTCTCATTTAAAGTAACTCATTGATGTCATTCTTCCTGAATTAGCATTAAGCAAAATTCAATTAAAAGTATAACAAAATATGCATCATCTAATAAGTAATTCATCAAACACTCAAAAATCAAAATTAAGAGTTTTAAGTAGAGGAATGAGGGAAAAAATAAAAATAAAAGAAAGAATTTGGAGAAGAGAATTCTTAGAATTAGATAAAACTTTAAAAATTGAATGCGAGAGCCTATTATATATATATATAGTGATTTTTTTTAAATATTTTTTAAATATTTTTGTTGAGGATAATGATTTTACATACAGATAATGATTATATAAATTTAAATAATTAATTTAATTTCAAATTGTAATTTTGGTTAGAGATAATGTTATTTACCTACAAAGATATAATGATTAAATAAATTTAAATAATTTATTTAATTTTAAATTGTAATTTTGATTAGAGATAATGATTATCTACCTACAAATTCTCTGGTGCTACGAAAGCTTCACGGGACAAACATGATGCCTCGAAAATTTCTCCGGCAAACGTGATGCCTCGAAAAGGGATCCTTTTATTTATAGATAGTAGATATATTAACTTATTAAGGGAAAAGCTTGTTAGTACGAGATAGATTTCGTGTGAAGATTTGAGCCTGCACATACATATTCCTTTTATTTTGCTAAAAACATCTGAATAACTAAGTATCATCTTATTGGTTACTCAGGAATTTGTTGCTTTTCGTGTGCCTTTTTTCGTATTAAATAGCATAGCTCTTTTTTTAATATAATAATAATTGGATTAAGTGCAAGATTGATCAATATTGATAAATATTCATCAATATTGGTAGATATTGGCCAATTGATATTAAAATTGGGGCTTGATCAATATTGATAAATATTCATCAATATTTATAAATATTCATCAATTGATAAGGGCAATCGTTTTTATGAATTTTTAATTAAGCCCAAGATCAGCCAATATTAATGAAGATTGGTCAATGTTTTTGCTGCAAAGGGATATGCGACAAATGATCCAAGTCGGTTAAAATAGGATACCAAAACATCGAATTTATGTTTTCAAAAAGACATTTTAGTTTTCTAAAGCAAAATTATTCTGGACGAAGTACAATGCCTCTACACTTTGAGAAACTTGTAAACAGGAAAAACATGGAAATTGAAGAAATATCATTTAACGTTTCCACAAGACCCTTTGATTGTTCTCCGTGGCATGAAATGAAAGAACTTCAAGCAAGTGCATTCTCAACCATAGTAATCGGATATGCAGAATCGTGTCTTAAAACAAACAAAATACCCATGGCGGAAGGCCGGGTAAATATTTGGTTTGGTGCTGACTAATGAAAAAATTTAGTACAACAAATATGTCCATTGTCCAACAGTGTTAAGCACACGCGTCCTTTATGGCAAAACCACAACTCTGCTATCTCTTGCTAATAATTCTACAAAATTATCTGGAAAAAAATAGTGATGTATTCCACCAAAATATATATATATATATAGTGATGCAACTCATGTCTGTTCAGGATCCTCCAGCTGAAAAAAGAGATTAAAAAAAAGCCGGATATGAAATAATTTAATGGCCTTTAAATACAGATTAGAGGAGATTATCAAGCTCAGTTTGCAGATCCTGTATGGATTTCATATTAATAATCTGGATCTCTTCACTCGTGTATTCTGATTGAAGCAGGGATTGTAATTGGGTATGGGCTTCAACAATATTTGTCCTACATCAACATAGGAAGAACAGCCTTTTAGAGCTACCAATAATTTGCACTTAAACCAAACCCTTAGCTCACAAAAGGAGATAGAAAATAAATCGAAGGGAAATAATAACCAAGAAGAAGCAGGTAAGCAGTTAAATGTTTCGACTGTAATCCTGCACATATAAACTTACTTTATTGGTTTGAAAAGTATAGTTCTAGTCGATGAATTCTGCAAATAAAGCTTCATCTTTTCTATCACCACTGGCAGTTGCTCCTGGATAGCAGTCCTAACCTAATATTCGAAAGAATTCACCCATAGAACATAGAACATAGAACATCAATTAAGTTGGATAAAAGAAGAGAATGATTCACAAACTTAATATTCAAAAACTCATTTATCCATAAATTACTGGGTTGAATAAAAGAAAAGAATTCACAAATCAAGGTAACTTTTAGAAAAATTTCTTTTTCTTTTTTGGGTTTTGTTTTCATTTAGGCATGACATAATTAAGACATAGATAAGTCTCAGGAGGAACAAACAATAAAATTCCTGGGAATCAGACCTTCTAGTCTAAGCCATAGCTACAGAGTTACTTATTTCAAACATACATTGGGATTATGTGCCTTTATTAAAAAGTTATTCAGCAAATTTTATTCATTTTTTATTATCAAACCTAGAGTAAGAATTCCTCTCCTAGGATCCTTACAGAAAATTATTTTGCTTGGTTCAATGATTAAATAATGCACATAATTTTAATGGCCTACCTTCAGAACAAGTTCAGCCACCTTATCCGGAGTAGCAAAAGCCTGATCCTTCAGAGGTTTGGACATAGCTGACTGATTTTGACCACCAGAAGATAATGCAACTTTAACTGCTGTAACCTACAAAAACAATATGGAAAACACGGTAAAAATCTTTCTTTCTAAATATGATAGAAATAGTTACAATCCATTATTGGACTTCATGGTGATTGGTGACTAGAAACAGTTTTGTTACCAAATAGTTTTTTCATTTTTGCAATAAAAACGGGGCCAGAGACCCAGAACAACAACACTCACAAGCTGTCCTCTATAACAAGAAGTATTCTAAATCCAAATACTAAGGTAAACACACAATGAAGTGCACTCTCATGGAAAATAGGAACACACATATCAAGCAGGTGACCATGTCCAGCCATTGACGTTACACGGATTATATTAAACGTACACAAGAAATGAAATATGTAAATGAGTGATAAAGACATGAGATTTGCAGAATGTGATTAACAAAATCTTCTGATAACTATTTATACTAAGAAGTCATTCGCTTTACAAGAAACCACTTATATTTAGACGCTGCAAATCATCAAATAACTTGGTGACAGAAACACAAACCTTTGTAACGAACGAGAGCAAAGGATCAACAACTAGCTTAGTAACTGACATGATGTACTCCTCACAGGTGGCTTTAAGGCTTTTTTCCAGCTCCTGAAAACAATGTAAAGGGCACTAGGTAATGATCTAAACTTTTCATAATGAAGCAATATGAAATAAACAATTAAAGGATAATAGCTAAAAAGAAAATATTGTAAAAGACATGGACATCGGGGTGAACAAAAAAAATGGTCCATATGTTGTTATAGTGTAGTCTGTTTTTCATGGAAGTTGAAATTTCCATTGATGTTCTCATCTATGCTGAAATTCCATTTTAAAAACTATCAGCGGCCGAAGGAAGATTCTGAAACTAATTTTGATTTAACTGGAAAAGATACCACGATGGAAGAAAGTGGGTGGGTAATCATTGCTGGTGTGACTATCAAAAGGAAGATTCTGATTGCATATTGGTCGACTGATTAGATATGAACATCAAAATAAAATCAATTTTGAATGTAAAACTTATTTTCAAGGAGCAAATGCCAAAGAAGATAATTTAAACACTTCCATTTTGGGGAGGATTGGGTCTGATTAATGTTTTTTGTCTAATTTCAGATAAGGGTGATGGTAACAAACTTACAATGTATGGCCAAAACATCACAAGGTTTGATTTACAAATATTTGAAAAATCATATTAATTCCACAAAGTCAAAAACCTTCTTGGTGTCAATTTGATTTTCCAAGATTCTTGGAGACAAAGTCCTCGCCAATGAAGTTGATCTTGACCATTCAAATAGTGAGGCTTGGCCTCTTAGGAGTCTTCGTAGATGATCCTGAACCATATTCAATACATTCATGTTTAAATTAGACTTTCCTTTGGCATGATATATTAGTGAAAAACTGAAAATAAAGCCAAATCATGAAGGAAAAAAAGGCTTAGTGATGACATAATATTAACAAGCAAGCACCTCGATAAAATAATCTTTGTACACTTTCCAAGAAAAAAAACTTTATACAGCTTCCATATGCTCAATTGAGAATTATAACATCAAGGATACAATGATACGTAAATCAAATAGAGTAAGAAAAAGCGATTATTGTAATTAATTAAATCATAGGCAATTTTACTGCCGAAATTTTATCTTTGTTCCATAAATGTATTGGGTGACTGTCATGTGTTTAATCTAAGTGGAGTGAAAAACATGCATCTTTAGGTGCTTCTTACTCCTAAATTTGCTGTGATAGGATTATGCAATCTGCAAGAGATTGGGCTGCCCCACTGCATCCCAAACTTGTTTAGTGTTCTTTTCTTTTGTTTTATTACCTTGCTTTTTCATCCCTTTAGGATACCTTAATCTTGTCCTGGTCAACTTGTTATTCATATTCTTATCACTCACATAAAATAAAAGGTAAATAGAAAACAATGAAATGAGTGTAAAGTTGAAAAGTGCTTGAAACAAGAACAACAATATATTGCACAGCTCACAAGGCATTTTGTTAGGCTTAAAAACACTAACCAGCAAATGAGAGAAATCAAGTTCCTTTTGTGTGACTGAAAATTCAATATTGAAGGGGGCAATCTGAAAGACCAGAAAATAGTTACTCACAAATTATGCAGAATCTACTGAATAGATTACAATGGAAAGTTAACATACGGGATTACCTGCTCCCTTAAAATCAAAAGATGTTTTATAAGGAAGAGCTGTCCGTCCATTTGTGATGATCTCTTTGCAATTAATTTGCTTGCTCTCTGTGGCAGGCAAGAGTAAGCACCAATTATATAAAACAAGCTAATATTGGATGTTGGAACCTTGTAGCTGGTCAAAATATTAAGGACATAAGGGCATTCATCAAATCCAAATAATCCATTATAAAAAGATAGTATGCCCCCTATATTGACAATGAAAAATATCCTCAATATTATTTATATTACATTATCCAACCATCATCATGATATTACTGAGTCCAGATAGCTGATTTTTGGCTTACCTGAATAGATGTTGAGCAAAATTCCACCGCTTCCTGGTTGAAATAACAAAATCAAATTGTCAGTAAAATATTCCAAGAAAGAGAACACAAGGCAAGAAACTAAAAATAAAACCTCTAATACCTGTGCTAAACCTGTGAAAACTTCTGACTCTAAACAACGATACAACTTTGAAAGGCATGATATAGTTTTCTCTAGGGGTGGATACCATGTCTTAAATATATCTGGATTGTCATCAGCCTGAAAAATTAAAGCAAATTAAAATTACAAAAGATAGAAGCCAAAAAATAGAAATGTCATTGTAGAGTCAAGCTATATAGAGCAATTTGTCAATCCAGCAACAGTGAAAACATCCAGCAATAACCACAAAACAGATAAAAGTCTGGTTCTAATATCCAGAACACAAAGAAACAAGAAATATTCTACATTACTAAAAGAACTGGAGCAAGAAATGAGAAAATATATGAAGTAGTAACTCGATTCAGAAATAGTTATGCATCAGTGTGATAACAGAGCAGAAGTACGAAGAAAAAACCAGTCGGAAAACCAGTGTGCAATAGTCATCACCAGGGAGAAGCATTCAAGGCAGTTTATATATTCAAGCTAAAACAAGAATTTGCAAGGGAAGATACTTACAGGATTGATCTCAGATGTACTTTCCACAGATCTCTTCAGCTTTTCAGGGTAGTCCAAGTCTTCATTAAACGGTATGTAATTTGCTATCTGTAAAAGAAGTTTAAATTATTATCATAACCACCTCAAGGAGTTAAAAAGTTATCAGACAGCAATAGAAAATAAGTAGTACATTTTGATTTGATAGGAACGGCCAGAGAAAGTCATCAACCAGCCAAAGAAAATAAATAAAATGACTAATCCTCGAAACAACCTCTCCACTTGTAGAGGTAAGGCTGCGTAAAAACTACCCTCCCCAGACCCCACTGTATGGGAGCCTCGTGCACTAGGCTCCCCTTTTTAATCTGATCTTACATTATGTTTCGTAAGATTGACAACCATTTACTCCAATCATCTAAATATGTCTGGAATGAAATGACATCTATCTGATCCCTTGACAAAGCACATTGTGACTACAGCATATATTCAAAATGATATGATTTCATATTATGCATGGTTATGATATTCATGTTCTCTGTTGAACCTATAATTTGAGACATGATAAAACTATAACTCAAGTAAGTTATAAGAGAAGAGCACCGTCAGTATACCTGAAGAGAAGGTCAAGACAACCATATTTGTATTTAAAAAAATTAATAAAAAAAAATGAATAATCTCATCTCAATATAATTAAAATCTCAAGATCACTAAATCATTCATTTCTGCATACAAATCAAGATTCAAGAGTCCGGATCATATGATAAGATCAACAACGGACCCATTTCTTTCATGAAAAGTACAAATGAAACACCAAGTTCTGTGGGGAACAAATAATCGGAAGGACCTAAATCCAACAAAAAATTTGAACAGGAAAATCATAGTATTCAGAATAAAATTCAAGTATTAAATTAATAGGAAAAAAATAAAAGTAAGCATACCTCATCACGGATATGAGTCCGAGCACGAAATGTCAACCGCTCGTGAACATCTGCTAAAATTCTCTCAAATGTAGGACGAAGACCAGCTAGTGATTCACTTCTTCTACTATGCTGTTCCCCGAGGACTTCCACTTTAAGTATATCGACAAGTTCACAAAGAAAATCAATATTCGTTTCATGAACAAGTTTGGGACGCAGTGTATCGTACAAATATGTTGACCTGTGAAGCAAAGTAAAACAAATCATGAATATAGTATACAGTACACACATCTCCTATGTATAGAACTTCGCTTTTCCAGAATAACATTCACAATATATAAGAACGGATAGAGAAAGACAGTGTTATAAGCTGGGAAGTATAAACAACCCAAGCAAGGTGCCACATTGCAAGTTGGACATGCATTGAGCATCAATCATTTTTGAATGCTCCTTTGCTTCCTTTGTTAACCACTATTTGGAGACATGTTACATGCCCAGAACATTTCCTGAGCACACTCCCCAAAGATTTCTTTCACTTGGGTCACAGTGAATATCATGGGCTGCACCTGCTCCCGTTGGATATGTTCTAGAAACTAGAAAGCACCATTCCCTTTTCATAACTATAAGAACAGTGAGTTCCATCTTCCAAGGTACTAATTGGGAGAAAAAAAATAACTATAATACTTTGAAGACAATCTTTTTCTTTTTTCAAATTCTTTTTGTTCTTCTTTTTTGTTTTCTCTGTTTTGCTTTCTCTTTGTAGGTTGATCTATGAGTACTTCTTATTCTCCATCTCTGTATTTCATCTCTTTCTTGATTTCTTCTGTTCAAAGAAAATAATCTAAATATTCTTAGCTAACAAGATTACACACTTACAGAGGATCCATTAATGGAGCTAAACTTGAAATATCCTTCGAAGAAGCAGGAAAAAAATGATCGAAGAGTTGGTGCTCAAGTTGACAAACCTGCACTTCAGATACAGTCATATCATTTGAAATAAGTAATATCATTTAAAGTTCATAATTATCATAACAAATAAACAGAATAATAAAATAGAGATTCATACTTTTTTGCCGTTGACAATATGTATCATGCATGCTTTGTACAACATGTATCAATATGAAGGGGGGAAAATCAAAACCTATTCAACCTTTCTACAAAGCAACCAATTAAAAGGTTTGATGGCATGGAAATGAATAGGAACTAAAGAAAAAATGATAATTGAAGGCATTAACTGTTCAAGTTCAATGTCACGAGGTGTATTGATCCCACAATAGAGAAGGTCATGATTCTCTATTCAAAAAGGATTTGTGAATTTTTAAAATATCTTGTATCAACTAACTTAAAAGTAATAATAAATTTATACATGAAGCTAGAGGCCCTGGATAATATTCGAGATAGACTAAAATATGATTGTAGTTGTATTTATGTAAATAAAGACGTTTTATTAATTATATTCATCTTTATAAAAAAAAAAATTTATAAAAAAAAAAAAAAAAACCAGGAAAAACTTTGAGAGAAAGACCAATAGAGGCTTTTGTGAAAAAAGGGGGCAAACAGAAGAACGGGTAATTGAATGAGGTAGAGGAAGATCTAAGAAACCTTGGAAGTTGGGAGAAACCATGTAAAAAGACAGCTCTTAATTGTTTTATTGAAAATTTGGGTTTGTCCATTTATATAGAGCTCAGTGGCATCGATTGATCGGCATTGCCAACCCTACCTAGTGAGATACAAGACTTGGTTGTAGTTAACCACACCCACAATTCATCTCCCCACTTCTCTTATTTTTTCCACCCTTGTACCCACCATTTTTGCACTAGACTGCACATGTTTGGCTCTGTGCCACCATCTTAGCACTGTTTAAAGCAAATTTGAATACTTAATATCAACAGGACATCACAATGTTTAAACAACAGTACCTGTATGAGATACGCACATCCTGATCTAGTCAATGATGGCAAGGACTCTTTCTTGGCGAACTCAGATATTCGACGCTGAACTATACCTCTTATCTTCATTAAATAAAACAAAGGACATTGAAATCAGTTGGCATTATAATAATGGGACATACAATGACCAAGCATATATCTTCTCACCAAAGAGAGGCGTTGCTCACAGTACAATCTGTGGCATTCTACAAGGATTTGACCATATTCTTTCCTTGAAGACCTGCTTTCAATTTCTTCAAGAAGCGGCTTAAGCTGCAAAAGTTACAATTCTTAATCAGCTGTACATAGAGGCAGAGATCTGCTGCAAAAAAGACTGCCCATCCATTAAAGCTGACAGTTGTGTTTTCTCTCTGTAATAAACCCTCAAATCAAAAAACTAAATAGAGATACAAAAGAAAGGCTTACCTCACTTGCTGCTGCCTTGAAGCGAACATATATTACAGATGCCTCTACTCCCTCAGACACGGAAGATTTGCCGCCCCCACTACCACGGATTGCTTCCAAGACCTGAAGTGAAGATATATATCGAATTACTTAAACATACAATTCTATCTATTTATATGATTGAAAAATACATGTATTTATATTAACTGATAAACATGTTAAATTAACTTCACCTGAGAAGAGGCGCCTTTGAGAACAGCAAGCACATAAGAACGCATCATGCCCAGTGCACGAGACTATCAAAAACATATAATTTTCCAAATTAGAAAGGTTAAATACTTACTACACATGAGATGTCATAGAACATCCAATATGATAGAAGGCCAAAAGTAGAACATATTGTTTGCTAAAATTTCTTCACAATTCCTAGTAATAAGATCTATGTACCTGGAGCTGCCGAAATTTAACCAAGTAAACACCGGATTCTGCATACTGTGGATTGCTTTCAACATACCTAAAACAAATGTTAAAATGTCAATGGTCACCTTCAACATTCCATGACAGAAGCAGATAAAGCTGCACATAAAGCCATTTCGTAATATTGTATAAATTGAGCATGCCAGTGGCACAAAGTACAAGAATGAAACTAGACTTTAACTCACGAGATGCATTCATCAAGCCTTTTGAGAAGGGGGAGAAAGTTTTCATTTCCAACATTCATATTTGGAGAATAAAAACTGGTAGCAACCTGCAGAGCAAAATTTGAACAAACCATACTCAGCACTTATAAAACAATTCATATGTTCAGTTTTGCTTAGTATTCGCAAATTCTGAATAAAAGAAAGACCTCTAACCCTCTGTATAAAGAATATGTATAATTTCAATTTAAGCTAGGTTAAAGTATACTATAATCCAATGTTGGTAGTCCAGTTGGTAAGAGCTGGGGACATGCAATGATAGTAACAGGACTCAATACCCGCCAATGCTCTTCATCCTAATTTCGCTTCTCCCGTCCCCACCCCTCACGAGGAGGGCTCTCCACCTGGCTCACAAGGTGGCTTTAGGTTTTACCCAAAAAATATATACTACAAGCTCTACCAGCAGAAACATGCTGGATAAAATAATATGCAAAGTTTGAAAGACTAAAGCAGCACCAACAAATATTTTTTGGATAGAAGAAGCGGTAATTGTATCGATTAAGCAAGTGTAGTACATAATGCATAATATCATTATTTCCAAAAAAAATCATAATAACCAGAAGGCACAACTGAACCAACAAACCACAAATATTGTTATCCGATAGTAGGAATTGCAAAAGCAACACAAATGATATGGAGTATATAATCTCTCTGAAACTCACATTAAAAAAAAATTCAGTATTTACCAATACCCTTCATTAATACAGTGAAAAAAACATCAATTTAATGCAAGTCGGGGAGCTGAGCATGTTCCACAGAAATGACTTGTCTAACTTAGCATTCATTTTTTAGTTGTCCTGATGTCTACCAGAATGGCAACCTTCAAGGGCAGATATTATTAGGTACCAGAAGCGTACAGGTTTTGTATGTCCTATTAGCATGGTGACATTGATTTTGTTTCCTATTAACATTTTCACATTCTTCGAGAAGTATTATACTATTAGATCATTAAACAAAAATGGACAAGACAGGAAAAAATCTAAAAAGGACTTCCAGTCAAGCCAGCAGTCAAACCTTACATTCTCCAGTTCATCAAAGTAATTGAGTTTACTACGAAGTGCTTCTGCAAAGTCAATTAATCTTTGCTTCTCTTGTACCTGTGATAGGAAAACAAGAATCAGTAAATCGGTGATTTCAGCTGAAGAAGAAATCTAAGGTAAGTCCAACAAAAAAGAGCCACATGTAACTCATTGGCACTCAGCTGATACTTTCTAGATACATGTGTAAAGGGAAATGCAGCAAAGCAACCTAAATTATCCACTTCCGCTGCCTATTTTTCTTATTTACCAGTTTACAATACATAAACCTATAACCCGCTCAGCAGTACAATTATTAAAGGAATAAGTGACCATCACCCCCACAATATGACTTTCATAATAAACCCAGCCCATAATTCACGAGAAATGAAAATAAGACTAAGTAATAAAACCGCACCAGTCTATCACAAGCATCATGAAGCGTTTTAGTCTTTGTAGCTACAGCCTGATGCTGCAATTGCAGTTCATTGAACAAGTCTAGTGTGTCATCAACCTGCACGAGATGGAAAGGAAAACTAAATGAGGAAAAGAATAGTCACCAAATTACATCGCTGCAACTAATCCCAGAGAAAGAAAGAATAAAATGACCTGTTGGAGAATATCGTCACAAGTTTGTATGCGATCCGTTAAAGTGTTCACGTAGTGTTGGTATTTCTCTTCTGTCTACAACATTACAACAAATTTAGAGTTCACAATCAAAATGAACAGAGTCTGAAGCAACCTCCCACGACAAAACATTAATCACTAACCTCTGATTTCATGGCGGATTCAAGATCCGTAAACCAAGTGTAGAACTGCGCCGAAGAGAATAAGTAAGTGTTAATCATTTTAAATAAATCAGATGTTAAGACAGTTAATTAGTTAGTTAGTTAGTCAGTTACCTGATTGGTATTGACCATAACAATGTCAATAGCTCCCGAGTCGTGGAGAGAGTTATCCTTGGTTTTAACCGATAAGGCAATGTCTTGAACAGATGCATTCTCTCGAGCCTAACAAAATGGCAATGCATTATTCTTGTGTAATCTTAATAACAATTCATTTATTTATTTTCATTTCATCAGAAAAACAATAATAATAATGATAAACAGCGGTGGTGATAGAAGTGTGTAATTAATAACTAACCAATTTGAGAGGCAACGGTCGCTCGGAAACGGCATGAAAAAGGGAACTAATGGCGGATTGTTGAAGCTCGGTTAAAGGAGCATTCTGCAAAAATGCAGCAATTAGAAGAATTCAGTTTAATTGAGTTGAGATCAGATCTGATCCATGAGGTTACGGTTACGGAGTGAAAATGATAAGAAAAATGGATTAAGATGATAATTAGTATAATTGAATGGAAATCGAATTGGAAAATACGAGATCTGGAAAATGACGGTAAGTTAGGGGACGAAAAATGAAATGAAACTTGGAAAAGAGAGAGAGAGAGAGAGAGAGAGAGAGAGAGAGAGAGAGAGAGAGAGAGAGAGAGAGAGAGAGAGTGGTGGTGCGTGCCTGTTCCCAAGTAGAAGCGAAGTTGTAGCCTCTGGAAATGGCAGCGGAATTCGGAAGAGATTGAGGTGGACCTCTGCTTCCCATCTTCTTCTTCTTCTTCTTCTTCCTCACGTTGCTCTGTTCTTCTTCCTTATTCTTCTTCTTCTTACATAAACACCACCACTACCGCAATGAGCTTGTTTCTCTTCTAAATCAAACGCTGCGTTTCAATTTTTTATCAACATATATTGCCATAAATAGAATATTTAATTATTAGGTTTCTATACTTTTTTTTTTATAATTTAGGTTTCTATACTTTGTTTTGTTGGAAGAAAATATTATTTAATAAAAAATTTTGATTATGATTTCTAACACGTGGGATTTAAAAAAAAAAATTACCCATTCTTCAATATTCTTAACATTTGTATAATTCCCTAAAAAAAATCATTTATGGTTGGATTTTATTAAATATTATACTTATCATTTTTTTTCTCATCAATTATAGTTTTTCTTAATTATTTTCACCATGCTACCAACAATTATTTAAAGAACTCACTTTTTAATGTAATCTAACTCAACAATTCTTTTTTTTTTTTGGTTTACATGGGAGGTCTGGGATTAGAACCCATGACCTGAGGGAGGGGGAATCCTAAGTGTCCCTGCAGTCACCAACTGGACTGTCTTACGCGGACTAATCTAACTCAACAATTCTTATTATAATATTTTAGTTAAAATACATGTACAATTTTAATTAATCAATGATTCATAATATGCACGCGCCTAACACCAACATCATTTAAAAAAAAAATCACACATATTACACTTGAAAATGAAATAATAGTGATTTTCAATTTTTCTCGTTCCTTTTTCCATAGTGAAACATGTGTAAGTTTTTTATTTTTTTTCCATTACAAGTTTTTCAAAGGAAATTATCTCATTCCCTTTTCCAAAACGGAAGTTGAAGGAATCTAATAAAACATTTCAGATTATTGATCACATTTCTCTTCATGCTGGTATTTTTTTTTTTTTTTTTGGTATACTCATGCTGGTATGTTTTAATAGTGTTATTATACTTAGTCCTACGTTTTTTTTATGAACAAAAAATTAAGATGAGTTAGATTCTAAGGACTTATCAGATCAAGACTCAAAAAACACTTACAAAAATTTTTATAGATAACCCATCAATATCGTCCTCACGATGATATGATTTGAATCTGGTATCCTTCACAACTCCGGACTTAACCCTTGCCAACTGAACCAACGTTTGTCGACTCTAAAATTACCTTTGAAATTGTTTAAAAAAAAGTCACCTTGGAAAATATTGAACAGTTCAATTTCAAATAAAACTTTCAATATGTAGATCTATACTTATATATGCAATCATTACATGGAAGATGGAACAAATTTATTGATATCGATGTTACAAATGCAAAGAGAAACCGAAAGAAAAGAGGACAAGGTTCAAAAAAATAGGACCGCCAAACTGACAAATATGGCTGAATTTGACAGTGAATTACTTGCAAATCAACTGATTTACAAAAAGACACAAACCCCCAAAAAAAAAACTTCATTTCCAGTCAAGCTAAACTTGGTCAGTCTTTAACATCTGCAACTCCTTCAGCACAAATCTGAAACCTTGCTTCAGCTTCAGCCAAACAAGGAGAACTTATAACTTTGCATATTCGTTCTTCCCCTCTTCCTTTCCTCAAAGCAAGCCTATCATCACAAATTAATCAACATCCAGGTTAAGAATCAACTCAAAGAGAAGAATTAAAAACAAACACTTTATTGCTTTGGAGTTTAGACCTTGTTGTTGTAGCATGAGCCATTATGTTGCCTCCAATAGGCTTGATTTGAGGTCCAGCAAAGGCCGCAGAACCGTCTACTTGCGAAACTACTTGGTTTGTTATGACAATAGCCACACCGAACTACAATTACAGGATCATAACAAATTATTAGCTCCAAAATGATTATGCATGCCACGTGGTAAAATTTAAAAAAAAAAAAAAAAAAAAAAAAGTATGTATTGTTTAAACAAAAGCTAAACAGTGCTTGCCCCCTACAATTTAAAAACCTAAACCTTGAATTAGTTAAACACTTAAACCTAGTACGTTAGCGGCACTGAAAGCCTAACATGGACTTTTACCTCATCTGCTAACTTCTGAAGGCTCCTAAGGAATTTAGCTAGATGCATTTGCCTGGCTGAAAGCTCCCCCCTTCCAGAGAAGTCTGTCCTGTAGAGGGCAGTAGCACTGTCTACTATCATTAGAGCAAACCTGTATATATACACCAAAATGTAAGCTTCATAAAAAAAAAATGCATTGTTACCCAGACAATGGGTGTAAGAGGGTCCACAATTCTGACAACCCAGAATGCTGAAATAACTATCAACAGATTGTGCTACCTCACTCACTGATCAAATATTACCAGAAAAGGAAACTTCACAATCCTTGGCATAATTAAAGACATGAAGAAAAAAAAACAGGCCAACTCAGCAAGTAGTAAAGCTAAGCTTGTGCAACTGAGAATCATTTTGTATTACCAAACAACAAATTATCTACACTTCTGCTAATCTTAACAATATTGAGCAAAGGAAAATCTACTGCCCTTGTGCATCATTATGTGTTACTAAAAGACAAACATTATCTGGACTTTGGCTGATCTTAACAATATTGAGCAAAGGGAACCACCAGAAGTCACACCTTGTATCCACCATCATTGAAGCCGCTTCAATCAGAAGCCGTGACTGATGGTCAGTGTTGTACGCTCTTGCATAAGCAACATTTTCCAATACATCAGCTCCATTCAGTCCAAACCTGTAGCACATAGCATTGTAACTTGTAAGTTATGAATGCACACGTGACACATCACAAGGTAGCACATTCATATGAAGAATCATTGTACCTATCTGCTATCTGCAAGAGACGTTGAGGCCTAAATGTGCCCTCAGCATCTATGTACATAGCTTTGCCCTCACCGCCTCCTTGATCTAGTGGCAACTACAATATCAACAATAAATTGAAATAATAGGTAATGGTGTAATGCAGTGACAAATAAAATAACCAAAAGCTTTAGGCATGACTCAACATTCACTAACTCAATTTATGCCAAACAGGACAAAAGTTAAAACTAAATGCACTTGAACAACAGTTATTCTACATGGATATGTTCTAACTGCTAAAAATCAAGTAAGAAAAAAAAAAGGCAATGTTTTATCAATCTATGATCTATTGGATTATGAACGATTAAACAAATGGAAATACCACAAAAATGAAACACAACTTACTTGGCAAGTGACACAAAGAGTGTGACACAGCTGAGTCTTCCCGGATCGAAATTCACCATATAGCTCAGTGATCGAACCTGTCTCAACTCCTCCTGGTAGAAGCAGCCACATCAAGTTATGACATTTCAACAGTGAAACATATGATGCTTCAAATCTAAGCCACACACATAAACAATCTTTCCATAGGTTGTCTCACCTTCCAAAATCTTGTCAAGCTCTGTTGATCCGGTAGTTATCTGAATAATTTCGGCACGCTGGGCATGGAGTTCACTAGCACTAGTAAAACCCATAGGCACCAACTTGGTAGCTGTCAATAAAACAAGAGAAAAGAAACATCCATCACAAGCTCAATAGAACATCGCAAGCCAAAACCATAAGGAAACAAAAGGAGGAAGTGCAATAATTAAACATACCTGCTTCAATAATCTTGTCAACTTTAGCTTCACTGATACCCTTGATTTGCAAAAGGTCTTTCCTAGGAGTGTAAGCAACAGATTCAACAGTGCAAATACCAGCATCTTTAAGCTTCTTAACATCAACAGCAGCAATGCCTGCTGTCTGAAGATTATTATAATCAAAGATAAAATTAGGGTTTCGTAGCAATTACAATAGCATTCTAGGGTTATTCCAATTGAAGCAAAACCCATTTCAATAATAATTGCTTTAACTACTATCATGAACAGAAAACACGTAAAGAAGCGATCTTTAGCCTTAAACAATAATGGGTATCTGCGATGGGGTCGGAATAAAGAAACTGCGAGAAATTGAATACTAAAATAATTTTTTTTTTAAAAGGGTTTTTTGTTTTTGTTTTTTTTTTTTTGGAATCGTGATGAGTACCTGAAGTTGTTCGACAGGGAAAGGGCCGTGTTGTATTTCTTCAGCATCGTTCTGCTGTTGTTGCTGTTGGGGAGTTTTCTGGCGCTGCTGCTGCTCCATGCTTGCTTGCTGATGCTGACGTCACCCACCTAAAGGTTTAATTAATCTTTGTCAACACCAGAGAAGTGGGAAGAGGGCAATTAGGGAAACAATGTGAAATCTACGAAGGCAGGAGGGATCCTCGAACTAAGTAAGTAGGAACCGGAAGGAGGAAGAAATAAAGGAGAAATAGAAGTGGAGGGAAGATTATGGGAATTTAAAAAAGGGTTGAGGGGCGCCAAAATAATTCTTCTCCTTCACAAAGCTTCCTCAACAAGCTGTGTGTGCTACTTGCATCACTTCAATTTCCTATTCCCACCATCCTTTAATTTTATAGATTTATTTCCAAAAATACCCTCCTCATCATTTTTTTGATTTCAGTCTTTTTTTTCCTTACATTATCATGCAGCAAATAATCTAAAATCAATTCTTTTCGAGGTGGAAAGAATAGCAAGAGTTTTACCTCCATCATCAAAACTTTTTTTTTCATGCCCACGACCCCACATCTAACATTATATATAAAAAATTCACTCATCTATCAACTATATTAAATTTTATTAGTGGTTTCAGTCTTTTTTTTTTTTCGAAACTAGATGGTGTCTGAGCTTCACATTTTTTGTGATCCAACTGATCCACTCCGGATCCGCGAACTATGCGAGTCTTTAATTCATCAGTATGGATCATCCCAAAAATTGTTGTCTCACTGAGATTCGAGTCTTTGACTCCGTAGTCCTTAAACACTCAACCAATTTCCACTATGACAATCTACGTTGGTTAATTTCAGTCTTTTTTTTCTCATACACATTTCCGAAAGTTGAAAGTTGGATTCAAACTCTTCGCAATTTTCTATTTCCAACATTTAGAAACGTAATTTCAAAAGGTATTCATACTACCTTCTGGTTTATTTACTTTTTTCATATTATTTAAAAAAAAAAAACAAGTATTCAAAAATAGGCATGGATTGGCACCCCAATATGTTTAGTGCGATTATAGGCCAATTTTGTCAAAAATTATTTTTTAAATGCGCAACAAGAGTGTTCCATAGAAAATAATTAAAGACTAATAACTCTTTTTTATATATATATAATCTAATAACTCTTTTTTAGATAAACATGATTTTGCCTCTTTTAATACATTGTTTTCGGCTTTTCGCACATAATAAGAATCAAACCACTTGTAATATATCTCTATATATATATGCTCGTTTATTTAGTTATTGTACTATTTTTCATATAGATTAATTTTAAGAATGGCACACCATGGTCATCTTTTTAAGATAATTTCTAATAAAAAGTCAATAATTTTTCTTTGATAAGATCACGAGGTGTTTCTACCTAAGAAAGTATTTCAGACTTATCATGTAGTCATTTGCTTTGGTCACAAGGTACATTTAAGAATGGAAGCCATTAAAAACTTGTGTAAATTTTATGTAAATTACTGAGATTTGCCATGGTTATATGAGGCGAGAAGCTCGTTCTGAATTTTTTTAGCAAGATTGAATTCTCATTTTTACAATTAACACTAGAGTATATGATGAGTAATAATTATATAAATTAAAGGCTTATTTAACGTTTTAGTCTATAAACTTATGTACTCTTTTGGAATTGGTCCTTAAACTTTTTTTTCCGATGTTTTGAGTTCCTGAACTTTGTTTAATTTTTGGAAATGGTCCTTTCGTCACTTAAGTGATGGCCAACGACATGTCACGTCACTTTCACAACATTGACGAGTGACATGTTACGTAGATCCACGGGACACTACATGATTTTTTTTTTATTAAAAAAAATAATTTCTTTTAAAATTTATTAAAAGATTCGATTTTCTATTAAAAGTACAATTTTTAATTAATTTTAATTTATTTGAATTTTTTTAATTTTAAAAAATTCAGACATCTTCGTCAGACACGTTACTTATCGATGTGGCAAAGATGACGTGGTATATCCTCGATCATATCATCACTTAAGTGATGAAATGACCATCTCCAAAATTTGAGCAAAGTTTAGAGACTCAAATCATCGAAAAAAATTTTAAGGATCAATTCCAAAACAGCAGTTACACGACCAAAAACTTAAATAAGCTTAAACTAAATTCTTAATGGAACTTTGATGACTCTGTTGACCCATGCCTTGTTAGAATTGTTACGTTGCTACTGGAAAGAAATCTGTTCAAGATGTGACTATCCGCACGCATCTGGTTAGAAGGTCTATTAAATCAAAGTCGTTTCTGAGATTTAATTTGAAAATTAAACAAAACAAATGAAAATCCTGATGAATATGATTTACTAAACATCTCAGACTAAACCTTTTATAATCTAGTACGCATAGCAGCTTCTTGTAAAATTCTAGTATTTTCTTAAGCATTTGGTGAAACTACATTGGTAGGAAAGTTTTTTCATCAAAATGATGAGCAACACCAACTATGCCAAGGCCAAGCACGCACGCACATGTAGCATCATATGTACTATGTCACCGCTAGTAAGCTCAACCCTTTTTAATATGAATCATCAATGGTACAAGCCCTGAACTGAAGGTACTCCTGTTCCATGAACCCAAGACCCTTTCAAGAATTGACCCACAGTAAACTTTTCAGCCTCCTTCTTGTTAATAACCTTGTAGCCAGGCCAATTGACCCTTGCCTTGGTGCTAGCACCAGGTCCCGTGTTACCAAACTCTGCATAATAGAGTGTGCTGAGTGCAAAGTTTCCTGCCCAAGGTGTCCATCCATCAGGGTGAATGAAATCACCTATCTCAGATTCCATAACAATTGTCCTTGAGTACTGCTTCCACGGCCTCCCGAGGTAGCTCCTGATCCTGTCCTTCACAGGAATCAATGCGTCATCGGCTTTGATCAAACACTTTTGAAGAACAATGCCAGTGGTTTGCTGCTTGTCCATTCTACCTTGCGCCGTGACCATGTTCCGCTGGTTGTCCATTGGCTTCCTCACAACCATGATGCAGTTTTGGAATACGACGGCTGCGTCGCCAAAGATGAAATCAATTGTGCCTGAAACGATGCAGCTTCGGTAGAATTGTCTGTGGGTTTGGGTGTATAGAGTGTCTTGGTAACCCTCGAAGCGACAATTGGCGAACACCGCACGATCTGCTTGGACTCTTGCAGCCACTGCTTGATGTCCTTCTGGTCCTGCAGTGTTTCTGAATCCCATTGCTTGGCCAATGAATCCCTCTCCAAGTACAACTGCACATTGCATTCATAGAATATGGAGTTTGTTAATCAAGCTTCAAATGTATGCATATAGCATAGAATATGGATATCTATGAAGCACCAATGCGCATATGATACAAATTCATATATCGATGCACATATTCTTAACAATATAGAACACATCATGTATCGGGATAATTATTATCATTGTTATTTTAATTTTAATTCGACAAATACTCTTTTGATATACTCCCTCCGGTCCTATATATAGGTCATTCTAGAAAGTTTTCTTGGTCCTAATTATAAGTCACTTTATATTTTCTATGCATTATTTATTGATTTTTTTTCTTTTTTGCCCTTATTAAATGTTTTGACTATCTATGTGTTTTTTTGTTCATTAATGAGTGTGAATTTTCCAAGAAAAGTTAAGGGGGTATAATAAGGACCAACCACTTTCCTTGGTATGTGTAATTCGGTTAAGTATGGCCTATAATAAGAACCGAAGGAGTATATGAAAGACAAATAGGGGCATATTAGTATCATATATGTATCTGGTATCGATATGAGAGGCTAATTAGCGCATCAGTGCTTCAGAAATAGATATCTAACCACAAGGATATTGATGATGCAAAATGTTGAAAGACGATGTTTTATTCTATTGCTTTGATTTTGTCTTTTTGAAGGAGCCAAAATATTTTATTTTTTTAATCTTTTATCTTGCATTATTTTCTTTATAAAATACATTAAAACTAGAACATAAATTGTCTTTATGATATATATATTTACCAATGCTACCTACACTTAGCTCTCTAACATGTAAGCCATGTTAATATTTAATACGGACTTATTTTTATTAAGTATTTCGATTTGACAAAATTGGTGAACATGTTTTACAAGCATATAAGAAAATCCTAAATAAAAAAAAATGGGGTTTGGTAATGAGTTTTTTTTAATAGTCTTTAATCGTATTTGTTATGGAACATTATGAGTGTGTTGAAGAATCATATTGTAAAATTGAGTTATGTTAAATGGCGTGGTTTTAATAAAGGGCATTTTATGCTTACCAAAAGTTGCGGTTTGGAAAGTCCTAACTCCATCCCTGAAATTTTTGTTGCCAGTGATGATGCTCTTCTGTGATCCATCACCATAGAGGGTTATATCTTTCATTTTCTTTGTTATTATCACAGTCTCATCATACACACCTGTTTTAACATAAATCACATAACGTCCCTTGTATTTTTCAGGGATGGCTTTCAATGCTTCATTGATGGTTTTGAAGTTTCCACTCCCATCTTTTGCAACAACTACATTAGGCTTAGGTTTGTTATCAGCAGCCTTCAACACCCTCCTATCATCATGGCTAAGCCATTCAGGGAACCCTTCCTTGTCCAAAGAATAATGATTATTATTATTATTATTCTCCGACAACAAGCGACGACCACCCCCGAGGATTGATTGGAATGAAGCAAGGAATGATCCAACCTTAGACACAATGGCAAGAGAATTGCTAATGAGTTCCCTGGAATCCTTGAATAGATTATCGAGATCATTCTTCAATTTTGAATCTTTAGGAAAACCATCAATGCATGTTTGTTGGTAGGAGATAACAGCACTTAGCCAACTATTAAAATCAGGAGTCTTTGATGTGAATTTCTTGAAATCTGTCTTGGTAAGTTCAGAAATAGAGGTTGCCAAATCTTCCTCAGCATCAATAAACAATTGCTTACAATCCTCAAATGCACCTTTCTCTTCCTTAGACTGAAACTTGAATGTTTTAGTTTTGTTAAAGGCCTTGATAACCTGTTCCTCAGCAAAATTAACATAGAAGTTGAGAAGGTCTTTGGGGTGCGTGAGTTTAGGGTCCTTCTGCACTGCCGTACTCAATGGCCCTTCACATTTGGCCTTGTAATCTGTTGAGCTACACACCAACTTCACAACCTTTTGTGATTGTGCAACATGCTTGCTTGTTCCTTGTATACCATTTTGGTTGTTGCCATTATTTACAACACCATTACCATGTGTTGTTGATGAGGAGGTGGCAGCAAAGAATGCACTACCTATTACACCAATAAGTAAAATGGAAGAAACAGAACCAATTAGGATTCTCTTCCTGATCTTTTTTCTTTGCTCATTTTTTCGTCGTTCGGTTATGAGATCGAAATCTTGAAAGGCCATTTTTTTGAATATTAGTACTAATTATTATTGTTCTAAGGCAGAGAGAGAAACTCTGCTGCCTTAGTGTCAAAGTTAACAACTAGGCAGGGAGAACAAAGAGAGATGGTGGTGCCTCTATCTCTCTGTTTTCTCTTTGCAATTTGTTTTGTTTATTCGTTTGAAACTTTAATGTTTGCATGGAAAACGAAAGAGTAGTGGACTAACGTCATTTAAGGTGTTTCTATTTTTAACAAGATTGAGTTCATTGGTTAAGGATAACAACACCTTTATAGGCTTCAATTTCAACCTTATTTAGCCGAGAATTCTCTTTTCCTCCCCACCAACTTAGACATCCCAAAAATGGAACATACTAGTAAAACAAGTAAACAGCCCCAACATGCTATATGCTATAGCCGTGTTATATACTTAGATATTAGATATAAGCTCTTGAAATGTCAAATGTACTTGCCAATAGATTAAACAAATTAATTAATATGGTTAATCGTATCGAAATTAATAATATTCAATATAAGAATTAGAAATTATAATTGGAATTCAAAGTTCAATAATTTTAAATTCAATTTTTTGGGCATAAGATGTATAATTTAATAAATTTAAATTACTTATAAAATTAATAGTCTATTAGGTCCCGAAAGATTTTTTGAACCAATTAAGTTCTCAAATATCAAAATGACATCACATTAGTTTTCTTATCCATAAATCTATCACTAAATCTGTTAAATGTCATGTGATGCTTCCTGATTGACTATCCCTCCCAACCCATTTACACACGAAACACTGGATTATCACTTATTTAAATTTTTAACCATTGGATAGATCCAACGATTTAGAATTTAAGATAATATTTAAAAAATTTATTCAAAAATAAAATAAAATAAGATTAGTAGGGTTTTTGGAAGTCTAGATCTTTTCTTCCCTCGGTCACTTTCTCTTAAAACATCCAACACTTTGCTGCCAATGTCTATTTTAGATGATTTTGGTTCCATGCACTGGTTGAGGACTCGAGCCGCCCTTACTTTTGGTTTCTTGTAAAGTGTACCGAGTGTTGTCTATATGGAACTTGATGTACTATTAAGCTTTGGCAAGTTTTGTTTCAACTTTGTTGGTATAGCATCTCTAGCTATTAATTTTTCTTCAACGGTGCTATTATGAGCTATGATGAAATATAATGATGTATTATACCAAAACTCTGTCCATGATAACATTTTTGCCCATCTTTTAGGATATTCAAAAGCAGAACACCGTATGTGAATACATTTTCCAGAATTTATCAAGTGCTTTAGACTGGCCATCTGAATGAGGATGATAAGTAGTCATGGACATTTGCAGGGAAGTTCCTTGTAATTTGAAGAGTTGCTGCAAACACTGATTATAAATACCTTGTAATTTCATGTTATATTGTACCCACGTTGCCAACTGCACTCTGATGCTGAGCCTGGGCACAGAGGTGTGTTATAAAACTACCAAAATATATATGTTAGTCAATTGAGGTAATTTTGTTTTACAGAACCTACAATATATAACCAATCGAAATTTAATAAATTAATTTACTATCTACTATCAATATATTAAATATCCGTTTGTTGGTATAAATTTTTGAAGCGCCACGTTTGTTTATACTTGTACCGAGTGATTTTAAGTAAATAATTATTATCTTAAAATTTGAAATTAAATAAACTACTCAAATTAATTTAATCATTATCTATACGTGAAATCAATATTCTCGATTTGTTAAAAAAATCATTATCTTCAACAAAAATATTTTTTGAAAAAATACCAAAAAAAATCACTATATATAATGGGATCTCACATTCAATTTTTACTTTTTTTCACATTTAAATCTCTCTAATTGTGAGAATTCTCCTCTTCTATTATTTCTTATTTTATATTCCTATTATTTCTTATTTAATATTATTTGATTTTTTGTGTGTGTTTGCACCAGAAGAGAATGCCGACTTAGAGCATCGATAAGTTCATATTCTTATTCTCCTATTATTTTTATTGTATATTACTTGATTATTTGATTTTTCAGAGTCACAAATTTAACTTAAAAAAAAATATATAATTGATGTATATTCTAAATTCCTAGTTGTTATCTTTTCAAAAATAAATAATTCTTTTCGAGGGATTAAAGCTTTAAATGTAGAAGATTGCATCTTCTTCATGGGCCCAAGAAGCTTTAATAATTTGGATTTTTCATATTAAATTAAAAGTGATAATTATATTCCAAAAATGTTTAAATTTGATTTTACTTTGATTCATTATAAAAAGTTGATAATCATATAAAAATGTTAATTTATTCATGAAACAAATAAAGAATATCTTGGGTAAAAACTATTATTTTATATTCATATGAGAAAATACAAAATTTATCAATAATATCATTTATATTAACTTTTTTAAGTGTTGACTTTGATTTGAACTCATGTCTTTTTGTACAATTATTTTTTTACGTTGTTTCGTAATAATCTTTATTTTATAATAATTGAAAAAGTTAACAATCTTTACTTTAAAATATTTAATATAAAAAATATAAAATATTAATAATTCGTGCATTGCATAGGATAAAGTGTTATTTTTGATTCATACGAGCAAGTTAAAAATTTATCAACGAGATAATTTAGATTAATTATTTTTAAGCGTAGGATTGATCTGAAACCCTGATTTTTTGTGTAATTATTTTTTGTTGTTGTTTAATAATAAACTTTACTTTATAATAAAAAATAATAATCATTAATTTAAAATATATAATAAAAAAATTTAAAAATATTGACAACTCGTGCATTGCACGGAATAAAAACTAATATCCTATACTATATTTCTATGCGTTGCCTATAAGGTTAGAAAATGTCCTGGATAGGCTATGACATTATATTAATTTCACCTTTATTAAGAAAGTTAGTTGAGTGTATTTAATTTTCTTGAAATGATTAAAAAAAATAGACTACTTTAGAAAACATGTATTGGGAATGAAACAAAAATTAAATGATACAATCACTTAATTGAGATATTTGAGATATTTTTGGAATAATTGTATTGAAAATAGAAAATGTAGTTAAATTTTACTTATATTTGAGACCACTAATAAGATGTTTTTAGTTGTTTATAATTGAGATCGAAGGGAGTATATTTCTATGCGTTGCCTATAAGGGTAAAAAATGTCCTGGATAGGCTATGAAATTGTATATTGTTGAAATGGGTAAGGCTCCCATGATGAATAATAATAATAATAATAGACTAGTACATTACGCAAATTAAGTGGTTGATTCACTTTTTTTTTTAATTTCAAATTCTCTTTTACTTATTTTATTTTTTTTAAATGGACACCAATGATCTCTCCCACTTACCGACGTGGGGTTGGTCAAGTGGTAACTCACTTGATCCCTTAATCAACTGGTCTCGAGTTCGAGTTTTGGGTATAGGGTAACCACTTCTGGGAGACCCCTACCGCTTAGTGCGAGCTCAGTTGGGTCGGACCGAATGAGTTGGATTTTGGGTAAACCAGATTCGGGTACTGGTTGGTGTTAAAAAAAAATGCAACACTTTATATATAGGTGTAGATAAAGTTCTCATAATAATTTCTTTAATATAATTTGCAAGTCATTCTTTTAATTTCCATTAACATTAATTAATTATGTATTTTTCACAAACATTTATACTTCATTCGTCCTATAAGTTATGTTCATATAGCAATTTTATTTTGTCCCATATAATTTATGTTCATTTAGAAACCAAATACTCATTTATACATTTTTTTCTTCGAATATACCCTTCTTTATTGTACTCTCTTTTCCACTTCTCATTTCCCTATCTCTCTTGTTCGTACATTTATTATTACTCTATCCAATTATATATTAAATGAGGGCAATTTAGTCAAAACAAACAAATTCTTATATCATTTATTCATTTTTTTAATCTATGTGCAACAACCTAAAAAAATTTCGGTTTTGATATAAGGGTTGAGTTTAAGCACTAAATAGTTTCATATTTTCAATTATTTTCAACAACTTCTTTTATTTGTATTAATTATGATTGATTAAAAATATATCTATTATATCTTCTACCTTTAATTCTTCCGATTTGATTTTTTCACAATATTTTTTATATCTTTTCAATTCTAGAAAAAACCAAGAATAATAGAAAATCAATCGAAAAACAAAGGTAAAAAACCCACAAAAATTAAAGGTTAGGTGAAGGTGGTTTCTTATCCCTCCTTCTTCTCCATCGAATTAATTCAAGATTAAATATTTTCCCTTTTTTTCTCTCATGGATGGTACAAGATAAAAGAAACTTGAAAAATAAAATTGTATGCTTGATAGCAGAAAAAAAAACCTTTTATGCAGCAAATTTAAAAATTGAAAAACAAAAGATCAATTAATTTTTTTTTAAAAAAATGCTAATTGTAACACCCCAATTTTTAATCCCTGACTAATGAAAGTTTAATTATAAATTATATTTATAATTAATTACTTTTAATTTAATCTTTGATTAATTATGTGTTTTGTGAATGCATTTGATGTATGAAAATGCACGAAAAATAATTTGATAATTATTTTATGTGAAAATATGAGTTTTTTTTTTGTTTACGAGGGAAATCTCATCATCATTGCCGCACATTGACGACTCTGATGGGCAACCCCGCCTCCAGGTCATAGCCTGCAAACTGCCCGGAGGAGACCAACCACTCCCAAAGAAGCGACAGGCTCATACCGCCGAGGTGGGATTCGAACTCGTGTCCTTGCAGACCGATGACAAAGTCCCGAGCCAGGTGTGCCACACCTCGTTGGTGAAAAAATAGGAGTTTTGCATATTAGTCCATGTTTTAGGACCTAAAAGTAATATTAGAAAAATTTTTGGAGGGAAATGCAATAATGCGATAGTGCGTTTTGACGAGTCATTGTCCTAATCACCTTGTTGACACGAAATCAAACCCTAAACACGTCTCTAAACACGCGTCGACCTGCATGTAACTCCAATTTTGCTATATATATATATATATAGCTGTGTTATTGATGAATTTGGGTCATTTTACTCAAGTTCTAGAAAATTGGCTGAGTTAGGGTTCATAGATTCGTGCCTTTTGTTCTCATTCAATTCCAAACAATACACCACAAATTATACACTGTTGTGAAGCTCACATCCAGAGCTTTACAAAGATAAAAGAATCGTGAGTTAAGAGTGAGAGAGCAAGGAGAATCGAGTCTTTAAAGTTGGGGTTCCAATTCTGTAGAAGCAGAAATCTGAGGTCTGGAGCTTACTTTAGGTTTTGATTGTGGTAAGCTCATGTACCCTTTTGGTCTCAAACTTATTCCATTTTCTTGTCCTTGTTTCAGAGAACAAACTCTGGTAATTAATACTAATAAAAGAAACGATTGTGATATTACGATTAATTAAAAATATATCTTTTATATCTTCTACCTTTAATTTTTCCGTTTTGATTTTTTTACAATATTTTTTTTATCTTTTTTATTTAATACTTTTAATTTTTAAGATTTGATATTTTTTTTTCATAATGTCTTTTATATGATTTTCAATTTTTTCTGCATCGTCATGCAATGGAGGCGTAGAAAAAACCAAGAATGATAGGAATTCAATTTTTAGCCTTTTTAATTTCGATATTGCTTGCGCTACTTCTTTCACTATTAGCATTTTTAAAAAAAAAATTAATTGATCCTTTTTTATTAACTTTTAAATTTGCTGCATAAAGTTTTTTTTCCTGGTATTTTCAAGTTTCTTTTATCTTGTACTATCCATGACAGAAAAAAGGGAAAATATTTAATCTTGAATTAATTCGAGGGAGAAGAAGGAGGATAAGAAACCACCTTCACCTAATATTTAATTTTTGTGGGTTTCTCTACTTTTGTTTTTCGATTGATTTTCTATTATTCTTGGTTTTTTCTTCACCCCATTGAGAATTGAAAAAGATATAAAAAATAATGTAAAAAAATCAAATCGGAAGAATTAAAGGTAGAAGATATAATAGATATATTTTTAATCAAACATATTTAATATTAATAAAAGAAGTTGTTGGAAATAATTGAAAATAGGAAACTATTTAATTGCTTAAGGGCTGAGTATATCAAAACCGAAAAAACTTAACTTATGATGAGAGAGATTGAGTATTTACTAAATTTATTTAATTTAGTGTCTTAATAAAAATCATAAATGTAATTTAATTTAGTTCAAAATTTTTATTATTATTGTTTTATTTTGTTTGGATTAGAATAGTTGATTCCCCTTCCATTAAAAATTAAAAAATAAAAAATAAAAAATAAAAAATAAAAAGTTGATTCCCCTCTAACTATAAATACCATCACCCTGCTGCCTTTCTATTCGAACCCCAATTTCTTATTTTTTGCAAAGAAAGAAAATCAGCCACGGATATGAACTCTCTCACCCTCTGTCTTGCATATCCCTCTCTCCCCACTCAGTTGCACCACCCAGTGAAGCTGAAGGCACCTGGCACCACCCTCTCTCCCTCTGTTGCACCACCCAGAACCCCTCAGGAGGAGAGTGGTGAGGCTGAAGGCAGGACGAGAAGACCTCCGATCTAGAACCACCACCACCACGGTTCTTGCATTTCTACTTTCTACTTTTTATTTTCTTAAATATTTTTTAATTTGAAGGAAAAAAACAATGAAAAAGAAAGACAAATAACAACCAATAACTCCCAATGGCGTGGTTCTAAAGCATAAAAACATAAAACACGCACTGACGCACTGATGCATGCACGGCTTTGTTCATATTTTATGACTTGGCCGCACAAAGGACGGACTATGATATTGCTAGGCTACTTTATTAATTAGTTGGGAATGATGTATCGGTGCACCTTGCAATTATACCCATAGACCAAACGACATCGTTTTATAATGTGAAAAATAAATTGACGTTAGTTTGGTTACCAACATGGCTACATCGATCTGTTGTGTTTTCCTTCTTGATTACCTTCATCTTGATTTGATTACTTGCTCTCCATTATAGACCTAAAAAAAATACATGTTTTGTGTTTTTAAGAACATATATATATATATGTGTTTGTGTTTTTATGTTATTGTTGAGTAGAAGCATAACTTTTTTTTTTAATGTTTTGTAGATGATGATTGCTCTCATCCAGCTTCAATTGAAGTTGATGACAGCACAACAAATGGTTATTTGTATGAGGGAAACGATATCGGTGATGAAGAAGTTTGAGTGGCTTCATATTGAAAAGAACGGTGAAGTCCGGTATAAGATGAATGTTAGAAACCAAGCCGATATGCTTGAGTTTTGTACAGTCATGAAGAAGGCAACTGATAAGCTGAGGGAAGAGATTAAGAATTGGCCGAAGATGATTCAAGGTGGCAATGCCGGTGTTTGACGATTAGATATTGATTTGTGGGGTCTAGGCATTAGCTAATTGTTCTGTTATCTAGTTTTTCTATTTTTCTACTGTTTCTATTTTAAACACCGTATGTGCTGGGTTCTATTTTTATTATTTTCAAGAATTTTTGCAGCAATGTAGTAGGGAGAGAAATTGCTCCTCTCAACTCTGGTAGAGGCATCATAAAAACAGATGTTAGAAATTACACAGCACACATTACCCTACAATAATAGTAAGAGTTCTTGAAGGTCGTTGTCCTGAGCGAAATCAATATTTCTTGACATTATAAATAACAGACCCATGCACATTCCAAATCATATATTTCAATGCTGGTTGCTGACACACTTCCAAATGCAACAAATAGGTTAACATAAAATATGGACTCAAGAACTATACAGTTTTTTATATTAGTATCTGTGTATCTACTTAAATGCACGTGTTATTACAAGCAATACTATTTCCCCTGCCTCAAAATGCAGCAATCCTTGGCTGAAATGACTCATTTGGTTCATTATTACCAGCACAAGAGTTGTTCTCCATGTTGTCATCAGCACCTTTCATTGTTAATGAGCCATAAGGGACTTTGCTACCTAACCTATAAGAATCAGAAACAACTAATTATCTCAATAATAAAAAAAAGTAGTAGTATATATAACATCAGATGCAAAATTGGAAATTCTGTACATGACAGGTTTGCTGCTAGCACCTGTCTCGACGCTTCTCAAGAAACCTCTGAAGTGATTGCCTGCGTGCTATTGGAAATTCTGAGGATAGATATCATGCAAAAGACACAAAAGATTTGAGTTAAGATACACCGAAATAACAGGCAAACAATTACTAAATAGTGAATGACAAAGAAGAACTTGATTTGATTGCAGGAAAGCATACAGACTGCTGTGAAGCCAAATTGTTAGAGGTTCCTTGTGGAGAAGAGGGACCTGTGGGAATGAGTGACTATGTAACCTACATAAAGTGGTAAATTTTGTTTGACTATTAGGATTGTTATTGTGTTCGTAGAGTTATTGTGATGATTGATGAGTGTTACTAGGGTAATTATTTTCTCTTCATGTTCATAACTATATCATCTTTACTTTATGAAGTTCCGAGATAACTTTCTGCAAGATTTGAGCAGTTTGAACAGAAAGAGAATGCAACACTTCCTCACTAGAACATCATGTAGGAGTAGGTCGGAATAGAAGTGTACGAAAAAAATTCCTATTATAGTTATAATTAATCGAAATTATTAGGAATTTGAGCAATTTTGATTAAAATAATAAATTGTTGGAATGCTGAAAATGTCATGTTATTGTGTTGCTTTTGAGATGCCTAGCATGTGTCCTCTACTTTGCCTTACATGTACTTTGTTTTTCAGGACACAGATCAACCACATCATGCATCAAAAAGAGTATTTTAAGTTTATGGTTGTATTGTCACTGCCCAAGACATGGTTGAACCCAAAGATCCCATGAAAGTTTTTGACAAAGTGAGTTTGTTTATTTCTTGAGTGTTTTGGGAACTCCTGTTATCTATTTATCTACTAATTAATGTCTCTTCTATGTTAAGATGGGGCTAGATTTATATCAAGTATACTAACTTGGTTTGGTTATTTCAGGCAGACTACTATGCCATCCTGAACATTGCAATCCCATTTTCCATGAAAAAGTAGCACCATATGCATCTGCAATTGGTAGGTCTCTGCATGCTTTTGATATTGAAGCAAATTATGTGCTTTTATTTGTTGCGTTACTCATGTAGCTGTAGTGTTATATGGGTAGGGGTAGCTAGTAACTTTTGTTTTGGCTTGACCTTTCATTTTCAAGTTCTTGAATTTTGAATTCTTTTGCTCTTATCAATAATTCTGTTATTTTGGCTATGTTCGCCTGAAACGTTTCTTGATAAAATTATTTATTCTCAAGTGTTGTGTTTTTTTCCATGGGTGGACGATATATGTAATTCGTATGTTGCTAGATGATGAGGAATTTGAACAATTGCCAAGTTTCCTCACCAATATATTAGTAATTCTGTTTTCGGTACATTTGGCCTGATATATTTCTTGATAAACTGATTTTTAATAACAAGCACTATTACTCCCATTTCCTTATCTTATTGAATTGCATGTATTGGGAGAAAAGATTTCCTCAGTTGCTGAGCTCTAAGCAGATTCAAGATTTAATAGGAAGGGGGTGCCCGCTTGTTGGAATAGCAGACATAACATGTGATATAGGGGGTTCGATAGAGTTTGTTGACCGAACTACGTCAATGGATTCACCCTTCTTCAGGTATACCATTGGTAGAACCATGTTGCTAGTTTGGGCAATTTATTTTAGTCTCATCAATCGATTAACCCTACTTCAATTTCACATGTTTACAAATATCATTTTTTTTTATTTCTTGTATAATGCCATGTTTCACACATTGTTGCTAGATATGATCCCATAACGGATTCGTACCACGATGACATGGAGGGGAAAGGTGTGATATGTTTAGCTGTTGAGATTCTTCCAACAGAATTTGCAAAAGAGGTTGGTGTCTTCATTCCCTAATTCATATAGTTCCACTGAATTAGAGGGTGCTTTAGGTTTGGGAAATAATTGAATAATCAATTTCATTATGGTTAGGCTTCCCAACATTTTGGAAACATACTGTCCCAATTTGACATAAATTTGGCTTCTGCTACATACATAACAAACTTGCCTGCTCAGTGCTCACTTAAGGAGAGCTAGCATTGCTCACGGAGATTTGCGGTTTGCTAACCTCCTTATATGAGTATATCTAGCGCATGAGGAACTTTGATCCAGAGTATGTGCTTATCTATATTTCATTCTTGGTTGTCCTTAACCGTAAATTTGTAAAAGCACAATGCTTTTCATTATTACAGTTCCTGTTATCTTCCCACTCATAGTAAGCACACTCTTGTCTTTTGGCTTGCAGTGAAGTACCAGATAACTCAGCGAATTCTTTGTCTAACAAGAGGAAATACAATATATCTGTGCGTTCTTCAGTTACAATATTACTATCTGTTGTTGTACTTGTAATTTATATTCCGAGACTAACTTGAACCAGATTCTAGATATTTAGTTATGGTAATATGAGATCGGAATAGTTGCCAGTTTATTTCTGATCAAATTTGCTGAATATAATGGACAGGTATATCTGAGTGGTCACTTATTTGATCAATTTCTGATAAACGAGGCCTTAGATATTATTGAAGCTAAAGGAGGCTCCTTCGACTTACTCAACTGCCATGTCAGTCAGAGTGCTGAAGTTATATCATACTCAGAACTTGAAGTAAGAAGTCATCTATATCAAACTGATGCCCTTCATTCTATATTGGACGAGTGATGAATTAACATGCTGGGTTCTCTACAGGTTGGTGCAGATGATAGGGCTGTTCTGGATCATATAATTGATTCTTTAACTTCTCTTTCTAATCCAACTGAAACTAATGGAATTTTGAATCAAGATTCAAGTAAAATTTCACTTAGACTTGGTAAAGTCCAAGAAAACGGCATAAAGAAGGAACCTGACTCCAAAAAGAAGGCTGCAGTGTTAATTCTTGGTGCTGGTCGGGTCTGTCAACCAGCAGCCGAGATGTCATTGCCAGCTGAAAAAGCATCTTGTCACTGCTAGCTATGTTTGATAGCTCCATGTCGGTGCTAGATGATAAGGCTAAAGATGCCAGCATAACAATTCTGAGTACTTGTCTGAAACCAGCTTCTGAAAATTCTTTAAACTTTACATATTTTAAACTAAATTGTGTTTTGCTATAACGTGTACTTGTTCGATGATCCAGATCACATGATGGCAATGAAGATGATCGACGAAGCACATATGAGGAAGGGGAAAATAAAGTCTTTCACGCCTTACTGTGGTGGACTTCCATCTCCAGAAGCTGCTAACAATCCCTTAGCATATAAATTCAGGTACTTCTTGGAATGTCTAGTACCTTTCCTGAACAGTTCCCTAATGGTTCCACAATGGAAAGCACAATTTTGATAGTTTGAAAGGGATATGCAAGTAACTACTCAAAATAACGGAACTCATTGGTTACCAATCATTTCAGTTGGAGTCCTGTAGAGGCTATCCGATCTGGGCGCAATCCTGCCACCTACAAATTCTGTGGTGAAACTGTACATGTTGATGGTAAGCTTTTAATAACTTGGAACAGAATTCCAAGAAAGCAATATACAGGATGTGTTTTCTGTTCCTTCCTTTTTCCCCTTGTCTTATGTATGCATTCGCCTTCTTCATATGCTTGGAATTTTCTATATTTGACCTGAAGAGGAGTATTGCTTAATTTCGATAAAAAAACACTTCATTCGTTCCAGTTTGAAACTGCAATAAATTTGCTTGAATTGTTCACAAGCTCAATGCACTGCTCCCGTTTTTGGATAGGGGACAATCTTTATGATTCAGCTACAAGAATAAGGATACCCGACTTCCCGGCTTTTGCTTTGGAATGTCTGCCAAATCGTAACTCTTTACTTTATGGAGATTTATATGGAATAGGATCTGAAGCATCAACTATTTTTCGTGGAACCCTCCGCTATGAAGGCATGTTGTATCTGTTTTATGTTTCAGGCCAATATTTGACAATGATTAATATCAATCTCCAAATCATGTTTAAACTGCATAATTCAATATTTGGTGAAGTGATATCATACCCTGAATCATGTTTAAATTAATTCATCTGTATGAAGTGTTTATTTGTCTTTCTGTACAGGGTTTAGTGAGATCATGGGGACATTTTCTAGGATTGGCTTATTTAGCAATGAAGCTCATCCCTTGCTTAAGAATGACCAGAGTCCGTCTTTCAGAAAATTCTTATTTGAACTTCTGAAAGTTGCAAGTGAAGGTCCAGATGAACCATTGATAGAAGAGAAGGAGATCATGGAAAGAATATTAGCACTAGGGCATTGCAAAGAGCAAAGAACTGCTATGACTACAGCAAAAACAATCACGTTGGTCATTTACCTATCTCTTACTATTCTCACATTTGGAAAACTACTGTTTTAACATGACTATCTTCTTTCATATAGATTCTTAGGACTTCTTGATCAAACAAAAATCCCTTCTTCTTGCCAAAGAGCTTTTGATGTTGTCTGTTCCCGCATGGAGGAGAGGTTATCCTACTCCAGCACAGAAAAGGTATGTTTTTTTTAGTTTATGTGATTTTTGTCTCGTGCATCCAAAACAAGTTTCCTAATTGCTGAACCAAGTGTTGTAAAACAAAAAAATGACTGCTTGGTATAATTTTCTGCAATACTATCAAAAAAATGTTTGGCGCATTACCACATATCGCCTTAAAGACTACTAAAGCACCTTATTCGCAGGAATTTGCATAGATTACTTCTTAAAGCATAGGTGTGATGTTAAAGCATAGGAATTTGCATAGATTACTTCTTAAAGCATATATATGATTTCTTTGGACCACTCTGCTCTTAGGAAATGAGTCTTGTCTGTCTTTTGAAGCAAAACACTTCTCATGGCTCAAAGATAAAAGTTTCCAGTTTTATATTATTTTCTTTTGGGAAAGGGATTTGCATCAAATAGAGTGAAAAGGGTATGTAATTATGTAAACAACTGCAAGTTTTTCATTGTTAACAGGATATATATATACATTATGAAACCATCGTACTAAGATCAATAAATTGTATATTGTAAGTGCTTACATTATTTATTGTGGCCTTTGCAGCACTGGACATAATACAAGCTTATGGCATCAAGTTGATAGAGAGGAATGAGTAATGTGGAACTCAAAGTAAGTGTTTGATGTATAGGTGTACATTATGCTACTCAATGTTTGATGTTGAATAATTTCAACTGTAATAATAATCAGGCAGGTTTGAATCACAACATTATCAATTTAAGAACATTTATGCGTACAGTCATGATGTATGATTCTAGATGATGTGCTCAAAGATTATTCTGATGTATTCAGGGGCAAAGGTGCCTTGCCTCTCTTAGAAGTTTTTTCAATAAGGAGAAAAGAGTTACAAGGCTGATCAGTAACTTCAGAACTAACATACAGTTCTCATCATTGAAGAGACTTCTTAGATGCACATATCATGTATAGAAAGACAAGTAAACTATTGTGCAAGTGCCCATGAAAAAACATGCCCATTCGTAGTCAAAAAGTAGCACTCTAATTTCCTATACTATGTGATGAAAATATACATCATTTTTTGTTACGTACGAGGACCCCAGAATGGAGGTAGCTAGAGAAACTTTACCTGATGGCCTTAACGGTTTTGATGTGCTGTCGCCACGAGAGAGAGCAAAAAAGAGAGAATCTAATTGCTGCACTGTAATGTACAGTGCCAACTGCATTCTCATGCTGAGCCTAGCCACACACAGCGGTGTGTGTTTTATGGTAGTAGCATAGTACTAGCGAAAATCCTTTCCGTGCATTTTTTTTTTATTGTCATGTCCCAAAAGCAGGACTGAAACAGAATATGCCCGATCATAGTGCTGCTTGGGGTAACTACTTACCACCTATGTTCTTCCTTCTACCCAAATGATACACTCACAAAATCATTTACCAAAAAGAGTACATCAATTTATTTTATTGCTTTATATATTCGCTATTACTTTTCATCCTTTAATACAAGTTCTTTATAAGATAATTCAACCGTTCATCAAACAAGTTAATTACTCCGTCTCTCCCCCTCTTTCAAAATTTTATATTGGTCTTCTTTATAAAATTTTATTTTAATTTTTAATGATATTTAATTACTCATTTTCACACCGACATTTTTATTTAATCAATATTTTTTAAAGCTTCAATAACAATAATACTAAAGGTCCCCAAGAGATAACTCCGTTTGTAGAGCTATGGGATATAGAGTGCCGAAAGAAGCCTGGTGACCTACTTCCCCCTTCCCCATAAAAAAAAAAAATTTCTTTACCTCGATGCTTTATAAAGTATAATTACATTAAAAACTTAAACATTTAAGACTTTGAACTTTGCAAATTTATGTTTCCAATTTTTTTTCCTTTTTATAACATTTTATCCTCAGCCATAAATTAAGCAAACCCATAAAAAAATAAAGATATGTTTGTGAAAAAATAAATTAAATATCATTGAAAATCGAAACATAATTTCATAAATAAGATAAAAAATTTCACCAAAATGACTTATATTATGGGAAGGAGAGGTTAACTTATAAATTAAAAGAGTTTCTTCATGAATTAAGCACTAGAATAAGAAATTTGTCTTTTATCTTAAATAATGAAAGCCTTTAAAACAAAAGGCTTTTTTCTTTTTTAAAAAAATTAATATATTTTTTTAAAATTATTATTGATATTTTGAAAAGTGTTGAATAAATAAAAACATTTATTAAAAAAATTGATGCCATTAATATTGAAAAAAAAAATCTTATATTAAGAATGAATTTTTTTCCCAAAATGAGATTACATTTCAAACCACATGGAGTATAAATTTTTAATAAGAAGTAGTATACATAATTTTGACCATTCAGGACATGTATAAATCATACCCCACCTCGCACCACCACCACCAAGGTTATACGTTCTTCCATTTGTCTTGTTTACATTTTCTTTGGTGAATTTTTCTTGTTTACCTTCTCTTTGTGTGATTTGTGGTGCATTTTAGAAAATAACATACTATTACATCTTTAGCTGTTTTAATTTTTAGGATTGAGACTAATAATATTTGTTACTTATTATTGTTGTAGATGTTGTTTGCTGTCCTTAGCCTTCAAGTGAAGTTGATGACAGCACGACATATTGTTAATAAGATGGAAGAAACCATGATAGAGATGAAGAAGTTTGAGGGGTTGATAAGGGTGGTTTTCGGGATCTTATGAAAGCTACAACCCAGGCTTCTATGGATAAGTTTTCCACTGCCCCTGGAGAAGACACTGATGAGAGCTGGGGGAAGAGATTGAGGATTGCATTAAGATGTTCTCGGTGGCGGCAATGCCGGCCTTTGACTATTTATCTAGGCATTAGCTAATAGTTAGTAAAGTGACAACGACGAAGTGGAACTGATGGCGGAGTACGTAAATCGTAAAAAAGGTGATTTTCCTCTGAAATATTTGGGACTTCTGTTAGGAATAAGTCCTTTTAAAGCCGTAACTTGGAGACCCATTATTGAATTTCTGCGTCTCAAACTCTCAACGTTGAAGAGGAAACAAAAGTCGATACTATCTTCTCTTCCTTTGTATTATTTTTTTTCTATGTTTTTTTCTTCTAATGTGTTGTGGTTGATAATGTGAAATTGCAAAGGTGTTTTCTGTGGGGTGGGGAAGGTGAGAGGAATAAGGTGTGCTGGATTAGGTGGAGTACAGTATGCAAATCAAAATTGCAACGAGAGTTGGGAATAAGTGATATTGAATTGTTTAATTTAGCTCTAGTTGGAAAATGGAAATGAAGATTACTTAAACAAAAAGATTATCTTTGTGTGAGGGTTTTAATGTCTAGATATGGACAAAAAATTTGCAGGGATGCATAGAAGAAGATTTAACAATGTTTTCTAAGGGTCGGAGTGGTAGAAAGGGTTAAGAAAAGTGGAGAGGAAGAATGAAAGAGGAAAGTGATTTGCTAGAAATTGAGAAGAAAAACTCAAATTTTTGTTCCCTATAATGTTTCAATTATCTTTATATAAGTTGTAATTTTAAACATGGGGAATGGGTTGAGGGGAATGGGTTTGGAAGTTAAATTGGAGGAAATATGTATACGTGTGAAACACAAGAGTACGAAGATTTAATTTATGCAAGTTATTGGAGACAAAGAAACGAAAGCAAAGTGTCATGGAGGTGGAAGCATGAAAAAGAAGGAAAATACACCGCGAAGAACGGGGTTACATTAAGGAATAATAATGTGGATGAAAATTTCTGTAGAGTTTTGGAAAAATTTAGCTCTTTCAACACTGACCTGCTTTGCATGGAGAGGACAAATAGTTCGTAGCTTTATCTATAAATACCACCCTGCTGCTCCCCCTTTCTATTCTCATCTTGTATCTTTTGTAAAAGAAGAAAATGAACTTTCTCATCCTCTCTCCCACTGTCTCCCTCTCTCCCCTACTCGACGCTCTCTACCACTGTCTCCCTCTTTCCCCAGTGTCTCCCTCTCAATTTAGTGTCTCTCTCTCAGTTTAAGGAAGCTACCACTGTCTCCCTCTTTCCCCAGTGTCTTCCTCTCAGTTTAGTGTCTCCCTCTCAGTTTAAGGAAGAGGAGAGTCGTGAGGATGAATGCAGGAGAAGAAGACCTCCCCAACCTCGCGCCATCTTCTTCCATTTTTTTACATTTTTTGGCATTTATAGCTATATGGTTTTTTAGCTTGCTTTTAGGTTCTGTTTTTCCTTTTTTCATAGTGGTGCTTTTTTAATTTGTTAGGTAGAAGTTCCTTGTTTTGTTTCACTGGTTTTGGGATGGGAAGCTTTTGTTGTGCTTCCTATCCCCTTCTATCTACATCAACCAAATACTAAACACACCCAATCTTTAACAAACTTTACCCTAAACTACCAAAAATACCCTCAATAAATAATGACAATGACGAAGTGGAACTGATGACGGAGTACGTGAATTGTAAAAAAGGTAATTTTCCTCTTAAATATTTGGGACTTCCGTTAGGAATAAGTCCTTTTAAAGCAGCCCTCGTAGACCCATTATTGAATCTCTGCGTCTCAAACTCTTAACCTGGAGGAAACAACTCTCATTTGGTGGACGTGTTACCCTCAGGTTGGTACTATCTTCTCTTCCTTTGTATTATTTTTCTATGTTTTTTCTCCTAAATGTGTTTTCTCTTCCTTTGTATTATTTTTCTATGTTTTTTTTTCCTAAATGTGTTTTGCTGATAATGTGAAATTAATTGCAATGGTGGGTGGGGAAGGTGAGAGGAATAAGGTGTGTTGGATTATGTGGAGTATGCAAATCAAAATTGCAACGAGGGTAGGGAAAAAGAGATATTGAATTGTTTAATTTAGCTCTAGTTGTTAGAAAATGAGAATGAAGGTGCGTTGGATTAGGTGGAGTACAATATGCAAATCAAACTTGCAACGAGGGTAAGGAATAAGAGATATTGAATTGTTTAATTTAGCTCTAGTTGGAAAATGAGAATGAAGATTACTTAAACAAAAAGATTATCTTTGTGTGAGGGTTTTAATGTCTAAACAATTTATGCAGGTCTTTGGAGACAAAGAAACCAAGGCAAGGTGTACGAAGATTTACAATATGCAGAGTACGAAGATTTAATTTAGGGTTTGGTTGAGATTTAAGTATTGTATTCTCCTTGTTTTTCTTCTCTTCTATCTGAATATCTTCCTTCTCTTTAAAATTCTTCTCATCCTCTCTCTTAATTCTCTCAATTCCCTTACAATTGGGTGCTTCATTGTTATCAAGATCTAATTTGAAGTAAAGGAAAATAATCCAAGACGACAACGTTAATTATTACCCAATATGTGAAACTAGTGAGGTAGACACGGAACATATGTTATTTCTTTATCCAAATGTGTATGCAATTTGTCAACGTTTAATCTAAACATGACATTGCATAATGAAGGAAAAAAAAATGAATTTCTTACAATATGTTGCGCTACTTAAGGTAAAATTTGATGGAATAACATATGGTTTGTTATCGTATGCAACATATGGAAAATAAAAAAACAAAATAGTATTTGAATATGAATATTTGATTTGGGAGTACAGGAAGTCCTAGAGCAAATAAATGTCCAATTTTGGACTCTTTTCAAGGCACACAACAATGCTTTCATTTATTCATATGGAAATTGGTTGTTAAATCTTTTGGAGTGTTTGAATCAAATGTAAACTGATTGAGGATGGGAGTACTCTCCTTTTTTATTTTCAATTTAATTTTGTTTTGTTTGTCTTTAAAAAAATAAATGCTAAGCGTTGTGCATAGGGTTAGTGCTAAATTGGTCAAAGTGGAGAGATAAATTTTGACTAACTTTGAACGGAAGGCGAGTGGCTATGTGAAGTTTAAGCAAGATGAGCTTCAAGCGTATATGTTGCACCTCGCGGTTGCGCTAAAGAAAGCGAAGGCTCAAGCACGACATGAACAAGTGGGTGGACAACACAGTTTTGTGGAATTGATTGATTATGGTTTATTTCATATTTCAATATTTTAATTTTTTATGGAATGTTGCTTTGATGGTTTGTTTTTTCATATTTTACTTTACTTTATGGAATGTTCATTACTTTGATGCCTTACTGCCTTTGTTAGTTTACTTAATGTGGTATGATATGATAGAATCGTGAATGAATATCAATTCCAATTTTATGGTTGAACTTTTTTATTTGCCCAAGAAACAAATTTGTTTCTTTAACTCTTTCGTAAGTTTGGAGTAAATAAATATGTTATTTCTAAATTTTTAACGATTGATTTAAGTTATTTCATGGAAAGAATAAATCTTAATTTTTTTTAGGACCAATTTTTCATCTCAAACATAATTATTAAAGGACTATATTTTACTTTTGTTTTTTAAAGCGCATTCAAGAAATATACACTATAGATTGTTAAATTAAATAGTAGTAGTAGTAGACGTGTGTACTTTCAAATATGAACAAAAGCTAAACAATTTTAATTATGCGTATCATTTATCCAAAAAACATTTAATTATGCGAAGCGTTTCTTGAACCATAATGGCCTACTGATCAAAGTTATATTATTATTTTAAAAAAAAATTAATTATGCGTAGCGTTTCTTCAACCATAATGGCCTCATGAGCAAAGTTATATTATACTAAAAATTTATAAATTTACATCTAGTGTCCTTCAAAATTTTTGGAAGAACGAATATTTTTTAGGATAATCTTCATATGATGTTATCTTATTTATATAAGTGGTGATCCTTTGTAATCATAGATAATTCAGCATTTATCCTCTCTAACTGATTTGTTCTTTGTCGGAGATTGACTTCGTGATTAAGTCTCGAGATTCACTTGCGAGTTATTATGCTTATATCCGAGTTTTTCCAAGTTCGTATATATTTTAAGTCCTTTAATGTAGATTGGCAGAGCTCTCTTATTGTCCTAAAATCTTTCCCATAAGTCGCAATAAGTCACTTAAGGACGATCTGGTGAGGTAGGTTTTCAAAAGTCGCGACAAAACTGGATTAGCACATGTAAAATGGGTGATTTACGTTTTACCAATTCTGATGGGCACCATTTATCGTAACCTTAGTGAACTGTGTGTCATCGTTTTATTCAGGATTCCTAAATTTTATCAATTTTGATGCTTTGATGAAAAAAAAGGTTTTAAATGTTTTTTTTTTTTCCGAAAAGCAGTGAGTTTAATACCTATATTTTTTTTTTTTGGTTTTAGATCTTTTATTTTTCTAAATTTTTGTTTTAGTGCTTGAATTTGATGGAATTCGTTTAGGTCTGCCACTCGGAACTTCGTAGTTGATGGTTATGTGCCAAAACCACACTAGTAAAGATTTGAAAATCTTATTATAAAAAAAAAAAAAGATTTGAAAATCTTTGGATGCAAAGTGTTAGGAATATGAAAAATAGGAAATTATGATATATTGAATGCGTATGTGTTATAATTTTCAAAAAAAAAAAAAAAAAAAGCATATGTGTTATAAGAGAAATGTCTTATATATAAGATTAATACATATTATAACAAAGAGTAAAATAATTTTAACTGAAATTCTTAATTACATAATATATATTTTAATACAAAGAATGCAGCAGCTATGTCAGTTTTGTATGTGTATAGCTTCATATCGAGTTAGATAAATGAGCATATATTGATCGTAGGCATTATTTTTGCACTGTATTTGAATTTTCGAGGCAACCAAGCTCATCTGTATGAGAAACCAGAGAGATCAGTAGAAATTTGGGTTGGCTGCAATTGTTTGCCAATAAATTAATTGTAGTAATATATTATTCTGTTTAGTGTTTACCGATCCTAAATAAATTAAAATAAAAGAAGAAAACATATATAAGAGGACGACTATCTTGGCAGGGTCGGTACTGACAAATTTGAGACCCTAGCCGAAATAAAGATCAGGGCCTTATTTTATAAAAAAAATTTACTATGTTTAATGAATTTTTTTTTTCAACATTTTCTCTAAAATATGATTTTCCAAAATATTATCAGTATTCATTAGTGTACAATATTTAAAACAATCAATAAAGTCTCATATAGGTTATAAATTAAAATTTAATAACTAAATGCTATAATGATATATATATATATATATATAAACAAAATCACAAAATAGATACATTTAAGGACGTATTTTGATTAAAATTCTCAAGGGAATTTAATAAAATTTATGATAAAAATTTATAACATAATAACAATAAAATTAAAAAAAAAATATACATAATTGAACTAATTCATGAGACAATTTTTGTCCCCCGTTATAATCAAATATGAGTATTAAACAATTAGCATATCTTCATTTTTATTTATGTTTTTTTGTTGCTCATTCGATTCCCTAAATACTATTTATACATCCGGATTCAACTTGGTTTGCGTGCTTGGCTATGGCAGGTGAGTCTCCTAACATAAATTTTCTGCATCCATAAGGAATCGAACTTGAGACATTACTTAAGCGATACCGAGCAACTTACCACTCGTTCCAACTCAGGTTGGTTTTTTATTTATGTTTTTCATTGATATAAAGAACAGCTTGAATTATACTATAGCTTTTATAAGTACAGCAAAGGAGGCTATAAGATATAAAAGATCAGATATTTCCACTAGTTTCTTCTAAACATTCAACCCGGCTGTGAAGGCCACACCTGTAGAAGGTAGCCACAGATTCCCTTCAATAAATTGTGACACGGTGAAGTTACTAGCTAGCCTAGAATCATTCAAAACATGGTACCCTGTCCAATTCACTCTGTTAACTAATCCAGCACCTGCTCCAGAATTCATGTACTCAGCATAGTACAATGTATCCAATGCAAAATTCCCATTCCACTCTAACCACCCTTCTGGCCTCAGCACATTGCTAATATAGGATTGCATGAAAATGGTACGTGAATATAATTTCCATGGCCTACCAAGGAATGTTTGTGTTGTGTTAATAAATGGCACAAGGTCAGAATCTGCAGTAATGTTGCTGAATTGGATTGAGAAACCAGTTGGTTCATTAGGGTCTTTTCTACCATGTGCTGTGATTGTGTTCTTTTGATTTGGCAACCCTTTTTTTGCTAGGATTTGGCAGTTTTGAAACACTGCAGTGGCATCACCAAATATGAAATCAACTGTGCCACTTATTTTGCATTCTCTATAAAATTGGCGCATGGTGTGAGTGTAGAGGCTGTCTTGGTAACCATAGATACCACATCTGTAGAAAACTGAGAGGTCTGAGTCTGATCTTAGTGCCACTGCTTGGTGCTTCTCTGGCCCTGCAGTGTTCTGGAAAGTAATGTCTCGTGCAATGAACCCTCTTCCACTGACAGCTGCACATGCCAACACACACAAAAGAAGGAAAAGAAAGATGTGAAAATGAGAATTTGGTCAGATATGTCAGCTACTAAAGAAGATTTGGACTTTAAGGTTTATACTTTATATATAATTGTAGCACATGCTCATTTAATTAACAAGAAGCTGTAGAGGAGTATAAGGATTATGGTAGTTAGTAACTCTTAAATAATAAGGCCCTACTAAGAATATCTTTCAATAATCTTCTGAGGCGATTGTTTCTGATCAAAGCTGCTTTGGCCATTGCATCCATTTCATCATGATAGTCCATTTAGAGTTGCCAAAATTGCAGACATGGTCTATGTTTGCAAGAAGTCCCCACATTCCAGTTGAATTGAAACTATTATTTGTAGCGTATGTATTGGGTAAAGACACCTTTAATTTTGAAAAAGAAATTAGTTAAATTCGATTTTTATAATTATCATTTTCTTTCTTTTTCGAGATTGGAATATGTCTATTCTAGGTTTAAAAAAATATTTTGGATGTATAAAATAGTAAAAATAAAAAAGTGGACAACTCCCTGTCATAAAATAAAAGTGCCGACAAGAAAAAGGAAAATACAAATTCCTTCTTTCATTTTCTAAAGTAAATGGTGTTGCCTTTATTGTATAACTTTGATTGTACATATATTATATTCAATTGTTTTTGTGTTTTATTTATAAGACTTCCTTCCTGCCACTTATGAATTTCTTTAGTATATATATAATTCTTTAAATATTGATATTTAAATTAGCTAAATGTTCAGATCATAGCTTGACTCTAAAAAAATTATGATAATATAACTATTACTAAGAAGATAATTTTATTTTTTTAAAAATGTGATATCACATCCATCTCATCAAGGGAAGCAAACAACTTCAGGCATCAAACGGAAGATCACATATCATATCATTATCAATTTGAAAATAAAAGAAAAGGCCAAAAAAGAAAAAAGAAAAAGGAAAAAGAGTAACAACATACAGGACTAGTGTGTTCTTACCAAAGGTAGCTGATCTGAATGTGGTCCAACCATCAATAAAATTCCGGTTACCAGAGATAACAGTTGCATCAATACCATCTCCAATAATCATGATATTCCACTTCTTCTTCTTAATCTCAACATACTCATTATAAACACCCCTTTTTACATATATCACAAACCTTTTCATGCTATACTCAGGTGCTGCTAGCACAGCATCCATCACATTAGTGTAGTTACCACTCCCATCTAAAGCCACAACAGCATCAGCAACCACACCATTTGATTGTATAAGGTTCCTGTCACGTGGTTTCATCCATGAAGGAAAGTGGTCCTTGTTATTGTTGTTGTTGTTGAAGTGATCCTCTAAGGTAGGGTGCACCTGTGATAGGAGCCTCTTCACCATTGAGGACACTTGGCCTAGTCCAGCTGATACTAGAGTTTTAACTACGCTGTTGGTTCCTTCAAATCCATCCAAACATGTTTCTGGATTTTCAAGTACTGCACTTAACCATGTCCTTAAATCTGAGCTCAGGTTCCCTGTGCTGTTATGCTTCCCTACAACATCCATATTAAAATTGTTGAGTCACAAATATGTGACTGGTCCAAAAATTAAACAATTTTTGACCAATCATAATCTGTATGGCAGGGAATGACACAAAATATGTTAAATCATATATTATTAGTTAAAGAATTTTTCTACTATGTACCCGTTAAGAAATTTATATTTGATATTTACAAATTCATATGTATTAATTACAATAATTCTGGACGTAGACTTATTTGATATGTGAGCATTTCTTAATATATAATATAGGACACACATTATAAAATTCTTTAGTTAAATACATCTATGTTTGTATGTTGAGGTGAGCACAGTGGATACCCATCTTTCCAATTCCCCAGAACAGAGTGAAAAACAGAGTAAAATAGTGATGCAACTCATAAATTAGATTAATGAGAAGATAACACAGATATGGAGATGGAAACAAGCCAATAATGTTCATATATATATATATATATATATATGTGTGTGTGTGTGTGTGTGTGTAACTGTCTTATGAATATAAATTAAAGTTGGTTAGGAATAAATTATAGGGAGATGGAGGGTGTTAAAATATTGTTGTTGATTGGTTTTGAGATGTGTTAGATAGTAGTATAAAACATAATAAAGTAGCTAGAGAATGGAGAATGAATAATACTACTATAGTATATACCTTTGGGAGCTTGTGAAGCAGAGGAAGTCCAAGTGAGTTCATCAGAGGACAAATCAAGCAAATCAAGGCAATCAAAAATGGCATGAGAAAGACGAGATTCTCCCAAGCCACCGCTGAATTTGGACAAGATGGAAGAAACCTGTTTCACAACATCAAGAACTTCCCTCACTAACCCAACAAATTCAGAAGGAGAAACTTTGAGGCATGCTGATCCTGCTAGATGAGTGGTGCTAGCACTAGCACTAGCACTAGCACTATCCAATGGAGTGAACACTCCAATAAACAGCATCAACAGCATGAAGATGAACGTGATGGAAGGCATTTTGGAACAAGAAGTGAAATTAGATAGTGATGAAGCCATGACTACTAGCTACTTATGTGTTAGTGTTATATGTTTGTCTAATGAGAAGAAGTGAGAGGAGTTGAATATTTAAAGGAAAAAAAAAGGGAAAAGCATGTGAGGGAATTTAAGGAGGGTTGCTTTGTAAGACTTCTTACACGGCCTGTCTTTGATTAATGAATGCAAAGTATACCTGGACCCTGCTTTCTTTATTTCAGCAACATTTATTTTAAATTTAATTTACTCACTCCAATTTATATATTTTGTAATTTTATTTTTTTAAAATTTTATATCTTTTGTAGTTTTTGCTTTCTAAGGTATAATAAATATTTGTTTTTTCAATTTTAACTTTTATTCAATTATTTCTATCATTCTTCATTAATTATACATTTTTTCTCTCTCATTTTTATACTATCATAAATCATCAATTAATGGACTTACAGTAAGTCACTTACTATACTTTATAATAAAAATTAAATATTATTACAATTTTCAAATATAAATTAAATAGATATATTTTGAATAAAACATATAAACTTATAATATTCAAAACATTTTTAACATTTTTTTAAGGCAAACATTTTTAACATTTTTGAAACAACCTTAAACTATAAAAAATACTTCTGAAATAGAGGAAACAATTTTAAAAAAATAATAATAAAATGCGATCCTATATCTTACGGACGTAGGTTTAAGACTAATGGTGAAGATTTGGATATAGCCTTCCCAAAATAAAAACTTCAATCAAACCTCTAACCTGCGACTTTGCAACTAATGGCGCACTCTAGTTTCATCCAAATTAACAAACTAGTATTATTGAGTACTACTAGTATTCATTCCCTGCGGGCTGTGGTGCATAGATTGTTATTACTCCCTCATTTTTAAGTACATTTTTCACATAATGTAATATAATTTATACATTGATGCAAATATTTTTGTTAAAAAAACACAATACTACCTTCATCACTTAATATAAGATATTTTTGAAAAGTTTATATTTATTAAGAAAGTTATTTAGTATTATTAATGAAATGAAAATGTAAAACATTTGATATACTTTTTCAAAACTATTTTTTTTAATTATTATTGAAATTCTAAAAAGTGTTAAGCAAATAAAAATATTTATAAAAAAAAGTAATTAAATATGTTTACAAATTGGAATGAGGTATTATAAATAAGACAAAAAAAATCACAAAATAATCTTATATTAAATGATGAAGAAAGTATTAGTTTTGAATGAAAATGGAAAACATGTTTTGACACCAAAATTTGGATATCAATGCAATGTCTAATGATTTATTAGTAGATTATCTAGTTGCATTTCTATTGTCGTGATCATGATCTACTTATATCAATTTATAATTTACATTTTTATTTTTATTATTAATTAGTTATGCTGATATTTTTCATCATCAATTTTTCAATTATATCACCCATAAAAAGGATTATTTTCTTAAAATGATACTCCAGTACCTTCTCGAACTGGATTAGTCTGTCCAGTGGGCCGAATATGGTTCAGATCTTTCAAAGGTGACCATCTAATTGAAATTTTTTATATTCGCAAAAGTTGAGATCAAATATTCAATCACTTACTTAAATGACACAACCTCACACCAATTGTGTCAACCTCAATTGGTAGTATATCTGTTTTTTATTTAAAATAAAAAAAAATCTAAAAGCTAATATATCATTTTATTGTGCAAATAATGTCACTTGTGTCATGTATTTGCCATAGAGACTGAACCAATTAATCATAATTTTTCCAGGGTACAAATGTACAATGCATATGACGAGTAATTAAATTGTATTTTTTTTAACTTTAAAATGTTTATTATAAATTCATAACATATGAAATACCGTGACCATAAAAATCGTACTATTTTTTAGTGAAATGGTATACTAATACTGTTAAAATATTTAAAGACCTGAGCATAAAAGGAATGGGGTTGCAGAATGTTAAAGCTGGAAGAGAGGGATGTGTCTAATTTCCAGGTGTCGGCGGTAACTATGCAAATCAGATCAGTCACTCTTACAATGTGTGTACCAAATCCAACATGCAATGCAAATCCATTAGGTATATATCTTGTCACCCACTGAAACTGTTACATCTTCCATTTAATTAATTTAAATGTATTTGCTACGTGAACATGGACCGCTCTCTTTTTCTTTTTTTTTAAATCTTCTCGATCTTCTGCCATAGCATTATAAAAAAATTCAAAAAAAAAATCAAAATTCTCCCTTTATAACATATTAATATAAATAATTAAAAAAGTATGATTTTTTATTCAAGCGACCACATGCTTGTCATGTTCTATGTAATTAGACAGAACAAAGGGGTATGGCAGGCTCATGAATCAACACTCTGTTTTCCTTCATATCCTTTTCCTACACCAATCACTATAGGCAGGCCAACATAATTCCATGGTTTCGGAGTAACTTTGGTTGATCGATGTAGACATACAATTTAAAAGGATGAAAATGAAAAAGTAAAAATTAGACACGTCCTTCTATCTTACTACATTACATATCCCGGATATCTGCTTACCTTGCTTTGGTCAAATTAATTTCAATTTTCAAGTATAAAAATAATGTAGCATTTTTTGAATGTTTACTTAAATGTGAATTATCCATGTGATGTGTGGAGAAACATGCATTTACATGTTTCAATCCTAATTCCATTTATTGGCATTTATTTGAAGAAATGTCATACTCCCTCCGTACATATATATATATATATATATATATATATATATATATATATATATATATATATAGGATCCTTAGGGACACGACCATTAAGAAAGTTGGTTAATTTAGTTAATTATATTGAAAATGTGAAATTTTTTATATGTATTTTCAAAATTATCTCAATTAATATTATCGGAAATCTAAAAAGTATTAAATAAATAAGGATATTTGTGAAAAAAAAAAGTAATTAATGGTCATTGAAAATTAATATAGGATCTTATAAATAGAGACAAAATAAAAGTGTCAAAAATGTCTTATGTTTAGGGACGGAGGCAGTAGAATTGTTAAAATATACTACATTCGGTTCTTATTAATTATAAGACATACTCAGGCCCGGGAGGGCGACAAGGGCTGCTGCCCTGGGCCCAAAAAATATAGGGGCCCATATTTTTTTTAATACTACATTTATTTTTGGAAAAAAAATTAATAATTGCAAGTTCTTTTTATCTTTTAACTATCAATGATTTTTAGCATAATATTTTAATTTGTTTTTTTCATTTCCTCACTTAATTTAAAAATATATGAAGTAATGAATTTTACTTTTGTAATCCAACATGAAAAAGGTATTTTATTACCTCTTTACTAAATAACTTTTTATATTATTTCAAATCTTATTTTTTAATAATTAATTCTATTATTGATTGTTGTCATTGTTTTAATTGATTATTCGTATATATACTAAATTTTTAATTGATTTACTTTTAATAATTTTTATTTTTTTTGAATTAGGGGCCCCAAATATTTTTTTCGCCCTAGGGCCCAAATTAGGTTAGGACCGGGCCTGGACATACTTAACCGAATTACACATACAAAGGAAAATAGTTAGCTTTAAGCATTCTATGAAAATATATTGTAACATTACAATTTTACCCTCTCAACTTTTTTTGAAAAGTTCACACTCATTAATGAATAACAAAAAAACATAAATAGTCAAAGTATTTAATAAGGACAAAAAAGAGAAAAAATAATAAATGAAACAGAGAAAATTAAATATAAAATCACTTATAATTAAGACCAAGAAAATCTTCTAGAATGTGACCTATAATAAGGACAAGAGAGAGTAATAATTTTAATCCTAGAAATATACATACCTTTTAAATTAGTTCTTATATTTATTTATTTTTTTTAAACAAGTTTATGCATATCCAGAAATCTTATATTAACAAGAGTTTTATCTTGAAATTTGTTTACCAGCTCATTTGCGACATGTTCTCCAATGCAACAAAATTAAATTAAGGCATAATACAATTTTAATATGAACCATTAATTTAAATATATTTTAATAAAATATTATATAAAAAATGCAGGTTAATGGTCCAAATTAAAATTATATCCATATATACTTTAATTTTAGTTCAATGCATTAAAAAACTTATCCTCATTTGCTATACAATTCAAAGCTATCATGGTTTATAGTGGGAATTTTGCTACACACTCCAGAACAAATGCATCTAGATCTTTTAAGACTCAGACCAAACTTGGCACTATGATCCTTTAGCCATGGATATGTTACAATCAGCTTTCATTCCCTCCATAAAGTGGGACATTCCTCTCTCGAGTTATAGACACTGTAATTGCACCAATGCTTAATAAGTTCTTAAACAGAACCAACTCATTTTTATTCATTGCTGTGTACCCTTATTTCCCATGGTCACAGGACTCGGAAAATATTAACCTTGACTTCGCACTTTTCGGGGGAACTTCCACCGTAAGAGATGCTGGCAGTGACTTATTAATAGTATATACTGTACCAAATTTTTTAAAACTATTTTATGAAAGAGTTATCATCTACGTTCGCAATCTGCTTAATGACTTGGATCGTAAATTAAGGTTACGACCGATGTTTTGTTTTTTTTAATTTTATTTTTTTCATAATTCATCATCACTTATGCCTTTTGTATGGAATAAATAAATTCTTAAATTTTTTATTTTGTATTTTAAATGATTTTTAGTTTATCTTATCAAAAAAAATATTTTTAGTTCATGAGTTGTGAAAAGATATTAATTTTTACTTTTTTAAAATAAATTATGACAAGGAGATCACGATCTACTCAAAGCTTGGGTCGTGAGATAGGGTTATTATCATTTTTGAAAAAAAAAAACTTCACTTCTTTCACCACTTATTATCACATAAGGCTATTAGTTTATGTGTTGAGAATAACATTATATTTTTTTTAATAGAATATGATAGGATCGTGACTGATAGGATGTTGAGATTAGTAATTAAAATAGCAAAGTTAATTAGGTTCATAATGAGAAAGGGTATAGGATAGTAGTTAAATAATCAAATAATTTAGATAATTAGATTATACTTTATTATATGGTTTATTCTAGAAGTTTCTTTAGTTATAAGATTATGCCAAGTGTATGGCTAATAATAGTTTTAGGGTTGTAATATTTTCTATATAAGGATTGTATCCCTTATGCACTATGATAAATGAAAAATGAAGTTTCTTATATTATCCTTTTAATTGCTAATTATCTAAATTATTTGATTATTTAACTACTATCCTATTCCCTTTCTCATTATGAACCTAATTAACTTTGCTATTTTAATTACTAATCTCAACATCCTATCATTGACATAGGTTCGTGTTTTGCTTAAAAACTCGGATTGTGAACTAGGATCACGATTGGAGGTTTAATTTTTTAAATTTGATGGGGTATCATAAAATGCAAGTCGTGAGTAAGTCTCATACTGTACTTACACATCACGACATTAAAAAAAAATAAACATTTGTACAGGCACCTAGCACTAAATATAAATACTATTGAATTTGTAAAGTCAGCATCGTTTGATTTTTATGAACTGCATGGCATGACTACAGAATCTTGCATTACTAATAAACTTATTAGATGCAATAGTCTTGGGAAAAAGCGGCCGGCCGAAGAAGGAAAAGGGGGAAAAAAAAAAAAGAGAGAGAGATCAGAGAACATGTTCGAATTGTGAAAGAAATTATTCAAAGTTTTAACTTTCATGATTTTTATGGCTACTTGTTTCTAGTACTTTCTAATCATTTACATGAAATTCAGGTTCCCTCTTGTGCTATGTATGTTTCTAACCCTCCTGTTTTTGGAACGACTATCTTTAACATAAGCTGATAAGAATATTTGTTACCCTACCTTTTTCTAATTCAAAGTAAATAAAGCAAATGCTCCAAACAAAGAAGTCAAATGACTAATGTGTTTTGTGTATCAATCAAATTAAAGAAAGATGCCCTCAAATAAACTTTAATGTATTGTAGGGATAAAAAAAATAAAAAAAAAACTACCAGAGAGAATGAGGAGAAATTCAGAAAAAAAGGATGAAATAGAAGGGAAAAATGCTTGATTAATTTATTGCATGCTTTATAATAAAGAGATGGCTTATTTAAGTTTTTGGTCTCCGAAAGTTGACCGTGTTTTGGTTTTAGTCCCTATCTTTTTATTTGACCGGTCCTAGTTCTTAAAAGTTCAAAAAAATTTGATTTTGGTCCATACCGTTAAATTTTGTCGTTAATGCTAACGTGGCAAACAGAATTTTAAAAAAATTAATAAAAAAATTAATTAAATTTATAAAAAAAATTATTTAAGTTTTTGGTCCCCGAAAGTTGACCGTGTTTTAGTCCCCACTCTCCCCTTTTCCTCTCCCTCTCTCCCCCATGAAACCCCCCACCACCACCCATCCCCTCCCCTCTTCCTCTCTCTTTCTCCATCGCCAATCTGCCGCCACCGCCTATATTATTATTTGATATCAGAATACACCGTTCTTCATCGTCAATTCCATAAATTTAGATTAAGAATACAAATCAATAATGAAAAATAAATGATAAAATCCCAAAAAAAAAAAGAATCAATTCCAAATCGGAGATGCACCATGGAGATCCACTGTTCTCCACCGTCAATTCCAGAAATACATCATATAATCTCAAATCGAAGATGCAGAAGCTTGCATGTGCCGATCGAAGCTTTATAAGGGCGTGATTTGTGAGCTTGCATGTGTCGATTGGAGATGAAAGAAGAGGCCTTGATGAGGGAAGAAGAGAGGGAAGAGGCAAGGAGAGGGAAAACGCGAGTGAGAGAGATGAGGCCGTGAGGCCTTGGTGAGAGGTGAGAGAGACGCGATTTTGCCTTGAGAGAGGGAAGAGCAGTGGCATGAGGGAGGGAGAGATACGCGATTTGTGTTCTTGAGAGAGAGAAGAGCGGTGACGTGACGGATGGCGTGAGGGAGGGAGAGAGCCAAGTGATTGAGGGACAGGGAGAGAGGAAGAGGGGAGGGTGGGTGGGGTTGGGTACGGGTTTTGGGGTTTTTTTTAATTTTTTTTTAATAAATTTAATTATTCTTTTTTAAATTTTGTTTGCCTCGTTAGCATGAACGGCAAAATTTAACGGCAGAGACCAAAACCAAAATTTTTTGAACTTTTAAGGACTAGGACCGATCAAATAAAAAGATAGGGACTAAAACCAAAACACGGTCAACTTTCGGCCAAAAACTTAAATATTTTTTTTAAAAGTTTTTTTTTATAAATTTAATTATTTTTTTATTAATTTTTTTTAAATTCTGTTAGCCACGTCAGCATTAACGGCAAAATTTAACGGCAGGGATCAAAACCAAATTTTTTTAACTTTTAAGGACTAGGACCGGTCAAATAAAAAGATAGGGACTAAAACCAAAACACGTTCAACTTTCGGGGATCAAAAACTTAAATAAGCCTAAAGAGATTACAATGGTTAAATAATAAATAAATCATAAATTACTACTAAAATCAGTTTTACAAGTAACATAATGACCTAGTCTAAAAATGTCTAAAACTAACATATATTTAATAATTATATATTTAATTACATTTAATAAATTCGTCATTCTTCTCTCTTCAGTAATCTTCCTAATTTTTACGGGACCTAATAGTATATATCCTATGATGTAACCTTTGTAAATATAATAGTGTATGATTAATAACTTATTACTTCCTCCGGTCCTATATATAAGACATACTTAACCATATTCCCCGAATTAAAGAAAGTGATTAGTTTTGTGAATTTTATGAGAATATATTGTAACATTATAATTTTACCCCTCTACTTTACTTAGAAAGTTCACTAGTCAAACATTTAATAAGGGCAAAAAAGAGAAAAAACAATTAATGATGCATAAAAAATATAAAATGCTTTATATATAAGACCAAAAGATTTTTTCTAGAAAATGCCCTATATATAGGATATGAGGGAGTACGAATTAAGATGGTGTAAGATATGATATCTCAATCCATCCGCGATCCAATATATTCCAGAAATATCAATGTCTTAGCTTTCAATTCTCAGAACAGCGAAGCCACATCTCTAGCTACCAGAACAATTGTTTGGGATGCGCACGGGTCTAGAAAACACGCTTTGAAATAGTTATCATGTTCGTGTCTGATATGCTTTCATATTACACATTCGATAGACTCATAGACGCTACTAATTAATTATATTTTTTATTTTTACCATTTTCTTTCTCAAACATGGTGCTACTTAATGTCATATGGTAAATAAATAAAAATGTTACTAGTAATACTTTATTATGCTTATTACAACGATACATGTTAATTTTTCATATTTAAAACTTTAAAAGTGGTTGATAAACCATATAAAATTAATTTACAAATAGGTCTACATCACAAAAAAAGTGACACATGTCACTTTCTTATATGTTAGTTTATTTGTAGATTGATTTTGTAGATATATTAATCATAACTCTTATGTTTATTTCGATATTTATGTCCACGTATATCTTATATATTATTAATAATATTATGTCTTATATCATAATTGTATTATATCTTTAAATTTAAAATTTAACTTATTATCTCATCAAAATTTTTATCACAACTACTCCTTTCCAGTATCGTATCACAACTACTCATTTCCAGTATCGTATATATGAGATTAGATTTAATAACTTTGATGAATTTCTATCGGTCTCAAACCTAATTAGGTTTTAAATTAATTAAGATTAACCAAAATCACATTATTACACTAAAATCACTGAATCCAATCTTATCCGATATATATATATATATATATATATATATATATATATATATATATATATATATATGTTTCCTATGTGTGGGCGGAAGAGAAATTTAAAATTTTTATCACTTTATTATTATGCTTAGCCAAAAAATGTTAAGCAATTTTCCATCTTTTTGGAGGTGCAACTGCCCTTGACCAAGTTCCATCCGTCCCTGGTCCCAAATAAATGCACAATCTTTCAGAAAAGCAATAATAAAGCCTAAAGCGACCTTCTTTAGAGAAGTGGCAATGCTACAAATCCAAAACGCGTTTACAGCTTGCTTGCATGCCGTTTTTGCTTAAGTATCTTTAAATTTTGTATAACAAATACACTATTATATATGCTAAAGGAAAAAAGGGAAAAAGAAGGCCATGTTTATAAAGGAAGATAAAAACGCGGTATATAAGATGGGTGGTCTATTTTTTGATGCATCATGTGTGCTTTTGGTCGAGGCTGGCTCCATTAATTTATAAATATACGCCACACAGTGTAGAATCTCTTAGATAGAATCAAAATCAATGGGTCAATTAGACTTGGCCCTTTTGGAATTGGATTGTGAAGAAGCTTTCTCTCACGCATTTTCAAACAAAGAAACTTATTTTAGGGGTTATAGTGGCCTTTCATGCACATTTATGGTAATCTGTATTATTTGGGACGTACTAGCTAGCTAGTATTCCAACTTCAATACCGAATGATGGTATACGCATCATGACACTTTCAAATCGGTGATAGAATTGTGGTCCTTCGTAACAAATGTTTTTAGGGTATTAATTTCATGTCAACGCACGGTAGATGTAGTTTTTTCAAATCAAGTCAATTGGGATCGGTGAAGTGGTAGCTCACTTGGTCCCTTAACCAACTGGTTTCGAGTTTGAGTCTTAGGTATGGAGCAACCCCCGCTGGAAGACCCCTACCGCTTAGTGCGAGCTCAGTTGGGTCGAATCGGATGAATCGAATTCTGGGTAAACCAGATCCACTGGTTGATGTAAAAAAAAAAAAGGGTAGATGTAGTTTAGGAATAGTAGTATTGCTTTGATAATGGTAGAGCAAGTTGGTTCATGCACGCGTGGTTGTTGATTGATGTGAAAAGAGATATTTGTGTAATAATAAAGATATGAATGGAGATGATACTCGAAGCCGTATCGATGAAACCGTAATAATATATGTCAAGCTCTATTGATGAAACGATAATACATGTAAATATTACCGGTAAAACTAACATTATTATGACAGAAGAACCAATTAATTGAATTTTTTGAAAAAAAATAAAATAAAGAACCAAAATAAATTAAAAAAATTAAAAATTAAAGGAACTATTGATAATAAGATAAAAAAAACCAAAAATACAAATAAGCCTTTGATTAATTTACTTAAAAGTAAACTTACTCTTATGGAAGTTATCTATTTGAGCTTCTTTAACATCAATTCTTAATACCGGGGATAACAAAATACAGTATTATTAGTAGTTTTAAATTATATTTTTTTATAGACCTTCACTACACATGAATATCCTCTAAATATAAAAAAATAAATAAATAAATATTCCACTATCCACCCCACTAACCTACCAACACTGATATTCTTTTTTTTTTTCAAGAATATAAGTATATTTCACGAAAAATACGTATGTTCGAGCTGAAAATATTGTAGCATTGTGGAGTTAATTTTCCAAGCATATAATTGTTTAATAATTAAATAAAAGAAAATAGCAACTTAAAATGATTATTTAACATTTGAAATTGCTGCATTTATTGGTTCAACTGATACCTTAACCTTAAAAATACACACACACACACACATATATATATATATATATATATATATATATATATATATATATATATATATAAAAGCGTATCTTTACTTGTTACTACTATGTATATACATTTTTCATATAACTGATTTGAAATATAGATGTAAGAAAATTTAGCTTGAAAGTTATTAGCACAAAACAAATATATTAATGGCGAATTGTCTTTTTATGATTGCCGACGAGATCATATAAAACTCTACTACCTTAGCTTTCCGGAGTATAATCTCCGGGAAGGTTAAGTGATCTGTTACTGCTTAAGTAAGTGGTTGAAGGTTCCATTATAGGATCAATCACACAATTGCTCGAGTAAATACCTTGAAAAATAAAATAAAAAAATATGTAAGAAACCTTTTAATTAAATCCATAAACTTAACAATCAAAACCGGCTTTTAATTTGCTACTATTTATTTTGGCAATGGGTGATTGATTTGGACAGAATAAACTACACACTAATCTTGGGTGCATCCTGCATGTGCATTTGTTTGCTTGCTTTGTCGTCCAAGCACGGCTAGAAAAAGAAGCACAACTGTATTATACCCTGTGATTAAATTCTTAATGGACCCTTTGCAAGAACCACTTACACTAATAATGTGAACATTATTAATTGGGTTAAGAGTTAATAGTCACATAGGTCCCCGAAAGATATCTGTGGAATCAGTTAAGTCCCTGAAAGATTAGTGGAATCTCTTAAACCCCTCAAAGATCATTTTGAAATCAGTTAGGTCCCTGAAAGATTTGTGGAATCTCTTAAACCCCCAAAGATCAATTTGGCATCAAATTAGTCCCCCTATGAGGGACCTAACGGAATCATATGTGACACATTAAATGCTTTGTTGACCCAAATGTGGCACCTTCTTAACATTCCAACATTGCATTGGGGCCGACAAAGCATTTAATGTGCCAATTAGAATTACATCATATCATGTCCATCCTGACGAAATTGAATGGGGGGGACTAATGTGACGCCAAATTGAGGGGTTTAAGAGATTCCATAAATCTTTCAGGGACCTAACTGATTCCACAAGTATCTTTCGGGGACCTATGTGACTATTAACTCTTGGGTTAACTCAGCTGAAAATAAATACATTGATTATGTCATTTATTCTATTTGTTATGGTACTCTTACTAACAAAATGCTCTTAATCTTATTAATACAGAAAAATCTTTCCTTTTAGTATAAAAAGATGTCTCAATGAAGCCTCCACAATGCTCCATTTTGAATTCCTGCCTCCATATTAAAAGTTGGAGATTTCTCAATTGTTAAGGCATCCAGGTGTCATTGCAGTTACATGTAGTTTTTTCACAAACTGAAAAACTAAATTAACTTATGTCTTAATAAAAGGAAACTGGTTGTGTTGAATTAAATGTGAAAGAAGTTGAAGCATTGAATTTGAATTTGTATCTTCTCCAACAAAACACTACTTGCATCTCTCATTAACACTCAACTGTTGCATCTTCTCCTACGCCAATCCTCATGCAATGAAGAACTAAGCATCAAATTCAACAGTAAATGGTTGGGGCCAGAATGACTGGAATGGAGGGTATAAATTCAACAGCAACTAACAATGACATTAAAAACCGTATAAAAATTTGGAGAAGTCACTATTAAGAGACAAACAATAAAAGAATTTGCTTATTTTTTCAATTTAACCCTTCACTTCCCCTGTCAGGTTAGTCATTTTCCCTTTACACATTCACAGATTCACAAATCTGCTTATCATCCTGCTAAATTTTTTATTTTCTGACATTTATCCTAATAGTTTCAAATCTCATAATTTCCATCATTCTTTATTTGGTGTTATTTTTAGTCTTTAACTATTTCAGTTTTGGTCATCTCCAACTTGCATTGGCATTGTTTGATGAAATGCCAAAATGAATGTATGCCATGTGCCATCTTGATTAGATCCAAATTCTTTTAACTTAATAATCTTCCTCTTACTCTTTCCATTTCCAATTAAAAAATTTAATAACAATCTACGTGCTATGTGATTTTTGCAAATCAAGAACAAATGCATGGATGTTGTTACATTGAAAAAAAAAACAGATACTGTAATTGTGCAAGACTCTTGGGGTTGATTTGGGACTGTTCCAATTCAGAAGAACCTAATTTGCTTCAATCAAGAAACATCATAAAAAATGCAGAATTATAATGTTTTTCTATCTTATTTGTGCCCAACTTTCTGAAATCATTCACAAGATTGTCAATACAAAAGTAGCTATTGGATGGCACTGTAAAAATAAATTTGTTTCTGTCTCAAATTAGAGCCACGCATTCCATAATCCTTTCCTAATGGATTATTAGCATTATAAATTTTGTTAATTTATGTTTCGAGCATATTCTTTCTTTTCAATAAAAGTATCAATAGGAGGTTGTCGCGCGTCTAAGTTTAATAAAAGTATCAATAGGTTTTCTAAGTTTTATGTGAAGAAGAAATCTTTTATAGTTTCATTGTTACATTACCTTTTCCTCCAAGGAGGTTGTCTCCTGATATTTCTATTATATTTATTTTTTGGGCGGTGATTATGGTACAACAACCACTGTCTATTACTCCCTCTGTTCCTTTTTATCTGTCATATTTCAAAAAAAAAACACGCCCCTTAAGAAAATCAATCATTACTTAGATTTCCAATACATTAATTATGTTTTTTCTCACTATACCCTTTCTCTTTCCGTAATCATTAATTTTTCTCCACTACTTACGTAAACCAAGACTTATTAAATATGGGCAAACATGGAAAATAGCATTTATTACATTCTTGAATTTCTCAATATGACAGATAAAAAGAAACAAAATAACTCTCCAAAAAACGACACTTAAAAAGGAACGGAGGGAGTATCATTCAGAGTACAAATTTTAGCAGGTTCATTTTTTGTCCTTACAGTTTCATTATCCGAACAGATTATCATAACATATTTGAATATTGGTTTCGAAGATGTTAGATATCATATTACTGTTTTGACAGACTCTAATTATTTTCACTTTCTTACTATCCAGTGAAGAACTTGGGGAGGCATACGATGGAGACATTGCATTTGCAAGTGCCCTAGAGACTTTTGGTGGAGAGCATAATGATCCTATTAGTGTGGCTTTTGGAGGTATGCCATATTTTTTGTTGTTATTAAGCATGTCCACAGGCACGATATCCACATTCTTAATTAAATGATAGTTGGCATAATCTATATTTACAATATCTATCACACATTGGTTTTTTTATCAAACTGAATACAAACCCATCACTTGCCAATTTCTATCACTTTCTTAGTACAAGTTTTGCCGATGAACTTCTTGAGTTGCTGAAAAATACAAATTCAACACTTGAGGTTTTCGTTGTTACATTTGAGGTTTTCTTATCATATAATTCATTTTTATTATCGGTGGTGCATATACAGAATTACAGAGAAGAAAATAGAAGAAGGTCCATGCTTCAAAGAAACAAAATTATTCTTAGAAAAAGATGCTGAAAGAGACATAATTGGTTATGCAATTTAGGTCCAATTGTTATTTTTTAAATAAAGTCATGATAGAAGTGTAATTTATTTATGCAAAGAATGATGTGTTGTTTGGTTATTAATGATTTTGTCCTTCCATTCCATTGTTACATTCTTGATCAGTTACCCTGCCTGTTTGTTTTTCTCTTAACTTTGTTCAAAGTTTCTATTTTTTTTTATTTTCAAATGAGAATTGTTTAAAGATAAATTTCATGTTGGTCATGTAAATGGTTGAAAAGAAAATGACCTAAATTTAGTTCCAAGTTGCTTGACACAAGTGGTTATGTTTAAATTCAAATTTTCAGTGGTATAATTATTAATAGTTATGTTTAAATTCAAATTGCTCATTTTTGATTATATGTTAATTTTTATGCTATGAGATGATGATTTCATTTGTTTAGGAGTGGTTTTGAGGCAAGTGGTGGCTGGTGTCCTCAGTGTTATCATGTTCATCATGCTTGCTCTCTTTTGTAATGTATAAACAGATATCTGTACAAAATGTGACTCAAGTTGAAAGATTTTTCGTCAACTTATGTTGGTTAATTTGACACAACTACAAACAGCCTTGGGTGGTATAAACATCAAAGCATTGTTGGATGATGCGATAGGAGAAGTTAGGGGGAAATTGTTGTTAGGTTTTTATGACAGGATGGGTGACATGATTTAAGTATATATGGAATGATTCTCGAGTAATCTTCTCAGGTACAGCCTTAATTCGTTCTACCCTACTGTACTTTTGAATGCTACTTCTCAATAATGTTAAATCCTCACGGTTTTAGTAACTATGTATGCCTCAATTACTAAACAGATATATATTTTTTTTTCAAACAATAGTTACTATATTTTTAATAGTTGTTTAACAAAGCTTTATTTGTTCGACAATTGTTTTCAACATTTTTTATATGGTATATTATATATCCTATTTAAGTTACTTCCTACCATTCAATTTACTTAAGTGTCATTTTTTTGATAAATATATACTTAAGTGTCATTATTTTAGGTATAACATTAAGAAATGTAATTAATGTATCATTTTGGATTAACTTTATATGGCATTTACTTAGTTTGTTATTTTTCTCCCTTATAATTATATTATTATATTTTTTCAATTAACACCTCTCTTCTTAATTAAGTGAGGGTAAAATTATAAAATATATATATATAATTAATTTTGTATCGTTTTCTAAAAAGACACTTATATATTTAGGAATTAATTTTTATGCTTAAAAAACAATTAAAGTAAAACGGAAGTGACCAAATGACTTTTCAGAGCGTTAGTTTTTAATTAGAAACAAAAAGCGGTTTGTTTCGTCAATTTATATGCTTTGCGCAAGACCTGCTTGATGGAAAAAAGTTTAAGATCTGTTTAGTTTGCGAAAACTAAGACATAATGTTGGGTGATTATTTTTAACCTAAGATTTAGTGTCTATTTATCGTGATAATGAGATTTTTTTATAGTAAGCAAAAAATACTTATTTATTTTGGGCTGATGAATTTTATTGTTCATGAATTTGTGATCCTTTATTTTATTATAGTAACCATTTTGAATTAGTACTTATTAGGAAACACATTCAACTGAATTTTTTTGAATGCAAAGGTAATAATAATAATAATAATAATAATAATAATAATAATAATATATTAAATTCAATTCAAAAACCCCAAATGATTTACAATTATTATTTATCCAATATTAATTTGCTAACGACAAGCAAACAAACGTCTCATTTAGTGCACGTGTCGAAAACTAGAATATAACTTATTAAATACAACAAATTTAATACTCCATCATTAATACTTAAGTATTAACAGAGTTTCAATATAAAAAAACAAGACGGGTACAGACCCGTGCAATGCACGGGGTAAAAACTAGTTAATGATAAGTTCATAATTACTTTATTTTTGAAAATACCAAATTTTACTATATTTTTAACAAATGCTCTTAGAACAATAATAACAAAACTGTACTATAAATAAAAAAAGAAAAAGCTATAAAACCAATATATTAATAGCATTTGCCTATTAATATAGTAGTATTTTCTAAAATTTAGGGTTGAAAGTAAATATCCAAAATTGAACATGTGTTTGTTAAAAAAAATGTAAAACTTTATTTTTTAATGGTTTAGATTAAAAAATAAAATAGATGGAATGATGATAACTTTACCCTTATCATTAACTCAACCCTATTTGTCCCCTTCACTCACCACCTTCATCCACCATCATCAATCGTTTGAGTTGATTACAGTTGTCAAATATTCAAATTGTGGTTTTTAAATTTGGGTACGTCGATGGGATAGATGAGACGATAGAGGCGAGGAACAAGAGTGTTATTGACTGCGTAATGTTGCAGCGAGCGAACGGGACGAAGACACTGTTTCGGCGAAAGGAAAGGGATAAAATGGGGTTTTCATTTTAAAGATTTGATGCTCAATCCCCATTATTGTTGAAGAAGGGACGAAGCTATAAAGAACTTTAAAAGTTAAGGGATGATAAAATCGTAGATTGTGACATGCATTCAGCTATTGATGAATAGCATAATGTGATAATGTGATGCATGTAGGAATAATAATATATACATATACATCTACATACATATATGTATATGTCGGTTTTTCTATCATTTGCATCTCATGTATAGGATAAGATAATATAAATAGTAACATTGCATTGAAGAACTAAAAATTAATTTTTTTAATTTATTAAATATCTCATTTTTCAATAAAACTTTACTATTTTTTAAGTAATGATTAGCCTATGCACCCGGTGTATAGATTAGAAAGACCCTCTCTCTCTCTATATATATATATATATTATATAATGTCTTAAATAAAAAACTAATTTTATACTCCCAATACAATTATTTCTATAAAGTAACTATTATTCCATTTATTTTTTTCATTCCGAATATAAGTTTCTTAAAGTAGTTTTATTTTTTGTGAATTTGAAAAAATTAAATATACTTGACTAACTTCCTTAATAAATACGATATAAATTTAGTTATATATATATATATATATATATATATATATATATATATATAAACCGTAAGAAGTATAGCTATAGCCTATAAGAGTATCACTAATGCGTAAATCATTAGACACCGGTTGTTCGAATTTACTAATAATACAACTGTGTTAAAAAACATTTTATCTCCGATTTTATATATCACAAGTTTTTTTTAAGAATTTTTTTTCATTAATTTAAGTCTCATTTTCGATTTATAATAGTATTAATTACTTTTTTTATAAAATTTATATTTACTGAACATTTTTTAGAATCTCAATAATAATTATAGGGATAATTTTGAAAAAACATATCAAATATTTATATTTCGAATATCACTAACAATACTAACTAATTTTATTAAAATATATGTTTTTTTTTCAAAGGGACGACTTTTATATATAAGATGGAAGAGAGTAGTAGTAAAACTTTTGACACCCTAACGTTCATTTAAAAAAAAAAATTTGTGTCCGCGTAAGACAGCTCAGTTGGTGGCTGCAAGGACACTTAGGATTTTCCCCTCCCCCAGGTCATGGGTTCTAGTCCCAGACCTCCCATATAAAAAAAAAAAAATTGTTACCCTTGCGACTTTTTGGCAAATTTAGATAACCGACACCAATTGTGATATTCGAATTTTATGAAGGAAAAAAAAGTGGGTGGGTGTAAATAGTGCTGTGTGTGTAATATGGTACAAATGAGCACTTTTAATACGTCGATCATGAATAACAACGTGGATAAGAGAAAATGACAGAACATTACAAAGTTGAATCAAATAACTATTTCAAACACCTTTTTTTTAATTGTTTTTTTAATCGTTTTCAGTCACTCACTAAACAATCTCGAAGATTATTACTTGGGGGACATGCCTCTGTTGCATGATTTTCACAACATGACAGGGAAATATCACCAAGCAAATTTGTCATATTACAACCTAATTTGATAACAAGCAACCGACCCTTCTTATTATGATAAACAATCTGATTACGATTATGTGAATTTTTCGTACGTGTTTTGGGGTGGTGAGTTGGTAAAAGTAGCTTTTTTTTAGTCACTAACTGCAATTCAAAATTGGATGGTTCCTATGCAACTTTTTCTTAAACCAATAAGAAGTTGCTACCTATGTCATGTCATTATTTGAAGTAGTTAAAATTAGTTTTTAAAATTTAGTCCAACATAAAAAGTAAATTAAAAATTTAGTCATTTGTACCTATGCCATATCATTATTTGAAGTAGTTAAATTAAAAATAAAACTTATAATTTGTCTATAAGACTAAATTTTTAATTTACTTTTTATGTTGGACTAAATTGCAAAAATCTAATTTTAACTACTTCAAATAATGACATGGCATAGATGGCGATTTCTTATTGGTTTAAGAAAAGGTTCATAGCAACCATCCAATTTTAGATGGTAAGACAGAGATATACATTTTTGTTTTCGTCTATTGGCTAATGATTGTTGGGTTGTTCCAAAAAATGGCAGGGCTAGGTGCAAAAGTAACACCTTACCCTGGGGACCACTTGATCACAGGCCCATTTCATTAAAGCCCATATTGTTGAGGGAGTCACAAACCAATTATATAGTAGGGCTTGACATCATTTGCTCAATATGAAGTGGCCGAAATTGAAAGCAGCAGGAATATATGATAAATCGGAGGTAATTTTATATGTTTGATTAGGACTTTGATGAGATATATCACTAAAATTTGACTGAAATTGAAAGTAGAAATACATGACAAATTGGAGGTAACTTCCGGGAATCAGATATTGAAAAAAAAGAACGATGACCTTAGCTTTGATAAAATGATCCCAAAATTCAAAAACAAAAGGGCAAAAATGGTAAGATAAACAATAATTTCTCAACGTGTTTTGATTTTAGTCCTTAAAAATTATTTTGACCGATACTAATCCTTAATTTTTTAAGCATTTTGGTTTTGGTTCCCACCATCTATCAGAAGAAATATGTTATATGCCAATTTAGCTAAGAGAACACTACATCAGTAGTCATGTGGTGTAAGACAGTGATAGATAGGTGGTGTGACATGCATGCATGATTCACACCCATGAACGCAAATTTTTGTGTACATGACCATTTTGCGTCCGTGAACTATATCATCCACGTCATACAATTTATTTGGTGCCATGTCACATAACGTGGCCGATAATATGGAGTTATGTTAGCTACATCTGCAAATAACAATTTTTTCCTAATGGTAGGTACCAAAACCAAAACATTTGAAAATTTAAGGACTAGTTCCGATCAAAATAACTTTTAGGGACTAAAATCAAAACACGCTTAATTTTTAAGGATCAAAGACATAAATAAACAAAAAAATACATTAAATATATTTCTTAATCCATGTATACTATATCAATAATAATTTAGGAAAAAAACAATATTTAACAAGTTTATTAAAAAAAACATACAATTAACTACACATGGAGGTCTTTTTTTTTTAATAATAACTACAGAAATCTTTTTTTTCTTGTAAAAAAGAAGAAAAGGACACATTATTATATATACTCCATCCGTACCATTATCATGATAGAAAAATGTAGTTTTTTTTCAAATCAAAGTAAAAACTAAAAATAATTAATAAAATATTTTAAAGATGATATATTATCTTAAAGATTGTATATTATATTAAAAATTTTAAAAATAATTAATGAAAAATATTAAAGATTTTAAAAATAATATGAAAATTTATGTGATAAAAATTTGTAATCAATGAATGAATCATGTATTACTAAAAAAATATTTTTTCCTTGACGACTTTAACTTCTACCGATCTAGATTTCAACTTTGTGAAAAGAAGTACGTCACGACACGGTAAAGACACAAAAATAGACAACATGTGAAGCTAATCAGATTTACAATACACATGAAAATAGTCACGTATTTACGTGCATGAGTATTTAGATACAACGTGACTTTAATGTACTGGCCCACGTGCACCACCTACCACTTTTAATCCGAACATGGAAATGTTAACCAATGTACTTAGTTAATCCAAATGTAATTAAATAATATTAAAAAATGTAATTTTTAGATTTTCAAAAAATAAAGTATAATAAATTTATGATTAAATTTTTTTTTATAAATAATTTTAACAAATACTCTTAAAATATTTATTAGAGAAACACATAATAACACATCCCATTATTTCCATGGAAAATGACTTTTTATGCATCACAATTCGCACATGCTGATTTGGACGTAAATGTAGTACATCCCGGCTCCCGCTTAATATCACTTCTTTCATTTTTTGCTTTTTTATGGTTTTAGTCTTCGAAAGTTGAGAGTGTTTTGATTTTGGTTTGTGGAAATTTTTTTGACCTTGACTCATCCTTAATTGTTTTGAAAATTTGGTTTTAGTCCATGCTATTAGAAAAAATTTGTTAATTGCTGATGTGGTTAACGAAATGTCACATCAACATACACGTGTGTAAGTGTTGCATGTCATTAGTAGGATGACGTGAATGATCTGGACCCGCAAGAGTAAAAGGGCTATGGCCCAGCCAAAATGTGTTTGCGGATTGGGCTTTGACCCTTTTGCTCTCACGGGTCCGGATCATCCACGTCATCCTATCAGTGACATTCCATACTTGCACACGTGTATGTTGATATGCCGTTTCGTTAGTCACGTTAGTAGTTAACTGATTTTTCCTAACAACAAGGACTAAAACCAAATTTTCAAAACAATTAAGGATGAATCAATGTCAAAAAAACTTACAAGGACCAAAACCAAAACACTCCCAACTTTCAAGGACTAAAGACATAAATAAGCCTTATTTTTTATTATTTGTTTTTTTTCTTTAAAAGTTTATTCCATTTTTATGTCATTTCAAATATATCAAGAATGTAATAAATATTATTTTTCATGTTTATTTTTATTTAATAGGTTTTGATTTATGTAAATATTATAGAAAAAATAATTATAAAAAAAGGGTATAGTAGAAAAAAATAATTGATAAACTGAAAATCTAAATGGTGATTATTTTTTTTTAAAAGATGTGTTCTGTTTGAAATAAAATAGGTAAATAGAAGAGAGAGTAATAACATAGATAAACACTACTCTCTTCATTCCAATTTATCAATCGTTTTAACATTTTTAACTTGTTCCAAATTATTTATTACTTTAGGAATTTGACGATGCATTAATTAATATTTTTCAACTTTAACCTCACTTTAAACATTTTGAAATACGTAGTAGTAAAATTACCTCCTTATTCCACATATAAGGTGCGACTCACTTGACGGAAGACTTGGTTTTGCAACCCAAGGATACCGGTTCGAATTTCATCTGGGACGCATTAAACTTGTCACTTCGTTGAAGTGGTTTACCTTCTCCAGGGTTACCCATTCGAGTGGTTATTGTTCTGTAATGAAGATGTGATTACCCTCGTCAATCCAAAGTTACCTGCTTATGCTTCTCTTAAAAATTAAAATGCTAAATGATTTTATTAATCCGTGTGAAACTCATAAAATGAGTGTTTATATAGGCATACAATATACCCCATTTATTAAATTTACTTTTTTCCTTATGCGGCTTCAAATTCTGATCCTTTCAAATTGGAAAATTGGATCCTTCAAAGTGTCACTTTATATACTCTTTATACTCTAATTATATACTGTAGTTTTTCGTTTCAAAATTGGAAAAGGTACAAACAAGTGTCACTTTAAGAGTTGTACTACTATTGCATGTTGGTAACTTTTATTTCGGTGTTCAAATATTTAACATAGTCCTATTTTTGTTTCAACAGGCCAGTCCCACTCCCGCCCTACCATTCTTCAATCGTCACATGTTTTTTCAGTGCACTTATTTTTTTTAAGGTAATCCACTCGTTTAATTGGGCGATCCATCAATTTGACATTGTCGAACCTTTTTAGGTAATTTTCCGGTGAGACATTCACAATAATCGAGGATCGAATCGTCAACCACTTATGTAGCAAGAAATTCGTTACCATCTGTGCTAGCCTCTACTGATTCACTTATCTTAAATGCCAATATGCCCCATAACTCACATTTCATATTATAATACTCATTTCATGGATATCAAAAGGTCAAAACTGACATCCAAAACAATTCAAGCAACTTGAGTGTATGGTATCATAATTCACTAAGGGTGCCCATAATACTCTCATAGCATGCAAGCCGGTGCATATTAATAGATAACATTTACCGGTGTATCTGAAAATTTTATTTTTGCTTTTTAAATTTTTTTAATATAGATTTATTCAGAATATTTTTTAACACAAGTTCGTATACAGATTTATTAGAATATGTAAATTTTGAATACAGTTTTACTCAGTACAGTTTTTTAAGAACACAGAGTAAAAAAAATCCAAATTATAAAAATCACTTCATATCGGTAAAAAGGAAAACGCATAGAATATTTTTTAATTGATTAAATTTTAAAAAAATAAATAAATAACCCAAAAAGAAAAGCATGCACCGGTGCATGTTACCGGAGAATCCACCTATAAAGATGATCTTGTTTCTTGTTCAATTCAATTGAACAATATTGGTTTCTGTTACTAAATATTTGCTGATCTAATTCAAAGCTTGCTTATTACTTATTAGCTTAGCTTATTTTATTATATTATATTATATTATATTATATTATATTATATTATATCATATTAAACAAGAGTGTCATTAGCTACATAATGTAATGTTGCAGCGAACGAATGGGGCGAAAACACTATTTCGGCAAAAGGAATTAAAGGGATAAAATGGGATTTTCATTTTAAAAATTTGATGCTCCCCAACCCATTAGTATTGTTGAACAAGGGACGGATAGGAGCTGTACAATACGGAACCAATAGCATCAAAAGCTTCCCTGCTTCACATTTGTTTCAACAGCATCAAAAGCTTCTGTCAAGAACAACATATTTTGTTTCCATCTTATAATTGACCGAAAACTAATTTTTTGTTTCCGTTTTGTACTTGATAGAAAATTATTTATTTATTTTTTTTATTTGACACTTTACGAAAAAAATAATCAAGCGTAAGACGAAATATCCTTCCGTCAACGAAAAAATGAAAAAATTTATAACATTGAGATCATTTTTATCTTCAAAAAATCTAAATGGAGGCCTTAAATTAAAACTCTTTGCTAAATATGAAGCGGTTGAAATTGAAAGTAGGAATATATAATAGATCGGACGTAACCTTGACACATCATAAAATTTGGTTGAAATTAGAAGTAGGAGTGTATGACAAATCGAAGGAAATTTCGAAAAGTCAAATATTGAAAAAAAAATAATAACCTTTGATAAAATGATCCAAAAGTTCAAAAGATCGGATAAAGGACAAAAATAATAAAACAAATATTAATTTACTAAAAAAAACATAATAAATATATTTCTTAATCCATGTAATATATCAATTATATAGGAAAAAAAGGAGTATTTAACAAGTTTATAAAAAAAAACCAACAATAACTAACATAGAGGTCTTTTTTTTTTTTAAAAAAAATAATGACTATATTTAATTTTTTTTTTAAAAGGGACACATTATTATATTCACATCTCTATCCACAATGATATGGTTTTTCAACTTTGTGAAAGGAAGTACGTCACGACACGGTAAAGGCACATAAACAGACAACATGTGAAGCTTATCCGATTTACAATGACACATGAAAATAGTTACGTGCATGAGTATTTAGATACGACGTGGCTTCAATGCACAGGCCCACATGCACCACCTACCACTAATTCCATTATTTCCTTGGAAAATGTTTTTTTTATGCAACATCCGGTATGGACACAGCACATGCTGATTTGGATGTAAATGTATATCCTACTACTATAGAGTATATTACTCCATCGGTTCTTTACTTATTTTTGAATTTTTTTTATTTTTTATCCTTTCTTTTGAGTATTTAAAAATATAATAAATGTCATTTTTCATATTTACTCTTATTCAATAAGTAATAATTTACATAAGTAAATGAAAAAATTAATGATTATAAAGAAAAAAGAAATAACAAGAAAACAACACAATTAATATATTTAAAATTTAAACAATAATTACATTTTTAAAGGATTTATTTAATTTGAAATAGAAAAGATAAATAGGAATAAGAGAATAATAATTTCGATAAATATTAGTACTTGTATAGACATACTCCCTCCGGTCTCTCGTATATAAAAAAAAGACATATTTATCTTGGTTTCAAATATAAGAAAAAGTTAACTAATTTTCTATTTTCAATACAATTATTCCTAAAACATTTATAGAAAGTAATGATTTCATTAAATTTTTGTTTTATTTTTAATGCAACTTTCCTAAAATAACTATATTTTTTATGAATTTGAGAAAATTAAATACACTCAATTAACTTTTTTGATAAGTGTGATTTCAGTTATTTTTTTTAATAATAAATACTAGAGGAAGTAGTGTTATATAGATTTATTAAATTTATTTTTTTCCTTATGCGGCTTCAAATTCTGATACTTTTAAAATTGTCTTACCTAGCATTTCTTATACTCTTTATATAGTTTTTTGTTTCAAAATTGGAAAAGGCACAAGTGTCACTTAAAGAGTTGTACTATTGTTATCTCTAATCCAAGATAAAGTAGCAATATTATATGCATGCTGGTAAGTGGAAACTATTACTTCATTCGGTGTTCAAATAATTAAGATAGTCATATTTTTTTTTTTCAACGGGTCCCAGCCCCACTCCCTCCCATTCTTCAATCGTCACATGTTTTTTAAGTGCACTTATCTGCCAATATGCCCCATCATTCACATTCCATATTATAATACTACTCATTTCATAGATATCAAAAGGTTAAAGCTGACATCCAAAACAATTCAAGCAACTTGAGTGTATGCTATCATAATTCACCAAGGGTGCCCATAATACTCTCATAGCATGTAAGTATAACGATGATCTTGTTTCTTGTTCAATTCAATTGAACATTATTGGTTTCTGTAACTAAATATTTGCTGATCTAATTCAAAGCTTGCTTAGTTGCTTATTATATTATATTACATTTAGTGTAAGAAAGAAATTAAGGTGACGAATATGTTTGATTGTTTATTGATTTAATTTCCTTATGAGCTAATGAATGAATGAACACAGTTGGGTAGCAGAATTGAATTTTGAGGAGGCAACATGCTTGGAAACGGGGTTGTTGGGATTCTGGCAGAGTCGGTGAACAAATGGGAAAGAAGGGCACCTTTGACTCCATTACACTGTGCAAGATTACTTCATGGTAGGACAGGTGTGACTCGAATTGTTGTGCAGCCATCAACTAAGAGAATTCATCATGATGCTCTCTATGAGGAAGTTGGCTGTGAAATTTCCCAAGATTTGTCACAATGTGGTCTCATCCTTGGCATTAAACAACCAAAGGTTCTAATTTCTTTCCATTTTTTATTCTTTTTATTCTTTTGGTTTTGATTATGTTCCCTGAAATTAGGTCCTAAATCAAACCCTGCCTATGATATGCATTGTTGCAAAGCTATATAGTTGAGTTAGGTAGTCAACAACCAACGAAAACTTTGCCAAAACCAATGATATGGATCAAAGAATTAAGTGATGAAGCTTTGATCTACAATTATATATGTATGACAGTATTGAAATTACTGCTTTGCTGCAGTTAGAGATGATTTTACCAGATAGAGCTTATGCCTTCTTCTCTCATACTCATAAAGCACAGAAAGAGAACATGCCTTTGTTGGATAAGGTATATATAATTATAATATATTATTATACATCTAATTCTTCAATTTTGGAATGTGATTTAGTTTGCTTCTAACTTTTATATTTTTGTTATCCTCCTTTGTTATAGATCCTAGCTGAGAGGGCATCGTTATATGATTATGAGTTAATTGTTGGGGACAATGGAAAAAGGTTACTTGCATTTGGAAAATTTGCTGGTAGAGCTGGAATGATTGATTTCTTGCGCGGATTAGGACAGCGTATGTTTCTCCTAACCCAACCTTTTATCATATTTCCAAATTCAATGACTTTACCTATTGATCTTCAAACTTGACATCCTATGTGTTTATTATATCCCAGGTTTCTTAAGTCTTGGATACTCAACACCTTTCCTATCACTAGGATCATCTTACATGTACCCTTCTTTGGCTGCTGCTAAGGCTGCCGTGATTTCTGTTGCCGAAGAAATTGCAACCCAGGGGTTGCCCTTGGGGATTTGTCCCCTGGTTTTTGTGTTTACTGGTTCAGGAAATGGTACGGCAATACTGCTTTTGTAGGCTCCTTTGTTAAGAAAGGATAGTATAGTTTTGCATAAGCTGTCATAATGCCGAATGATACTCTAACTGTATTTATGGACTAATGATTTCTAATATCTCTTTTATTTATGTTTAATTAATTTCGAAAAGTGGCTATTACACTAACTTCTAAACTCTTCCTTTCCTGTAGTTTGTTCTGGTGCTCAAGAGATATTCAAGCTTCTTCCTCATGTCTTTGTGGATCCAAGTAAACTATGTGACCTACATAAAGTGGTAAGCTTTGTTTGACTATTAGGATTGTTATTGTGTTAGGAGAGTTATTGTGATGATTGATGAGTGTTACTTGGGTAATTTTTTTCTCTTCATGTTTATAACTATATCATCTTTACTTTATGAAGTTCTGAGATACCTTTCTGCAAAATTTGAGCAGTTTGAACAGAGAAAGAATGCAACAGGTCCTCACTAGAACATCATGTAGGAGTAGGACATAATAGAAGTGTACGAAAAAAATACCTATCATAGTTATAAATAGTCGAAATTATTAGGAATTTGAGCAAATATGATTAAAATAATAAATTGATAGAATGTTGAAAATGTCGTGTTATTGTGTTGCTTTGGAGATGCCTAGCATGTGTCCTGTACTTTGCCTCACATGTACTTTGTTTTTCAGGACACAGATCAACCACAGCATGCATCAAAAAGAGTTTTTCAAGTTTATGGTTGTATTGTCACTGCCCAGGACATGGTTGAACCCAAAGATACCCTGAATGTTTTTGACAAAGTGAGTTAGTTTATTTCTTGAGTGTTTTGGGAACTCCTGTTATCTATTTATCTACTAATTAATGTCTCTTCTATGTTAAGCAGGGGCGAGATTTATATCTAGTATACTAACTTGATTTGGTTATTTCAGGCAGACTACTATGCGCATCCTGAACATTACAATCCCATTTTCCATGAAAAAGTAGCACCATATGCATCTGCAATTGGTAGGTCTCTTCATGCTTCTGATATTTAAGCAAATTATATGCTTTCATTTGTCGCTTTACTCATGTAGCTGTAGTGTTATATGGGTAGGGGTAGCTAGTAATTTTTGTTTTGGCTTGACCTTTCATTTTCAAGTTCTTGAATTTTGAATTCTTTTTGCTCTTATCAATAATTCTGTTATTTTGGCTATGTTCACCTGAAATGTTTCTTGATAAATTATTTATTCTCAAGTGTTGTGTGTTTTTTTCATGGGTGGACAATATACGTAATTCGTATGTTGCTAGATCATGAGGAATTTGAACACTTGTCAAGTTTCCTCACCAAGCACTATTACTCACATTTACTTATCTTAGTGAATTGCATGTATTGGGAGAAGAGATTTCCTCAGTTGTTGAGCTTTAAGCAGATTCAAGATTTAATGGGAAAGGGGTGCCCACTTGTTGGAGTAGCAGACATAACGTGTGATATAGGGGGTTCTATAGAGTTTGTTGACCGAACTACGTCAATCGATTCACCCTTCTTCAGGTATACCATTGGTGGAACCATGGTGCTAGTTTGGGCAGTTTATTTTAGTCCCATCAATCAATTAACCCTACTTCAATTTCACATGTTTACTAATTTCAAATTTTTTTATGTCTTGTATAATGCCATGTTTCACACATTGTTGCTAGATATGATCCCATAACGGATTCCTACCACGATGACATGGAGGGGAATGGTGTGATATGTTTAGCTGTTGAGATTCTTCCAACAGAATTTGCAAAAGAGGTTGGTGTCTTCATTCCCTAATTCATATAGTTCCACTGAATTAGAGAATGCTTTAGGTTTGGTAAATAATCGAATATGCAATTTCATTATGGCTAGGCTTCCCGACATTTTGGAAACATACTGTCCCAATTTGTCATAAATTTGGCTTCTGCTACAGACATAACAAACTTGCCTGCTCACTTAAGGAGAGCTTGCATTGCTCACAGAGGTGTGCTAACCTCCTTATATGAGTATATCTCACGCATGCGGAACTCTGATCCAGAGTATGTGCTTATCTATATTTCATTCTTGGTTATCCTTAACTGTAAATTTGTAAAAGCACAATGCTTTTCATTATTATAGTTCCTGTTATCTTCCCACTCATAGTAAGCTCACTCTTGTCTTTTGGCTCTCAGTGAAGTACCCGATAACTCAGCGAATTCTTTGTCTAACAAGAGGAAATACAATATATCGGTGCGTTCTTCAGTTACAATATCACTATCTGTTGTTGTACTTGTAATCTATATTCCAAGACTAGTGAACCAGATTCTAGATATTTAATCATGGTATTCTGAGATCGGAATAGTTGCCAGTTTATTTTCTGATCAAAATTGCTGAATATAATGGACAGGTATCTCTGAGTGGTCACTTATTTGATCAATTTCTGATAAATGAGGCCTTAGATATTATTGAAGCTAAAGGAGGCTCCTTCCACTTACTCAACTGCCGTGTCGGTCAGAGTGCTGAAGTTATATCATACTCGGAACTTGAAGTAAGAAGTCATCTATTTCATAGTGATTCCCTTCAAACACGTTCTATATTGGACGAGAGATGAATTAACATGCTGGGTCTCTACAGGTTGGTGCAGATGATAAGGCTGTTCTGGATCATATAATTGATTCTTTAACTTCTCTTGCTAATCCAACTGAAACTAATGGAATTTTAAATCAAGATTCAAGTAAAATTTCACTTAGACTTGGTAAAGTCCAAGAGAATGGTATAAAGAAGGAACCTGACCCCAAAAAGAAGGCTGCAGTGTTAATTCTTGGCGCTGGTCGGGTCTGTCAACCAGCAGCCGAGATGTTATCATCAATTGGAAAGCTTTCTTCCAATAAACTGTATAAAACATTGCTGGAAGATGATTTTGAAGATCAGCTTGATGTTGAAGTCATTGTGGGATCTCTGTATCTGAAGGATGCAGAGCAGGTACTTAGACTAAAATATGTTGCTTTTACATCAGTTCTTCTATGGAAGCAGAATTTTGCATAGGGGTCCTTGATTTGATATTAAATTGTTAGTGCAGATTGTTGAGGGAATTCCAGGTGTAACTGGAATTCAGCTTGATGTGATGGACAGTGCCAGTCTTTACAAGTATATTTCACAGGTACAAATAGTCTTTCGTGAAGAACTTTCCGAAACTACCTTAATTGAATCTTTAGAAATCATCTTGCAATGACATTATTTAACCTCTACTAGAAATTGAGACTGGATTTGGCTGGCAAAAGCATATTGAGATATCTAAATACTATTAATCTGTAATGACTTACAATTTTGAATTTTCTATCATCTGCTAATGCTAACTATGATTGCCATCTTGAGTCAACATCTTGCAACATATTGATCTCTATTTTTTGTATATAAAGAAATTCTTTTTTTCTTGTTTTCCTTGTCTGCAGGTTGACATTGTTATAAGTTTGCTGCCTGCTAGTTGTCACATTTTCGTAGCAAATGCATGCATCGAGGTGCTTCACAATATTTTTCGTTATTAATCAGTAAAATATTCTGAACTGGTACTGGCACATAAATTTTCTTCCTTTGTTCTAGAAGAGTAAACCAATATGTTTTTTCTTGGATGCAGCTGAAAAAGCATCTTGTCACGGCTAGTTATGTTGATAGCTCTATGTCAATGCTAGATGATAAGGCTAAAGATGCCGGTATAACAATTCTTGGAGAGATGGGCTTGGACCCAGGAATAGGTAAGACCTATTCTGATAATTAGTGATCGATTTCAGAAATACTTGTTTACTTATTTTTTATCTCTGTACATTGGCTGAAACCAGCTTCTGAAAATTCTTGAAACTTCACATATTTTAAACTAAAATGTGCTTTGCTATAACCTGTACTTGTTGGATGATCCAGATCACATGATGGCAATGAAGATGATCGACGAAGCACATATGAGGAAGGGGAAAATAAAGTCTTTCACGTCCTATTGTGGTGGACTTCCATCTCCAGAAGCTGCTAACAATCCCTTAGCATATAAATTCAGGTACATCTTGGAATGTCTAGTACCTTTCCTGAACAGTTCCTTAATGGTTTTACAATGGAAAGTACAATTTTGATAGTTTGAAAGGGATATGCAAGTAACTACTCAAAATGACAGAACTCATTGGTTACCAATCATTTCAGTTGGAGTCCTGTAGGGGCTATCCGAGCCGGGCGCAATCCTGCCACCTACAAATCCTTTGGTGAAACTGTACATGTTGATGGTAAGCTTTTTAATAACTTGGAACATAATTCCAATAAAGCAATAAACTGTACGCGTTTTCTGTTCTTTCCTTTTCCCCTTGTCTTATGTATGCATTCGCCTGCTTCATATGCATGGAATTTTCTTTATTTGACCTGAAGAGGAGTACTGCTTAATTTCGATAAAAAATTACTTCATTCGCTCTGGTTTGAAACTGCAATAAATTTGCTTGAATTCTTCATAAGCTCACTGCACTGCTCTCATTTTTGGATAGGGGACAATCTTTATGATTCAGCTACAAGAATAAGGATACTTGGCTTTCCTGCTTTTGCTTTGGAATGTCTTCCAAATCGTAACTCTTTGCTTTATGGAGATTTGTATGGAATAGGATCTGAAGCATCAACTATTTTTCGTGGAACCCTCCGCTATGAAGGCATGTTGTATATGTTTTATGTTTCAGGCCAATATTTAACTGATTAATATCGTTCTCTAAATCATGTTTAAACTACATCATTCAATATTTGTTGAATTGATACCATACCCTGAATCATGTTTAAATTAATTCATCTATATATGTATGAAGTGTTTATTTGTCTTTCTGTACAGGGTTTAGTGAGATCATGGGAACATTTTCTAGGATTGGCTTATTTAGCAATGAAGCTCATCCCTTGCTTAAGAATGACCAGAGACCGTCTTTCAGAAAATTCTTATTTGAACTTCTGAAAGTTATAAGTGATGGTCCAGATGAACCACTGAGAGAAGAGAAGGAGATCATGGAAAAAATATTAGCACTAGGGCATTGCAAAGAGCAAAGAACTGCTATGACTACAGCAAAAACAATCATGTTGGTCATTTACCCCTCTTACTATCTTCACATTTGGAAAACTACTGTTTTAACATGACTATCTTCTTTCATATAGATTCTTGGGACTCCTTGATCAAACAAAAATCCCTGCTTCTTGCCAAAGTGCTTTTGATGTTGTCTGTTCCCGCATGGAGGAGAGGTTATCCTACTCCAGCACAGAAAGGGTATGTTTTTGTTAGTTTATGTGATTTGTCTAATGCATCCTGAACCAAACTGATAAACCAAGTGTTGTGAATCCAAAATATGACTGCTTGGTATAATTTTCTCCAATACTATCAAAAAATTGTTTGGTGTATCCACATTATTACCACATATCACCCTAAATACTGCTAGAGCAACCTATTTGCAGGAATTTGCATAGATTACTTCTTAGAGCATAGGTGTGATGTTAAGTGCATTACCGTAAGTTTTATCTTATTTTGTAATCAGGATATGGTGCTTTTGCACCATGAGGTAGAAGTAGAATATCCAGACAGCCAACTTACAGAGAATCATAGGGCTACTTTGATTGAATTTGGGAAGACTATCGATGGAAAAACCACGACTGCGATGGCCCTTACTGTTGGTATTCCAGCTGCTGTTGGAGCTCTGGTACTTTCCGACTCCATCCATTTCTGTTCTTTTGCACACTATTCCAAGAATATTTTGTTATTGAATTAATTATATCTGTGTTTGCAGCTCTTATTGACAAACAAAATTCAGACAAGAGGTGTCCTAAGACCTATTGAACCTGAAGTATACAATCCAGGTAACTGCGTTATATATTTGTTATAGTTAGTTTTTTGTCCATGTGGTGGAAATAGATGACTTTTGAAATATGTTTTTTTTTTGCAATGACATACTCAGCCAGAAAAAACTTGTTATATAACTTGGCAATGACATATTGACATGGTCATGCTCACGTTATCACTTGATATATATGATTTCTTTGGACCACTCTACTCTTAGGAAATGAATCTTGTCTGTCTTTTGAAACAAAACACTTCTCATGGCTCATAGATAAAAGTTTCCAGTTTTATATTATTTTCTTTTGGGATAGGGATTTGCATCAAATAGAGTGAAAAGGGGATGTAAACAACTGCAAAGTTTTCCATTGTTAACAGGATGAACCATCGTACCGATATCAATGAATTGCATATTGTAAGTGCTTACAATGCTTATTTTGGCATTTGCAGCATTGGACATTATACAAGCTTATGGCATCAAGTTGATAGAGAAGAATGAGTAATTTGGAACTCTGAAGTGTTTGATGTATAGGTGTACATTATGCTACTCAATGTTTGATGTTTAATAATTTCAATTGTAATAATAATCAGGCAGGTTTGAATCGCAGCAATATCAATTTAAGAATATTTATGCATATAGTCATGATGTGTGATTCTAGATGATGTACTTGAGATTATTCTGATGCATTTAGGGGCAAAGGTTGATCAGTAACATCAGAGCTAATGCACGGTTCTCATCACTGAAGAGACTTAGAAGCAGTAAATCGTGCATAGAAAGACGAGTAGACTATTGTGCCAGTGCCCATGAACAAACATGTCCATAAGCATTGTATGAAAGTATTTCTTACAATAGAGTATTTTAAGTTAATTCAATCCTACTTTATATCGTTAGACAAGAAATTAAAAAAAAAGATTAATCCAATTCAACTACATTATTGTATTGAATTGTATTTTTTTGACTTGCAGACAGCAATATCAAAGCAGAACTAGAACACAGTTTTTCCTTTTTACTTGGAGCCATGACATGTCGTTTGCATAAATGTAAAAGTACTACTACTATTATTCCATGTGATACAATCAATTTACACACTAACTTGAAAAATGTCAATAGAATGATTAAAATCAACATGTCTTATGACTAAAAACGCCTCATGATTATTCCATGTGTCACCATGATCCAACGTCAGAGATCAAACAATTTAAGGGTCAATATTGTGTAACCCCGTCACAATCTTGAAGGGCGTAAATATATCTCTGCCTAGTTATTTATATAGTAAAGTCACAGAAGTTCACGACAAAAAAACTTAGTATTCCAATGTTTTGATTGGTGTTACTCAAAATGGGAAAAAATATAACCATGTTATATTTCTTCAACCCCAGCCTATCCTATATAAACCTCTAGGAGCTCTTGAAACTGCTTCAAATTATTTCAATTCTTCAAAATTATGTAAGATATATCGCAGACATCATTACTCCAGCACTTCATATAGAAATGGTTGTGGCCACAAATCCTTGCTTTGAGATATATAGACTATGAAATTATCAATGACATCAATTGTTGTTCCACCTCTTCCCAGTTCTTAACTTTGGTCACCAGAGGATGCTTATCAACAGAATCATCCTTGCTCCAAGGATACGAGTTTTCGTAGTCAAAAAGTAGTACTCTAATTCCGGATTCAGCGCACTCCATGGCATATCGTGGGTTATCATCAATAAGAACCTTAGCATTTAAAGACCTGTCAATGGCAGTGCACCAGGAATCTATCAACAACAAAAAATTTATGAATCTTATGCAGTTTTCCAGTTTGGGAACCAACTATATTTATGAATGAGAAGGAGACAAGTTTTGACACTTGAACACTGAAGCACCCAATGGAGTCCTAGACATTGAACAGCAATATGGTTTTGCACCAATCATAGAAATGCAGGAAAACAGGATTACGGGGCATACCTACAAATCTCTGACTTTGGTCTTGACACCCCATCAAGAGCAAAGTGATTACCAAAGTGAATCTCATGAAACAGTCCAGGATAATTCTTCTCTATCCATTCAATTGTGTGCTCTTTAATTACATTCTGCCGGGATCTGATCATTAACATACAATAACAACAACAGTTAGTCAATGCTGACAAGATTCCTTCATAGGTTGAAAAAAGTTCTATTCGAAAATCATACGTTACAATGGATAGGTCACAATATCTTGATAACTTCTGAAGAACCATCTGAGAACCTGGGAGAGGGTGGATCCCAGACTTGAAATACGGTGTCTTAAAAAACTCATGAACACGCAAATCAGCTGCAGAGCAAGATGTTGATCTTCAATCAGTTCATTAGCCACAAAACCTTCTTTACATTGAAAACATTTGACTAGCAAAGCAGCATGCATTAGATATCATTTTTTCTTTCCTAGCGTACCTCCTTGTTGTCATTGTATTTTCTCGAAAAATGCAAGCAACATTGAAGAACCAATTTAGGTGGAATAGTTCAAAGATCATGCATGTTAATAACTGGGCTTGCAACATCACCATATGCCAGTCATGAAACCAAAACTATTATTTACAGGGAGTCTGATCTCAAGAAAGATTGTCCAGATTTTAAAAATCAACGAGTTTAGTGAAAATCAAATGAGAATGAAATAGCTTTTTTCCCACGAATTTTCATAAGAAATGTAGCAAACATTTTCGCAAAATGGAATGAGAGTGAAACAGTCTAATGGATATGCAATTACCTTCATCACGTGAACAGTTCCATATCTGTAGAAGAAATGAAGATCAATCAGACTCCACATGCAAACATGCACAGATTCACAACATTATAGTTGTAGAATATAAGGATGATCTTCATATCAGTGAATTTTTTAACATATCAACCATGCACAAGCCAGTTACACCGAAAGCAAACAATCAATTAGTTGCAGCTCAAGACAAACAATTATAGAAGTAGGATGCCTTAAAACAACTTTGGCTCATCATGTCTAATGCTACATAATTATGTAAGTAGGCAAAAATAAAGAGCATAAAAGTTGTTGTCATGGACATTATTAAATATTAACACAAAATCTACAAATGTCAATTACTTATCATGAAACCATAGAATTAGAAAAGCAACCAATAAATTATACCTTGAAGAACTCATACACGTGATACTCAGAAACAGAATACTCTGATGAATATCGGTCTGCAATGAACTTGTTGAGAGCCGATACAAAATTTCCTAATACTGCTTACAAAACAGTAGATGAACAAAAATACACATCAGAACAAGAACGAAAGAAGAGAATCCTAGAATTCAAGTAAATACTAGCAAATCTACAATGAATGGGAAAGTCAAGAAAGAAACAACTAATTTAATGTGATAGTTCATAAAGTAAGCATGTAAGTTTATTCAAGAAAACATATGCAAGAAACAATGCTCAGCATGCTATGAGCAAAGAGCTGAAGCATCAAGACATACATACCCTCATCAACATCAACAGCAACCGCTAGTTTATGGGACAAACGATGATCGCGGAAACAAAGAGGTTTAGCAGGACTTCCATTCAGCGATCCATTATCACCGTTAACTGGAGTAGCATCGCTACCATCAGCCCTGGCAGAACTCTCCTTCTCTAAATCAACTAACATAGGATGTCTAGGACGAGAAACAAAGCCACGAGGCCTAGCCTTCGCATTCACCATGATCCTATCACCACCACCACTGGCATCAAAGCTACAACCTTTAACACTAAACCCCATGCTTCTGCTAACCCCGAAAACATTAGCATAAACCAGATTATGGAGATATGATAAAGATAGGTAGCTGCTGCCACCACCGCGATTATAAGAAGAAAGAGGAGCCTTGCTCAATTGGGAACAAGGATCATAATAATAATATCCTAACAAATATGCCATGAGAGGATTATTATTATTATTAGTAGTATTATTATTGTGGGGGTGACGGTGAAACAAGAAGCGCAGAGAGGCTTCACTACTCTTTAATCGAAACATAATAACACCAGAATCTTACTCTTATATAATTCTAGCATCACTGTTCACAAAATTAAAAATAAAAATAAAAATCACAATAGATGAAATTTGACAGCAAAAGAAAAAAAAAAGGCAAAATTCCCTTTTCAAAAAGAATAAATCCGATTAAAACTAATTGTGGTGAAACACTGCAATCAATCAAAAAGAACAAAACTTTACTCAACCAATCTCAATCGGAGACAAAAGGGTATCCTCCAATCACAACCGACATTAACCCTAGAAATTAAGAAAGTGAAATTTTGGATAATCCAAGTTACTGGGTAAGTGGGACCAATGATCCATTAAAAAAAACAGAAGCTTTGAAAGAGGGGTCAAAATGGATGAGGAAGAAAAAGAAAATGGCGGAAAAGCAGAGAAAATTTCGTTGAGGTTGAGAAGGAATATGAAGAAGATGCTGGAACCTTAAGAGCAAATTAAAGAAAGGGAAAAAAGAAAGAAAAGAATCTTAGGGGAAATGGGTAATGAATGGGATTGAAGCCTCTGATTCTGTCCGCACAGTAAGTAACTACTCAGAGAATGAGAATGAATGTGTATGCGGCAAATATATAAGAATCATAACATAGACTAAGATTGAAACTGCTCCGCTATTTAATTAGTGGAATTTTTTATTAATGTTTTTGTTGTTGAGAGAAAATTTAGAAGAGGAAGGTAATTGCTGGTTACAGCGGAAATTAGGGCATCAATTTCGATTCTCCTTTCCTCCTATCCTAGGGTTTTTCTTTTTGTTTTCTTTCAAACGACAGGAAAAATCCATTGTTTCTTTTGTGTTGTTTCTTTTATGAGAAAATGGTGTATTTGGTCTCCCAAAAAACATCCATTTAATTCCCGAAAGATTTTGGGAATCAATTAGTCTTCCAAAGATCAGAATGACATCTCGTTATCCAAATTTACAGATTTATTTTTAAATATAGTTTTATTATTTTATTTTTCATTTTTAAATTTGGACCGTCGGATATAAGCAACGGTTGAGATTTTATAAGGGAATAATCTTGTGGTTCGTGTTTAAATATGTGCATCGGAAATAACCAATGAGAATGTGACACGTGTTACTAAAAAGGTTGACTAACGGATTTATGGGCGGAGGTACTAACGGGATGTCATTCTGATCTTTGGGGACTAAATTAATTCCCAAAATCTTTCAAGGACTAAATGAATGCTAGCTGTATCTTTGGGGGACCAAATAGACCATTTTCTCTAATTTTAACAACAAAATTTTAATACATCATTATTATATCTCATATTCAAACATTTTATATCTTTTATTACAATAGTTAAGAATCATCACCAACGGGGTTTGGTTCAGTTGGGGCCTTGTAGCCTCGGGTTCGATTCCCACTAAAAACATCCCGCTGGGAGAGCCAGCCACGCAGCTCGCTCCGGATTAGTCTCAAGGGCTCCCTAGTATTAAGGGTGCTTTTGGGGATACCGGTGGTTCCGCAAGGAATTCGGAAAAAAAAAAAAAAAGTTAAGAATCATCAAACTTCACTACTACAAATAAACATTTTTCATGATTAGCTTTTAAAACTCAAATTTATTACAATATTAATTATCTACTATTTTCAAATTTTTTTCATTTGCATTAATATTTATAATTTTTTTATTTCCTAATAATATTTGTTATTAAATTATAGAGTAATTCATAAATTCAAGTTAGGTTAATTTTAATTCAAATAAATTTTTTTTTTCTCATGTGCACTCTAGGGCACATGATTAAAAAACTTATTAATGATTAGTGAGTAAAATCTTAAACTCTTATAAGAAAACAATTTCCATATAACATTACTTTTTAAATGTTTTTGACATATGCCCCAAGCCACATATTATAAAAACTCTTTAAAAAAAAATCAAGAAACTATTTTATTATATATACATAATTTTGATTTTTTTTAATAGCATAATTTTGATTGATTTCAATCTTTTTCCTTAAAATTAGGACAAATAACTGGGGAATAAATAAGTAGCAGAAAGAATGTTAAAGATAAAAATGACATAATAGAAAAGTGCATAATTAATTAATGTGTGTTTTCTTATAAAAAGAAAAATAAATCTAATGAGTGTTTTGTTCAAGTGAAATTATCTTGAATTACTTAATTTAAGATTTTGGGATTTGATTGTTTTATTCATGTAATGTAAAAAAAAAAAATTACTATACAAAGAAGTCTTTATTTAAATACATAAATAGAAATGAGATAATAATGGTTTACTTGCAATTATGTGTTCGCTTTACTTTCAAGTTGCAATATATTCTCATTATTCTGACTGTAAAATGAGATGACGGTACAAGAGCAATTATGAATTCAGCTTATCATGATTAAGATTGAAAATCTACATGGAAGTAATAATATAACTCCAAAAAAAAAAAAAAAAAAGAATAATATATGGTGGTGTGAATCAGTGAAACTCTGCACAACACAAATAAAATCAAATACTCAGAGCTAATATGATAGTAGTGAACATGAAGCTTGATACCAGCATGACCATTGAATCTGTTTCCCTAATTGGTGCAGCCAAAGAAGGGGTGGATTTATTTTCATGCTTCCCTAGATCAATCATGATCTCAAAATGGCAAGTGCTTTGAGGAGGTGAAGGGTTAATAGTAGTGATGACTGAAAGACCATTGAATTGGCATGCATCTTTTCTCTGATCCATTGTCTGATAGTACATGTTAAATGCATATGAAGCATTGCCCTTTGGGTCTAATCCACTGCAAGATGAGCCAGGTGAAAGACTAGTGCAATCAGCATATGTGCATGCTTTGCTCATACTATCTGCAAAACCAGGATCATTAACATTTGCTTGAGCTGACATCACACACCATTGCTTTGGCAAATACCTGACACCTTTTGCAGCAACCAATGGTTTTCCACCACCCAAATTCAAAGGGTATTTTATGGATCCATCAAAGTTGAAGATACCCCAATGCCTCTCAAAAGGGCCAGGTTCAATGCTCTTAGCATCTTCATCTATAAAACCAAATAAATAGATATCTGGTGGGGTTGATCTCTTAGGAGTTCCTTGTCTTTTAATTATTCTGTTAATTAGGCCTTGATTGAACCTTTGAGCATTCTTTATGTTGGCATTGGCTGTTCCATCAGTTGGCCAACCAACCTCTCCAATTATGACAGGCATTGAACCAAAACCATTCTTTTCAAGAGCTGAAATGAGTGTGTCAAAGTTGGCATCTAAGACATTAGTGTAAGTTATGGAACCATCAACTACAGGGGCAGCAGAGCCATCAAAGAAAGCAAACTCTTTAGGGAAGTTTGGATCAGCATCAAGGCTGAGGAAAGGGTAGATGTTAAAGGTAAGAGGAGCAGCATTTTGGTAAAGAAACTTGATTATGGAGATCATTTGATCTTGAATATCAGGCCTGAAATTTCCACCTGATGGAAGACCACTATCACTTTGGTACACATCTGCATTTAGAGGGGTAGTCACCTTCACTTGCCTGCCTAAGCCAGCTTTTATAAGGGCTGCTTGAATATTTTGGATGGCTGGAAATGTGGCATTCACAAATCTACCATTGTATGTTTTTAGAAATGCTTCATTACCCACAGCAACATACCTGATAATTTTGCAAATAAACACTTGTTAATAATGCATTTCATTTGCAACTTTTTCTAATGAAAACAGTCCCTTTTTAATGAACATAGAAAGTCCATTGTTAGTAGGTTATCTTGGGTAACAATGGTTGAACCAAGTGTTGTTGTGTTTTTTTTTTTTTTCCCACCCTTTTAGTAAAATCAAAATGTCTCCCTTTTTAACTTCTGTATCTTATATATTATTTTCTATTTATTTTTTTTGGCAAATATTTTTTTCTTTTTCTTTTTTATGGTAAGAGGGAAAGCGTTGTCACCAAAGTTCGAACTCAAGTTTTGACACTTTATGTCCCACAACTCTATGAAATGATGACACTTTATGTCCCACAACTCTATGAAATGAGTGGTTGAATGGGCAAAACATAAAAGAGAATCATGTCTTATTCTGCTTCATTTTGTTCTATCATGACACTATATTAAGGATTTGTCCTTGCCAAACATACAACAATGACCCAATGTATTCAAAAAATATAATAAGGAAAAAATAACAACAAATATAGAATGTTAAATGCAATGTTCAAAAGTTGATATACAGATAACAAAATCTGTTCGTTACCTGATATCAACCCCATTTTTGGATATGAAGGTGGAAACATTTTGGTTGACCCAAGCAATAGCAGCATTGACATTGCTTGCAAGGGATGCTAACATGTCATTGGGTATGCCAACCATGACCTGAATGCCAGAATTCCCAAGAGCCTTGAGTGCTCCTGGATCAGCTTCAAAGAGTTTCACTTGTCTGAACCCATTGTCCTTCATGAGTTTCACAACTATTTGAGGTGGAAGAGGATGCGTTGAACGCAATCCCCAGTTGCATGCAAAGCCATGAGCACCCTTTGTCAAACCTTGGCTTAGTATGCAAAGTGCTAACAAAAAGCATGTAGTAAAATGTTGCAATCCCATGTTTTATTTTTATTTGTTTTTTCTTTTTTGGTGCCTCGGCTTACCTATATTTTAGAATTCTCTGACCCAACACACCTATCTATATGAAGCTGATTATATTCTGAAAAGACAAAATGGAAAAGGAAAATAAAAAATTCATGTCCTTTTATTCAGTAGAAAGTTACGTAAAGAATTTGTATGAAGACTCAAGAAAGCACTTGATTCCAAAACCCATTGGATAACATCAACGCTTAAGCCCTTGAAAATGCGTACGTGGTAGGAGAAGGAGAACAATCTAGCTAAGAAAGGTAGAAATCAAACTAAAAGGCAACTCAAAAATTTTATGTATCGTAATTTTTCAGGGGAGAACACACTTTGTGTTATTTCATACTAGAGAAGACATCCCGTGCGGTGCACGGTTATAAATGGTAATAGAGGCAGTTTTTTTTCCTCTGCAGTGAAACTTTCCATTGTGCTAAAAATCTGTTTCAAATCTAATTAGAAATAGGACGGCAGTGTTTTTCAATGAACGAATAGTGAGCAGTTTTTTCAAGGAAGTAACAGTTATTGTTGGGAGTTTCATATCTTTGTCATTTTTGTAAATTAGTATTATAATAAGGGCATTTTGGGCATAACAAAATTACGTACAAACCTAAAACAGTGTTTGCTTTATATAATAGTATAGATAACAAAGTACGAGAATTAGCCTAAAAATTACTCCCTCCGGTCCTTATTATAGGGCATACTTAACCGAATTACACATACCAAGGAAAGTAGTTAGTTTTATAAATTTTATGAGAATATATTGTAACATTACAATTTTACCCTCTAAACTTTTCTTGGAAAATTCACACTCATTAATGAACAAAAAAAACACATAGATAGTCAAAACATTTAATAAGGGCAAAAAAGAGAAAAAGCAATAAATGATACATTGGAAATATAAAGTGACTTATAATTAGGACCAAAAAAACCTTCTAGAATGTGACTTATAATAAGGACCGGAGGGAGTATAAAATAAAAAATTATCAAATAAATTTGAGGGGAGAACACACTTTGTGTTTATTTCATATAACAAAGTACGAGAATTAGCCTAAAAATTAACAAATAAATTTGTTTTTTAAAAATCAATTTTAGCATTTTTGTATATGAAATGATAAAAAGTATGAAACAGTAGATGTTGTATATTATAGAATGAGCCTTTTTCCCCAAAATAATTTTTTTTACAATGTCCTTGTATAAGAGATGTATCAGCTGATATATCATGAGTGATCAGACAACGAGATTACACCAAAAAACCTCAAAGCATAAACAAACAATTTTTCAAATTTCACTTTAAAAAAATTGTCCAAAATTTCAAAATACCGTATATTACTTCATTTATATTCCTTTCAATTACCATTTTTCATTTCCTTTTATTCCTTACTAGGTTTAGGATTGCCTATGAATCTCGGGCTACGAAACAAACTTATGAAAAGAATTTTGACCATAAAAAAAGTAAGAAAAGGAAAAATGATAAGGTCATTATTCTTAACCATATCAAAAACAAGAAATTATTACAAGATACTGTCTAAATAATAACATACAATAACAGCTGAACCATAATATTTTCCCCATTCCTATGTCAATTCTGCTTAATAATTTGTAGCTATTTATTTATTGCTGTTCATTATCGTGTTTATTAAGTTAATTTTATTTTATACTCAGTTAGGAGTCAAGTTTCCTCAAATAAAAATATATTTAAATAAAAACCTATTTTCTGCTAGAGCATGACAAAATGCAATCGCTTCATTACTAATCGTTTTTTCTTACTCAGAAAGCTTCAGAATATATTTTGGTACTAGGAAGTTTCAGATCATGCAGCTGGGTCATTTGAAATGCCAATTGCCAAGCATGTGACTAGTACACAGTAAACGTGATACTGAGTAACATTCCCATTTTATTCACAAATTCAGTGATATTCCTGTACCCCTAAGAGGTAAGAGCGACCTCTTGAATAGAAAATAAAAACACATCACTGAATCACAAGTAAAGATGAGGCTGGGGAACCTCCCACCTTTTTCTTCTCTGTCGTATACATTATGAATAGTAAAGATTTGGCATTTCTCCTCATGAAATAAGGGTTTCTCATGGTACACATCTATTTATATATAATACAACAAAAGACTGACAGGAAACCTTCTCAATCAGAGCTTCAACTATTGTCTAAACACTGCACAAACAAATGAACCTGACAGCAAACGAATGTTGGGAGGTGGGATGAAACCAAAATTACATTTCTATTGCCTTTCTACAAAACCGTTGGTGCCAGCTCAAAATTTCATAGAAATGACCAAAATCAAAAGGTTACAGTATATCTTCTTTTCAAGCCAGCCAAATTGATATCGGCAATGCATTGAAGAATTTATCTCCATCATTCCTAACTGTGGCATTATAAGATAATTATGGTAAAAGAGCTTTCAGTTGTGCTTGGAATAGGTCACCAAGAGCTCCCCGTACATCCATCTGATCAAACCAAAGGATAATAAGCTTATCACACGAGGGATTGGTTTACTTTTGAAAAAAAAAAAAAAAAAAAGGAGTCTACAGCAGCCATTTCCTTAAAGATCAGCCAGTAAATTACAAACAAGCAAAATTTACTGAAAAAATGAAGCCTAAAATTATTGCAGAAACAAGAAATTACCTGGTCACAGCAAACAAGTTTTGTAAGCAAAGGATAGAATTCTCTTAGGTGTCTTCTGAAAATCTTATTGTTCATAAAAGACATGCTTTGAAGAACCTGAAAGAGCAAAATTGATAAATATTAGTTTATCCATACAGGAATGAACAAGGGAAGAAACTATGCAAACAATTAAAATAAGCTGCAATAAATATCATCCAATTAGATGGAAAAGCAAGCTACAAAAGCAAGCAAGGCAAAACCATAAGCTAAGTTCCCATTTGAATGATTTTTTGTAAAAGAGAAAGAAGGAAAGTAAGATGGTAAGGGTAAGGTATTCAAAGAATTTGAATAAAAGAATACAAAGGCACGAGAAGAAAATCAAGAATGTAGCACACTAGCACGACTGCCCAATCTCTCCACATATAGGGATAGACCATCAATGAGTTATAAGGTAGCTGATACAATAATGAAGGCAATAAATGCCAATAAGGACAGACATCAAGAGTTTTTATGCTTCTTAAATGAGGGTAGGAAGATATAGCATTTTTTTTATGAGAGCAAAAACCAAAATCAGTCTACAAATATATAATTTATAAATATATTATTGAGTATAAAACTGATCTACTATTTAAAATAGGTAGCATAATATGATTCACTCACTGGTATTGTTAAACTCTTTAGACAGATAAACAATAAATCTTTATTTTGTTTATACATTCATTTGTGAAGTTTACAATGCATTAATAAAGGGTACGGCATGCAACACCATGACAACGAAAAGAATATAGGAAAACTTTAAACTTCTATATGTTATCATGGAGGATAAACTTCGTACCTTAACAATGATAGGAGCACGCAATTCCAAGACTCGGTGGATATCCATGTTAGTGGTTTCTCCAGTAGTTGATTGGAGATCAGATGCCTCCCTGAGCACCTGTTCACAGAAAGAGACTAGTTTTTCCTCAGCTATCCTTTCAAATTTCTCTTCTTCATCAGAATGTTGAGTAATACTATCCGCTAGAGAATTAGTATCTTGAGATCCATCAGAGTCTGGACTTTTCTCTTTGTTTGTTTCAAACCCATAAGTTGCTTTTTGTAAGATGTCCAGATATACCCCAGTACCAGCTAATTCCTGGCGAATAAGATTTACAGGTGGCCTGTCCAATAATAATTTAGTGATTCCATTCCAAAGGTAAGGAAATTCCAACAGAATGAAATGAAGACAGATAGTTACTGAGATTTTTTATTACCTTTCATCAGGAATTTGGTGCATGCGAGTTCTGAGGTTGGTGGATGAGTTATACGAAGCAGCAAACTCCAACAGAGATAGCAAAATGTCCATTATAGCAATCTTCTGTTGTGATTTTAACTTGCTCCAATATTTCTTCTGCAAATAATTAAAAAAACTTAATTGGGATAAGACATCGATCGTCCCCCTCTCCATTGTTAACAAAACATTGCCAATTGCAATCAGGCCAAAGACCCAAATTTCTAGTAACAATTAAACTCAAATAGATAATTCTTTTAGTTACTGCTAGGAGATGGGTTCTAAAGCTTTCATGGGTTTCAAATTACATTTCCTCACATGCAGAGCTAAGAGGCAGTTCCTCACACTGAACGTTTTCTCAGGCCTTTTATGGGTGGGGTGGGGGGAGCCCTTCTCAGTTCCCCTGTTATCCCAAACAGACTCCCAGCAAACAAATAAATGGCAGCAAAGTAGATAAAAAAATTTTACATCAATTTGAATTGCAAAAACCTTAAAAATTGTTCATCTTTATCTACATAGAAACGCATGCAATCAAGAATACAAACCTGAATACCATCAATTGCACTAAGAAGCAATAATTGGGTAATGCACTTTCCTCGGACAATTACAAGCAAAGGATTATCCTCATTCTTGGTATCAGGCTCAACATCATCAGCAACCTAAAATGGAGCAAAATAAAAGATGTACTCACAGGATAATACAAAAGTAAATATTAAATTGCCACAATAAGATAATAAAATACCTTAACTGGAGAAGATGGTTGAGAAGCATCTGATACACGGTCTTTAGGTTTTGAGGAAAGATTTCTAAGGAAGAGATTATCAATAAATCGTTGACCGAATGTTTGGTTCCGCTGGAGGCCTCCTCCATCTGCAGGTTTGGGAGATTTTGTGGATGGAGATGGAAGACCTACAATAATAACCACGAGAAATTAAAGTTTCACAAATATGGTGCTTATAGAATCTTCCCAGAAAATGTATTTAATTATATTTTTTTTGCATTAACCAGGAAAGCGAGAAAAGAGGAACAATCAATAAATAATTAAATAGTCAAATCTGTGAAGTCTGTGTTGAATTTGTTTCTGTTCAAATAACAAAGCTCAACAGATAATTCCTTAATGTCACAAGCATATTCATTTACTCTTTAGTTGTAATTGAATCCAGTCTGCACTCCATTTTTCTTTTTAAAGTAGCTTATAAAGTCTCGGCATGGGGGGAGGGGGTTTAAAATCAGCAATTTCTGTGTTATTATTTTTTTAATAAGATCGTGTTCCATCAGTCCATTCGATAACTGATACTGCATCTCAGTTATCTAACTGAAGACATGAGCATGCTTAAAAAAGCACCCAACTAAAAACTTAAAAATTCTAACCTTCAGACTGATCCAAATTCGACTTCAATGCTGAACCTTCAGCTCCATCAGCATTTGTGTTTGAGGATGCCAGTCGGGATAATTTACCATTATCATTGACATCAAGTTGATGGCCATTCCCTGTCTCACTGTCAATCGGCTTATCTGTAACACTCTCACTTGAATTGCCCTCAAAATCTCTAATAATGCCTCCAGGATTTCTCAGATTTTCAAAACTCAAAGCATTCAGCAGCTCTAGGGGTTGCGTAGTGTATGAAGCATCTCTGGAGTTCAAGGAAGAATAAATAGATTATAGCTAATATCAGAGCAACTACAATGAATCTTGAAAACTAGACAATTTTGCACCTTATGCTTTTAAGTAACGTGTCCCAGTCACTGTCACTGAATTGATGTCCACCGACTTCAATAAGATGCACCAAAGCACCGAGAGAAATTGAGACAACAGTTTGATCTGTCTTTTTGGCACAATCTAACAGCAAACCAAGCAGTGGCGGCAACATAAAACAGACCTCCTGGAAGAAAAGATTGAGTAATCTTTTTAAATATAATGACAATTAGATAATTAACAAAATATAAAGAATGAATACCTCAAATTGCATATAATTTGGTTAAAGATGACAAATGCATCTAATTAAGAAACTAAGAGTCAATGCAGGCAATTTTCAAAGCAAGACATTAACATCGAAGAGAGTTTACTTCTTAAGCAAAAAAAAATTTAAAAAAAAATGGCATGTATATAAAATAGTAAATTATAGAAGTTCCCATCAATCATCCTAAATAGTAAAATTTTCAAAAAGTAAAGCCTAAATATAATTATTTTGGCATCCATTTCCAGTTCATTAATTTTCAACAAAGAACCAAAACAGTGGATGGAAATCTTGCGGACAAATCCAAATCGGCTTAACATTTGTTGGACAAATCCAAATCTTCCCAAAAAAAAACGTGGAACAACTTAATTCATTGGGTAAAAAGGGAAATTTCACAGAGCACTCCAAGCAACCCTCAGTTATATTGATCAGCAAAAAGCACCAAAATCCCAGAAGCAAACGCTGCTTTTAGTACTTGTATTTTATATACTTAATTGCATTACTAAAATTTAGAATCAAGATTAGCAGCCTTCATTGATGCATCTAATGCTAGATATAAGGCAAATCAGCAGTCAAAGTTACAAGAATAGAAAACATGCAGATTTCATTCTCTACCTTGTAGAATGTGTTGAAAAGGTTGCATAGCAGCTGAAGTGAATGTATGCTTGTTTCACGAAACCAATCATCATCAGTAGAAGAAAAGCCCTCCTTTCCAGCATGTCTCACATGATCAAAAATTGGAAATAGAACTCGATGGAAAATGCTCTCCCAAAATGATTTAGAGAACTTGCTACCTCTTTCATTCAGTAAATCAAACAAGACCTCCAGCGCACAACTTCTGACCTCGGGTCTCTGATCTGATGTTAGATCAGATAAACCAGCCAGCATTGGGAACCAATAATGCTCAGTTACATCCAAGGTTGCATCCGAATCCGCATCAATAGGCATTAAAGCACCTCCAGGAATAAGACCCTTAAGTTGACAAATAAATAAATCCACTTAAAGAAGGGGTATTAACATATGGAAAGGAACCAACTACAGTATACAGACAGTACAAAACAAATGAAGTTTTCAAATCCAGAAACAATCTAACATTACTACATAAACTACTCAAGATCGGGAGAAAAGCCAGCATGCTGCTTCCTATAGTTTCCCCACAAAATTCTGACACGTACACTGGTAGATATCAATGCCAAAGCTGTTTTTTTACTACAAAATGTCTCATACCAATTCTGAACTTCAAAATATCTATAATATTAAACCAGAAAGAGTATAATCCAGAGTACTAATCTGGGAAGCATTTTAATCATGCATTTTGAGTTAAATAATATTTGTTTTTTTATCCAATAATGTGTATATGATTACTGGTGCCACCTGTAACAATTTAAGTAAAGTAGTTGTAATACTCCTAGAGTATGAAAGAACCCCTCCAAAAAGGGACATATTTGTGTGTGGATAATATATTATAGAAATAGATCTCGGGCTAGTGCAATGGGTAAAACTTACAGGATATTGATATAAAAGATAACATAATCCAATCTCATTCTGTTCATTTAGTAATATCAGTAGAATAATGTTCTTCTAATGTAAAAACACAAACCTCTGCAAGGCGGTCTTCACAGATTCGCAGGAGTGCAATAGCCTTCAAACTAATACGATGTGAACTTTTATTGTTGGCAAACCTGATCAGACAATTCACGCAATCCATGAAACAGTCTCCCACTACTTGATCAAAGTGTTCTAAGATGACTGTAAAATTACATTGTGTTAGATACACCACAACTGCAACAGAAGACCGCAATGACAAAATTAAAGAAAGTGATTTCTACCCTGCTCAACATTTTCAAATGCACTCTCAACAATTGATTCCAATTCATCATCTGCAGCAGCTGTAAAAATCATAAATACACTACGCCACCCAGACTTTATGCTTCCAACCTTAGATTTTATCATCTGCAATAGGCAACGGTACCAACTGAATTTTAGTAAAAATATCCAATTACACTAATCCCAAGTGGAAAAAGACTCGAAACTTTTGCTCACTACACCTGAACAATGCAATCAACAATAAGCCTCCTTTTGGATTCACTTTGACTATTACGCATAAGAACGACAAATGGTTTGAGAATATCATTTTGGAAAGTGAAATTGGCTAATTCAGCACGCTCCAAATACTTCATACCAAGTTGTCTTAGAGAATCTATGGCATACATAGCGATTTTCTCATCGTGATGACTCCCTGCTGATATAAAATGATTTGCTAAAACAGACCAGATTCTCGCCCAGACCTGAAAAGCATAACAATTAGAGCTTAGAAATGCATTAAGAGCAGCATCAAAAGACATAACTGCTATCTAGGATAGAAGCTTGCAATAGGTCTTGTTGATGTGAAAAGATAGCTTGAGCAAAATCACATTTTCAAATTATTCCACAGTAGTTTTCAGAAACTTACATACAAGTGTGATATTTGCTCTCATTAGATATGCATAAACTAATCCAATTAAGCAATGTCAAAGGCTTTTCCTCTAATAAAATATTAAACGTGAGCCAATTCACTGGAAATAAAAAATTAACAGCAACAAAACTAAAATAGCTCAAAAAGTAAAGTATGCAGAAAATACTACTAATTGTAATTTACAAGATGTGAAACATTAAAATGATGAAGCAAATATGAGCAATTTCAATTGATAAAAGGTATACCATACGTATACGAGCCATATTGTAATAACTAATTTCAACAAGCTTTTGCAAGCTGAAAACACGAGCTGGAGATTGTTTTAGCTCTTCAGCAGATACACCACAGAGAGCAGTGAAAAATTCCACAATTGAATCACTAGGTAGTTTGACACTATTCATGAAAACTTGTTCAGCTGGTTTGGTAGCTAACTCCCTTAGAGATTGAACAACAGCATCCCTGGAGATTTGGTTTGATCCATACATGACAGTTGCAGAAATTGCAGGAGTAGTTGTTATGAATTCAAGGCGAGAAACACATTCTAGAACTGCATTCCATGTGTCTTGAAGAGAGTTCATGTCTGAGTCACAAAGAACCAACAGAGTCCGCAAAGCTTCAACATTTTTACTGCGCATTTCTTTGGGGGCATGCAAGAAAGTAAACCTGAGGCATCAAAAAAGAAACAAAACGAGCATAGTCAATGGTCCTGGTCATCTAAATTACCATCCTGTATCCTTATGCACAAAACACAATACTTCCCTAGTATGTCAAAATAATGAAAAGGCAAATAACTGGTGGTAAGCAACAAAATTTCTTGGGGTTGTGAGGAGAAGGGACATAGTAGGTGCAGGAAAATATCATACCTGACCAGAGATGTTAAAAAAGCATAGCGCATGGTGTCCATTCCAAGCACATACGTAATATGTATGCCAGCTTTAAATCCCTCCATCAACAGAACAACACGAGGTTTATTCTCACCTTCCTCCATAGTAACAGAGAAAGTAGCAAGCAAGGGCCACCCTACAGCTTCTACCATGGGCCTTACAAGTTCAATTTGCTGAGCAGTGTAGAAAACTCCTCTTTTCACCCCCTTATTCCTGAATATAGCTTGTGTTTTCTTAATGATGGCCTCACTTTCAAACTTGGCATCTGCTGATGACTTTCTTTTGGGGAGTGCCAGGTTAAGAATACTGACAATGCGTCCTTCTTCACCTTCTGGCTTCTGTCTGCTACCTTTTCCAATTAAAGATGTGTCATCTTTCATTTTAATCTCTTCTTTGACAATGGAATCATAGATCTCTTCCAGCAGTTCTCTAGGAGCACATTCATCCGCATCATCCCTGGCATTCATGCGAACAAAATCTGACTTGGACATCTTGGGCCACACCATTGGGTTATGAGCATCAGTATTTAACATAATAACAGCATAAGCAAGAACATATGCTGTATCTGCATTTTTAAAAAGGCTCGGATTGTCTGCACAATATCTGCCATTGACAACATCCACAAAAAGGCAATGTTATTAGTACATACAGAAGGCATAAATTATCACTTCAGGTAGAATGCCCATGAAATACAAAGTATAAGTAGACCAATGCATAAACCGGAGTCTAGAACCAATTTGAAACTAATTATTTTGAGATGACAATCAACCAAGATTTGACATTTAAGATTGATGGAAGTCCCACATCGCCTATCTCATTCTCTGTGGTATGGTTTAAATATACGTTGAGCTACTCCTCTCATTGTCAGTTGGTTTTGAGATGGAACCTTCACATTGTATCAGAGCCAAAGCCCAACTTTCTGGTTGTCATGGGCCAAGTGTTGCCCTTCCGTTACGAGCCAAGAGTTGCCCTTTGCTTGGTCTGGCAGACTTCGTTAGAAGGGGCATGTTGGAGGTCCCACATAACCTGCCTCATTCTCAGTGGTATGGTTTAAATTATAGTTACATGGCACGCAGTACGATTTGGTTCGCGGTACGGGTTCGGGTACGCGGTACGGCAATTGATTAAAAGTATGGTACAGAGGGGGTAGACTTAATCGGTTCGCTATTTCGGGACGTGGTACGTTCTAAGTTTATATTTGGTTCGCTCTGTGTATAATTATATATTTGTTTTATAAGTATAAAAATTCTAATTTTGCTACTTGAATTTAGAAAGAAAATATCACAATATCTCTTCAAATTTCAAAAAGGCAATTTATTTTCAGCCTAAAATAATTTTGATAATAGGAATTTCCCAATTTTCAATACATGCATTATTAATATGTATTAATACGTTATTAAATTTTTTTTGGCCCAATAAGGCAAGTTTGTTGGCCCAATAAGGCAATAAATGATTGATATTCCCCACATGCCTTTTCAATCCATCTTCCTTGAAATCCTTCTTCGTATAGCAGAGTTCCATGGTTCAACAACTTCTGTCTCTTCTTCTTGGTACAGGACTTCAAGTCTTCAAGTTTCAGGCTTTCAACACCAAAAAAGCATAAACACAGTGCAGAAAAACCAAAGCCAGAATCCCAAAAACATGAACTATTCAATATTGGCCTTCTCATCCTCATCTCCTATCCTCCCTTGACCTTTTCTTTCAACCGGCGGCTCCGGCGGCTCTTCTTCCCAGTCCTGATGGCGGTTCGAGGATGTTGATGAACCAGTTCGCGTCCCGTTACGAACTGGAACGAAAACGTCCCGCTAACCAGGACGATTGAACCAGTTCGTGGTTCGGAAGCAATTTCTCCGAACCGTGTAACAGTGGTTTAAATACCTATTGGGCTACTCTTCTCATTGTCAACTGGTTTTGAAATGGAACCTTAACAAAGGTAACAACACCCCGAGACATCTTAATCTCGGGGTCAGTCCACATGAAGAGAAATAATCGGGAGAGTCAAGGTTTTCCTTTCTTCTAGGTTCAAGGAAATGAATAACTAACTTGGTCCAAGGTTAAAAAAAAAAGTATATCTGTTGATAGAGCTTAAGCTTCTCAAAAGCAAGAATGATGATAAGTAATTATCATGAACAGGATCATCTATCAAAGTTCATCACTAAAGGAGAATTGAACACAGATGCATAAAAAAATATATCAATATGCCCAACCAACCAGCCTAGGCAAGGGGAAACGAAGGAACTTTGCATGTACAAAAAAAAAGCCATTGGTCCATTACCTTTCTGCAAATTTTTCCATGATTCGATCTATCTTTTGAGCCTCCCCAGGAAGCCGGAACCCTTTAAGAAACTCCCGGATTGCAGTATCAAATTTCATTCCAGAAAATTTCATGGAATCTACATAAGCATGCATCACAGCAAGGGGAAAATCTTCATGTTGCCCTAAATAGTCACCAATTGTAGCCTGAAAGCAAGCAGTTATATATTCCACACCTAACTTGAATCTAATTGTAGATCAAAAACTAAATTATATTGAATTAGAGCTACAACCTTATCCAAATTGGGAGTATTTTTCAAAAACTGAGCAACTGAAGCAGGTGTGTTGTCCACCAACTTATTTGATATTAGATATTCCACCCCTTTCAATGGTTTCCTGTTGAACTAAAAGATAATTAAAACCAAAAGTCAGCCCTAAAGTACAGCCTGGTCATTATGCAAGGGGAGGTTAAGACAAAGTCCCCTTCCCTGTCAAGAAGTTTAAGGAACAAATCAACCGGTACCTCAGCAATGGCAGCCTCCAATGTGGATTTATGGGCCTTAGCCTTCTCAAAATCATTGCTTACATCTTCCCTGGATCTTATTTCTGAAGAATCTTCAGCCGAAACCCCTTCTTGTTGATTATTCTTTAACTTTTCTGATTCCCTACGTGATTGCTCCCAATCAACCAGTGATTTAAGCACATTCACAAGACCCTAGAAAAATAAAGAAAATGGGACCAATGAGAAAATTTATCAAAAAACAAGCATTCAAAGAATTACTGACTTTCAAGGAAAAAGGCAACAACTAAACCTACCTGAAGTGATGAACCTTTAACTGAAGCTGTTTGAGAAGAAGCAACTGAATTTGGATCAGTATTCTGACCCCCTTGAGCAATTTTGGATAGAGTTGTAACCTACGGTTAAATTGGAAGATAACAGAGACTATTATATGGTGTCTATATATAATATAAATGCTGCCTATAATAATAATACTATAGAAAATAACTAAAATTATACCATTCGTTCAAACAAGTTTGGTGCCTCAAGATCACAGTCATAATTCACAAAGATGTCAACAAGCATCTGTGGATCCTTAGATATTTTCTCTACCATCCTGAAAACCCATGCTAAACCAAATTAATAATAAGGAAAAGAAATGGCAAATAATATATCACGAATGTTCATAAATAGAAATTTATAGCCAAAACACAAGCAATTTTTAATCAACGGGAAAGAACATTATACCGAAGAACACTTAGTTTTTGGTTGGCAGGAAATTCTAAACCATCCAGCGGTCTAAGAACAATCAGCGGAAAGAAGATGCCTATTTCACCCTGAAAACAAAAAAGTAGCATAAAAACAAATGAGACCATATCAAATAATCAGTATTTCTCTGCTGAGAAGCTTCCGTCTGTAAGAATTGCAAAATGGCATGCATACTTTGAGACTCTCCCTGAATCGCAATAACAGCACCAAGAATATTCCAGTTGCATACTGCCACAAAAGAAGACCAATATCACAAAAATTTACAAATAGATCCTTCGACATATGCAAAACGAAACAAGCCAGTTCAACAAAACCTGAAATATGACAGGCGATTGTGAAACCGAAGCTCGCAACAATACGTATGAAAGATATGCCTTCACTGAATCAATAAAATGGAAGTTCTTTGTAAATGAGTGGCTAACTCCTTCCAACAAACCCTGAAAAACAACATAAAAATATGAACAGTCAAAAAAGTAACTCAAATATTGAGAAGTTAGAATACCAAATGTAGAAGAACAAGCATTGATTATTTATATATCAGGCATGTTCCTATCCTAACTACTACCACATAATACTAGCCTAGCTTTCTAATGGCCAAAGTTGGAATTTAAATTAATCAGGCAATATGAAATCAATTGTGTCATCCTATTGACACTCAGCATACCATTTCTTGAACCAACAGCATAATAAAACTAGCTGATACAGTGAAGTTCTTTGCAGAGCTTTTAGAGTTCTTGCCCCGGTCCCTGATCAGGGCTTGTATTCTTTACTATTCATTTTGTATTTTGTCTAGGAGGACCCTATATATACCAACCTACTATGATTTACTCCCAAGGAAGCATTCTCATAAATAGTTCAACAAATTAAAATAAGGCAAATGCTAACTTGTTAAAGAGCCAAATGTAGTGGAAAACCATTGGAAAGTGTAGCTACACCTATGATCTAACAACAGAAGCTTAAATCATTGTATAACCTGCAGAAGCTCAAGTGACAATATCCTTGTCTTGGTTGTAACTTCATCATTATCTTCCTTCATACCCATCTGCCAAATTAAAAGTTTGTATAAGAGATGTGCCCAATAAATAACCACTACTGAAGTACTTAAGTGAGGGAACCAACCTTGCAAAGTGTGCGGAATACCAACAAAGCATCACGTTGGACTATACTCATGCTCTCCAAATCAATCCCACTAGACAGCAGTAAGATTAATAGTTTGAGCAACTATACTGAGTAAAAAAAATACAATGGATAACCCAAAGTGTAATATCATAGTCATACCGTGTTATCTTTTTACCATCTTCGATATGCACAGCCTTGTCCAGTACAGCTTCTAAGCCCTATATAACATGATACAATCATGTCATAATAAGGACACGCTATAGTGGATTAGATTTATAACTATACAAATGATTTACCTTGATATCAGCACCCCCAGCAAGATTTTGAAGTTCCTCAAGAGATGTTGGAGATGTATCCTTGGCTTGGGTGAGAGCATCACCTAAAGTCATTTCTTTCTCATTTGAGTCTCCTATGGAAATTTCATCCGATTTTGTGTTTAAGTTCTCTGATGAAGCTGCCTTTGTAATTGTATGTCCACCAGAGCCAGATGATGTTTCAACCTGGAAATTGTGATAGGGATTACTAATATTTTTTTACTGCAAAAGCCATAAATCATATATGCTTAATACTGACGAATTTTAAAAAACCCACCGGATCAGTCTCCATCCTCCTGAAAGTGATGCTGATCATCTGTGTCAGCATTGCCTTTGATGTTGCTTGGTTTATAGGACTCTTGCTACAAATCCGAACAACAAATCTGAGTGTATATATCAAAAATCACAGTCCTTGAAGGTAAAATAGCAATGATTAATACCTATTCAGAGCAATATTGTAGCATACTCTGATAACTCCCAGCAAAGACTCGCCATGTACTGAATAAAATAGATAAGGATTTAAACGTCGCAAAAAAACGGGAGAAAGAAATTTATATATATATATATATATATATATATATATATATAGAGAGAGAGAGAGAGAGAGTAATATATAAATATATTAATAACAAGAAAAGCATCCCAGAGCTCCATAGAGTACTATAAACATCTTTTGCTAGCAAAAGGTGGTTCTCTAGCCACGGGACTAACATAAATGATTAGGCCGACATCCAAGAGATCCATAGAGTACTATAAACATCTTGTTCTAGCAAAAGGTGGTTCTCTAACCATAGGACTAACATAAATGTTTAGGCTACCATGGTGAAAGGACAGCACAAAAAATACATGCAATACAATACAATTAACTTGTACAGAATCAATTCTCCAAGCCTCTAATTTTACACGTATTGCTACAGCACATGAAAAGAAAGCAGGAATGTATTAGTAATCTTGTCTGTTCTGTTAATAAAGTTTCTTTTTTCTTTTTCTTGACAGAACCATTTACATGTTTCCCAGTTATGCCTAAGTCCTAACCACAGAACTTACAAGTCTCGATTCCCAATCTCAGTGCACTTGAGTTTGATAAAAAAGAGCAACAATATAATAAAGAGAATCAAGTCAAACAAAACTTAAAGGCAAGTAGCGGACCCCTGAGGCTAGCAGGCACAAATGGGGCTCTCAGCTCATTATATCATCCAAGCATATTCTTCAAAATATTCAAGTCATAAAGAATAGCCTGTGCAACATAGGCATGAGTAATAGAAATTGTAATAATTGTCAATTTCAATTGCAACTCCAAAGCCCTGTTTCTATACCGACCTTTTATACCTCTAGAAAGAAACACTTCCTACGAAACATCCTTACCATTTCGGATAGTTCAAATATAGTGATGAGATTATGCTCAGCCTTAGGATGAGATTATGAGCTTACCATCTATGGTAAGTTCATAAATAAGTGTAAAATTATCATTAATCTTAAAAAAATAATTATTTAAACATGTAAATTAAGCTCCTGTTGCTAAAACTTCCTTCTACTCTTTAAATAGACATCATATTAATCATTTAAATGAACTTAAAATTTGTAGATATACTGCACACTGAAGTATATGCAGGATACTTGAAGAAAAATTTATATACTACATGACCATAGATCGTATGCCCATGGATATAACATGTTATCAGCAGACAAACATGATAAAATAATGGATTCAATTCCTATTGTAATTAACATACCTCTGAATTTTGAGGAAGCCACAGCAGTAAGAAGAACCTTCAACACTTGGAGGATAGTACTGCATGTTGATTCTTAAAAATGAATAGGTATAACAGGAAACATATATTCAGTCAGCCTAGCCAATGGATTGATTTGTATACCTGTCAGATGATGAATTATCGATACAACCACAAACCATGTTTAAAATGTCCGTAAACAATGGGACATTTTTACCACCATCTAACCCAGGATCTCCCTCCAAATGGTCATAAGCAATAAGTTTCTGTATTCACAGGAATTAGGAAGAATAAGTAAGCTTTAACCAGTTCAGCATGGTTATGCATCATAGGAGCTACACAGACAAGTTTAACAACTTAATGACTATAAATAATAAAGCACGTGCATACATGAAGACAATCTAAAGCAGCTTCTAGGATTTTCAAGTTCTTCGTCTCAAATGCAATTCGAAGTGGATTTAGAACAAGTTCTGCATCAGCTCCATCAAGTGTATTTCCAGCGCTGGCTAACACGAGAGTAATATTTCCAATTTTAGGCTTGCTGGAGCCATGATCTGCCGCATCAGAAACCTGCTCAGCCTTCTGTGACTGATCAGCTTCTGCTGTGGTAGCTGCTCCATCTTGAGTTTCGTTCACACTATCACAAATCAAAATAATCCAAACGTTAAAATTAAAAAGGATCCAGGCAGCTTATAAATAGAAAGTTCGACCTTACTTTCACCGAATAATAAAGATTATTCACTATTCATTTTGCCCTAACCTAATTTAAACACGTTCAAATACTATACTACTACTCATATCTCGACATGAATGTTAAATGTTTAATGGAAAACATTTTACCTCGCGGATTCAGCGGCAGAGGGTTCTGCTTGCTTCGCCTCAGTCGTAACGGGTTCCTTTCGCTGGCTAGCTTCTTTAGTAATCTCTGGAACAATAAGAGAATACAAAAAAATGAAAACGAGATAACCAGTGGCATCGTCATAACAACTACTACATGAATTACGAGAATTAAAAGGATCAATGCTACCACTTGAAGACTGAAACGGTTGATTATCTAATCTCGCTCGCAAATAAAATCGTATAATAATCGAAACAACAGGATATGGAAGAAATGAAGAAGGATCTAGGGTTGTTGGAGGAGAGAAATGAAGGAACCTGTGTAATTATGAATAGCTTTCTGAAGGTCAGGAAACTTCTTCGCAGAACATTCCTTGAGCATAGAATCGAATGCTCGTGTAAGAAAACCACCCGCTGCACCTCCAGCCATTTCTTCTTCTTCTTCTTCTTCTTCTTCTTCTTCTTCTTCTTCTTCTCTCTCTCGCTCGGTCTCTCACTCTCGATCAATTACTACTCTGTATCGCGAAATTTGAAAACGGCAGGGATGACGAAGAGTGTGGAATTCGGAATCGGGGGAATGGAGGAAAATGAATGAAGGAGGAGAATCCAGATCATGAGAAATGGGGAGAAGAGAAGAGAGAATTGAAGGTTGGAAGAGAGAGAGAGAGAGATCTGAGAAATGGGGAAGAAAAGAGAGGAAGGTGCAGCAGATCTCAATGTTGTAGTAATGTTCCAAGCTAATGGCTTCCCCAACAAGTTGAGATTAGAAGAACACTACCTTTGGAAAAAAATTGGAACAACACTGCATCACTGCAATTTTTTTTTCTTTTTCTTTTTTCCTTCTCTAATTCATACACAATATTTATTTTTTTTAAATTCAATTGGGCCTTTTAGACTCGTAAATTTTTGGAATTATTTTGGGCTGTCCCATTTTGCTATTCCGTCATAAAAAAATAAATTCCAAAAATAATAATAATAATAATTAACTTTTTTTAAAAATAAATTCATAAATTAGCCGCTCAAAAAAACTTTATATAGTAAATTGTTAGAAGGAAAATGCTTCTTTGTTCCAAATGTAATTCCTAAAGGGCATATGTACCCAAAAAAAAAATTCCTAAAGGGCAATACCAATGTTATTTTTTTACTTTTTATTAGAAGAGATAAAGCCCAAGATTGGATTTATGAAGATGCAATCCAAAATTGCAAGTTAAAAAAGCTAAATATGGAATTTGGCTTATATCTAATTATCCTTTGACGCACCATCTACATCTTAATTTATGTCTTTTTCTCTCGTGTTATAATTTGTGCATTGCTTTATGTGAAAATAGATGATGCATTGACAGTATACAGAGGTCTTTTACATCTCAGTGCATCATCAATGAATTATTCTTATGTTTATGATCGTTGACTTTTAGATAAAAGTAATACAGATGAATCATGAATAATTGATTGATGGGGTAAAAAACTTTACATCGTTAGTGCACATTCATTAATCTCTTGTTTTATTTAGTGATGCTTATTTTTAAATGATCCTCGAGAGCTATTTTGGAATGAAATCCTAGATTATATTTTCATAATTAAATGAAGTTTGGAATTGTATTTTGAGAAGGTTTTTCTTAAACATGGATCGTTATCATTGAGTTATTCCAACGCATCAAGAACTAATCAATTCCACAATCATTGAGTTAAAATTTTGCAATACACTAACTATCATATCTTCTGCACCACAGAAAATACAAACAAATTTTATATCGCTATAACGTAGAAGATGTGATAAGAAATACAAATAAATTATATGATTATTTGCATTGTTTAAAATTTATGAAGTCAATTGATATAATGGATTTAAAAATATAATAGCAACAGAGACAACAACAATAATAATAATAATTAATACTTACAAACAACTTTGTCTTCATTTTTGAGCTTGAAAAGTTGAATGACGACAACATCTACTTTGAATTCTTGATATACAAAACTTATTCCTTAGGGCTTACATAAGTTGGACAGACTGAACAGTAGTGTTAGTTGATTAATTATTTAGAATGGTATATATAAATATTGAATGAGAAGTTGAAGATAACGTACAATGAGTATTGAAACTTTGAAAGATAAAGGTATTTACGCATTTGACGTTGAGACAACAAGTGGAAGGCTATAAGAAATGTGGTTAATTAATTATTGTTCAATTGCTGATGTAATTGTAACAAATATTAGGCAGTTTGGCTGGACTAGCTATAACCTCGTCCGTTGATTAAATACCATTTAGTAGTGGCTCTATGAGCTTTGTACCTTTGTTATACCAAATGATCATTTTCTTTGCTCCACAAGCAAGAGGAAAAAAAAAAAAGAGTTGTTTATCTCTCTCTATTCAGCTGCAGTAGTTGAAGAAATAAAGTGATTTATGACATGGAATTCGATGAACATTTTCTATGTTCATTCTCACTACTAAGTGCTAAGACTGCCAACTCATTATGCATATCTGGGTTAATATTAGTAGTTGTTAGAGCATGACGCCACTATGCCAATAAAAAAATAGCAACTTGGTTGATATTTTTGCATGATCCACTAATTGAAAGTATGATGTAATTTTGGCTTTTTTCAACATCAAAACACCGAAGTCGTGATGGTCGTTCACTGAGCTAGCTAGTAGCTAGTGGAGTGGCCTTCTGAGTTTTCTACTTTTTTTATGCTATTATACTGTGCTCTTGCTCCATACTTTAAGAAATGAATAGTTTGCTTTGTTCCAAAGGATGGAAAAAGGAGTTGCCAATCGATCTCTGTTGAGATTCATTCTTCTAAATTCTACTATATTCTCATTTTCAGCTATTCAGCTAACTAAAAAAAAAGTAGGATAGTCAGTAGTTTAACATAAGTTAAATCAATATATTTAATAATCAACATATAATTATGGTAGAGGCTAAAATAAAACGATCTTAGGAATATTGAGTTTCTTTCTCTTATATTTCCCTTTCATATGTAATCTATTTAATATTTTCTTACGTTGTTCACGACAAATTTAGAACAATTATGTTTTGGAAATCATGTTAAGTGTTTGAAACACTATTAGATGACATAAAAAGGGAGGCTCTAGAATCAAATCTCACAAGTCGAATTTGAACCTACAGCCAATCTCTTAAGAGTTTGTTTGTTTTGGCGTCTTTCCACAAAAGCTCCAAATTATAGCTGTGAGGGAAATTGATTTTCTACCACCAATCCAAACAGGCACTAAAACAATCAATCGCTCTATCATTGAACTACTAAGGAACAATGGGAAATTTGAGCTCATTGAGTTCAATTCTCATTCTCAAGAACACTATAACAAGTTCAAAGTTTCCTTAGTAACTTGTGAAACTTTTTTGTTAAGGAAAAAAGAAAAGAGAAAAAAAATCAGCAGTTGTAAGTCTTCTTTGTTCAAATAAAGCAGACAGCCATTAAATTCAAGAATGAAATAGACATTTGAGAGAAACATATGTTAAAAAAAAATTCTATTTACACACAAACTCCAAGCTAATTTATGTCCTGGTATCTACTTAATTATGGATATTATTTCTAGCAGCAGCACCCAGGAAGGCATGAAAATAGTAACAAATAATGAATGGCCTAAGCTAATATATTTATCTCTGCACAGATAATACATGTTGTGTTACAAAATAACTAATTTTGTTTAGCAAGGAAGAAGATCATCCCCAAAGAGATAGAGAAGTCTCTCAACAGCCCAACTAGGCTGAGGAGGAGGCACACAAGTAGTAGTAGCAGTAGATTCTGACTCAGATGATGAAGAGAAGCAACAAGGAGTTAGCAAAGGTGCTCTGCATAATGGACAAGTAGGGTTGTGGTTATCATGGTCATGATCCAACCATGTGTCTATGCATTCTTTATGGAACACATGGTAACAGTTCATGAGTTCTCTAACTTCATCTTCCATGTTAAGGTGGTTCAAGCAAACAGCACATGTTGTTGTGTCTTGTGTTTCTGGCAACCTCTCCACTATCTCACCAAAGGTTGTCAACAAGAGTGTGTTGTCCCTTATCATCTCTGAAGAGAGGTCTGTTTCATGAGATGTTGTTGTGTGAAGAGAGTCATCATCACTGTGTCTATCTCTCATCACTTTGAAAACCAAGCATAGGATCCATCTAAGCACTGCAATGATTAGAGCTGCTTCATACAAGGCTTGACCTATTGTCAAACCTGAGATAGTTGTGATTGTGTCCTCAACAACATAGAAACCCATTTGAAAGCTATGAATAATAATTGAGGGAGTAACTTAAGAGGAAGAAGAGAGAAGGAAGGGAAAAGGGGGAAGTTTAGTTGAGCTCTATGGCTTCTATATAAAGCCAATGTTAAGGTGTTTGGTAGTGGTCTGCTTTTTCTTCTTTTCCTTCTTTTTCCTTTTGCTTTCACTCTCTTCTACTATGTTCTTTCTTTCTTTCTTTCTTTTTTTTTTTTTGATAATCTTCTATGTTCTTTCTTGTTTTTGCTTTTCAAATTATGAATGTTATTTTATTATTATCAATTAAATGTTTGTTGTCCACCGTCCCTTTGTGATTAGGAATAAAGGATCACCGACTAGTCATTGAGACCCTTCCGCGTGTATGCATTAGTTTATGTCAGAGGCCAATGTGAGGGTGGGGATACCCTATGAATAAACAAATTTCATCATCAGATTTCATAATGGATCTTGAGAATATTTTATTCAGGTTTACTTTAATCACTTCTACTAAAATAGTGTAGTTGATTGGATTTCAATTAATTCAATCAAAAAAATTTTTTTTATGGTACATAATTCTGCAGTAAAATTTAACAAATCAACCCAAAGTTGCTACGTAATTGAAAAGTAATTACTAATTTTAATGTTACAAATCAAACAAAGCCAATTGAAAAGTTGTGTGCAGTCCAATGTAATTGATCCCTAAGTTTGACCACTCTAATAAAACTATTGGCTCCATAAAGTATTGGGTGGCATCAATTATGGAGCTGATTATGGTTATGATGCAGTGATTAGAATAATGAGATTTGTTAGGTGAAAGATATAAAGGGGATCATTTCAGTCATGCTACCATGTCCACCTTACTTTTTCACAATATCTAGAAACGTCATGAATTCATAAAAGACAGCATTGCATGTGTTGATTCCTAACATCCTAGTCAGATCCAACATATGCACACTGCATCATTTCCATAAGTTGGTTTAACAATATGTACCATGAACATAACAAAGAGGAATGGGTGGTGGTGGGGTGAGGGTAGGTAATGGAAAACAGCACATAGATAACGGTCACTGTTACTTGACAAATGCTTGCAATACAAGGGAGGAAAAAGGATGGGAAAAAAAGAAGTAAAAAGCAAAAAGATATGACCGTGCCATTAAACAAGATTTTCTCACGTCAACATTCCAAAGCCACTTTAATTAATATTATTTTTCTTCCCCTTGATACCATCATCAATAAGGAAAAAGAAAATGAACAGAGATGTATGCTCTTATGCCGCCATACACCAAACAAGTTCACAACCTGGATACTGAATAATTTGCTTAGCTGCAAAGATGTGTCTTATAAGTGTCTGTATGCTTGGTCTGCCATTTCTTAAAGAGATGAGTTGAACTCAAGTTCTGTCAAATTATATAGAAGCTGAAAACTTTTGTTCTGATAAAACACAGAACTTGTTGACACTGGTAATGTTTCAAGTTCTCTTTGCAGCATAATAAGTAGTTACAGATACACGTAATAGGATATTCAAATGCTCTGGTTGGCTACACCTTCTTCCATCTTCTTTCGCATTTTGTACTGCAAGGTTGCTGGAGCGCAATCTAAAGGCGTCTCTCCTGAACAAAAGAGTTTGTTAGGATTGCATTTGAGAATTTCACTGATTACTTTTCTTTAGTTCTCTCTTTGCAATACAACAGGAATAATAAAATATTGCAACCAAGGGAACTTTAGGAAGGGAAAAGGATTAATTGCCTTGTGCATTTTTGTACTCCAGGTTTGCCCCCGAATCCATGAGAATGAAAACTATATCAGTTTGGTTGAAGACAGCAGCCTACAGAGAATATAACATAAGTGATCACTGTAATATCATGAAAAACAGAATCGCATTCATACATGCCCAAGCATGAGTACAAACAAGCAGAAGCACTAAAGCACTCAGATTGAGAAAGAGGTACCAAATGCAATAAAGATAGTCCTTGCTTGTCCCTGTAATTTGCATCCACACCCTGCACATTTTAGAATCCATCAATACAACTTTCAAAAAATAAACTACCAAGGTAAGTCTCATTTGAAAGGTACAAACCTCATTAAGAAGTTTCTTGACAGCAGCAACGTCACCATTTTTTATAGCTTCTCTTAAACCCTAAGAGCATCACATTCAATTCAATATATGACTTTCAACATGTAAGATCTTTTTGCACAATGAAATATCACAAACTGTTTATTTTCAAACAAAAAAAAAGATTACCTCTCCATTAGCTTCATAATCGGTCTGGGGTCTGGCTGAGGTACCATTGGTTACATTACCAAGGTTAAATGTAGAACTGAAATTTTATCAATAACTATCAAATAATGATAACATGAAGCATTAAATAGCAAGATTAAGTAATGAATTGGTGTCAGCAACGAAAAGGTTATGAGCTTAGCCATAAGGAGAATCATAATTGCTGTACTAATGTACCATATCTTAAAGCAATTTCGGCACACTAACATAAACCAGTAGAAATTAGGGATGAAGTTACAGTGTCCCTTCATTTCTCTTGTTCCCAGGGAGGATTAGAAGAACAACGCGATCAACCAACAAGGTGTCTCTGGCAGGAGCATAATACCAGAATCTTTAGACAGACATCCCCTCCTTAATTTTTTGTTGGAAATGCACATTTTCTTAGCTTAGTTATGGATTTCAGTTGCTGGGACTCGAGCAAAACATACATATTACCATCAAAAACTTATATTTTCTAACCAATCCCTACCTGAACTTGCTAGTTGAACTGGAGGCTCTATTTTTGGGAACAGTGTCTGTCTTCTTAGGTTTAGGATTTGATGGAGCTGCAATGACTGGAGTAGATTTCTTCTGTCACAAAGGATTTTAAAAACATAACCCACTTGTTTGTGAATTGGACAAAAAATGGGTACCCAATGATATTAAAATTATTACCTGCAGGGGAAGTGCATCAGATGAAGGGGCAGGAGCTACACAAATGCATAGAGGCATTCCACACTTACACTCTTTAAAGCCTGATGCAGGCTGATTATTCTCAGCAGTTGCTATGGTTTTGGAATCAACATTTGCATTAATGTCTAATTTAGAAATTGTATCTGTTACACTGTTTACTTCATCTGAAGAAGCCTGTGGTACACCCTTCTCAGATCTGTGCCAAGAAAAGATGTCACGCATAAATTATTCATAGATAACATTGATCTCATGCAGAAAATAGTAACTATTATCAAAGAAAGGAAAAAGAAAGAAATAGTAAAATAAGGCTAAATCAACAAATATACAGAGAAGCATAGGGAATGGAGTAAAAAGAATCTGCCAGCACCACCATCATACAAGGTACTGGGAGAATAGAAAGGGCATTCTTCTGTAGTTTAGACCATTGATTTGATGGGCATCAAGAATAACCAAAATCCAATATTATCATTATTTAAAATAAAATAAAATAATGCCGGGAAGTGAGATAGGCTTTATGTTGCAAAAAATGTAGTAGGGATATGCATTGGCAAATCTAAATGGTCAGTTGGTTAACAACTTGTAAGTTTCTCCTAACACATGCTAGAAACACGCATTCAGGCTAATTGAAAATGTATTAGCAAGCCATGACTTTTGTAAGATTTGGTGCCTGGCTATTACTTGGTGTATAGTACACACTACACACTACACATGGTCTTTTTAAGGGTCTTCCCTTATAGATATGTTGAGGGTTGGGTAGCTTTGCTTCATTAAAGTGTTTTTTGTTCTCTCTTGGTTGCTCTTTCCTTTTTACCCTCTCTTTTTCAAGGAGTATCTCTTATCCTCCTAACTCCTTTGTAATCTCCTTCTCATCGCCTTAATGGCTTAATGAATGTCTTTGTTATTAAAAAAAAAAAAATTAAATCCATATAGATTCAGATTGAACATTCTTTCCATATAGCTAAAGAAACAACTACATTCTTCACCAATAAGAAAAACTAAATACTATGGGAGATATACTTCAGCTCCGGAGCTTTCATAAGACAAATAAAAAGATCCAGAATATGCACTCAGAATTACTAATTGTGAATGAAGGTTTAACTTGGCAACATGCTCATATGGCATTGAACCAGTTTTATAGACCAAGGTGAACTTGACTTCATGGATTTGATCAATATTCTGCCCCCTTTTCAGGTATGCAGGCTTCTGAAGTAATCAAATTAAAAAAAAAATAAAAAAAAATTATGAAGGTTGACCTTAACCATATATATTTATATATAAATAAAAATATCTTCTACGTAAACATTTTTTATTTTTTTATTTTTTTGGGTGGGTGGGGGGATGCAGTCACTTGGGTTTGAAAAGGACTTGACACTTAAGGCCCTGTAGCTCTACCAACTGAGCTAGCTCTTGGAGATGACCTTAATAATATATTTAATCACAAAGATGATTAAACAATCTCTAAAAGCACTTTCCTTCAGTAAAATACATTGAACCTAAATTGTAAACAATCACTATATTAAACAAGGTATTAACATATGCTATGATTTGAAATAGCTCACAAGTCACAAGTGCGCAGCCTCGCATTTTCCTTCTCTAAGCAGTAACTCCCTAATTTTTCTAAAAAGTAAAAATAGATAGACACCGAGAATCAATCTGACTTTAAACATCAAAATCTTCAGATTTCCATATTCATGAAATACCATATATCATCATAGTTGAACATGATCAGAACTAGGAGGATTTCAGGCTCATCTAATCTAAGTGAGATGAACTTAGTCCAATTAATCAACTTCACATAGAGTAACACCTCATGCAGAATCATTAGGCCAAGTATTCAACCTAAGTACCTAGTGATTTTATAAGAAACAGAAACTGAAGGAGAGAGAGTGAAAACAGAATTCTAACTAACGTCTTATTTCAGAATTTACTAACTTCTTACAGCTGTCACTCTCTCTAACTATCACTTAACTATATAACACTGAAAACATAAGCTGTAAACGCAAGCTTAATACAAGCTACACTTATATACTTTATTAGATTTCCAGACAAATGTAGCTGAGAAATAATCTTCAGCACTTAGTTCTTACATTCATTCTTTCATACAGTACTATATCACAAGGTCCACCAAACAATGAGGAGAAACAAAATTAAATTATCGGTACCTATGTGGTATTAGACACCAAATAAAAACAATTCCCAACACATCTTAACATAACTAACATGCTTTTAGTTCCGAACCGGACAAATTAATATCGAAATGATGATTCAAGAAATATAGTCGAATTTTACCGAGAGTTGTTGAAACAATCAGCACATACTCGAACATTTGAGTAAATGCCAAATTGTGGCAAAGCCTGCATAAAAAAATTACCATCACTCTATGAATGAAGATCCAAAAGGATAATAAATTTTGTTATAAACCAGAAGCAAAAAGCATTGTACATACCATTTGATCTGATGAATGTTCATTGCACAATGTTCTCCCACAACGCCGACAGTGATGCTGCATACACATCACGACTAAGTACTTAGTCAGATGCTCGATACTTAGTTAACAACGTTAGTTAGTAACATTGGAATCGATAATATACCGATAATTATAATCGAGAGAATTTTAAAAATGTTGAGTTAAAGGGGAAAAAAAAAAGTTTGGAAAAGAGGTTTTGATATTGAGGAGAGGATGAAATGTTAAAAGGGTACATTGTTAAGTGATATAGTAAATGATTCGTAATTAGAGTACACAGAAATAAGGATGGTCAAAAATAGAATTATTATAATTATAAATAAATAAAAAAATCGAAAAATTGGGAATAAGCAGAAGAAATAAGAGAGAGAGAGAGAGAGAGAGAGAGAGAGAGAGAGAGAGGGTAGCGTACCCGTCTGCGGAAGGTGTTGAAGCTGCAATTGCAGACAACGCATCGAGCTGCTTCTTGGAACGGAGGAGGTTCTGCTGTTGACATCACTGATCGATCGATCGATCGATCGCCACAAATGAAATTAACAAGGGGGGGGGGGGGGGGGGGTTTCCTAAGTTCTTATTCTTGCAAATTTTCAATCAATCACTTCACTTTTTTTGTTGCAGAAAGAGAGCTGAATCGAAAGAGAAGATGGAAATGATCTCCGATTATTTTTATTTTTATTAAAATTAAAAACTAAATAAAATAAAAATACGAAAAAAGGTCAATAAACAGTCTATGTTGTTTTGGGAGGAGGGGTTAAGTGAAAAATTAACAGATAAAATTCCAACAATAATATTATTTCATTGGATTTGGATACTAATCCATGGATGTTCTATATGGGCCGCACTAAAGGCCCCATTGAGTATTACCCTATCCAAAAATTTTAAAATATATAATCCCCACTTGATGTTATATTCTTTTGTTTTTTTCATAAGACGATATCTCAATTTTCAAATCATTAATTATTTTTTTCATGACCATTCATATTCACTTGATACTTTTTAAATTTCTAATGATAATTACATGGGTAATAATGAAAAAAGTAGACCAAACGTTATTAAATTTAATATCATTAACAATATTCATTAACTTCTTTAATTCCTGTGAAAAACTAGTTCAGGTGCTTATATTTAGAGAAAGAGTGAATATAATATGTTGATCTTTATTTATTATAAGTTATGTAAAAAAATATTTAAGAGTAGTTTTTTTTTTTTTAGAGTAGTAACTTCCTCAATTAAAAAAGAATATTGCAACAATTGCATTGTTACCTTTTTTTTTTTAATCTTACAAGAGTAAAAAAATATATATTAGAAAAATGAGTAAGGTTTGTAGTTAATAATTAACAAATGAATAAGGGTAAATTAAAAGAAGGAAATTAATCAACAAAGTCCAGCATATTTGGTAAATAATTGGGTTTATTAAACATAATGTCAGATATTCGCTTCTGTCGTGGGAGAGGTTGTACCCCACTTCAGTTATCTCTCTGTCTCAAAAGATATTAGTCTCTGAATGTTGGGTGGGGGACACCCTTGATACACACAAAAAAAAAATAATAATAATAAATAAATAAAGAAGCATGTCCGGTTTAACATGTATCGGTCCCATACACTGAGTGAGCATAGCCAATTAAGAAAAGAAGAGAATTCATTTTTTGACTGACTTTTTCCTTGTTGACCCCCTCCAAAAAAAATTCTCTAAAATACCCTTCTCCTTCTCCTTCCTTTCTCTCCCCTTCTTCTTTTTTTCCTTCTCTTTCGATCTCCATTTCTCTATTCATCTCCTTCGATCTCTATTTTCCTTTCCCTCTCGCTCTCCTTCAATCTCCATTTCCCTTTTCCTCACTTCCTTCTCTCTCTTCTCTCCCTCCATCAAAAACAAGAAAATACGAAGCAAAACAAGAATGGAAATGGTAAATTTTAACAAAACTAACAAACCAATATTGCAAAGAAGAAAATAAGATCTAACATGCTATAATACCCAATTCTCAAAATATAACCTTTTTTTCCCCTCATGTACGCTAACCCTCAACGTACATATAATTTACAAATACGAAAGGGGGTCAATGTACTGGGATTTTTTTCAGTACATTGACCCTTTCGTGTTTGCAAATTATACATACGTTGGAGGGTCGGCGTACGTGAATTTAAAAAACAAAAAAAACAAAAAAAAAACAAGTTAGAAATAAAGAGAACAAAAAAAAAAGATGGAAATGATTTTTTTTTTTTAATTTTTTAGGATCATTTTTGGAATTTTAAAATATTCGGGGATCAACAAGGAAAAAATGAATTCTCAAAAAAGAATACAAAATTGAATGTTAACATTTTTTTTTTTTATAAATTTGATAAAATTAAATATAATCAACTAATTTTCCTAATAAACATATAGTTGTTTTTCTTATATTTCAAATCTGAAAGAATATTTCATAGCTTAACATAAATGTCATTGAAACCAAATGGAAAGTTGATATTCTATTTTGTGTATGTAGCTTTTCGATTAATACTTGATAGAAGTAAATTTTTTGTAATTTTTTTATTTAATTTTTTTTGTAATTTCAATATATGTGAATTGTAATTTTCCTATTTTACCTATATCACTCTATCACATTAATTACTCATTTATCACGTCATACCCTCTTTTGTAATTTACTCAATAAAAAATAATATTCTTTACCCTATCGAAATGATAAGTATTGAGCACTAATACTGATGTGTTGGAAATATATATTTTTTTTTCGATATTTTGAAATTGAAAACCATCTAATTATGAAAATATTTCATTCATTTTGAAGAAAAAAATGGGACCCAAAAATTCAATATCGACGCGAAAAATCAGAACTCTTTCTACTTGTCACTAGGTGTGGTCGCGGATCGGTTCGGTTCAGTTTTGAGGCAAAATACCATCCGAACCGACTACAAAATAAATGTGCGGTTCGGTTTGGATCGGTCCATTATTTTAGCAAATCCAATTAGATCCAATCCAAAGAAAACCATGCGGTTTCGGTCCGGTTCGGTTTCATTTTAAGTATAACTAAACTCTCTTCTAAAATTAAAAATATAGAAACTAATGGATTACAAATTTAAGCTTGGCTATTTGAACTAATTTAATAGCTCAGGCTACAAAAGTAATTGCTTTGGAAAACATAAATAGTTAAGTCAATCATAAGTCTACCTCCTTGGTTGTGTGAAAAGAAAGAGGGAGCCCCAATTCATTCATCTGTTTGGTTAGTTCCAAATCCTCAGGTAGAAGAACAAGGTCACTAAAATCTGCAAAACACACATAAAAATAATAATAAAACAAAAAAGAGTAATGGTTAAATAAATTATAATCACACTAGAAAGCAATTTGATGATTAAGTATCATCATCATTTTGTGTGAAACAAACAAGCAAATAAACAAACACATGGTATTCATATTAAGAAGATACAAAATAAACACACAGAGATGAAGAAGCACTTACCAGGAATGACCTCATTTGACGTTGCCATTGTCATCAACTTCAGCCAATTTCTAATGTATATCACACATCAAATACAATAATTATAAATATTCAGTCTGATAAGCAAAGGCGAGATAATGAAAATTTGGGTGATGATGATGGCGGCGGCTTCTGGCTGAGAGGCGGCGACAGTAGGAAAGGAGAGGCGGCGGCGGCAGTAGGAAAGGAGAGGCGGCGTCGGCGGTAAAGGTCTCTACTCTCTAAGGTTTGTGGATCTGAGAGGATGACTGAATGAGAGCTAAAAATTAAAAACGCATTAAGCATAAGCAACTGAACGCTGCGTTTCATGAGTAATGATAGGGGAAGATCGGTTCGGTTTGGATCGGTTCGATTTTTCAACTGAAATCGAAAACCGAACCGATCGGTTTTCAGAAAATGAGTCCAAAAAAAATTAAAAGAAGCGGTTTTTTTCGGTTTTTGGTTTTTTGGACCGGTTTGCGGTTTTTAATTACACCGATTCGATTTTGAACACCCCTACTTGTCAGAACGGACTAATTCGAAGACCAAGTCCTACTGGGCCTAACTAAAATGACGACTGCAATTGGTCGGTGAGGATCACCCATTTATTGGGTCGCACTGTTTCGTCAATTCTAACGTTAAAGTGGAACAACAAATGAACAGATATCATTCGAAAGTCGAAAATACGTATAATTACAACTAAAAATATAATTATTGTTTTGTCCGTGTATAAAATGTAAAATGTGCTATAGTTTCTTTTGAATACAATTGCATTGAATATGACAAGGTGGTGAGGGAAAAAAATAATGAGCAAATGATGGATATTTTTTATAGTTTGTTTGTTTGTTTGTTTTTTTTATGGGAAGGATAGCAAAGCTACGAGAGTGTGAATGCAATTGCTAAAGCTTAATGTCATGCAGTTTTATCCATTCAACTTACTTTTAAAATCAAGTGATAGATTGTTTTATTATTGAATAATAATACTTCTTTTGTCTTTGTTATAGGATTCATTTGAGTAAAAAAGTATAATCTTAAATATAAGACCCTCTTCAAATTTTTTCCAGAAATATCTTTGACATTTAATCATAATACTCTAAATTTTGGTGAGAATACATAAATAAAATTATATTGGAAGGTGCAAAAATTTTGCAAATAGTGTAATTTTATCGTCGTGGGTGATAAAGGTAAAGTAATACTAATTAAAGTAAGTATTGAAAAATAAAAAAATTATTATGTTCTAATAAATGATAAAAGATTATTTTTGAAACGGTATATCAATTTTAATATAAATTTATCAATCAGCTGAATGTAAAAATATTCAAAAAATCCTATAATAAAAAATTGAGAGAATGATATTTTAATCGTGTAACCAACGTTGGATCTCGTGATCCATTAAGAAGAACAAAGTAAAGTCAATTTTGTATGTATTTGTGAGCTGTCCCTCTTTTATTTATTCCTTTCATCATGCTAGACACTCCCTTTCTAACTTGCGTGATTGGTAAAGTTAACAAAAATGAGGTTATGATTATTTTTCTGTGATTATAATTTGTTAACATTATAATCTGTTAATATATTTTTGTTTGGGTATTTAGGTCAAAAATGAAATAAGTTAATTTATTTTGTTTGGATATGGTAAAGAATATTATTTTTTATTGAGTAAATTACAAAAAAGGGTATGACGTGATAAATGAGTAGTTAATGTGATAGAGTGATATATGTAAAATAGGAAAATTACATGGGTATAAAACTAATCTTTCAAAAAATAATCTTCCGCTACAATAGGGAATTTATAGATTTTGATTATTTTTTTAAAGAATATAAGCTAATATTATAATCTATATTACAAATATCATCTTATGATTATTTTTGAAAAATAAATTAAAAACAATAATCAGCAGCTCAAACAAATTACTCAGTAAATATATGATTTTTAAGAAATTTATTCTATTATTATTTATAAAATCTTATATTTATTTTTGAATGATAATTAATTATTTTTTCACAAACATCTTTATTTATTTAACATTTTTAGATATCCCTTAACACTTATATGAATAATTTTGAAAAAAAATCATATCAAATATTTACAATTTTTAATACTCCCTCTATCCCTAATTATAAGGTCGTTTTGACACTTTTATTTTGTCCCTATTTATAAGACCTCATACTAATTTTCAATGATCATTAATTACTTTTTTTCACAAACACCCATATTTATTTAACACTTTTTAGATTCCTAATAATATTAATAGGGGTAATTTTGAAAATACATATCAAAAATTCACATTTTCAATACAATTAATAAATTAATTAATTTTATTAATTGACGTAAAATCTTCAAAGGAATCTTATAATTAGGAACAGATAAAGTATTATTAACTAAATTAATTACTCCCTCCAACTCGAATTATAAGCAATTCTAACCACTTTTTCGCTTATTAAGGAGATTAGTTGATTGTATTTAATTTGCTCAAATTTATAAAAAATAGAGATATTTTTGGAAAGTAGTATTTGGAATGAAACAAAAATTAATTAAGATTACAATTTTCTAGAGATGTTTTAAGAAAGTGGCATTGGGAATGAAACAAAATTTAATAAAGTTAGTTAGTTTTGCTTATATTTTAAAACAAGAGTAGTATCTTTTTTTGTTGCTTATAATTCAAGTCGGAGGGAGTAATTTTTTTAATAAACATAAATTTTATCAAAAGTTCTTATAAACACAAACGGATGGAAGAATTCATTTTCATGTGGTCCTACAGGTCGCGGCATTGGCTGTGACGTGCAGAGAAAAGGAACAGACAAATGGATGATCCAAGTTATAAACAAAAAATAATACTCGCTCCCGTATTATTTACAGGACACATTCTAGAAGAATTCTTTGTATTCTATTTATAAGGCATTTTACATTTTTTATCATTTGCCCTTTATCTATTAATATGAAATAATACTTTATGAAATTTTCAATATAAAATAAGAGGGTAAAATTGTAATATTAATGTATATTTTTAAAGTTTTAAGAAATTAAATTACCTTTATTGGTTCGTATTACATGGATAAGTATGCCATATAAATATCATTAAGGGGAGAGTACACGAGAAAATGTAAAGAATTGAGCACTAAAAACACATGTTTGTTAAGGAGAAAAGAAACAGTCAATGGTTTGATGACTAGTTTGGATGGAGACCAGAGGGAGTGAGCCTATCACACACAAACTGAGCCTCTTCTTATTGGAAGTATTCCAATAAATTATTACGAGTCTCTATCTTAATTATAAGGCTATTATGACATTTTTACGTCCACCAATTTTATTAAATTTCTATATTAAAATTAATATATTTTTCCAAAAATACTATTTTACCAATTATTAGAACATAATAAATTTTTTCATTTTTCAATAATTATTTTAATTCCTAGATACTTCATCATCTTTAACTATATTTAATGCACTGAATCAATTTCCAAGTCATTTCCAACATTAAACAACCTCCATTTCATATTTCAATACAATTTTATTTATTTGTTCTCACAAAAATTTATAACAAAATAATTAGATGTAAGAATAATTTTAAAAAAAAATAAAAAAAAAATCTTATATCAAGGACCAAATTTTTTTAAACACAAGACAAAATTAGGGACGGGAGTACTATTTTATATTCATTCAAAGTACTAAACCAAACTCCTTCTTCCTAAACCATACAACAAGAACAATAATAATAATACAACCTTTTTGGTGGGTTAGTTACCTCAACTACTCTCAAGTCTCAACCATGGTTTTTGGTGTTGCTGCTGCAGAAGAAGTTCCTGTTATGGAGAGCAATGTTGATAGAACTAGTGGCAACAACAATATGGCTGATGATGTGTCAGTCATGCATTCCTTTGCTAACTGGTATGTCTGTGTCTCATAACTCATACGTGTCTCTCTATTTTTATGCACATACTATATTCTCTGACACTCCTTATCCCTTTATTTCCCTCTATCTTACCAATTTTTTTGCCTTTGCCATGAGCAACTTTCTACTTACTGTACTAGGACACATTATTTAGGGAAAAGTTTATAATTTTGTTGGATGCCATGGCAACCAAGCAAGAGATGAATGCTAAACTTTGATTTATATTACTGTGAGATAAGAGGCCGAGCCTCTATGGATTTGGATTCAGTGGCTTTTATGGGTATATGTTTAATTAATAATAATGTTATTTGGAGATCTACATCTAACATCAACATTTACCATTTTGAGTAAAGATGTGAAAAATAATACTAAGAAATATAAATTGAAGGGTCAATCATTCTTTACCCAAAATGATAAGTGTTAGACTTAGATGTTAGATATAGATGTTTAAATAATATTAGAAAGAATTATATATATGCTTGAAAAGGGATTTCATTTGCAGCAAAAGTTATATATACATTAGATTTGTTTATGGATTAGAAAAAGTTAAAGACATGCATGGACTTGACTTCATCTTGAAAAAAACATGAGATTCTGAATTTGAAACGTTCTATGCCGTTAAGAACCTTTTAATTTCGACCATCTTTGGGATTATTTATGTCCATTATGAACTTGAGAAAGCCATTAACCATGACTTAACGCTTTAGTTCCATGATCTGCTGAGTTTTGAATCTCTGACTTAACACTTCATGTTTAGTTTACTACTACCTTTTTAAAGATCTGACTTTTTGCTAGGCATAAAGGATAAAAATCCGGCATGAAAATTAGTCCCTTTGGTCCTTAATATAAGATTCTATGGTTGGTAGTCACACAAAACGTCTGCATCAGTCTAAAGCATCTATAATCCCAGTCATTAATAGTACCAAATACCAATGTCAAGCTTATGGAGTAGAGTATTTTTTATACTGAGTTTGTGATTTTCAACTTTTTCTTAAGGTCAATGCCAGCATCTGGATTGAATGCAATGAATCCTGGTACAACTCAGTTTTCCATTTTTTATAATGGGAATATCTGTATCTATGAGGGAATTCCTGCAGAAAAGGTAGCTCATGATGTGATAAATGAATATTGCAAAGTTGTGTTTTCATTCTAGCTCTTGACTTCACTTGTTATGGTTTTAATACAACACTTATTCTCTCATATTTTTACCAACAGGTGCGTGAAATAATGCTTATAGCTGGTGCCTCTGCCAAGTCTGCTGAAGTGAAGAAAGGGAACCCCTTCACTTCTTCACTCATTCCCACAGGTCCCTCTTCTCCACAAGGAACCTCTAACAATTTGGCTTCACAGATATGCTTTCCTGCAAAGAAGAATCGCATTTGCAAGCTGCAAGGTCATAACACTTTCCCATTGTTGTACTGAATTTAGATGATAATCTGTCAAACAACTTAAGAGTGTGTTTGGATTAGTTGCAGGATATAGATTATTTCAATAATCTATAATACTTGAATCAATTTTATGTTTGGATATGTTTGCTAAATGTGATATTTAGATAATCTATTTGGTTTGAGTCATGTATAAAAAAAAAATAAAAACACTTCTATATAGTTAGTCATATGCTATTTTCTTAAACTTATGACAATGACATGTTCTCTTAAGCTCTCTGTAAATTCATAAAAAGAACTTATAGCAGGTTCTTAAGTTCTTCTTTGTCATTTACTACTTAGTAATTGTTTGCTTGTTATTTCAGTGCATCTTAACTCAAATCTTTTGCGTCTTTTTGCATGATATCTCTCCTCAGAATTTCCAATAACACGCAGACAATCACTTCAGAGGTTTCTTGAGAAGCGTCGAGACAGGTATTGGCAAACTGTCATGTATAGATTTTCCAATTTTACATCTGATATTATAGGCTTATTTATGTTTTTGGTCCGTAAAAGTTTAGCATGTTTTGGTTTTAATCCTTAAAAGTTATTTTGATCGGGACTAGTGCTTAATTTTTCAAACATTTTGGTTTTTGTCCCCTCCATTAGAAAAAATCAATTATTTGCTTACGTGGTTAATGGAAAACCACACCAATATCCACGTAGTGTGAAGTGACGCCAAATAAGTGGTGTGACATGGATGATCCAGGTCTATAAACGCAAAATTCTGCGTATGAAACCATTTTGCGTATGAGGTCATTTTGTATCCGTGGATCTGTATCATCCATGTCATATCACCTTATTTGGCGCTGCCTCACACCATGCGACTGCTGATGTTGTATTCCGCTAACCACATCAGCAAATAACATACTTTTCATAATGAAGTGAACCAAAATCAAAATGTTTGAAAAATTAAGGACCAGTCCGGTCAAAATAACTTTCAAAACATGCTGAACTTTCAGGGACCAAATACATCAATAAGCCGATATTATATATATATTACTAGTTTTTTTATTGAGACAATTAGTTGTTTCTAATTCTTATAGGTTGGGTAGCAAAGCCCCTTATGGCTCATCAACAATGAAAGGTGCTGATAACAACATGGAGAACAACTTCTGGGCTGATAATAATGCACCAAATGAGGCGTTTCAGCCAAGAATTGCTGCATCTTGAGGCAGGGGAAATATAGTATTGCTTGTAATAACAAGTGCATTTATGTAGAAGCACAGATACTAGTATAAACTGTACTTCGTTCATGAGTCCATATTTTATGTTAACCTATTTGCTGAATCTGGAAGTGTCAGCAATCACCACTGAAGTATGATTTGGAAGGTACATGGGTCTGTCATTTATAATGTCTAGAACTATTGATTTTGCTCAGGACAACAACCTTCTAAAACTCTTATTATTGTACGGTAATGTGTACTGGCAATTTATTATCGATTGTGTTGTGTAATTTTTAACATCTGTTTTTATGATGCCTCTATCGGAGTTCAGAGAAGTTGGTCTATTAACACTCCAACTTGCGAATAGTTCCTAAAATCCCAAACTTGACAACAAGAATATGTAGTAGTAGTTCCTACTTCTGTTCATTTATTTCAGCAAAACCGATAAAGGAAAAGGGCATGCTCTGCAATTTGTCTCCGTCATTCTTTGCCTTTTCTCTTTCATTTTCTTCTGGGAAGAAACAGGGCGCTACTATAATCAATTATTCTGATGCCATGCACCACAATTCCACGCTTTGTTCTTCCAAGGGTATTCTAGTGCTTAAAAAAAATATATTAACCAAGACAAAGGGCACCAAAGAGTATTGGCATTGTTACTGGATTGGCTGATGGATTCTCTCACTGCATTGCTGCAAAAATTCTTGAGATAGCGTTCAAACTTCAAACATATGCCTGAGCTTGTAAGTACATATGATATTAGTCAAATGGTGCAAATGATAAAAATAAAGAACATAAACAATGGGCAGTGGCCAAAAGGAAGTTCAAATTCCACATATCCTTATTTCACAACCAAGGTCTACATGCATGACCCAGAAAACCATATGTCTAAAGTACAAAACACAAGTTTTATAACAACGGGAGTTTGCATTCAGCAAAGTTTACAAGATCTCCTACAGTGTCGCCTTCTTATACATTTTAGTGTGCGCTGCGCATAATTCCATGCAAGTAACCACCAGTCATTATGAGTGACACAAGTGACACAACGCCTGCTGGAAAGACCTTCCCGGATTTCTTGTATCGAGAACCCATCACCCCAAGAAGTGCAGCAGATATGCCTAGATATAAGGGAAAAAAAAAGGCAAACGAAATCAGATGTAGAAGAAGATAATTGCATGAAACCTAACTCAGATTAATACCAAATGCGGTTGCGATGTTCACATGGTTGCCAAACGCAGTGTGTTCAAGTAAAACTTTTAGTAGTAGTGTGAAGTAGTAAAGTCAACACTACAAACTCGTGCTAAGAGTTTGCATACTTCAAAAATAATATAGTAAAACTTAAAAAGAATTCTGCACCAGATTTCAGTGCGTAAATTACCCTCTCAAATGTAACAGATTGAAAGCTTCTTAATTTGGGATTTAACCACTGATATAACAAGATAATCAGGGTACGATAAGCACTTACCAAGTCCCACAGATGATGCAAGAACAGGTCTTACAGGTAGCTCTGTGAAAACATAATACAGAGATGCAGCAGACAAACCCCCAGCCACAAGTGACTTCTGGCTGCCACTCTTCAGATAGCCTATTACACCACCCGCTGGCAAAAAACCATGTTCAAAAATATCCTTATGTAAATGTCACAATCGTGTTCCAATCCATTGCACATAGTATTAAATTTTTCAAAAGCCATAAATATTATGTCTAATCTAAGACTCTAAAATCACTTTACATTATTTCAGAAATAATGGAATTATGTATATGCATGGACTCAATATTACTTCAGAAATGTAATTATGTAGGCTTAAATATCAAATTGATCCCTATAAATATTGACCTTTTTGAAATTGGTCTTTACATTTTATTGTTTTTTGGGTTCGGTCCTTGCTTTTAGTTCAGTTTTGGTTTTGGTCCTCGCCGTCAACTATGATTTAAGATAATGTAAATGTAATTTTGATTTTGGTCTCCGTATTTTCACTATCCGAAGGTTTTGATTCCTGTTTTTCCGTTTTGCTTTGATATCTGCTCTTCCGTTATGTTTTGGTTTTGGTCCCTATCCCATAAAGCCAATTCAAACATTTTTTATCCAAAGTAGACAACGGGACCAGAACCAAAAATGAAATGGAAAATGAGGGACCAAAACCAAAATATGCAAGAACCAATTTCAAAGAGGTCAATATTTCCCGGGATCAATTTGATATTTAAGCCAATTATGTACATGCAAGAACAAATCTTAACCATGCTGACTAAGCTACTACATGAATCCCAAAACAAAAAAAGAATTTAAATTAATAAATAAAAAGAGAAAACTGCAAAAATAATCGAGTTGGTAATTGAATCAGGGTTTAGGGTTTAGTACCTCCAACGAGGAGAGCGTAACCAAGCGTGATTTTCTGAGACATCGAAAGAGCCATCTTCCTCCTATCTCCCTCCGAATCAGATCCTTCGTCTCCCTTGTTACTATCACCACCGCCGCCGCCGCCTCTATCACCGAACCCTTTACCGTCACCAACTCCGCCGCTACCGCCGGAATTATCCAAATCGGGCTGGTGCTGAGAGATGTCGAAAGAAATGGACTTGGAATCGGAAGAGACAACAGCAGCAGAGTACGAGTGTGGATTGGAAGAAGAAGTCAACGATAGAGTGGAGTAACGGAGAGTGGGAGAAGGGAAGAGGGAAACGGAGAAGGTGGGAGATGACGATGAAGAAGTGTGAGGGCGAAGAAGAGAGAAATGAGATGAAACACTAAACGCAGCTTCTGCCATTGTCGTTTTGAATTCGTCTCTGTTTTTGTTTAGGTGGGTGGTTCAGTCAGCCCCCTTCCCTTGACTTTGATTCCTTCCTTCCTTCCTCAGCCGCTTGCGTCTGTGGGCCCCATTTTCACTCTTCAGTCTTCTCTCTCTACTTTACACTCTAACTTAACCCAAGCCCACGTCATTTTTTATATTATGATTATATTGGGTATTATAAATAATACCTCAATTTTTATATTATTTAAATATTTTTTTTAAAACTTGTGCATAATTTTAAAATACATTATTTAAAAAACAGAGGGAATAAGTTTATGTACAAGTTTTAAAAAGTATTTATCATGATTACTAGAATTGAAAAAATAATAAAAATTGAGCAATAATCTATGTTTGGGGAATGAAAAAACTTTAATTTATAATGTCTTCTCACTGTATGTGTAGTTAACTAGTGTCTTTTTTGTTATGAGTTTGCTTAACCTCAACTTTTAGGTTTTGTTTGGTTAATTGAGAGAAAATAAGAAGAGAGAAAATGAGAAGTAAGAAATAGGAAAGAGGAATTATGGAGAAAAAATGAGTAGATTTTATGGTTGTTTGGTATGAGAAAAAATGTGAAAAAATTGGAAAGAGAGAAATGTTGAGTTTTCTTTCCTTTTGTTTGGTTGGAGAAAAAAGTGGGAATAAAGAAAATAATAAATTTGTCAAAAGACAGTTACATCGTTGTTTTCAAAAATATAAATAATTTTTTTATTTTTCATAAATATCTATCTTTCATATGGTCAACGATTTTTTTTACTTCAATTCTTTATTACATAATAAAATTTTTGAATCCAAAATATTATAAAAATAGTTTTTTATTAAAATAAAAATGTTTTATTTTTTCAATTAAAAATTAAAAAATTAAAAAAAAAAGATGAAGTAAAATGGACAAGTGATGAATATATGAATAATTTTACATGTTCATCGTAGTTTTCTCTTCAAAATCTATTCATCTAAGGAGATAAACTTTTTTTGTGGGTCCCATGTGTTTTCTTCTCTTCTCTCTCTTTTCTCTCCTAAACCAATCATGGAAAAATGAAATTTTCTCTCCAAAATCTCTCCTTCCATTTTATTTCTACCTATTTTCTTTTGAAATAAACAAGGTGTAAGGGATGAGGATAAGAAGTAACAAAGTAGAAAAAAAGTTTTGAAAAACTAATCCACTAAATCTTAAAGTATGGGGATAAGAAGTAACAAAGTAGAAAAAAAGTTTTGAAAAACTAATCCACTAAATCTTAAAGTATTAAATATTTATTTTTTCAATACAAATATACTGTTTTTAGCAATGTTTTGAAAACCGGACCGGTTATTGAACCGATCAAGGTATTGGTTCAAGGTTCAATGGTTGGACCGTGATCGAATCGTGGTCCAACCGGTCTTAATGTAGGCGTGTGTGTATAATCATATAATTTAGTACTTTTTGTGTCTTTTTGCTTTTTCTCTGTTGATTATTTATACTGCCTTCTTGTATGCCACTCACTGTTATTTCTTTTTTCACTTCACTTCTTTGCCTCTTTGACTTTTTGATTTTTGATTTTTCTAAGTTCTAAAATCTAAAGTTTTAATATTCTTTCTCGCTGAGATGAGAGCAAACGTGTAATTGAGACTCATATTGGTGTCGTTTAAGTTTCCAGCATATAGGATTTCGTTATTTTAAAAGAAAAATTAAAAAAAAACCAAATTTTTGCTGAATTTGGGCTTCCAAATTCAAACCGGGTCAAACCGTTTTCCACCGGTTTTGACAGGTTTTGGTGGTTTAATACCGGTTCAATCCTGGTTTTTTTCCAGAACGGTTTCTGGCTTATTCCGGACCGGCACCTCCACCGGTTCACCGGTTTTTTTCCGGTTGAACCGGCCGGTCCGGTTTTCAAAACCATGGTTTTTAGCCATTTATCCGCATCCCGAGGTTAAGAAAATAATTATACTCTATTATAGTGATAATTTTACTCTATTATATATAGTGATATTATAGTGATAATTTTACTCTAAGGGCTGTTTTTAGTCTCTTATACATAATTTTACTCTATTAGTCTATTATAGTGATATTTTAAATTTTAAATGTCCTTTGGTGAACTTTTAAGATGTCTCTAAGGAATAGAGAAAAGATTCTAACATAAACTAACTTATTAACGATTAATATATTTATTAATTTATTTACTAATTATGAACATGACATATTAAAAAAAATGATGAGAGAAAGATGGATTAAAATCAGTAAGTTATGCTAATATTGTAGTCTTCTTGGTTAAGTGTTGAGGGATATATGATATATTGTACGATTTTTTTTCCATGCTAATCAAATTGACAGTTTGGTTGAGGAATCAAAAGATGAAAATTTTGCATCGACAAATATAAATTTTGATTTTTCAAAAATATTAAATATAGAGTATTATTTTTTTTAGGTTGATTAACAAGTGCTTTTATATTCTTCTAATCTTCTTATTTTTTCCGCATCCATTTCAAAAATCCATAAATTTTTTTAAGCAATTATCAATTATTTTTCAAGAAAAAAATTCACAATTGATGTAAAGAAATTTTTTCTGAATAATGTGAAAACATTGCTGTTCAATCAAATTCATATTAATATTGACAAAGGATTGAAATGGTATAATACAAGGTTTAAACAATGGTTGTGGTCGAGAATTCTCAAATCCTGACATTACAGATTAGTGCAAGCAAATGTGACTGATGTAGTCAAAATTGTAGTCCAAAGTTGTTTCAACAACTCCCAAAATCTTAACATTGCGGGGCATCAGAAGCGGTCGCGAACCCAGATTTAAAACATTGGTAATGTATCCCAGGTCAAACTCCATAATTTGCTATGAAGTTGGTCCATAATTTGCTATGAAGTTGGTTTTCAATTGGATCACATGCTATTGGTAACAATCTGATAAATGTTGCTTCCACACCACGTTTTTACACCATACTAAAAAAATAGTTTTATCATCCAAACAAAAAACAAAATTTGCAGAAAAATGGTGTAATATAATTTTGGTGTGCTCATTATTGAATCAGATATGCCTATATGAAGTCTATGGTCATCTTGTGCATATAAAATTTTAGCCAAAATGCCAATTTGCTTATGACTCCAGCTTGAAACATCTTTCCATATATTAGACCCTTGGTGTGTCTGGTTCTGGTGAATCTTGGTAATCAGCTTCCTCCATCACTAGTGGATGGATATCAGTTGTGGGATTATATTGCTGAATCACCATCACTGATGCAGTTGTAGAGAATTGTGATGAGGCCAAGTAACTTCCAATAGGTCCAAGCTCAGGGCAATCACTTTTTGTAACCAAAGGTGGCACTGATGGCATTCTACCAACCAATATTAGATTGCTACTACTCATTTCATTCAATGCGGTCTCAATATCAGCTTTGCTATTCACCAATCTTTCAGCATACTTAACCGACTCTTCCTTCTCAGTGCATGTGCTTAACAGCTCAGACCATAATTCATCATCCTTTACCTTATTATCATCATCATTTTTGTCAATGATCACCTTCTGGTCCTTGTTTGATGCTACACCAACCAATTTAGCACCTAAGGCCAATGTCTTCCCTGGTGGTGCAACAAACTTAACCACATTGAGCAAAATCCCAGGGTGTTCAGCCATTCTGAGACCATAAGAAAGTGCTTCGCGATCATCGCCTCCTCCGAAGAAAGGTACCACTACCTTAAAGCACAAATCACTAGCCTGGACTTGGCTTGTTCCACCAAGACCGCGGTCAACCAAGATTCCCACGGAACAAGGTGCATGGCTTAGGACAAGTTCATTTATTTCTTGGAATGCATGTCCTAGTGACTCAAACGATCCATCAACACGTTGGCGCTTGTGGAATGGAAGGAAAATAATTGCTGCGCGCTTTTGATGAGCACTAGTACATATATCTTCATGGATGTTGGACAGAGCTGAGATTGCTGTCATAGGACGAACGTTGACACGACTCAATTCACCATAAGCCTGAAATGCAATGACCATTTGATCCTCTCCATACTGTTTCTTGTTCCAGAATGGCAGGCCATTGTTGCGTGCCTTGTGAACCATTGTGATAGCCGAGGAACGCTCCGAGAGTTCCATCAAGTGCATTGCATATATGCAAAGTCTTGCTCTCCTTGTTCCACGAGAAGACTCTATGAGATTGATTAAGGTTGGGATGTTGCGGGTGCTGTGGAAGCATGCTAGCACTCTGAGCTCTGAGTCTATTTGCTTACGCTGAATTGTTTTATGCATGTAAGGTGCTCCCCTTCTAGCTGGTTTATACACAGCCATCACTATTGGCGTGGTGATGAAGGTTGTGAACAATGCCATAAGAACACAAATTGCAAATGATTGGTCATTCAGTACCTGCAATTGCATTGCAATAATCAAATAATGACAAGGTTAAATGTTTAATGTGCACCACATTATTGAAGGTTTAATGCATAAAAACTCCCTATAATGATATTGCTACAGTTTCGTCAACACCACTTTCACACCTATCCTATAATCATTATCGGCCATATGACTCTTCTCTTTTAAACCAGCAATTGATAGATGATGTATAAATGAACAGAATTTAAGTATATGAAGTGGTGTGTGATAAAAACAATTTGGTGAGATGAACATTATCCAAAACTATTTGCATGTGTTTGAGCAAAGAATTATAGCAGTTCTTTTTTTGTTCGATAGAATTATGAGAAAGATACATTACCTTGCGATCTTTTCCAATGTTGAGAACAATGAGCTCTACCAAACCCTTGGTGTTCATGAGAAATCCAAGTGCAAGGGCTTCTCTAAAAGGTACCTTGGTCACCAATGATACAACAACTGTGCCAACAATCTTTCCAAAACAAGCATTGAAAATAACAAGTGCTAATAATGCCCAAGAAAGTCCTCCACTGATAGTTGCAACATTAGTCTTCAAACCACTAGACACAAAATAAAGTGGCAGGAAAAGACCAGACACCAAGTCTTCAATCTTCTCGATCAACACTGAAGCAAAGGGACCGTCTTTCGGCATAATTATGCCAACCACAAAGGCACCAAATAGAGCATGGATACCAATTGTATCAGTGACAAAGCTACAAGCCAACACCAAAGTTAATGTGACGCATATATAAATCTCCTTCACAGGCTCACCCTCAGGGGAACGCCTAGCCATAGTTGCGAGCAAGGGCCTAATAGCAAAATATGCAAAGAGAATAAAACCAGCACCACATAGCAAAACCCATAGAGAAACCAAAGGTGAGGAGTCATCTCCAGACAAGGCAATGGCAAGAGCAAGAAGAATCCAAGCTGCAATGTCATTTACTGCAGCAGCTGACATTGCAATGCGGCCGACATCAGTTGTGAGGAGTTTAAGCTCAGCGAGGATACGAGCGAGGACAGGGAATGCGGTGATTGAGAGTGCAACACCCATGAACACAAGGAAAGAGATCGGCTCAGCACCTTTGGATATTGTTGCTCTGAGAACAAAAGATGTTCCAATGCCAAGAAGAAAAGGGACAGTGATCCCAGAAATGGCAATGCATAAGGCCTTGTAACCGGTGCGCTTTATAGAACGCATATCAAGCTCAAGTCCCACCAGAAACAAGAAGAACAAGAGGCCAACATTTGCTAGTGTGTCAAGAACTGTTAAGCTTTTCTTTGGGAAAACTGTGTGGAGAAATTTCTCATTTCTTCCTATTGCAGATGGACCAAGTAGTATACCTCCCTGCATTTTATATATTTCAAAGGAAGAGAAATTAGAACCATTCCATGAAATATAAGAAAATACTACAATTTAAACAACAGATTCGGATAACTTCTCGCAACATATGATAGTTCTTGAACAAAGTATTCGGGAAATTGAATGAAACAATTATTCAAATTATACTGTCATGTCAAAAAAAAAAAAAAAATCAAATAATAAAAATAAAAAATTGCACACGTTCATGAGAGTGTATTACTGCCAGAGCAAATATACCAAATTGTGATTTGAAAAATTGATTTGGAAAATCCAAGAAAAAACAAATTACTCAGATAAAACGGTCATTAAAAATGTACTTCAACTATTAAAAATGATTATTCATGAATGGTTTTCTACTGGAGCAATCAAAATATTTCACACATACAAAATATTCAGAATTGTGATTTTAAAAACTAATTCATATATTTTTTTTTTCTGAGCATCAATATCCTTGTAACAAAGTATGCAAGAAAATAGTCCAAAATTCTAATCGGTTATTGAAATAGTTATGCTACAATATATATGTGTGTGTATATATTTAAATAATTAAAAAATGTCCAAGTTTCATGAGAGTCTCTCTTCACAAAAGCATGCCAAAAGATAGAGAAATAGGCTACCAGTAATACCCTGGAAGTAAAATAATTACTTTTTTTTTTTTTGGACCTGTTATCAAAATTGAGCAATGAAGATGACAAATTGAGATAAATTATTGCATTTGAAACAAGCATACAAAATCTGTTCTTAGGATGCATTTTGTTTTCGTTATTTGATGTAGGGTTATGGAAAAAATAATCACATGCTCGTAGCATCAGGTTGGTAACAAATTCGTAAAGTAAAAAAAAATTAAGGAAATAGTATATATTTAATAATTTATCTAACACATCAACCAATTATCAAATATACCTAATTCAAAATTTATAATTTTTAACTTTTTCATTAATTATTTAACTTTGGTTTATGACAAAAAATTGTCATTTTTTTTATCACAATATTTTCCCTCTCGTCTAGATCTTGAAAAAAAAATCATCAAAGAAAGAGTAATTAGAAGAAGAAAACTTACAATAATCTCAGCAATGACTCTGGGTTGTTTGAGAGGCTTAAGAAGGAATGCAAGAAACCTAGTAAAACCTACAACCAAACATATCTGAAGGATCAACAAGGGAAGTGCATAATCAAGAGGGTTTTCATGTTGGAACGCCCCATTAGATACGGCCTTCATAGGTGCAGGACATGATGCATTTTGAGGCGTTGCCATTTTGCTTCCCTTTGTTTGAAATTTGTCTCAAACTAGAGCCTTCAATACGAATATATACGATGAAAGAATTGTTTGACAAACACAACTACCTAATTATACAAAGGGACAGATAGGCAATTGAGTTACTAGAATCTAGGACAATATTTATATATATGTGGTAATTAAGCTTTTGAGTTTTGCATGGCTGAAACTATATATAGAACATATTTAAGCCGTAACAATATGGGTGCAATTTTGATAGAAGCTTCGAACTATAGCCAGCTGATCACCAGGGTGTTGTTTTTTACTTTTTTTCTTTGTCGTTAAGGTAATGTGCAAACTGCAAAACCTTATTTGGTAACATCTTCCCCTTAAGGAATGGATTTAATTTATAGATTTTGTTTCTTTATCTATCTTTTTTTTTTTTTGATAATTATCTATCTTATTTTTCCAATCTAGATTAAAAAAAATCTAAATAAAAAAAGCAAATTCTATATTGCAAAACCTTCTTTGGTAACAAAATCTATATATATAATTTTTTTTGAAACGTATTATCTATATTGACTCATTATAAAAAGAGTGACGTGACTGTATTTCTATATCTATAAATACATGATTATCCATCTACCAATTCTACGGTTTTCTCGCTTTACAGTGTATCTGACCCATTTTTTCCTTTTAATTGACAGTGTATCTGACCTTGTTTTAAAATATATGCCTTATTAGTATTAAAGATAAGGTTAATTTATTTATTGCTTTATTTTTCTTATTCTTACTAAACTAAATTTAATTTTCTGATATATCCTTTTCTTTTTTCTTTTTTTCAATTGGCTTAAGATGTATTTAATTCTCACGTATTAAGAATGTATTGAATATTATGAGTTTTATATATGTTTTATTCAAAATACTCATATTTAATCCTTATTAAAAAATTCCTAATAGTAGTATCAATTAATTAATGTCCTCCTTCCGGTTGCAGTATACGGGGTAATAAAAAAAAACATATTGTACTTTCATTAAATTTTTCTTAATTAATATAAGAAAAATTTAATTAATATTATTAAATTTCGTTTCATTCCCAATACTATTTTTTTAAAATATTCATAAAAAGTGGTTATTTTATTTGATTTTTTATTTCATTCTTAGTGTAATTTTCCTAAATATTACTACCTTTTTTGTTTTTCTAAATTTGATAAAATTAAATACTATCAGCAAATATCCTCAATAAGCGTAATTTTTGTTTTTTTTCTTATATCGTAAATCGAAGAGAATATGATAATTTAGAGATGAGAAAGATAAAAAAATTATACAGTAAATAACAATAAGTAATAGAATGATGGAATGAAAGTAAAAATTGGAAGAAAAAAAAACTCCAATAAAAATCTAGAGTATAGAAGGTATCGAATAAAAAATGTTAAACCTAACAAAAGATACGAAAGGGATGAAGCAGTTTATTATTCAAGAAAAAGTGTTCTGGTTGTGGATAAGGAAGAGAAAAATGGTAACAAGGGCATTTGTTAAAAAATTAAAAGTAATACTAGTATATAGTTATAGAAAGATGTGATTTTTGAACTTCTCAAATGAGTGATTAATACTAAATAAAATGCTAACAATTGTACTTTATGCATTTGTTAAGAAGACAAATGAAGTAAATAACCATTGAAAAGTGCATTTTTTTACAATCTCGAGACACGAAATAATGTGCACTCACGATTAATTTTCTAAGTTTAGAAACCCTAACAAGTGCCCTAACAAGTACTACTAATTTATACTCTATCGGGTCCTATTTATAAGACCCTTTTGAGATTTTTATTTTGGTACTATTTATAAGACCCATTTCCGATTTTCAATAACATTTAATTACTTTTTTCCACGAACACTTTTTAAAATTCAAATGATAATTATAGGGGTAGTTTTGAAAAAGTATATCAAATTTTCACATTTTTCAATGCCACTAACAAATTTATCCACTTTACTTGGTGAAAGTTAAAAACGCCAAAAGGATCTTATAAATAGGACTAGAGGGAGTAATTGTTAGCAAAACTCTAACACTAATTTATAATTATTTTACTACTTCTAATAACCTTATAAAGCAAGACCCCCAAAAAAATTAATTATTGTAAGACTTTTTAATAAATATCCCTTTTAAATGAAATTTGGCAAAATATTTAATGATATTTAATAAGGAGTGAATGAAATTTAAATCCTGACCTCGTAACTTGATTGGACTTATTGATAAACTCAAAATCAACTTAATGTTTGCATAGGATCGACGTCATTATATCAAATACTTCATCCAGCTCGAATTATAAGCAATTTTAACCAGTTTTATGCTTATTAAGGAGATTAGTTGAATATATTTAATTTTCTCAAATTTATAAAAAAATAAAGGTATTTTAGGAAAGTAGTATTGAGAATGAAACAAAAATTAATTAAGATTACAATTTTCTAGAGATATTTTAGGAAAGTAACATTGGGAATGAAACAAAATTTAATAAAGTTAGTTAATTTTGCTTATATTTTAAATCAAGAGAAATATATTTTTTGTTGCTTATGATTCGAGTCGGAAAAAATAGAGGAAATCTTATTAAAATCATGTTGGAAATCAAATCGGTCACAATAGTGATTTACTGGTTTGTTGGTTTCATCAATATAGCAGTCATTAAACCCCATGGATATATAAGTTAAAATTAATACTCCCTTCAGTTTTCCTCTCTCCGTTTCACTTTAAGTGTCTTTTTGGACTTTTGCACATAGATTAAGAAAACATTGATTATGATGATTATTGTAAGTTTTATGTGTATTTTGTCAAAAATACCCCTATTTAATATTTTTATTTTGTCAATGCATCATTACTAGTATTACACATTTCAAAACTAAAACAACATTAAATGTAAGGGTAAACAAGGAAAAACAGTATTAAATGTTGTCTAGATTTGGTAGAAAGACACTTATTTTGAAACAAAATTTTGATGTTAAAAAGACACTTAAAGTGAAACGGAGGGAGTATTTATAAGTCACATTCTAGAAGGATTCTTTAGTCCTATTTATAAGTTACTTTGTATTTTCTTGGAGGCATTTATTGCTATTTTCTCTTATTTGCCCTTTGACCATTAATGTGAAGTAATACATTGTGAAATTCCCAATGCAAGTTAAGAGGGTAAGACTGTAATGTTGAAGTATTTTTTTAAAGTTTCAAGAAACCTAACTACTCTCCTTGGTCTGTGTGATATGGTTAAGTATGTCCTATAAATAGGAACAGAGGAAGTAATTATTTATAGTAATTTATTATGAATTCTTAAAGACAAATACTCATAACAATCACTCTTCCACTATTTAACAAGTTCATAATTTAAACTTCAAAATTCTGAAATCAACTTTATTAAAGTATTTATAACACTTAAAAAATACTCACTCTGACTCGAATTATTAGCAAATTCAATTACTTTTACGCTTATTAAGGAAGTTAGTTTGTTGTATTTAATTTTCTCAAATTTATAAAAAATTGAGGTATTTTAGAAAAATGATATTGGGAATGAAACTGATATTGGTTGTTGTTAATAATAATTTTTAATTTAAAATTTTAATATAAAAAATTAAAATATCAATAACTCGTGCATTGCACGGGGTAAGAGCTAGTGTATATATATACACGGTGTACACTAAATTATATAAACTAGTTATACAACTAATTAAAATTTGTTAAATGATTAAAAAAAATGTTAAATTATTTAAATGATATAATTTGACCAAGATATATGATACTAATAATCAGAAAAAATAAAGGACAAAATTGAGATATGATTTATTGAAAACTCTTTCGTTTTTTTGAAAGCTACTTCATATAACTTTTTGAAAGTTATTAGCTTCATTTTTTTTAAAGCTATAATCTTCTTTTATTTTTTTCACCAAACAACTCTAATAGCTTATTAACCAAGTTAATAAGTTAAAATCGATAAATTATAAACTTGCTTTACCTAACATAACTAATACTTATGGAAAATTTCATATCTCATTGTCATCAACATATATTAAAATAGGAGGAGTTTGAGGGCAAAAAGATTTCCCTCCTTAATCTTCTCATTTTCCCTCCTAATCAAGTTTTCTCTATCCTATCAAAGATATTGAACGGATTAATCTAAGCTGTTTATTTCATTTTGATTTGGGCCGTTGAAAAAAAGCTTATGGAAGAAACTTTCTCTCTTCCACGTTTCCATCATTCTTTCTTTTTCTCTTCTCTTCTCTCTGGATCTCACCTTCTCTTCTCCGGTTCCAATCTTCATCCACACAACAAAGGTTATTTTCTTTCTCTCTTTCTCTAACCTTTATTTTCATCCTTTTCTCTTTCTCATTTGTCATCTCCCTCTCTCTTTCCATCTTTTTCTCTTTCTCATTTGTCATCTCCCTTTCTCTTTCTCGCTCTTTCTCTCTCTTCCGCCCCCTCTCTCTCTCGCTTTCTCATCAACCACCAACACCCACTCAGCCGAGAATCGTGATTGCCACCTCCAGCATCATCACCGTTGATCGCTGTTGATTAGGATTTTTGTTCCAATAAAAAACTCTGACTTCCTCTTTCTTCAAACTTTACATTTTGATAGAAAATCCAAAATCTCAGATTATGATGCCTCTATAAAAAATATGCAAGTTTTTAATTTATGAAAAATCCCAGATTCTATTATTTTTATTTTTTTATATATGCAAGTTTTAATTTATTTGATTTTATTCTATTTGGGCTCCAGAGAGATTAGAATCCTCAGTTTCTGAAACAAAGGAGCAAAGAAATGATTAATTTAATGAATAGGTAATTTTTAGTATTTCTTTGTGTTTTAAAACAATAGATATTCTTGCACCTTTTTTTTAGACAACAGATATGAAGTGTACTATTTGATGTTGTTGTTTCTTATTCATATGTTACAAACAATATTTTTTTGGCTGATTTTATTTATAGATTTACAATGCTTTGTACCATATTCATATTATGATTTGAAGTTGTCATTTCAATGACACAAATCAATGAATTTGGGAAACATGATAGAGTTTCTGATATAGGCAAATTGGTATCAATCATTTAAAAAGAGCATCATTATGAATAATTATTTGATTGTATTAGCATAATACAATCAAATATTTACTCCGTCATTAATTCAATTTTTAAAAAATGCGAAAATTTATACTGAATGTTGTAATTTTAATCGTGTAAATTAATGATGCATTATTTTATAATTTAAACAATATATTTATTTACAATTATGAAGTTCTAATATAGGCAAGTAATTTTCAAGTTGAAATCTTTTTAATTTCTATATTCTTAAAATTCAAACTTACATTCACATTACCAAATTCTATTATAGTACTGCAATTATAATGACTGATAATAATAACTATAATTCTTTATGATTATTCATTTCATTTACTATGGCAGGTTTTTAACTAGAATTAGTGTTGAAAAAATGTATATAAGGAAGCAATGTCATAAAGGCAGGACTGTCAATTTTAGGTTTTAAATTTTGATTTACTAGGTTGTTATATTGGACAATGTTTATTGCTATCTTTTTGGTGATCGTTTAACATTGTTCAATTTGAATATTTAAATACATTATTATGTGAATCATACTTTGTTTGGAGAATTTACTATTCAGTATTCAACAAACGATGAATCTTATTAAATAGAAGCTTTTGCTCCAAGAATTTAACTCCTTACCCAACCTGTCAACATAGCATAAATATTAGTTGAAAAAACTCTTTGCTATAAACTACATATAAAACTCAAAATTGTTGTCTTCCATGATTGTAAAGTTTATTTTTATACAATTAAAAAAATAATTTATAATTTATTTACATTATATAACATATAAACTACACATTGGCTCAATAAAATTTAATAATTAAGTAGTAATTAAACATTATTCATTACAAATTCAAGATATTTTACTCATATTTTATCAATTGCAATTTTTTCACATAATACTAATATCTCAAATTAAACAACACGTGCATCGCACGGGCATACTTACTAGTGTTTAATACTTTAATTAAAAGATTGAGTTGCAAGTTGTGGATATACTGTATATTGTTTTTAATTTTGTTAGTTTACTCCCTGATTCGTTTTGCGATATGTTGCTGTTTCACGGCTTATTTTTTAAGGGAAGATTTATTGCTTTATTTATTTATTTATTTTGAAACTGATTTATTGTTTTATTTATTTAATTTTAATTTTTTTTATTTTTTCTCCCAATTGGATTAAGAGTATTTTAATAGTTTATTACAGTAATCAAGAAAATATGTTTTGGTTGCATATAAGACAGAATAATCATGATTATTGGGAGGATCCATATCATTAGTCAAAGACTCGCACAATTCTCGGATTCGAGGTAGATTAATTGGGTCACAAACCGAACTGAATTTGGGTGGTTAGGTTTTGTTCATTCACCGGAGGTATTTGACAATTTTAGCTAATTAAAATGAAGTAAAAGTGCAAACATCATTGCACCAAAAAAAAAAAAATAATAAACATTAAACTAAATACTACTAATCAATATCACAAGAAAATAAAAAAAAAATTAAAACTAAGTTAAAGGAGGTTCGGTTTGGTTCACATTGGTCCACGTAAGATGAACAGTAACTCATGAACCAGATTGATAATAAAAAGAAATGTGAAGAACCAATATGATACCGAAAAAACGTGAGGAACCAATTTGATAGAAAAAAATAAGGTAAGGAACCAAGAGTCTGTTTAACAAAACTAGCTTAGAGCTCTGAGCTAGCTAATAATTGTATGCTTGTAGTTGTTTAACCGATTGTTTGAAATAGAGTTGTTCGCCAAAACTAGTTATAGAAATAGCTAAAAATTATTAAATGACCGAAAAGGACATGCAACATTATATTATTTTAATTTTTTTTGGTAACAATATATTATTTTAATTTATTATTTTGTTCCCGATTTATTAAATAAATAGTTAATTAATTAATAAAATATAAAGATATTAAATTATAATTAATTAAATTAAATTCATTTCTTTATTTATTTATTAATCATGTAGTTAATTAATTAATTATTAATAATAATTAATTAAAAATTAAATTATCATCAATGTATTTTAATTTGCTCACAAAACTCCCAATAATAAAAATATGGAACCAAATTATTATACCATGGTATATAAGTTATACATAAAAAAAATCTCGTACCATAATAATGCATCAAAAAACATTCAAATACAAAAATAATATGTGTTTAAAAAAAACAAAAATGGAAAAAAAAATCCATACATCTTTCTGAGGGCATAATTGGTATATGAATTACTGAAAGCTATTTAAAGTAGTTTTCTAAAACTAGCTATGAAAAACTACAAGCTCTTTCCAATTTGGTTTAATGAACTAGACTAATAGTTTATTGACTGAATCTAAAAGCTCATAATTAGCTAAAAAGCTTTTTAGCTGAGCATGCCAACAAAACCGAAAAGCTTTTACTCTTTTAGAAGAGACCAAATAAATAGTTAGTTTATCCTTTTTTATGTACAGTATCTTCAATACATCTATCTTAACGGGATGGGATATACTGAACGCCGTTACATGAACAGCAAAACCGATGAAACAACCTTGTCATATAGTAGCATATATTATATATACAACCACCACAGAAGATTTATTCCTCGATCTTGTTGACGCCTCTCTATATTTTGATTTAAATCCTACTACATACTAAAACATAATCACTAAGGGCAACAACAACGTTGGCCTAGCTGAATAATGGAAGCACATATGCAAGGTTTAGCAAAGATAAATATTCATCTTGTGACCATGCTGCTGCTTCTAATAGGATCATTATTATTGTGCACACAAGTTGTTGGTGCAGACTCCAAACATGTAAGCATCAAGAACAAATTAGGATCTGGGAGGAACATGACTTTACATTGCCAATCCAAAGACAATGATCTTGGCGAGCACAACATAGGAGATGGTGATGAATTCGGCTGGGACTTCTCTGACAATGTTATTGGAACCACACTATTTTATTGTGATTTGGGATGGGGAAATGTTCAGGAGTTTCATTTTGATGCGTATTCCTTTGGCAGGGACCATGTAAGATGTAATAGTGGATGTTCATGGTTAGTATCCGTTGAAGGCATTTATGGTTTAAATGGCCAAACTGGGTTTTGGGAATTCATATACCATTGGCCTAATTGAGTGATTTTCAGGAAATTCAACGTTGCATATATGCATCGGTCTTATGAGTATTCTATGCATGATTATAATAATCAGCTAATTAAGTCTCGTTTTGCATTGAGTTTGCTTCTCTTATATATTTTGGTAGATAGATGCTTCTTATAAATCTCTGATAAATCCTTAAAAATGCTAACATGGAAGTGAAACAGGCCAGCGAAATTACGTTAGAGAAAGAATCTCTTAGTGTTGGTGGAATCCAAAATTTAGTACAACGGATTACAATGTGACACTTTAGTCCATTGTCTACAACTTTTACGTGATAATCCAAATACATTAAATACTGTAAAAATAGATAAAATTATAAGTTATAATTCAAACAAAAAACTTTTTTTATTTATTATTTTTTTTTATAATGTAGTTAAATGAAAGTACCATTTTTTAATGAACAAATGGGGTTAACGCCAACGACAAAAACCAAAAACTACATTCCCTATCTCAAAGAGTCTCTGCTACATCCGCTAATAGCAGTAAAGAAATACAAGATAAAATAACATCAAAATCGACTCTAGGAACTAGAAGATCATGGCCATATTTGGTTAAACTAGGATAGAACAACATCAGAAATGACTCTAGGATCTAAAAGATCATGGCCATATTTGGTTAAAGTAGGATAAAACAACATCAAGGATCTAGAAGATCATGGCCATATCTGGCTAAACTAATTAATGATTTTGTTAACTTCTCTAAACGTATGACTCCAAACAATTGTTCGCTAAAAGTACCATTTTTTTTTTAAATGGAGTTAAAGGTAGATACTTAAAAATAGATCGAAGTACTAAAATTTCATCTTGTTTTGTGAAGCTTTCTCGTCCATGACCCCGAGTAAGATTCTATTCGAAAATTATTCATAAATTTTCTGATTTTTTTTTTCGTTTTATCGGCTTACAAATATTAATTTATTGATTTTTTTTTTACCACGAAAAGAACTTTGATTCTTCCCTATAAATACTGTAGAATCGTAGTGTAAAATTATTAATTTTACAAATATGATGGATAACGAAGTTAATATTGGAGGATAAACCTGTCATTATTTCACTCTGAAAATTTTGATACAAAGATTTGGGTCTTGAGTATAATATTATGATTGAAGGAGTGATTTTTGTCTCATATTTCATTAGTGTATCGTACCCTTGAATTTCAAAACCAACTTTGCTAAAGGAACCATAACCAAGGAACCAGCACTTATAGCTAAAGGAACCAGCACATATAGCCAAAGGAACCAGCACAGATACGACCTAGCCAAAGCCACGTGAAAGTTCACTGTTAAGATAAGACAGGAGTCTATGAAACCAACCATATCCCTCATTTTTACTATTTACTGCTGTGGTTGATTCTACACAAGCACTCTGTATTGTGTGCGAGTGTTAACCTGCACAGTCCGAATGGACTTTTGAAGAAAGTATGACAAACAACAATAATCGGATTCTTTTAACCTTAATTGGAAAAAGAAATGTCAAACCAATCTTGCAAGAAAAACATCCATTATTTGGTGTGCTGTCAAGTAATTGCTAAATTGATATAACTTGATACTGTATCAGCCATGAATGGCAGTTGTGCCCTTAGGTAAGTTCTCTTTGGACAGTACAAAGAGGGAGGAGATGAATTGGCATAGTTCAGCAAGACAGCAACAAACCTATGTCCTAATCAAAATGATGTAATGAAATTTCCATATTCAACTGTACTATTTACTGGAGGCTTCAGCTTATAAAACCATCATCATCTACCAAATCTGTCAATTCTCCGGCGACGCAATTCATCCAGAGGAAGGCTATCAGAATTGCGGTTCCATTGCAAAGAAGATAAACCATTCCCAGCCCTGCCGGTGCCACACATCTCACATACACTTAACAAACCAGAGTTGTCATATGTGCATGCCTGGCATCTCCAAACATCTGACTGAGCAGTTCTTCCTGTCCGGTTACCACCAACAGTTCCCCTACCAGAAATCCGTCCCCGTCGAAATCGAAATAAGTCACGCAAAAACTTCAGAGGCCAGTTCACTGCACGAGTGACACCTCTAATGAGAATGGTTAGCGGGTCTGAGCCAGAATTGTTGCCCTTCAACCGCAGATAAAGAAGCCCAGCAAGTATGCCTCCAAGGTGACCGAGAAATGAGACGCCGGGAACAAACATTTGGATGAGAACCAATTCGGCCCAAGCAGCATAACGCGACGGCACAATGACTCCGTGCACATAGCTATAATCTTCGGATCGAGAATTAAGAACAACTTTCATGGCAAAGAGGACACCTGAGAAGCCAACAGCATATTCATTGTAGTATGCTCTCTCGTAGTCAAAAAACAGAAGCAACGATTTTGATAGCATTAGGGTGACACCCTGGGATAATGCAAGCAAGGAAGCAATCATGGAAGCAAATTCAACACTACCCATGGCGGTTTCCAACTGAATACCCTTCCAAAGAAGGGATAACATGTTGTATACCAGGTGAGGTTCTCCAATATGGTAAAATGCAGACAAGAAGAATCGCTTCAGGTCCTTGTGCTGCAAGAAGAACAATGATAATTTAAGGACGGGAAGTCAAAGAACAACATAACAAATTCAAGAACCATGACAAGGGATATTCCAAATCATAGTTACATGATCACTCACTCATTTAGCCTATGTATGACGTACTAAAGTCGGCATATCGCACATCACATACCAGGTTCGTTATAAAGGAAGTTTCATAAAAATAATGTTAAAAGGTAACGAACCGATACAAATACCATAATACCAGAACCAGTACCACATAGCGTATAACTATGTTCCACCACATACCGTGTAACTATGTTCCAAATCGCTCGTTACAATAAATGAATTGCATAAGCAATTAAGAAGTTTAAAAGATGTTTCCACACTACAATCACTTCTCCCTGTGAAAATTCTCCTCCAAAACAATTATAAAAAGAGTAATATGTAAAATTAGTCATTGACTTTGTAGGCACCATTCAAATTAGTCTCGAGATTATTGAAATTCCAAATTAATAGCCGAACTAAAAATATGTAAGTCACATTAGTCCAAGTGATCCACAAAGTCAGATACTAATTTGACCATTCATCATCATATCAGGGACTAATTTGACCAATAATCTGTGGTTTTTGTTTTTCTTTTGGCCAAAACGATTCCATTAGTCCACACTCCACACTAAGACCACGTAGTGTGGTTAATGTAATCAGGGACTAATGTCACTCACGTTTTGAAATTTCGAAAATCTTAAAGAGTAAATTGATTAATGCTCACAAAGTGAGGGTCACTCTAACATATTATTACTCGTTATAAAAAAATGAAGGAAAGATGGTTCCAGTATTTTTTGACACACACCAAAAAAAAAGAATTAAATAAAATTCTTGCAAGCGTTTGTTTATGGTGTTATTTTACAATAAAAAAAAAATAAAATAAAAGAAGAAGCTTAAGTAAGTAGGAGTAATTGAAATTGAAAGTAATGGAGTGACCTTGAAGATGAGATGGGGATTAAACCAGACATGATCGATAGGGGGAATGAAGGAATCCAAGAAGGAAGGCCTGAGATAGATGAGAGTGTTGGCAGCGATGAGGGCGGCGGTGACGGGGGGTTTCCTCTCCGATCTGTAATACTCGCTGAAGGTGTGAAGAGCCAGCAGTGGCAGCATTCCTCTCGAAACCCTTCTCCCTATTCTCACATCCATCTTCTTCTTCTTCTCAATTTCTTATTCTTCTCTTCTCTTCTCTTCTTTCTTTCTTTCTATGTGCCTTTTTCTAATTCCAAATTTGAAATACATACATACACCCAATCGCTCCCTTCTTGATTGCTCACGAAGAAACGGATATACATTTCCAGAAGTTTCCTCCATGATGGCCATTTGGTAATTTGCAATTACACACATCTCCTACCTTTCATAATTCATTAAAAAAAAAAAAAAATTCATAATTCAGTATAAAAAGTAAAAACTCATAATTATATTAAGCCTTAATTATGTTACAAGTCCCTGAAATTTCGGGTACTTTTGTCAGATACCCTTATGTTTTTATTTTCAATGTCTGACTCCTCGAAGTTACTTCTGGGTTTGTCTATACCCCTAGTACCAATTCTAGCCAATTTTATTGACATGTAACATCATAATCTTGATCAGACGCACAAGTTTAAGCACCTGGTGCCCCGTGGATAATTTTTTTAAAAATTAAAAACTAAAAAACTTAATATTTTTATATATTAGTTAAATAAAAAAAGAAAAAAAGAATTGAAGAGAGATGTCGTCTTGGCTCATGTGATATCACGAGGCACCACATGACCAACATCCTGCTTCTGACTAAGATTCAAGGTTACATGTCATCAAAATTGGCCAGAATTGATAGTAGGGGTATATGACAAACCCATAAATAACTTCGGGAAGTCAGACATTGAAAAAAAAAGTATAGGGACATCTGACAAAATTACCAAAACTTCAGGGATTTGTGACATAATTAAACCTTATATTAATATAGTAGTATAAAATAATGCAGGTTTAATTTTATTTTGGTCTTTTTTTTTAAGCTCTTGTCTCAAGTTCGAGGATTGTATATTTACATTGAATATTTGTTAGGAAAAAATATGTCACCCATACAAATTTTACTAATTTCAATTGAAATAACATTTGGTTGGTTGGTGAATGATGCATTTCGTAAAAAAAAATAGTCTTTTAAAATATTTAAAATTTCAATTTGGTCTTTTTTTTTAATTTTTTAAAAGTTTTAATTTAATCCTTTATAATTTTTGTTTTTGTCAAACCACGGTTCGATCCCCCGCAACAACGTTGGGAGAGGAATAAAACCTTAACCCCGGGACCCCATCGAACTGGATTAGTCGGCCCAGTGGACCGGATACCAGGGTGCAAACCAAAAATATTATATATCTTTGTCACTAAATCTCTAAAAAATAATGGGACGACTTTTTTCAATAAGTATCGTTTGTGTGGATCGAACTTTCACTTTTGAAAGATAAAGTTTTACGAGATAAAATTTAAATCAAGAAAGAGAGAAATAAGATGAAAATAATTGATTCCATTAAAAAAAAACTCTCAATAGAAAACAGAAATAAGCAAAAAAATCCAAAATTTGGCACCTTTATAATGGTTTGAGTAATTAAAAAAAGGAAAATGCTGTTTTGTACGAAATAATTTTCGTACATATGCACGAATAGTGTTAAGAGCTTAAATTTGACTTTTTCAACTCTGTGGTTTAAGGCTATGCTGACTTCTCATTGGCCCAATTTCAGTTCGTGTATTTCGTGAGTGCATTCTTTCGCAACATAATAAATGATACTAATCTTAAAAAAAAAATCAAATTGAAACTTTGAAATAAGATATGATCAAAAAGTACTATGATGAAGTCAAAAATAAAATTAAAAAAAAAAGATAAATTTGACTTAGTTAAATTAAAAAAAAAAAACAAATTCTTTGTTACAATACTAGATTCTTGTATTATTGAGGGATTTTTAAAATCCCTAAATTTTAAAATTTAGAAGTTGAGTCTCAAGCTGAAATTGCTATTAGAAAGTTATTTTTGGGAAACTATTCACAATATTTACGTGTATCGTATGAAAAAAAAAAAAAAAAAGGAAAGCACTGTCATTTTAACACATGAATTTGTCTAACCACAGCTTACAAAAAAAATAAATAAATGAAAACAAGTTTTGAGAATAAAAAAATAAAAATAAAATAAATATAAATTGAAAATTAAGTTTGACATTTAGATTTGGAAATTTGTAAATTGGAATTGAGATTCGGAACGACGTCGTGGTGGCGGTGGATCGAGGAAACGCCGCAAAGAGAAAAGGCAGAGCGATGGCGGAGAGTGGAAGTGTTGGAGGAAGAGGAAAATGGGGATACATATGGCGGCATTGGGTGACTCTCTTTCTTCACCTTCTCGCCATTCTTCTCTTCACCAGAGGCTTTCTCCTCACTCGAACCGAACTCCCTTTCTACAGCCACACCTCCGATCTTTCCCATTCCCCATGCTTCTCTTCTTCTTCTTCTTCATCATCATCTTCTAACGCTTCTTCCGGTTGGACCGAACCTGCCGTTAACCGTCTCGTCATTATCGTTCTCGATGCTATTCGATTTGATTTCGTTGCTCCTTCTACCTTCTTTCCTGGTTTGTCACATCACATATCTTCAACCATATTCTTATTTTGTTATTGTTATAATAATTCATTTCATTTTTCGTTATAATATGTTTACTGTATTCTTATTTTGTTATGATAAGTCATTTCATTTTTCTTTATAATATGTTTACTGTTTGTTTGTTTTGTTATTGTGACTGACAGAAACAAAAGCATGGATGAATAAATTAGAAGTACTGAAGAATGCGGCATCTACGCACCCTTCCTCCGCCAAAATTTTCAAAGCCATTGCTGATCCCCCTACCACTAGTTTACAACGCTTGAAGGTCTTTTCCCCTTTTTTGTATTTTTTTTTCCATATTGTATCACGCTTCGTTAAGTTAGCATTTAGCATACGTGTCGCAACAACATGATGATGAATATAGACGACATTGAATACATGAGCTCTATTGGTTCATTTAGGCTCCGATCGAAAAGTAGATCATGATAGGATATCCCGGTCTGTTTGCGCACCAAACGCTACCTGAGTGGCTTTATAATTCACGTCTCACGCGAATCACATCAAGTGTTGTTTCATTCTCTACTACCATTATTATGAATGTGTAACAGTATGAGATTAGATGTTTAATATTTTTATTTAACTTGTAGCTTTTGTGCCATTTTCTTTTTGCAGGGTTTGACAACGGGTGGACTTCCGACTTTTGTAGATGTTGGTAATAGCTTCGGTGCGCCTGCAATTGTTGAGGATAACTTCATAAATCAGGTTGGCTTTATTTTTATTCTTGCTTGTTATGCTTATCATTTGAAATATTGATTTATTTCAAGATTCTGTTTTTTAAATTTATGATTTCAAATCACCTTGGAGGAAGTTAGGTCTAAATTTATTTATTTATTCATTTGCAGTTGGTTCAAAATGGGAAGAAAGTTGTTATGATGGGGGATGATACATGGACACAATTGTTTCCTCATCATTTTGAAAGATCGTATCCATACCCTTCTTTTAACGTCAAAGACCTTCACACGGTAGGCAATGCATGTTAACCGAATTGTGATACATTATTTCAATGACTATGATATATGACTTTGCTTATCTTCTAGGTTGACAATGGATGTATTGAGCACCTGTTTCCAACCCTATACGAAGAAGATTGGGATGTTCTTATTGCACATTTTCTTGGAGTGGTATGTTTGATATTATTCCGTAACAATCACTGAATAATCCTAATGTTCATATTCTATACCCCATTATTATTTCTATTCTCATTCTACATCATTAGGATAAGTAATTTTCACCATGTTTTGTATGGTTTTCTGTGTTCAGGATCATGCTGGACATATATTTGGTGTTGACTCCACTCCAATGATCGAAAAGTTGGAGCAATACAATAACATATTAGAGGTCAGTGTCTATGAGTCATGATATATATTTGTGGTGTACCTTACATGGTTGTCCGTTCGTTTTCTATTTGCTGATTGTCACTTTTTGGATTTGTGTTAATTAGTTAGGCTTTTATGGCTTATGTTTGCCACCTCCATCATTCAATCATTTTCTTAGTAATTTGCATTACTGTCTGACAAAATTGGTTTATGGAATCTTTCCTTTCTTGTTGGTTGCATGATGCTCATACTTTTATCTTTGTTTTATTCAATTTAATTGGTTTAGTCTTTGCTGATTCCCATGTCTAGTTATTAACCGAACTTACCTAAATTTGCTTTAGAGAGTTATTGAAGTGCTGGAAAATCAGTCTGGACCGGGGAGCTTGCATGAGAATACTTTGCTTGTGGTAATGGGAGACCATGGACAAACCCTGAATGGTGATCATGGAGGTGGGAGTGCCGAAGAGGTGGTTACAACACCTGTGGTGTCTGTTCATGTTTTTTTTATTAGTAATGCGGTAATTTATACTTAGGATATTTGTGGTGACATTTTGCAGGTGGAAACTGCCATTTTTGCCATGTCTTTTAAGAAGCCTCCTTCTTTCGTGCCACCAGAATTTGATACTTATTCTTGTCAAATGGATCTGGTATTCACACTCCCTTTAAACTTAAATAACCGTGATTCTGGCTCCAAGCTTCTTTCTGATCTTTCCAAGAATCTTTTGCTCCTCTTGCATATGCTCACTATCCTTAGTGTTATGTTAGAATGCTAAGGCAACAAACATGATAAATAATTTAAGAGAATTGGGAATGATGTATAGTAATGGATAAATAAATGGTTGAGAGGCTGCAGGAATAATATAACATTAAATTCGTATATATTAGCCAATATTTCTAACTTAAGATATATGCTTGGACAATTATCATTTCACTTGTAGGCAATGTGACCCCTGTTACTCTACTGACTCCCATGATCATAAAACTGAGTTAGATCTTTATATTTCTGCGCTTAGACTTCATTTATTTTTTCTGGCTAAATTACTTATCTTGTCTTCCATATCAGAATGGGAAGAATGTTTGTATCAGCTCCATGCAGCAGGTTAGTAATGCTATTCTGTTGAAATGGCAATTTATGAACACCCTTTATACAGTTTCTTATATTTATTCCTGTATTTGCCCATACTTTACAGCTTGATTTTGCGGTAACAATGTCAGCATTGCTAGGGATACCATTCCCTTATGGAAGGTGCAGTGTAAGCATCCTCTCTATGTTTCTGTTGTCTATCTTACTCTAATTAATTGTAATGTATTGCCTCAACCGGCTTTCTATATTTGTCAATAATTTCATGTTTTTTCTGGATGTGCCGTGGGTGATTTTGAAGGCTATGTTGGCTTCATAACTTCTGATTTAGTAGTTGATGCTTTGAGGTGAGGTGATTTCTGAGGGGCAATAGGGTAGTTATTATTTGAATCGAAAGTATTGATTTTTAGTGTTATTTGATGTTGATACTTGATAGAAGATCGCTGAGTTTACAGGGAATCAAATTTTTAATAACAAAAAAAAATAAAAAATCAAAGAGAACAAATGAAAATACATTAAGATTTGGAGCAGTTGTGCTCAAGAAGTCTATCTATCATCCAGCATTTAGGGTTTCCATATTCAGAAAGTTTAGCTATTTAGTCTAGACAGAAATATGAGACATATATCACTATATTCAATAAATGAAATGATGCACCTGTTCCTGCAGTCATTTCCAGTCAACTCCTTCTATCTTCATATCTACTTTTGCATTTTGCTATGGCATTATGTTGTATCACATTTTTTTAGATCTTCGTGGGAACTATGTTAAGACTCACTAGGTAATTTTTTTCATTCTTCAGCATTGGTCACATCAATCCTGAATTGTATGCTTTAGGAGCAGGAAGATGGAATTCGGATGCCTCTCAAAAGCTGTCAGAATCAGATTTCTGGATGCAGAATTATGCTAATGCACTGTGCATAAATTCTTGGCAGGTACTCACTCACCTTGAATCTTAGGTTCTCAATTTCAAGTGACCATTTTTAAAATTCTTCTCTTTATTTTTTTGGCTATAAAATTACAAGATGGACCTTGATGGTGCACTTCATTATTTTCCCTGCCTATCCTGGCTATAGCATTTGCTCTTATCTCTCCTCAGAGATATTTGTTGTCTTCAAAGTTCAGTTGTTTCTCGTATTTCTTATGCCTTATCCACTATTGTAATAAATTTGTCCAGGAGTTACCACATGTATCACTGAAACCAAACTCAGTCAGGAGCTTGACTGAGTTTGGTTTCAGTGATAACATGGATCAGGCTTCCAATTCCGGCCCACTTTTATGTTTTTATGTTTTCTCACTTCAATATTGAGTGACTTGATTCGTTTACTGTGAAATGTGAATACCAATATTAAATATCAAGATAATCTAATTATAAATAATAACTTTGTTAACTTTTCACCTTTTTTGCATATTCCAGTTCCAGTCACTTATAGGACATGTCAAAGTTTACTTACTCTATATTTCGTTGTTGTTATTATTATTATTATTATTATTATTATTATTATTTTTTTTTTTTTTTTTTTTTAACTATGTCGGTTTGATTAGACAAATCAATCAGAAACTTTTCTTCTTCTTGCTACTGCCTTTTCTTTTCACCAGCCTACAGCTTCCCATCATTTGTGTGGTGCAAGGATAGAAAACTAGCAGAAAATTAAAATTAAGAGTGTGCTTGGATTAGTTATGAAAAATTATTTTAATAATTAATTATATCCATAATTAATTTTTTTAAATGATATAATTAATTATTATTATCTACTGATATAATTAATTTTCTTAAACTATATAATTAATTATTATTATCTACTAATCCACTAATATAATGAAATTGTGTAGCTTTAGGCTACACGCCATTCTATTATGCAATCTCAACTCTGCTTAAAATTTTCACTTTTGGTTTTTTACTTCCTATAAAGAAAAGGTGACAAAACTCTAAAATTACCGCTTAACTTTTCACCACATTCACCTTTTTACATCTTGTCATTTTCACACTTAAACAGCTTAACTAATATTTTATTTACTTTTTTTTTTCCCACTTCGTTCTCCTTTACTAATATACGTTGGCCATTTAGTCATTTCAGTGATATTATTCTCCTTGTATAGGTAAAGAGATATCTAGATGCTTACTCAGCGTCATCAGCTGTTGGATTTTCCCATGATGACATATCCCGAATAGCAAGTGCTTATGCTCAAGCTGAGAATTACTGGTCCCACTCCACCATAGAGCTTTTGCTTGATAGAAACAATGGCAGTGATACATTAATGCCTGTACTAAAGAGGCAAATTAATGCATACTTCAATTTTCTATCAACTGTCGCTGAGTTAGCTCGTTCTAAATGGACAGAGTTTGATTTAAACTTGATGGGAACTGGTACTGGAATCATGGTAATATCACTTATATTTCAACTTCATGCCATTTTAAGGGCAAACAAACAGCATGGTCTAACTTCGTCATCACCTAGAGGTTCATGGATTACCCCTGGCACAACTTTTGCACTTTTTTTACTGGGAATACGTGCATGCAGTTTCCTTTCTAACAGCTATATCTGTAAGTGTGAAGTTTAACATATACATTCCAATTTGATTCTCGGTAATGTTTTCAATTCATGGTCATTTTGTTTTTCGCTCGAACTTTGTTGTCAGTGGAAGAAGGGAAAGTAGCAAATTTTCTTTTGAGCACATCTGGGATTGTGGCATTACGCCAATCACTCATCAAGGATAAGCGGCTAATAGAAGTATGTATTTTTTCTAGTTTTTTTTCCTCTTTTTTTTTTAAAAGCCAATTAAAATCTGAACTTCCTTACATGCCGAAGCATATGTGCCCATAGAAGTTTTATTGAATTTCTGATTGAATGGCTCTTGAACATTTTACATGTATATACATTGTGCAGAGTGTTGGATTCCTTTTCTTGAGCACCTTTTGCCGATTTGTCATTGAAGTTGGGCTGTCTAAGCAGGCTGCTACTTCTGCTTTCATGAAAGACTACACTTCATGGATCCTCAACATAGCATCTGCATTACCTGTATGGGACTATGCAGCTGAAGTTGTACCTATGCTTGTTCTAATTCTGTTGGCATTTTGGCTTTACAAGGTTACCAGCAGAAGCTTCTGTGTTTGCCCGTGGAAGTATGTCATACTTGGTACTATCCTGAGTTATATGCTAATAGTTGTGCATTGGATCACAGACAGTGAGAGATTTGGTGTAGCACTGGTGCCTGAAAGCATCGGAAGAACTTATATTCCGAGAATCGTTTATGCTATTGCTTTGGGACAGATGTTATTAATGGCTTTTGGTCAACTATTTAAAGATAACTATTTGGATTGCAAGTCAAATTTAGTCGCAAAAGCATCAGCCATGTTATCTACCTGGAGTTCAACTGTCATCCTTCTTTCAGGAAAACAGGGTCCCATGATTGCTTTTGCGTCCTTAGTTGGAGGTGCTCTTTCCTTTTGTTCTCTTATGTTGTACTATAAAGTTTCTATCTTGTATAATTCTTCAAACACATTTGTGGTTTTATTTATTATGCTAATATTTATATTTGTAATTTAGCAATGCTATTGTCATTGTTGTGGTCAATTTCATGATCGCCATGCCTACTTGCACGTCTTTTTTTTTTTTTGGAAGAAATTTGTTTATCTATTAATTTACCTTCCAGGTTATTTTTTGATGAGGCTGAACAATGGAGAAGAGGATGCTAAGGAACCTCGCAGGAGTTTTTCTATTGGCCCTTTTCCCGTGATGCAATGGAGCCTGTTCGCCACATGTCTCTTTTTCTGCAGTGGTCACTGGTACCGTGTAACTTTTATGGTTTTGGTTTTAGAGCTAAATTTTTTTTTCCTTCCCTGTAGGTTGTGCATGACTCTACAACTTTCTTTGTCCTGCATTCTCTTGGTCTTATAATAAACTTTACCATTTTGTTTTCAGGTGTGCTTTTGATGGTCTTCGCTACGGTGCTGCATTTATAGGGTACATAATAAGTTTTATGCATCCTTCAGATACTAGTGGAGTCAGATGTTGGAACTATTATAAATCAGAAACAAATATTACCATTTCAAATTACAATCAACCCTTTAGTAAATCTGTATCTCTTTCTGTTCTTATTATTACACTCACTGGGTAAATAAATAATCTAACACTAACTCATTTTCAGGTTTGAGGAATTTATGCTTGTCCGCCAAGCAATGCTCCTTACAATTGATACCTTCGGGTTTTCTATCATCCTTCCAGTATTTGGACTTCCCTTACTTGTAGCAACAAAGCATCAGACTAATGTAGGAAAACACGTTCTTTTCACACAATTATCTCAGGTGAGTTTCCTTTAACAAGTAAATCCTCAAGTTGATCATTGAATGCATAGCATGTTCACCCCAATGGCCATTCAATGTTTTATGTAGATGTATACAATATATGGGTTCATAACATCAATTATGATGACTTTTACGATATTATGTGTCACAATTCAAAGGCGACACTTGATGGTAAATGCCCTCTCTTTTACTTCAAATGTTTTTCACTGTCCCATCTCTGCATATTTGATGCTAGTATTAATGTTTATAAAATTTTGCAGGTTTGGGGTTTATTTGCTCCAAAGTTTGTTTTCGATGTATTTGGTCTTATTCTTACAGATGTCTTGATATGTTTGGCCTCAGTTTACTATTTTGGTCAAGGGAAGGATGACCCAGAACTGAAATCATCATGAGGTTGCTGAAGCATATTCATCAGTCAATTTACCACGTTTGAGTTATATATATATATATATATATATATATATATGCATACTCTCTTGGATTTTAATTTTGAATTATTTTTTCCCTTAGGCAGTGAATTTTCTGATATATTACATTACATATATTAACAAATCCAGGTGATTTTTTATTGACTATCTACTTCAATTGATCTTCTGAACAATTTTCTTTTTCCATATTAATGGCAGCTTTTTGTAGTTTGCACTGATACTCGCTTGTATTGGAGCTATGTTGAAAAGGAAAATAATGGCCAAATTTAATTGATAGTATGATGCAGTCATGGTAATCAGTACATGAATATCATTGAAAAATGGACATCATCACTTCAGCAGAGATACTTAAAATGAAAGTTCCAACTTAAGAGAGCAGCAGCAACCCAAGTCAAAGACATTTCATGCCTTACAAAACCATGGTCTGACAATTTAGAATTTAAAGTTCCCCAGAACTTGATAAAGCAAAATTAGTAAATTGCTTCACGGAATGATGCACTTTTCACGGAATGACGCACTTTTAAGACAAGTTTAGCCTCTCTTTACACGATGGATTTAGTAAATAGATGATTGCAATAAATAGAAATGCTGCCTTTTCTGAGAAGTAACATTAGCAAGGCCACAAAAAAGTATGGTAAAAGACGAGGGTATCAAACCAAACACCATGTATAGATGCTTACCCAATCCATCGTGTAGGCCAGTGAGCTATATTGCTTGTCCTATATAGTATATACAAAGCAAAAAAAGGCAATGATAAAAAATAAAAATAAAAAAATAAATTAAAAAAAAAACTTCTTAGCTAAATTCCTTATGAGATATTATAGCACCCATTTTAGACAAGTCTTTTTCACTTGTTAGCAGCTGATGTGATTACGTTTGTATTTAACGGAACCAAATTGGTGAGGAGACGGATTTTAAAACTTTGAAAAACTAGAACTTTCCAAAAAAATTCAGAGAGTAAATACAAAATTGAACATATTTATTGGTGCCAAAAACTTAACAAGCCCTATGATATATTTTTCTCAAAATACCTTTCTTCAAATATTTTTTGCTTCCCTTCAAAAAAAATATTTTTTTTTTGCTGATTTTTTTTCCTGTTGAAACGTGGCAAGTGCCAAGATAACCATGGTGGGTCTTATGGCCCCATATTATTCGCTTGCCATAAGTTCAAGATTATTAAAAGGTGTAATTAAAGGGTTAATGTTTTAAGAGTTAAGTGATTAGAATTATAACTCAAATAAGTTCATTGCTTCAACAACAGTTCAATTACTACGATCTGTCTAGCAGATAGTATTAACTAGCAGCTATGTTAATCTCAAGGACGTACGTAGTAAAGTTTATTCGCTTAATTCATTGGCGCTTATGGTTGGGTTGAAGAAATAAAAAAATCTAATGTAGAGATGGGAGCTTAGATATTAACGTCATTTTAAAAAAAAAATAAAAATTGTTGGACCAATTATGATTTTATGTTGGTTGATAGGATAAAAAAACATAAATAATAAAACTATATTGAAAAATTAAATAATAATTTCTTAATAAGCGTATCAATTTTTAACAAATTTTTTAAAAAGTTTAATTAACTTATGCACATGGTGCATATATTAAAAAAACCCTCTTATATTTTTTTTTTGTGGAACTCTTATATTTTATTTACAAACATTGGAGCATAAGCTATGTTCTCAAAAAATTTGATCATTCTAGTAATACACCTTTCATAATAAGTGTGGCTTTGAGGGATCGAACCTTTTTTTTTTTTAATTTTTACTCCTAGTTGATCTTAGAAAAGATAAACTCCCAAAATTTAATTTGTACACTGGAAACAGAGTTGATATTGACTACTTTGGTGATTTCTATTAGATTAAGAACTGTTTTTGGCTTCACCAATGAAGCCAACATCAGCATTCTGTAATCTGTAGTTAATTTTCCAGCAGCACAATATCATTGTAGCCAATTCCCACAATTATGGTTACTATTTTGTGGCGGATTGTTTTTGCTTGTGGCCGGTCAGCTTTGTTGGTTTATACTATCTGCCAGCCATTGTAGGCACTGGCGTCACTTTTTACAATGCATCATATTATTCATTACCATGCTGTCCCTATCATCCTTGTCAACCATCAAGTTATAATGTGATCATTATAAACTACTTCTCTTATAGGATTTATTACATTGTCAACAAAGCCCTCTTTTCTACTTCCTTATCTCCTTTCATATAGGCTACTTGCTATTAGTGTGTGTACTAGTTTCTAATTGTGGCCTTCCTCACCCATGGTAACTATATGCACACAAGTTAAATATGAACTTAAGCCATCATTTTATGGTTGATTATTATTACTTGCCTAATTTTTCCCTTATTATTAAAACTGAACTAACAATTATGAAAATTAACTTTAGAATATAGATACAAGTGTCAATAAGGGTTGACATATCCGGTTGAACCTTTCACACACACACCTTTTGCGACTTTGTTTAATTTTCAGGTTTCAATTATTGTTAGGTGATATGTTAATTCTGCTATAAATTACCGTTGAGGTTAAGGATATTTTTTGACCTTGCATGAGGGCGTGTCTTAGCCTAATCTAAACTTTACTGTATAATTGGTGCATGCAACATCATAGTTCAAAAATGATTTTGCATGCCTAAAAGTTTAAAAATCAGCTCATTTTCATCTGCTTGCTTGAATGGTTAATTTTAAAATATAGGATTCGAAAGATGAAGCTAACATTGGAGATGTTGAGTACCAACAAGTTAAGGGTCCAAGAAAAGGTGGATACAGGGCTACTTATTTCATATTTGGTGAGTAATCTATGTTCAATGCGTAATTAATCATGTGCCAATTCTTTTTTTCTTTCCTTTAATTTTCAGATTCAATTTAATAATATGTTAAACAAAGACAAATTCACGCCACTGGTTTCTATTTGCAGCAATGATGTTGCTGGATAACATAGGCTTTGTGGCTAACATGGCAAGCCTGTTTTTGTATTTCTTGTTGGTCATGCATTTTGACCCTTCCACTGCTGCAACCACCACAACAAATTTGTTGGGTACTATTTTCTTGTTGACCATTGTTGGAGGGTTCATCTCTGATACCTATATGAATCGTTTCAACACTTGCATCCTCTTCGGCGTAATTCAGCTTCTGGTAAAGCACTAAGTTTGAACAACTGAGCTGTTTCATCTGAATTTCAATGGGCCAAAACATAATCTATACTAAGTGAAAGAAATAACAGGATTAGTGAATGAACAATGATGTATTGAGACAGCAAATTAATTTTTCTTTTGCGGTTTGATTGGATGAAAGAGGATATTTTCTCATTTTAATATCCTATATAACCGAAAAACAATCATACAATGAAAAATATGTGCTAATACTTCAGGATAAAAAAAAATGGAAAAAGAAAATAGGTGAAAGGAATCTTCTCTCAATTATTTGCCTTAATGCTTTTATTTGTCGAATCACAAAGAGATTTCAGAAACATGAATTGCTTCTACCATATATTCATCTTTTGGAATTTATGTACTCAGTAATGATCAAAAGAAAGCATAACTACTCTCCATAACTAGCTATAGTAACTAAGTTAAACACATGGGCTATCTATGAATTAGCAGTCATCATTACACAAAACCATTAAAAAAAAAGGTCTGTGTAGCATAAAACAATAAAAAAGAAATAGTGAGGGTACATGTTAAATGTCAAATACATCAGAATTCAGAAGTCTTTTAGAAATGCAGGGATACACCTTGCTTGTGATTCAATCTCATGACAAGAAGCTTCAGCCTGAACCATGCGGGGAAAAAAGATGTGTGCATGGCACAAAAGCTTTTCTCTTGTATGCATCGATATACCTTTTAGCACTTGGTGGTGGTGGGATCAGAGGTTGTGTACCTGCTCTAGGAGCTGATCAATTTGATGAAAATAGTCCGAAAGAACGCGTACAATTGGCCAGTTTCTTCAATTGGTTTTTGTTCAGCATTACCATTGGGGCTAGCATTGGAGTCACCTTTGTAGTTTATGTGAGCAGCGAAATCGATTGGTACAAAGGTTTCATCATATCTCTGTCATGTTCTGCCGCTGGCCTTGTTTTCATTGCCTCGGGAAAGAAATTCTATCGTGATCGTGTGAAGGGAGATAGTCCATTGTTGAGTGTTTTACAGGTTTCTCGCCTTTTCCCCTCCATGTTTTCTTTGCTATTCATGTTCATATTGTAGTGCATTAAATTCATTTGAGGTTGTTATTGCAGGTGCTAGTGGTGGCAGTAAAGAATTGGAGAGTGGAAGTGCCAAATAATTCTGATGAGTTATATGAAATAAAAAGTGCTGAGTTTACTTTGAAGAAAAAACTCTCACACAGTAAACAACTCAGGTTGAAGTTTCTGCCTCACTCCTTCTTTCCAATCACTTGGCATAACTTAAATAGTTTAGATCTTTACATTGTTCTAAAGTTTTTTAGCTAGCCTAAAAAGCTTGTAATAACTTTTAGTGTAATTGGGATCAATTGAGAAAGTTTTGAATGAAAGCTAAGGCTGTCTGAAATCAAATGTGAATCAAACCATAAAGTTTATTAAATAGACAAATTTGTTACAATAGATGATGGCAATAGAATAAAATATAACTGAAGATGAAATGATTAGATAAATTGATAAAAACATAACTGAAAGTAACTAAATTAAACTAACTAGCTATATCCTAGGATAAGATCTATCATCGATTGGTTAGGAGTAGTTTATTAAACTTCAATACTAACTACTAAGTTAAGTAGCTGACACAGTGAAATACTTGAAATTTAATTTCATACTTACAATTTTCTGCATCAGGGCTCTAGACAAAGCAGCCGTTCTACGTGAAGGCAAAGAAGCAAGGAAATGGGAAGTGTGCACGGTTACAAAAGTAGAAGAAGTGAAGATTCTCACAAGGATGATGCCTATTCTACTAAGTACCATCATAATGAACACATGTTTAGCCCAATTGCAAACCTTCTCTGTCCAACAAGGAATCATGATGAACACATACATCGGTACTTTCAGCATCCCACCGGCTTCAGTCCCCGTGATTCCACTAGTATTCATGACCCTTTTAATACCAGTTTACGAGTTCGCTTTCGTACCACTAATCAGAAAAATCACTGGCCATCCCAATGGGATAACAGAACTACAAAGAGTTGGTGTTGGACTAGTACTATCAGCAATCTCAATGGCTGTAGCAGGGTTAGTGGAGGTAAAGAGAAAGCATGAGTTGAATGATAATAACTACAAAATCAGCCTCTTCTGGCTTTCATTCCACTATGCAATCTTTGGTATAGCTGACATGTTCACATTGGTAGGCTTGTTAGAGTTTTTCTACAGAGAGGCACCTCAATGCATGCGTTCTCTTTCAACTTCATTCTCTTTTCTTTCATTGTCCATAGGCTACTTCTTGAGCACAGTTTTTGTTGAGATCATTAATTCCGTAACAAGTAAGCTTGCTAAGAGCAAGAGAGGGTGGTTAGAAGGAGTTAACAACCATGTTGAACTCTTCTATTGGTTCTTGGCCATACTTAGCATGCTTAATTTTGTTGTCTATGTGTTTTGTGCAAAATGGTACAAGTATAGGAATGGTGTTACAGTAGTTGATAAGGAAATGCTGCTCAAAGAACCAAATCCAAGTTCTATATCCACATTCCAAGACATTCCTCTTAATGAAGAAAAATGATAAAGCATCTCAGTGACCATCCATCTACGTTATTGTTCTATATCATGATTTCCGAGTCTTTTTGTTATTCTTTTAATGAATAATTAAGTTTGGCAAGAACACTTTGTACAAGGCAATTTCTTAATGCCATTATCTACCCTTTCAAATATTATGTTTGGTAATAGTAATCTGCAAACAAGTTAAACATCAAGTTTTGAGTTACTAGTTTCATGCTGTAATAATATCTTTCATTTTTTTTTATTGGCAAACACTAAGTTTATTGGCGGATCTTAGTGATCGGAAAAATTGGATAAAAAAAATATTGAAAGTGCTAATCTTCTCACATATAAATTCAACCTCAGCAACCCTGAGTGAGCATAATGATTAACAAGGCATTGATTTGGTTTCCTTTTTTTTTTTTTTAAATAAAATAAAAAACAAAGAAAACAATGGCATTTTATAGAAATAAGATATCGTCACATGAAAAACAAATGTCTGAAACTACTGTACTATATTAGTATTAAATTTTTTTGAAAAGATAAAAAAAAAAATATATTTGACATCCTCAAATCAGATCTTAAAATTTTCAACATTAAAATATGATTTACGAATAAAAAAAATTTATGTTTAAGGACTCTTGAAATATTTGGGTGGCAATGTAGCATGATCATTAATTGGCTGCAGAATCACAATTGATGAGCCCGACTATTTATTTCTTCCGATTTACTATTAGTTATTATCACTATCATTGTAAGCGAGCCCTAGGAAAACAATTATTAGATGGTCCGAAACCACATAATTCAGGACGATAATTATCATCTATTATTTAAATTTTGAAAAGTGCGAACGGTTGAAATGAATCTGAATTACATGATTCAGGACTAAGTAATAATTTTTCCGGAGGTCCCACTTTATTCATGCGACGTAAAAAAAAACATTATGGTGCGTTTGATCATGCATCCATTTGAATTAAAAAAGTACGAGTGACAATTAATGGCTCAAATAGATACCATGTATTATGTGCCCTTTTTGGATGTTTGTCAATTGCCATTGCAATTTTGATTAAATATTATCCAATGGGTACCTCGTCAAAATAAAATGGAATGGGTTCACGAGTAAGACAATTCACATTCCAATTTTTCAATTTACCTATTTCCCTTTTTAGGAAGGATTCTTGGGGAGTTACTTTACCTTGTATTATTTCTAATGTTTAGGTTTTTTTTGCTTTAGCCCTGTTAATTATTAAAATAAATAAATAAATCGTGATTAATTTTTTTATATATAATACAATTAATTAATTTAATAAAAAATTGAAAATAAACAAATTAGAGCGTGGGAGAGGTACGTGGTGAGAGGTTCCTGACATCCTGATCATCTAAGATTCTATTTTTGATTAATGGAGATGGTGTGGGACACGTACGTGGTTTTTTGATGAGGTGGCATTGGCAGCAATAGCTGACCAATCAATGCAATATGTTCATAGGGTACCAACAAAATTATACTATAAAAAAGAAAAAAACAAGGATCACGAATGCAAGATTTTAAATCTGAATAGAAGCAATACCATACTACAGACATTGCAACGTTAAAACTCAGAAAGTTACTAATACTATATATTGTAATCTTAATTGCTACATCAATCTGTCAATCATAATTATCCGTGATACTGTATTTTGTAATATACTCCCTCCGATAAGGTGTTTGAGTTTTTATTTTGGTCATATTTATAAGATTTTTTCTAATTTTCAATACTATTATTTAATTACTTATTTTCACTAACACCCTTATAAAGTCAACATTTCTTGAGTTCCAACAATAATTTATAGAGGTAGTTTTGAAAAAGTATATCAAATTTTCACATTTCCAATGCAACTAACAAATTTATCCATTTTTCTTGGTGGAGTGAAAAACCCCAAAAGGGTCTTATAAAATACGATCGGAGGAAGTAAGGTTTTTGGAAGTATTTGAAATTGCAACAGGAACATAATGTAATGTAAGTGGATCATAACAAATTTATCCATTCTTCTTGGTTGGTATGAGTGAAAAACCGCAAAAGGTCTTATAAATAGGATACAAGGAGAAAGGTTTTTGGAAGTATTTGAAATTGCAACAGGAACATAATGTATGTAGGTGGGTCACATTTTTGAACAATATCTAAACTTCAGTGAATGAAAGAGTGAATGAGTGTGGTGTGGTGGGTCTAATCTAAGGCAGTGTGGTACAGCTTTACCCTGATGCATCTTCATGTCGGTGCCATTCATTCATTCACTTATTAGTATTATTAACTCAACAAGTGCTACTACAAGTAGTTGTAGCTAAACTAGCACCTTCCCTTCTTCATCTTCATGTGATGCCATTTAGTAGTAGTACTGTTGCTACTACACACATTCTTCTTTGATTTCTCTTCCTTTGATCAAGTGACTTTGTTAGTTGTATCTCTGATCTCTTGCATAGTTGCATTTATATTCTTACTCAATAAAGTGTCCTCCTTTTCTGCTGCTCCCTCTGTCTCATGCTATTAATGCTGCATTCATTGACCATTGCATTTATCACCAAGTCAGAAACAAAAATGTTATTTTTATTTTTATTTTTTTGTAATCATTAATATTTCTGTTATGTTTTATGTGACTTAAACTTTGCTAGCTTCATTGTCTTAGAAAGCTATACTAATAGTATTTCTTCTTCCTCTTTCTCACTCTCTCTTGCTTTTTTAAAGAGTTTGGGAAAGTACCACTTTTAGCAGTCATTCTTTCCATTGTCTCCTTTCTTTGTTTTTTTGCTGTTCCAAGTTGCAACCACTTCATTTAATTTGGAAATGTGTAAAACAAGCAAGAGTTTTGGAGGCATGAACCTGATATTGGTGTTTGGGTTTATTAGCCTGGTGGTTTTGAAATTGGCACATGGTTTGGAGAATGCTAATGCCACAGTCACAGTCACAGACATGGAATATGGCATTGCCAGTGGAAGAGGTTTTTATTACAGACCTTTGATGGTTGGTCTTACTCTTATTAATGGTGCTGCTGCCAAAGGAGCTGGTATTCCTCCTCCTCCTTCTCCTCCTGCCCCCATCTACTTGCTTTTTCTCCATTCATTTATCTTTGCAAATGGAATTTGTGTCATTTTTCTTATTTTAATGCCAATTTTATTGTTTGTTCCAACAAATAAATGGGGTCATCTATTTAGTACTCCCTCTAGTGCTTGTTATGAGGTTATTTAACCGAATTACAGGTACCAAAGAAATTAGTTAGTTTTGTGAATATATTGTAACATTACAATTTTACTCCCTCCACTTAACTTGGAAAGCTCACATTCATTAATGAATAACAAAAAAACATAGTTAGTCAAAACATTTAATAAGGGCAAAAAAGAAAAAAAACAACTTAACTATACATAAGAAATATAAAATGCCATATATATAACACCAAAAATTTTTTTCTAGAAGGTGCCCTATATACGGGATAACAGGGAGTACCATTTTCAAGGCATGCTATTTATCCCACTTAAAATTAGTACCATCTGTCTATTTAGTAAACAATTTAATCAAGCTCTTATTCAACTTTTTTTTTTATTAATCCTTCTCTCATAAGTTAATTGAAATAAGCTTAAAAAAAAGAGCTTACATGAAGGTTACAAGTTACTATTTTCATAAGCTGAACAAGTTCTCCATACACTCTTCCAAACACCCCCTAAAAATGATGAAGAAATATACTCCCTCCGGTCTTATTTACAAGACCTAACAATTTGATATAATTTTTTTAAAACTACCCCTATAATTATTATTAGAATTCTAAAAAGTGTTACTTTATAGGGGTGTTTGTGGAAAGAAATAATTAAATGCTATTGAAAATTGAGAAAGGATCTTATAAATAGGACCAAAATAAAAACTTAAAAGGTCTTATAAACAGGACCCCGGAGGGAGTAGTACTGTATTCCCTATTTTAAGAGATACTAGGTATTAGTGCCCCCTTCTATCCTTAACACAGAGTATGAGATTCTATTTTGGGATTTTTTTTCCTATTTATAAAATCTCGTTCTATTTTACAATATCATTTAATTATTTCTTTTCACGAATACCCATGTTTACTCAACATTTTCTAAAGTCTCAATAATAATATAGAGGTTGTTTTGAAAAAATATATCAAAAGTTGTTATTTTTAATATTACTAACAAACTTCTGTGAATTTTTTCCAAGAAGGTATAGGAGGGACCAGTGGAAGTATTATTAGTTTTGTTGGTTTTAATTTACATCCGGAGATATGACATGATTGCTAATCAAACTTTTTTTTAGAGATTAGTTGACTTTAACAGAGTTATGGGCATTTTCAATATCTAGAATGATTATGTGGATGACAGCTGCAATATACATCAAAAGTTATCTTATGATTGCTCATTTTCAAGTGCCGTGATTTGTGTTATTTTTGTTACAGTCTGCTTGGATGGATCTTTACCTGGTTACCACTTCCACCGTGGATATGGTTCTGGATCAAACAGTTGGCTCATACAATTGGAGGTATGTAAAACAACTCAACTTTGAAAAAAGTTCACCTAAGACAGGAGGACTTAGTTGTTGAATTACAAATAAATCCTCATCATCAGTGATGAGTGGACATGCATTGATTGGTTAGAATGGCTATGCTAATGCAATCTGTAATTGACACCTAGGATATAAACCAAGTTTTTCAATTAATGGATTTATTTGTATTATTGAACTTCAGCGAGGGACTATTATTGGTTGCACGTTAGAAAATGCAGGTGTAAGACCTAATATCTTGGCGGTTTACAAGAGATTTCACTGCTAATACCATTTTTTGTATCTTCGCTGGCTTCAATTTTATTCTCTTTCCTTAGCCTTGTCCTAGAACTTTTATAATTCACACAGAGGATGGAGCTTCTTCAGTTTGCTGGTTGCTGCAGGAATGTAACTTAGCTAATAGTGGTAACTAACCTTAGCATTTACTGTGCTGCTACAAGCATTGGTTCATTTTCCATGTTAAGCCCCTAGCAACAAAATTTGGTCCAACTGCATGGTGTAATGGAAATGGAGATGAAATATAGGGAAATTAAATGGTAGTAGTAGAAAACATTCCCATATTGATTGAAACTTGGAAAAGCTTGGTGTCTCTGAAACACTCCCAAAATGTGAAAGAGTAGAATATTGCCTGGGCATTGAATTTCTAAGTCTCTCTTAATACACTGTAGATTTATTTGACGATAATAACTCCAACAAACCTTTTGGTGACAGGGAGGAGGATGGTGTGGAAATATCAGAAATTGTATTTACAGTAAGAGAACGCGTCACGGTTCCTCTATACATATGGAAAAACAGATACCGTTTATTGGGATATTGAGCAACAAAGCTGAGGAAAACCCAGGTTTTAACTCATACTCAACGACATTGTTAGTTTTACATTAAACATATATGCATAGGACATGTGTAACTGTAAACCCTGTATATTTTTACTTTCCATTTTTAAATAGAAATCAACTCTGTTTTCTTTTGGATTATTATATTTGCAGATTTCTTCAATTGGAATAGAATAAAAATTCGTTATTGCGATGGTGCATCATTTAGTGGGGACAGTCAACATGAGGTAAGAGGAGATGCATGCTCCTTTTCAACATTAACTTCCTCTAGGACCAGGAGCCATACATTCTGCTCAGTAGGATTTGCAACATTTGCATGCTGTGCATGGCATTTCTGCAAAAATATATACTTCATCCTTTCATTTTCCTGTTCTCTAATTATATTTATCTTACTACTTATAGTATGGTATTCTTTATTTTCATAACTTTAATCCAGTTTCATATATATTTATTAATTTTTTCAATCCTAGTTCGTATCAGTTTGTTTGACGTATTTCAAGTGTTTATTTATAATTAGTTTCTTTTATAGGCGTTTATTTATAGTTGATGGATTGTGATGATGGTGAATGTGGTTGAATTAATACTGGAATAATGTTTGCTCCCGCAGGCTGCAGGATTATATTTTAGAGGGCAACGCATCTGGCATGCTGCTATGGAAGATTTAATGTCAAAAGGAATGCGCTATGCCAAACAGGTTTGCCATTGATAATTTCAGAAAAATAGCAATAATAATCAGCTGCCTGAATTCTGTTTGATATCAATAATGTTTTTTTTTTTAGGCTCTTCTATCTGGATGTTCTGCAGGAGGCTTAGCATCTATACTACATTGTGATGAATTTCGGGAATTGTTTCCTAGAACCACAAGAGTGAAGTGCTTGAGTGATGCAGGATTGTTCCTTGACACGTAAATATCATGCAATGAACTTTAAACTAACATATTCTTTCATTGGATTTGCTTGTCAATCTTAGTTCTGACTAGTGACTATACTTTTAGTCCCAAAATAATTATCTGCAATTGCATTGTTGCAGTGTTGATGTATCTGGCCGTCGCAGTTTGAGGAATATGTTTGGAGGTGTTGTCACCTTACAGGTATTTTCTATTTGAAAATTTATTGTTTGTGTCTTTTGTTTCATTTTCATAATTGATAAAGTAAAATATGGCGAAGCGGTGAACTTAAATGCAGAAAACAGAATGTCCTGAAGATTGGATTAAACTCAATCAATCATCTGTCTCAGTCCTGAACCACAAATAATCACAATTATAATGGTGGTTATGAGGCCTTTTCAAATTGTATTAATAATTTTGATTGATAATAACAAAAAAAATTAGAGTGACACAACATTTCCAGCATATACAAAATTCCCTACTAAATCATTTATCAGTCTTTCTTCATTACTTACCAAGAACAATCAACAAAGAATGTGATTATTAGTGGATTCCTACCAACTGGTTATTCTGAAACTGTAGCTATCCTCCTTCGATAAAGGGAAAGAAAAACATAAAAGATGCAATAATGCCTTGTGGTTGGATAACTTTATTGGTAGAGTTTCACCTCAATCATCATATTGTGGAAATCTATTTCAATTTTATGGTTGGATGTTTTTAGTAGCTTCTTCTGATTGCCCGAATATTAGGAAGACATACATGTGTAACAAGAAAAGATGAATATATTTGTCTTTGCATGGCAGGGAGTGCATAAGGCCCTTCCAAGGAGTTGTACCAGTCGCCTCAATCCAATATTGGTAACTACTGTTTCTGTCATTCACCACAGTAAAATTAAACAACTAGTATAAGTAACCAAATTCTATTTTTGTCACTTGAGAGGAGATATATCATGTTAAAATAGGCATAAATGTACATGGAATACTAATATTGTTGATATTATGACTTTTCAATATAGAGGCATCTCATCCATTTCCCTGTTTTTTTTTACTCTATTCTCAGTGCTTTTTCCCTCAGCGCATAATTGCCAGTGTTAGGACACCACTATTTCTTCTCAATGCAGCTTATGATACTTGGCAGGTAAGTTCCTGCCTCCAAATCCCTTACACTTGGTTCAACAAGAAGTCAAAGACATTAATCTTTTTAAAATGAATGAATGAGTTAGAAACATGCTACTGTTCGTCTAAGTCAATAATCTCCATATTTTTTTTACGATATGAAATATATCCCATGAAGAATTGCATGTTTATTGATAAAGAAGCCCAAATCAACCAGCTCTTTATCACATGTGTGAGTAGCATTTGGTAGACGTGTCAAAATAGAACATACGCATTATGTTCTATGTTTGATATACGTAATAAATAGAACAAAAATGGAACTTCGTTTTGGTTCCATTGAAAGGGGTGAGACCAAAGAGAACAAAGCAGAATATCATGTTCCATCTTATTATGGCCGTGCTGTGTGCCTGTGTTGTTGACCAATGTTGTCGTGTGTGATGGACATGAATCGGATTCCTCGGTTGAAAGACTAATACATGTGATCCGCTTATCAGATTCAAGCCAGTCTAGCTCCACCATCTGCTGACTATCGTTGGAATTGGATTGAATGCAGAAAAAATTATGCGCGTTGCAGTCAACCTCAGCTACAGTATCTGCAAGGTGACTAATTACAACTTTCAAGTGTAGTTGTTTCTACCCTTCTTTAATCTCTGTGTCTTCGGTAACAATTTCATAATGTCAGTAGCTACTCACTTACTCAATGCATTACTAATTGGTAGCAATATCATCAACCTGAATGACGTAGGTTTTCGAAATCAGATGCTCAGAGTTGTGAGACGCTTTTCGAAGTCTCACCAAAATGGGTTATTCATAAATTCTTGTTTCGCTCATTGCCAAACTGAAAGACAGGATACATGGTTTGCTCGCGATTCTCCTCAAATTGGAAATAGAGTAAGTCTTTTCTAACTAATGCATTATTAATAATTCATCATTTGCTTTTACTTTGGTGGGAGGGGTGATTCATTCGTTCGAGCAATAGTTGCATGCATTACTACATGAAAGCTTGATCAATCCTACCCATTAAGGACGTGAACTCATCGTACATCGTTTGTCTGTTTTTCAGTTTACTTATATTATGCTGGTAGTTATAGGATTCCATATCACCTTTCTAATGGTTGTCTAAAAATACATGCACATGCAGGGAATAGCTCAGTCTGTTGGTAATTGGTATTTTGACAGAGTTGGAGTCCAGGCCATAGGGTGTCCCTACCCTTGTGACAAAACATGCCACAATTTGGTTTTCAACTGATAAATCTCCACAGTATCATTCACTTAATGATTTTCTTCTGCTCTTGTGTTGCAAATGCATCATCATTAGATTCATTCATGTAAACTATTGATTGAGCTTATTCAATTTCCATTGAATCAATTTATTGCAAGTAAATTTATGTTCAAACCATAAACTGTGTTCCTAATGGTAAGTTTTGCTTTCTGCCTCTTCCATTCTTACATTATCCTCTTCACTTGCTGTGCTCTATATGCACCTATAAGAATTAGTTTGTAAACAAATAATAAAAAAAGGATTTTGCCAACTTAATTAATGTAAACTTGTAAAGTCACTTTAGGGACTGTTTAACATCTGGAACAACTGTCTTTGTTGTACTTTAAGCATCTTTTTTTGTCATCATACAAAGTATTGAATATCTCAATCATGCAGCCAAATTTTGGGTTGTTGCTATGCAATCCTATGTTGGACCAATGATATTTTGTCACCTAACATGCAATTTTGACTTTCTTAAACAATGACACATGACAATAATATGTTAGATGACAAAATATCATTGGTCCAACATAAGATTGTATAACAACAACCTAAAATTACATTGCATGGAAGTAGTTCCCAAACATCTATAGCAAAAAATTGGTTCTAGGACAGGTTCGCAATGCAACCATCTATCTTATCTAATGACACATGTTTTTTACACCAAAATCAAATGGTAAGCTAGGTTTTTATGAAATTTTTATGTATTCTAAAAGTGTAATACTCAATTGGTGAAAAGTATAACATGGATTGCGGATTTTTTTTCTTTACGAAAATTCAACGAGTTTTAGTTTTAGTTTTTATATATTTTTTTTTTCCTTATATGTTTTAATATTTTGGTTTTAGTTTCCGTGAATGATATCGACATTTGTTTTGACACATGATATATGCGAGTTACTTATGTCATCATTAAAAACTAAAACAAAAATTTTGGATTATTTAAGGACCAAAACCAACAGAAAAAATTTATAAGAACTAAAATAAAAAATCACTAAATTTTCAGAAACTAAAAATATATTTAAGCCATACATAATTATGCATGCTACAAAGTTAAATTCAGAATATTATACTATAATTAAATATACTAGATTAAATTAATAAACTCTCAGGTTATATAAAAACATAGACTTAATCTGTTCACTCACTACAACTTTTTTTTTTTAATAAAAAAAAAATACTGGAACCTTTTTTTTGTCACCAAAGAAACAGAATCTAGGGTCTAGGGCCTTAGTAAAAGCATATGCAAAGGATCCACCATGTTGAAGGCTGGAGGATCCTAGGAAAGCAACAACACAAGAACATAGCATATGAAGTTATGGACCGCCAAAACTAAAGGTCACTATTATTATTATTATTGGTACATACACAGGGTACCTTCTTTAGCACCTTACTTTTGTTGCGGATGTCGAGTCATCCATGTCCCACAAATCTCTAATTCTAGTCAAGAAATCAAGAAACAATTTCACCCTCGTTTTACTAGTGCCAAATAATTTCACACATTTCCATCAACGTGCACATAATAATCATATAACTCTAAAGGGGTCGACCCATTTTCCTTCTTAGCACGTACTACTTATTTCAGCCATTTTGAAACTGGGGATCAATGACATTAATGTGCTATTGGAATAGTGCCTTCCACGTCTGGTGTCTGAAAATGTGAACATATCTTTGTCACTTTCTTTCTGCACTTATCATCAGTTGACTAATTAGTTCAATATACATAACTGTGAATTAATAATCAAGCAAACTAGTCTATCTATCTATTGAGCTTTAGCTCCTTACTAATTAAGGTGAGCTTTGATTTAAGCATGTGCCTGCTAGTCTGGGTCCCATCCCACCATTGAATGTTCAAATTTGTTTAGGACAATGTTACTCTGATCTTGCCTAATTTTTCCTCAGCCTTTACATACATAAGCTTCAATAGCTTAATTAAACAAAATAAAATTTAATACATATTGGTTTGCAGATTAAAATTCAAATTAGTTGTGAATTTAAGTAAACTAATATTGTTACCCCATTCATTTACAACGTGATGTGGTGAGAATTATAGTAAACATTAGCTAGCTATAAAATATTTGCCCACCAATAAAATGTTGACTGACATGAAGTCCACCAATCTCCATAAAATCCCTCCACGTTTCCCCTACAAGAAAAAACAATTACTCCTATTTTTTCTTCAAATTGGATAGTTTATTGAAATTAAAGAACTCAGGCAGAGAGACAAGATAACATGGATGTAATCAAATGCTTCCCCACAAGGATGGAATGTTTGTATTTGATTATGGTCATGAGAGTCACCGCCAATAGGGTTGAAAAAATAAATAAATTGGACAAAGAGAGATAAAAGGGAGTTAGCTAAACAAATTACCTTTATTGGGTTTCATAAAATCTCAAGATGGAAACCAATTTGGTACGGAAATAAGGCCATGTAGGTCACTTAGGGGAACAGTGTAATTAGGTGTTAAGTAGGTTGTTAATCTTTGGGGCCAACACAACCAACACAAAGGTGCAACTATTGGGGCTCAATCCACGAGGCCCACCATTTTCTTTGACATGCCCACCTCTGATTCTCTTACTGTGTCTTCTTGTATGCAACTTTTGAAAGAAAAGAGAATAACAAGAAAAGAAATAAAATCCATATGTGCTTAAGCTACACATAAAGTGCACTCTGACAAAAAAAATGATGAAATAAATATATATAATATATCAAACATTTATTAAGAAAAGAGGGAGATGTCCAAGTAAAGCAACATTGGGGGAACAACCTTTTCTTTTACCCCTTGTTTTTAACAAACCAAACCTCAAATATCTACTCTATCTTTGTCTCTCTCCCTTTCTTGAGGAACAATTCTGCTTCCTGTAACTTCTAACTCTCACCCTCAGCTCCTCTGGCTGTCATATGCAATTATATCAGTACCAGTTCAAAAGAATTCTATAATAAAGGTTCTTGTTACTGAAATTCACATCATAGTGGTGGCATCTTCACTGAGATGTAATGAAAAAGCATCAAAAGAAAAAAGTAAAAAACGAAAAGAAGAAAGTATCAATCTATGGTATTACATTCTCTCTAGGCTAGCTATCTATATATAGGTACCATTTCATGTCTCCATGCTATAACAAAAGGATTTGTCAGAATAACTGATACTGCCCCCAGCTACGTACCAATCTCATTTCAAAAGGAAAAGTAGAATTGGAGGCTGATTCAAGGACATGAACAACTCATCAAACACATGAAATCATTTGGTTAAGTACATACTCCCTCCAATCTCATTTAGTCATTTATAAGAAAAAAAAAATACATTAATGGTCTTAAGTATAAGCAAAAATTAACCACTTTCTATTCCCAATACAACCATTTTTAAAATATCCCTATAAATTGGTTATAACATTTAATTTTTGTTTCATTCTCAATGTAAGTTTCCTAAAATATTCAATTTTTCTATGAATTTGAAAAAATTAAATACACTAACTAACTTTTTTAATACTGGTGCCAATAGTTATTTTTGCTAATAAACAAGACCAAAGGGAGTACTTCAGATCACATTAAATAAGTAAAACTAACCAACAATTGCAACAGTTTTCTTATTTGCATTAAAACAAGACCTTTTCTTTTCACACCCCCATTTTTCTCCCCACCTCCCATTTTTTCCGCCTCGTCATGTGGAAGTGTAAATTTATTGGTTTTTCCGCCTCTAGGGTGAAAAAAAACACTTCCGCCTCATGTGAGGCGGAAAAATGGGGGATGGGGAGAAAAATGGGGGTGTGAAAAGAAAAGTTCTAAAACAAAAATCACTCCACAATTTGTGACATTAATGTACTTAAAAAACTTTTGATGGGTTGAAATTTTTTATCTAATTAAATTTATTATGTTTTGGCTAATCACAAAACTTTGATACATGTACTGATTGATATAAAGTACTATATAACAACATATATATTATTGTTTCATATATAAAATTAACATAACATGTATTTTCTTGTTTCACGACGATTGAAATTCCCATGTATAATTAAATTTTTCATAATACTAGTATTTATTATCAAATTACCCATATAAAAGGTTTGGAATACTGCTGGGATATATATGGATTTGATTTGAGTTGTGCATTTAACTATGATAAGTGAGTTTTCTAGCATGAATTTTTTGTATTGATAAAAAATCAAACTTAAGATTTTGTTTAAACAAAATCGAATCGTTTATCACTTATTTCAATCCATATCTACTATCTATATATAAAAAGATCCATTTTCGAGGCATCACGTTTGTCGGAGAAATTTTCGAGGCATCATGTTTGTCTCGTGAAGCTTTCCTCGCACCAGAGAATTTGTAGGTAGATAATCATTATCTCTAATCAAAATTACAATTTAAAATTAAATAAATTATTTAAATTTATTTAATCATTATATGTTTGTAGGTAAATAACATTATCTCTAACCAAAATTACAATTTGAAATTAAATTAATTATTTAAATTTATATAATCATTATCTGTATGTGAAATCATTATCCTCAATTTGTTGAACAAATCATTATCCTCAACAAAAATATTTAAAAAATATTAAAAAAATCAATATATATATATATAATAGGCTCTCTCATTCAATTTTTAAAGTTCTATCTAATTCTAAGAATTCTCTTCTCCAAATTCTTTCTTTTATTTTTATTTTTTCCCTCATTCCTCTAATTAAAACTCTTAATTTTGATTTTTGAGTGTTTGATGAATTACTTATTAGATGATGCATATTTTGTTATACTTTTAATTGACTTTTGTTCATTCCTCTACTTAGAGCTCTTAATTTTGATTTTTGAGTGTTTGATGAATTACTTATTAGATGATGCATATTTTGTTATACTTTTAATTGACGTTTTGTTTATTCCTCTACTTAGAGCTCATAATTTTGATTTTTGAATGTTTGATGAATTACTTATTAGATGATGCATATTTTGTTATACTTTTAATTGACTTTTGCTTAATGCTAATTTCAGGAAGAATGACATCAATGAATTACTTCAAACAAGTGCATGACCTTGGTAAGTTATTTTTTTTTTTTGAAATTTTGGTAAGTTGTTATACATACTTACTTTGATTATTCTTTGTTGAAAGAATATGCAAATAATTGATCCTTTTCTTTTTTAAAAGAAGAGAAGGGCTAACGCTTTTAGGATTAAGAAGAAATACCCTGATCGTATTCCGGTGAGAAATAATTTTGGTGAGCCTTTTGCCTATTTGAAAAAACAATGTTTTTCGATTTATTTATGATTTTTTTTCGTTTTTGTCATGAAATAAGATAAACGATGAAAAAGATCAAAATATTTAAATATGAATAATAATAATAATAATAATAATAATAATAATAAATGTGATAATTATATTAAAAAAAATAATAATGGTAAAAAAATATTAATTTATCCATCAAATAAATATAAGAAATATCTTATAATATTATCCAATAAAAAAAATCTGAATGTATAATTTTGGTTTAATTATATATAATTTTTCATATTAGATGTGATAATTATATTTAAAATATATCATGTCTTATGCAATATAAAATATTTTGATTTATCTTTAAATCTACTCATAATATCATCTAATCTATTATCTACTATACTTATATAAAAAGATCCCTTTTCGAGGCACCATGTTTGTCGAGGCACCACATTTGTTAGGTGAAACAATCTTCGCGTCAGAGCGTTTGTAGGTAGATAATCATTATTTCCAACCAAAATTACAATTTGTTGGTGCAGTGGTGCCAGGGGCTGCATTTGGTAGGGCGAACCACGGTTCGATCCCCCGCAACAACGTTGGGAGAGGAATAAAACCTTAACCCCGGGACCCCCCTCGAACTGGATTAGTCGGCCCAGTGGGCCGGATACCAGGGTGCAAACCAAAAAAAATTTATTTAATCATTATCTCTAACCAAAATTACAATGTGAAATTAAATATATTTTTCAAATTTATTTAATCATTATCTGTATATGAAATCATTATCCTCAGTTTGTTGAAAAAAGAAGTAATCATTATCCTAAAAAAATATTTAAAAAATAACTATATATACCACTGCTCAAGAATAAGATGTGGCAAGCAAAGAGGTTTCTTTGATATTGGATTTGTGGTGGTGAAGTAGAAAAACAGAAGCCAGATCACGAAGCACTTGAAATAACACTTAAGAATGTGCAATTACATTATTACTACTACTACTCCTTCTAGCTACTGGCCCTCTTTGTTTCTTTGGAGGTGGTGGACAAACCAATAGAGTCTTCAATGTTTGAGATGGTGATGTTGGACTTGGAGTGTGGCACTCTTCTACATCAACACATAATTGTAATATAAGGAAAGTCAGTCAGAAATCCCAAACTGTTCAGCGTGGAGTTGCAATTTCTTTTATAATTATTTTTTTTATTTTATTTATTGTAACATATCAAAATGTCAACATAATTATGGTAGTAATCTCAATCTTTATTCCACATTGATGCATGTGCTGTTTTTTGTTTGGATTTTTATTTGTTTATAAGGTATATGTTCTGTTGTAGAACGTCTGGTACTTGAACTAAGCGGTCAAGTGTCCAGTATTCTACGATTTGCTTTCAGACTGCAGATAGGCACCCTGATTTTCAGGATACCAGCTCTATTGTCGTTCTTAGTTTGGGGGGTGGTGTGTGTGTTTGTGTGAGATTGAAGGATGCATACCTGGTTACCCTCTGCCTGCTGATATCCTTACCGTTGGGTTTCCCTCCTCATCAATGGAGTGGCCGAATTACTGCTAACGGCAAGTGATAATGGCAGTAGTAAAGGGGTCATAATTGGAGAGTTGCTGCTTATCATGATACTGGAATCCAAGAAATTCGGACTTAATGACCTTGTCTTCTGAGTAACCGTTATACCGGTTTTGCGAGGTAAGGAATCCTATGTCAGTCAACGAGAAGTCTTCTTCTTCGCCAATTTGGAGGAATAGAGGATTTGGGCCACTAATGGGCCTCTTATACCGGTAATCCGGTTTCAAGGGTTACTGGACTACTAAAGAGTCTTTTATGTTGAGAAACTGATTCAATAGGAGCATGGGCCCTTATAAGACCTCCAAATCCGGTAAACCGGTTTTATGACGTTCAAGTCCCTTAAAGGGGCCTTTATAGCCGATAAACCGGTTTACTGAAGTATTTTCCTAAATCCGGTCCATAACAGTATACTTTTAATCTAAATATATAAAAAAAAAGGTAAGTATTGTTACATTGTTAAATATTATCGTCCTCACAACATAATTCATTATTTTTAAAATAATATTTGAAAATCTTGCTTTCACAACAATTTGGTCCCTGAAAAAAATTAAGTTAAATAGATTATTCAAATTTTCCAAATCATTATTTCAAAAACATTAAAATCTCATCATTAATTATATTTAATAATTAAATTAAAATTAAAATCCTATAAATAAGTCTCATAATATATTAAAAGATAATAACACGTTATCCTGGAAACATGATTGGAGGGTACAATTCAATGATTTGGAGGACTTGATCGTGAGCATTTTGAACTGTCAATGCTCCATGCGGTAGAAGTGTAGGATGTTGATTTGGAAGAAGAATTTGTAGAATTGGCGATGATTATGGATTTTATTCGATAATTAATTATATTCAACCCAAAGATAAAAACAGCTAAATTCAATCTAAATCTTTTTTTACTTTTTTTTAACCATTTTATCTAACTATATTATAGATATAAATTTAGTTTGGAGTATACATCATAGTTCACAAACTTTCCTTAATATTTGGCACAACATGTCAACTCTAAAGCTAAACTACAACAAAATATATATTTAAAATTTAAATGATAATTATAATAAAAAAAATATAATAAAAGTAGATTATCTTATAAAAATGACAATTTTTATACATAATTTTATATTATTTATTATTATGAGCTCTGTTCTGTTGTAGAACGTCTGGTACTTGAACTAAGCGGTCAAGTGTCCAGTATTCTACGATTTGCTTTCAGACTGCAGATAGGCACCCTGATTTCCAGGATACCAGCTCTATTGTCGTTCTTAGTTTGGGGGTGGTGTGTGTGTTTGTGTGAGATTGAAGGATGCATACCTGGTTACCCTCTGCCTGCTTATATAAGCTGATATCCTTACCGTTGGGTTTCCCTCCTCATCAATGGAGTGGCCGAATTACTGCTAACGGCAAGTGATAATGACAGGAGTAAAGGGGTCATAATTGGAGAGTTGCTGCTTATCATGATACTGGAATCCAAGAAATTCGGACTTAATGACCTTGTCTTCTGAGTAACCGTTATACCGGTTTTGCGAGGTAAGGAATCCTATGTCAGTCAACGAGAAGTCTTCTTCTTCGCCAATTTGGAGGAATAGAGGATTTGGGCCACTAATGGGCCTCTTATACCGGTAATCCGGTTTCAAGGGTTACTGGACTACTAAAGAGCCTTTTATGTTGAGAAACTGATTCAATAAGAGCATGGGCCCTTATAAGACCTCCAAATCCGGTAAACCGGTTTTATGACGTTCAAGTCCCTTAAAGGGGCCTTTATAGCCGATAAACCGGTTTACTGAAGTATTTTCCTAAATCCAGTCCATAACAAGCTCATTTTTAAATTTTACCTGAGACAATTTTTAAACCATACAATATTTTATCATCATTGCAATATCGAAAGTGAGAGTATTTCAATATTTTTTTAAAAAGTAAAAAAAAATTGAATACTAATAAAGTATAGATTTTTTCAAACATTACAAATAATATGGATATATGATTAAATATAATGATTATCATTTTGTAAAAGTTTGCAATGGATAAATACTTTAATTGTTATAATCTCTAAAAAAAAATGTAACAGATGAAAAAACAAAGTTACATACATTTCAAAAATTGAAAAAAATTTAATTCATGATGATTAGAACAATTAGGATAAAGATTTTTTAGAATAAAATCTTATGATTAACTTGAGATAAGATAAACGATGAAAAATATCAAAATATTTAAATAATAATAATAATAAATAATGTGATAATAATATTATGCGAGAAACTTATAGAAGGTCCTCTATCAGGAAATCAAAGATGATAATTTATATTCATAAAATACTAAATTATCATATCCCATGATATAGGAAATATTTTGATTTATCCTTAAATATATTCATAATACCATCAAACAAAAAATATAAAAAAAAATTAATTTTGATTTCACTCCAATTAATCATAATATCATAATAAACGTAATAATGGTATATAAAAACGTGTTACTCCATCGATCAACTAAATAAGAAATACATTAATTTAATACTCACCTATACATAAACAAATATAATATTAAAATATAAAAAAAAGAGCAGTCGTTATATTCCTTATAAAATGCAATGTGTTAATCAGGACAATCAAGAATAACAAGTTCAATGTCGTCTTCATGTCCTATGAAATACTGAATATTCTAACTTATCCTTAAATTTACTCATAATACCACCAAACAAAAAAGATGAAAATATTTAAATATGATTTAGTTTTTATTCTTCAAAATAAAGTTGATAATCATATAAAAATGTTAATTTATCCATTAAATAAATAAGGAAGATATCAGATAAAAAGTGTTACCTTTTATTTATACAAGAAAGTACAAAATTTCTCAACAAGCTCATTTAAATTATTATTTTTAAGTGCAAGGTTTATTTTGAGTCTATGCCTTTTTGTATAATTTTTTTAATTGTTGTGTAATAATAACTTTTACTTTAAAATTAAAAAAAATCTTTACTTTATAATATTTAATACGGAGTATAAAAAAATTAAAAATATTAGTAACCCGTGCATTGCACGGGGTGAGAGCCAGTTGGTAATAAAAGACTCTTTAAAGGTAGGCTTAAACTGCCATGATTGATCATGGGCATAAATTTAAAGCTCGCAGTTTTGATCAGAGCCGCAGTTGTCATTACAAGAAATTGGTAGTGCTAACGGATTGCACATGCCTAGTAAGTAGCAACTTAGACACATGCATATATGTAGGGATGTAAGGGTCAATTTTCACCTGCGAACCCGATTAATCCAACACATATTTGATGGGTTGGGTCGGTTCAATAATGGGTTTGATCGATTTTTTTAAAGGCAACCCAATTAAGTATGGGTTAGGTCATGAGTTTACTATTTAAAACTCAACTTAACCCGACCCAATCTGCATATTTAAATATATACTACGTATTATTTATTTATTTATTTATTATTAATATATGTTATGGTTAATCTATTAACGTTGAAGAAACTGCTTTTGATGCTCTTTGTTTATGAAAAATTTGGTTCACAATAAAAAAAACAAATTTAATTATTGTTTATATGATTTTTTTAAATTTTATTTTTATATTTATTCAGATTTTTTTATTTATTTTATTTTATGGAAATTAGGACACAAATTAACAATTGCTTAGTCCAGTTCAGAAAAAGTGGCAAAAAAGAATCCAACATACCAAAACTTACCCAATTAAGATGGTAGACAATTTCTTGCTTGTAAGCTTCCAATCTTGTGTCCATTATGTGTCTCCCTCAACTTCCACTTCGAGTCGCTCTCCCTCTTTTTCTCATCATGGCTGCCTGTCATGCTTTTGAGCTAAAGTATATATTCATCAAGTTAAAATATAGAGAAAAACTTAGTTTAGTATCTAAAGTTTTTGCATTCTATTAGTTTAATCACTAAAGTTTGAAAACGACATTTTGATTCTTAATTTTTTTTTTTAAAAAAAAAAAAAAATTGAGTCACTTTCGTTCTTGAATTTTTTGTTTTTTATCAATTTAATTCATAAAACGTAAATCCTAAATCCACTTTAGGGATTAATATGTTCCATTTAAAAAATGGCAAATTAAAATATCATTTACAAAATTCAAGAACTAAATTAATTCAACGCAAAAAAATTAGGACAAAAGCAAATCTTCACACTAAAATATAATTTTAGTTATATGAATTTTTATATAATTTTTTTCAGTTACATAATTATATGGATTTTTATGTAATTAAAAATTTGTTAACGGCATTTTCAATATTTGGAGTCAAGACTTAGCTCGCAAAGAAATTAGTATTTTTTGTTTGTTCTAGAAACAACAACGACATTTGTTAAGAAGTTAAATGAAATAAAAATTTATTGAAAAATGTAATTTTTTATTTTTTTTGAAAGAAAATGAATTGAAAATTGTAGTTTTTTTGTTTTTTTTTATTGAAAATGAATTTAAAAAAACATCACAAGTAACAAGTGTCCTAATCCTTAAGACACTTATTAGTAAGACCCATATATATAATATAAACAAAATCATTTTCATCAAATTATTAAGCTAGCTAATTAAGTATCAGTCACCCAGAATATTGAGTAATGAAGCAAGCTATACATATACACATACATATGAGAATATATATATATATATATATATATATTGTTATGAACACTTTGTATTTATCTAATAAGTGGATGACTCTATCATAGTTGAGTTAATCCCTACTTTATGTTTATCTTTAGTTGAAACAAATTCATGATAGGGTTTCCTCTTTTCCTATATAATAGGACTCATATGTATTGTAAACTTTGCCTCAAGAAGTGAAATACAATTTCTCCCTGCTTCTCTCTTCTCCCTCAATTTCTCTCTTCTTATTTTCATTATTTCATAACACATTATCAGCACGAAACTCTAATAAAAACTGCCAAAGAATATATTGTTGTTTGCCTCCTTCAATATACTCCTATGTTTGCTCCACCGAGGCACCGACTGTCCTCAATTTTGGTATTGGCTAATTAAAAAATCGTTACCAGTAAGCTAATAAGGGTGATATGATATTTTGATGATGATGATGATGCAACAAGTGGCGAAGAAAATTAAAGGAGAGCAACAAGCAGCGGGTGATGGCCTAATTGCAGCGGACCCTACTCCTTCCCCTCAGCCACAGGCGACAAATGAACCCGGTTCTGACGATACTCATAACCAAGAGTTGGTTTATACGTTACGAAGTTGAAGCTAAAAGATGTTAAAGCTAATTCATCAAAAGCAAGGTGAATTTTTTTTTATTAATGCTTTATTTATTTATTTTCTATTCTTTTGATATATAATATATGATCCCAAAGTATTTAAAAAAAAAAAGGCAAGGAAGGGAAGCCAATCTATATTTAGAAGAAAAAAAAAAGATGCAAATCATGTGATACGTACTACATGTGAAATTGATGCCACCAGTATAGAGAAAATTGCCTTTGTGGGAAGGATCTAAAGATCCCATATATATAAAAGAAAAAAAAATAGCCAATGCATACAGAAGCATATTTTAGAGTTCTGAAAAAAAAATCCACCAAAATATTGAAACAAACTCCAATTTTGGTATACCTTTTTGTTTTATAAAGTTTGATTGCCGACAGTGATGGAAACTATGTTGTCGTTGAATCCCAATACAAATCCAATTGTGAGGCTGTTTCTAAATTGAAACCACAAATAAATGAATACGACAATAATGAGAAAACGAATATGTTGAATGAGTAATGAGTCCTAAACAAGACAAAAGCAATTTATAACTCTGCAGTCACCGTGGTATATGTATGTATGTATATATATATATATATATATATATACATATGCGAAGGAGTTGGCATATTGGTAGCAACAATCACTGCAGTATGGCAAGTCATGGATTCAAGAGTGACCATTGCATTCCATTTTATATATTAAATATATATATATATATATATATATATAATAACAAAATTTGTCTCGGATGGAATTTGAACCCATACTGACACTCATCATTGTGCAACTCCAACCATTTTGGGTTGATTGTCTTATTGAACTAATAAAATTTTTATTTAAAAAAAAATGTTTTGACTAAGTGTCATACTCGGGATCCCACGGGCCATTTCAATCGCACCAGTCATTGGGTTATTGTGCCTTTATTGATGAAATCAATATGTGATATCATTTTATTAAATTGGATAATTTCACTATTATATCGACAAGTTTTAATTCTAATACAAATATTTCTTTAGTAGTGATAATTATTATTTGATGTATCAATGATATTGCTAATGTGCCATAAATTATTAGTTTCAAATGTTAGCACGTTTATTTTTATGATGCAAAGACAGTCAAACAAGTATGATTTTACTTTAAGAAAAAAAAATTCTTTATTTTGCCTTATATATTTAATTGTGTTTCTTGTCAATTATTATTGAACGTTATGTTGAAAGATGAAAATACTAATGTTTTTCATGAAGTAAATTAATATGACATTAAAGTAGATCTTTATTTGATATAATTTTTTGTTATTGTTCCCTAATGATCTCCCTATGAGTTGTTTTGAAAGTTATATAAGGAAGTTTATGTTCAATCAAGTTGACTCATATCTCATGTCGGCTTCTATTTTCTTGGCTCTACACACATGTTGAGTAGTACATTTTCCGAGGTTAGTTATAAAAATTTTATAGCTATTGTCATCTTAAGAATATGCATAAGTGGAGAAATTTATCCTAAATGAGTACATGTGCCTTGTCGTTTTGTTTTTCAATATGGAATTACAAGAATGCGATAATCTCACAACATGAAATTTATGTGCTTCTTTATTGGAATGTTTTAAAAGTATTAGTGATGAAAAAATTCTAATATTTTTTTATTGAAAATGATTACTGCCATAATGATGAAGAGAATAATTTGCAAATATAATTATGGATATACTTGTGCATTTGTTTATACCATTGAAGAGACATATAAATTAGTTATTGAAGAAAAATGTGGTTCTTTTGTGAGATATTTATTAATTTTTAATTTTTTTTCATTGTCATTATTGAAATAATTAGATTGGAATTTACGAACCACATAAATAATTGATCACATGTATACATAATATATTTTTATAACAAAATTTTACGGATATAAAAAAAAATTTAAAATAGCATATCCTAATTTTTTTTATTGGGGTTAACAATGTGTTATAATGTAGTGGATCACGAATAAATATACCAAGTTTCGAAGGTATATGTAAAATGTTATTTTCAAAATAGTTTAGTATATTTTATCAAAATTCGTGTACGATGATAATTTAGAGCTCTAAAAGAGTTGTTATCTAGAGGTATTGGAAAATTTTTCAGTTTACACGTATACAGTACAATTGAAATACCTCATATCGTAAAACCAAAAGTTTATAAACTAGAAGTTTATAAATTATAATATATTTTTTTTGTTTGGCTTGACTGGTTAGACCATCCCAGATCAACTATATGATGCGAAAAAAAATAATTAAAACTTATGTTGACATCCAATGAAGAACCCGAAGTTTCTTCAATCTGATTATCTCAATGTGCTAATAATTGTTCCCAAAAGAAAGTTTATTTGGCCATCACCATGAAATTTGGATTGAATCTGGAATGAATACAAGGTGACATTTATGTGTCATTACTTCTATCATGTGGATCATTTAGGTATTTTATATTTTTAATTGATGCATCAACTGGATGGTCACATGATTCTTCATTAGCAATTCGCAACTAGAAGTTTGCGAGATTACTTGTGAAATTGTATCAATCAAAATTTAGTTATTAACTATTGTATGTCTATTGTCATTACTAATTGGGAACATGTATGGCACTGATTCGCATCAAGCCATTAAAATTATCATGAGTTTCCCCTCTTACAAATGATTTTTGGTCAGAAATCTAATATTTCCCATCTAAGAACTTTTGGATGTGCAGTATATTTTCCACCACAACGCACTAAGATGAAACCTCAAAGAAGGTTGGGAATATATGTTGGATATGAATCTCCATCCATGATAAAATAACTCAAACCAAAAACAAGAGAGTCATTTATGGATTGATTTCCGATCATCATTTTGATGAATTTGTTTTCCCAACATTAGGGGGAGAAAATAAGCAGTTGGAAAAAGAAATTATTTGAAAAGAGCTATCGTTATATTATCTTGATCCTCGAACAAAACAATTTGAACTTAAGTTCAAAAGTTGATTCATTTGCAAAATTTAGATAACCAATTGTCAGACGCATTTACTGACCTAAAAAGAGTGACTAAATCACAAATTTCAGCTGCTAATGCTCCAATGAAATTGATGTGGACAAATTAAAATTGCAAATGAGTATGAGGCATGCTTGCAGCGTGGCAGATCCATCGGTTCCAAAGATAAAAATCCTCGAAAACGAAAAGGAGCAAAGAAATAAGATGGTCAATTTGAGGATATAGTGACTCTTGAGGAATCCTTAGACATAATTAATAGTTCAGTTCAAGAAGAAAGTCAGGTACCTGAAAAGTGTGAAAACAAAGAGATCTCAATAAATTATGTCATGACTTAAATACAATGGAACCGAAATGAAGTCAACATTGACGATGTTTTTACATATGATATAGCGCTTAAATGATATAAGATGAGGATCATGCATCAAAGTCTATTAAGGAATATAGACAAAGAAATGATTAGCCAAAATGGAAAGACACAATTGAGGCATAATTGAATTCGCTTGAAGAGCGACAGGTATTTGGACCTATAGTTCGTACACCAAAAGGTGTAAAGTCAGATGGATACAAATGTGTTTTTGTACATAAGCGAAATTATACAGAAGAAATTATGAGATATAAAGCAAGATTGATTGCCCAAATAAATTCACACAGATCTGACATTGATTATGAGGAATAATACTTCCCTATGGTGGAACAAGTATTTTCGATACTTGATTAGTCTGACAATATATAAAAGATTCAATTTGTGTGAAATGATGTTATAGCAGATTTTTATGGCTAACTTGATTAATAACATATATATGAGTACCTCTCAAGGATTCAATATGCTCGAAGCATATGCTTGAACTATTTCTGGTTAAACCATATACATGGATAATTAAAATGTTTGAAGCATAAAGTATAAAATGTCGACATGTGCTCTTTAATTAGTTGAATTGCAAAATGCAATAATTTTGAACCTATAGTTCAAACTCCAAGAGATTTTATTAGTCTCAAAGTTTTAATTCTAGCAAACATAAAATGCATTATATGTTTGTAGCCATTATCATGGTTCACTCGAGAATGATATCATTATATCAATATGAAAAATTGCAGAAAAATTAAGGATATTGATAAATACATGTATATATTTATTTAGATTTAGCTAATAATATATATTTTTATTATATATTGTTTGACTTATATATATAATGTCATATGTATGTCATGCAATTATGGATATGTTTATTGCAATTGTTTGAGAATACTTATATGATTATGGTTCATGTTATGTGTTTATTTTAGTATCTATACATTTTTATTTCAATATTGTTTGAATTACCTAAATTTAAATGAAACATTTCAAAATGAAATACCTCTGCCTGAATATCGAACATTTAACAAATTGAATTTGTGCCTATCAAGTTGGGGAAAACAACTTCTAAAGTGATTTGCTTTGATAAATAACAACTAATTTATATACTAATCTCTGTTTGATTGTTAAATGTCGTACATGACTTAATATGTCACCTGATATTAATTTATTAGCAAGATATTGTTATTCATTCACAAGAAAGATGTTGGAATGAAACTAAACACACATTTTAGTGTGATAAATGGAATAAAAGTCTTTATGGTTTGAAGTAAATTGAGATGTGGTATAATCGTATAAGTGAATATTTAATGAATGAATGATATTAAATGGTCGAATTTGTCCATGTATTTTTATGAAAAGATGTGGCAAGAAATTTGTTATAATTGATGTTTACGTTGATTATTTGAATATTATTAGAACTCCTGAAGAGCTTCCAAATGTTGTAAATTACTTACAGAAAGAGTTTGAAATGAAGGATTTGGAAAGAACAAAATTTTGTCTTGAATTACAATGGAATATTTAATGAATTTTTTGTACATCATGAAACATATGCTGCGAAGGTAATAGTGCAATATCTCAGAGATTATTGTTCGCATCAGGGGGAGAAATAAATATGCACTGCACTCTTTTTCCCTTAGTCAAGGTTTTTTCCCGATGGGTTTTCCTGACAAGGTTTTTAATGAGGCAGCATTCAATTGCGTAAGAAGAATTGTGTACTCTTTTTACTTTGCTCATTTTTCCCATAGGGTTTTTTTTTCTTAGGAAGATTTTTAAAGTGGCATATTCTCTTAATAGTCATCCAAGTGGGAGTGTTATGAACACTTTGTATTTATCTAATAAGTGGATGACTCTATCATAGTTGAGTTAATCCCTACTTTATGTTTATCTTTAGTTGAAACAAATTCATGATAGGGTTTCCTCTTTTCCTATATAATAGGACTCATATGTATTGTAAACTTTGCCTCAAGAAGTGAAATACAATTTCTCCCTGCTTCTCTCTTCTCCCTCAATTTCTCTCTTCTTATTTTCATTATTTCATAACATATATATATATATATATATATATATATATATCATGTATCAAACAAAGCAAATTTGTTTTATATAATACTACATGTGATTTTTTTTTATAGGTAATACTACATGTGATAGTTAAACTGTTTTTTTTTTTTAAACTAAGGTAGCTTTAGTCCTGGCTCCTGACCCCGATTGTATTAAAATTAAAATCCTGGCACCGCTTCTGCTTGTGTATGTGGGCATGTTTTAATTTATCCTGGTGTCGATACGTTGCTGGCATGGAAGATGAGGCTTCAACTCAAAGGGTATTATGAATTATGGTGTGGATTATATATGGTATATAAGCAAATTAGAGTTTAATTATGTTACAAGTCCCTGAAGTTTGAGGTACTTTTGTCAGATACCCTTATTCTAGTTTTTTCAATGTCTGACCCCCAGAACTTACTTCTGGATTTGTCACATACTCCTACTACTAATTCTAGCTAATTTTGCTGACATGGAAAATCAGAATCCTAGTTAGTTGTAGGAGGTTGGTCATGTAGTGCCGCGTGATGTCATATGGGCGAAGACGACCTCTCTTCAATCATTTTTTTTATTTAACTAAAAATATAAAAATTTTAAATTTTTAAGTTTTTTAATTTTTTTAAAAAAATAAAATCTTCGCCCACAGGGAATCGCATGCCTAACCTTCTGTGTTTGACCTGGATTTCGATGTTAGATGCCAACAAAATTGACCAGAATTGGTAATAGGGGTATATGACAAACTCAGAAGTAACTTCGGAAAGTCAGACATTGAAAAAAAAAAAGAATAGAGGTATATGGAAAAGTATCCCAAACTTCAAAAACTTTGACATGATTAATTTTTTTTTTAATCATTACAATGGTATTATTTTTTTATAGGCAATTTTTTTTCACGAGGACAAGAAAAGGAAAATTAAATTCACCAATTGATGGCGCTCAAGATCGAATTCGAGACTTTCAGCTCTCAATTGTATTATTATCCAATCTCCATGAGAAGACATTGAGGCTTAAGAGACTGATGAAGAAGGTAACAAAATGGGAATGAAGTTTAAATTGTGTGGACAGAGAGATGGATGGACATGGAACCGCATAACTGGTGCAAATTAAACCTAGCTAGGTTCATTGGAGTTTTGTTCTCACTTTCCAGATCAGAGTTTTGGGTGGGAGATGCTGCCTTGACCTAACTAAGTTTTGCCATGATCTATCATGTGGTAGGTAAAAAGTTATTATTCACGTCAGCATACGTTTAGCCAAGCCAAACTAACCATGTTATTATTATAATTAAGATTAACAAGCTAAGAATGATTTGTTTATTAACATTTGTAATAATAGAACACTGATTTACAAACAGAGACGTATAGGGAAGAACTACTCCCTCCATTTTAAAAGTTGGTAAAACATTGAAAAATCAACAAAATTAAGTTTTAGAGCATATGTAAAATTGATTTACATTTTATTTTATTTTATTTTTTTCCTTTTATCTTTTCCTCTACTTAATTACTAACACACTCAAGTTTTAGAGTAGGTAAGATTTTTTTAAGGATAAGCTCATCATATTGGCATAATTCGTCCTATTTGATTAAGTTCTGTCCTTAGAGGCAATTCTATCGGTTAAACCGTGGAACAAGGAATGTAACAATCGGTTAAAACTCTAGGAAGTATAATTGTAAAGTTTCCTATTACTCAATAACCCTTAGTTTAATTGGAGAACAAATTAAAATTAGCTTTGTTGATACCTACCCTTGTGTACTGGTTTGATTAAAAAGGACTAATAATTTTTTAGTTAAACAGTAGTAATTAGTTGAGATGAACTGCATGCATTACATATATTCATGAATTTCTCTGCATGGTTTCAATTTCTTTTGTTAGTATGTCTCTTAAAAAGGGCTGAGGCTCCGGTGCATGTAAACATTTTATTTCTGGGTTTTTTATTTATTTTTTTAAAATTTAATTAATTAAAAAATATTCTATGTGTTTTCTTTTTTACGGATATGAAGTGATTTTTATAATTTGGATTTATTCTTTTTTACTCTGTGTTCTTAAAAAACTGTATTGAGTAAAACTGTATTCAAAACTTACAGATTCTAATAAATCTATATACAAACTTGTGTTAAAAAATATTCTGAATAAATCTGTATTAAAAAAATTTGAAAAAAAAAAAATTAAACCAATCACCGATGCATGGTTTAATTAACCATGCACCGGAACCTTCCCCCTTAAAAAGGAAAAAAAGTGAAAGGAGTCCAGCTAATTAGTTTTACAAATGGGAATTGTGATAACTGAAGGTGGAAAACGAGAAACATATTACAACCTAGTGCAAGAAGATTGTCTACCCTGCAAATTGCAAAGTGGAAACTGTGACTTTAAATCGTGTTTCCTTGTCTCTTCATGGAGATTCTTGTTTGAACTCGTGAAGTATTCAAATTAAGTGTATTTAATCAATCACACTCTCAAGGAAGGGAATCAATACGCAGACTTTCTTGCTAAGATGGGCGCAACCATTGATAATAGTTTCTCCTTGTTAGTTAATCCCCCGGATGATCTCGGCAACTTATTCCTTGCTGATGCTATGGGGATCTCTTTTGCTAGGCTATCTCTAGCTTTTCTGGTTTTTATCCTTTGTAAAAAAAATCAATCAAGTTATTAATTATATATAATAATAGGCCGATTATGATTACTAATTATTAGTAATTATTTTACTTCCTCTCATCTAAGTTATATATAAAAAAAAATCATATAAGTGATTTTAAATATAAGCAAAAAATTAAAAAACTATTTGTTATTAGGGACGAAGCCATTCAGTCTCAAGTGGGGCACGTGCCCCCACTAAATTTTTGCAAAAAAAAAAAGTTATATACTTATATTTGTTTTTTACTTATTTTTATTATCTATATAATATTAAATTAGCACTGATTTCCTCCCATTTACTCCACCCCCATTTTATCCCGACTTTTTAATTATGTAGTGGACCTCTCATTTTGCTTTAACACTTTTTATTATAGGGCAAGGGACAAAAGTTTGGCAGCCAAAATTTACTCCGTTCGAACTCTCTCTCTCTCAACTCATTCTACATTCCTCTCTTTTACTTTCCCTTTTCTCTTTCTCTCTCTTAATTTAGCATGTGAGTTCCTTCTTCAGAATAGCCCCCTCTTAAATGTGAATTTTTTTTTATTATATGATTCCCGACACAGCTCAATTGGTGACTGCAGGGACATTTAGGATTTCCCCCTCCCCAGGTCATGGGTTCTAGTCCCAGACCTCCCATAAACACAAAAAAAAATATGATTCCCGACACAGGTAATGGTTCAAACAAGTAAAATATAAAACAATGATGTTTCTATCATGCACCGGTTTTTGGTGCTCCATCTTTTTTTATTTTAATAAATAATATATATTAAAAAAAATATGTTTTGGGTTTTCTGTGTTCTTTTTATGTGCATGTTTTTGTTATTTGGATTTTTTTTAATTATATATGCTTCCTGACACAAATAATGGTGCAAACAGGTAACATATAAAACAATTGTGCTTCTACCATTTACCGGTTTTTGATACTCCGACTCTCTTTTTAATTTTTTTTATTTTAATAAATCTAATTTATTAAAAAAAATATGTTTTGGGTTTTCTGTGTTCTTTTTTATGTACATGTTTTTGTTATTTGGATTTGAATTTTTTTATTATATGCTTCCTGACACAGGTAATGGTCCAAACAAGTAAAATATAAAACAATGGTGCTTCTATCATGCACCGGTTTTTGGTGTTCGACCTCTTTTTTTATCTTTTTTATTTTAATAAATCTAATCTATTAAAAAATATGCTTTGGGTTTTCTATGTTCTTTTTTTTTTGGTTTACATGGGAGGTCTGGGACTAGAACCCATGACCTGGGGGACGAGGAAATTCTAAGTGTCCCTGCAGCCACCAACTGGAGTGTCTTACGCGTACTCTATGTTCTTTTTATGTACATGTTTTTGTTATTTGGATTTGAATTTATAATGTCATTAATTACTTCTTTTTTAAAGAATTAAAACAATTTTTATGAATGTTAATCGACTCCAATTTATCGACTCTTTCGTAAATAATAATATTAATCCACTCTTTCCTAAACAATTTTTTAACAAGAATGTTTACATTATTATACTTTATTTACAATTAAACATTATTCATATTAAAAGTCCTCATAATTATTCAATAATAAATTAAATTAATATTAATTGTAACTTTATGAAATGTTTTATCAATACATTAAAACTAATATTAATTGCAATTTTATGAAATGTTTTATCGTTTTTGTATTTCTCCCGTGCATCGCACGGAGTTGAGGCTAGTCAATATTATTATTATTATAAAATAGGTGAAGTATGAGGGCATTTTTGTTTTCCCTCCTTAATCCTCATTATTTTCCCTCCTAATTTCTCACTTTTCCTCCTAAGTTCTCTTTTAATCTCAGCCATTCAATTGTAAATGCAATAATCAATCATAGCCGTCCATATCCATTGGTAGATTAAGTCTTTTCATTTTCTTTCATTCATTCATTTTTTGACTGTTATGGTGTGAAAGACATATTACCAACATCAATTAGTAGTTAGTGGTAGTAGTAAATTAGTAGAATCACGATCAGGAAAAGGCAACAAAAAGAAATTAGAGACCCGGGCAAAAAGAAAGCATCTGGATTTGGAAGCATTGTTTTCACCTCTTCTGTTGCAGGTGTGAAACAGGTATGAGCGTATGAGCAATTTTTAAATTTTTGTTTTTTTTTTAATTTTTAATTTTTGTTTAGAATAGGTTTTTTAATTTTTGTACAAGTATGTTTTTTTTAATAGCATGGTTTTCATCTCTTTTGTTGCAGGTGTGAAACAGGTATGAGAGTATGAGCATTTTTTTAATTTTAGTTTTTTTTAATTTTTAATTTTTGTTTAGAATAGGTTTACTATTAATTTTTGTACAGGTATGTTTTTTTAAAGAGATTTTTATTTAAATTTTTGTTTTTGAGATTTTTTTTACTCGAATTTTGTTTTGGGATTCTAGGGTTTGAAGAATCCCCTTTCCTTCTTCTCCGTTTAATTTTCATTTTTGTAGTATTGTTTTTTTAATCTCTCTGATCTGTAATATTGTTTTATATTACTTAAACCTGGGAGGCATATATTACTTGCTTCAGGTTCATGAAAAATTGGTGATGTTTAAATTCCATGAAAGTTTTGTATTTACCATTTCTGATTTTTTTCTCTTGGATATTTGTTCTATATTTTCGCTGTTCTTTGGTTTATATTTGTTATATTATTTTCTTCATTTCATTATTTTTTCTCTGACAAGTAATTTGAAAGTTCGAATCTTATAAACACTAATTAATTAAAAGTGTGAAAACAAGTCTTATATTTTGGGACAGATGTAATAAAAATGATGATGATGATGATGATATATATGGCAAAAAAAAAATAGCTGCATTTGGACTTGCAAAACGATTTACTAACAAAATGCATTTGGAATGATGGATTAAATAAAACAAAAATCAAAATGAGTTGGATTTTTTTTAATATAAGAAATTAAGTTGTTAATTAAGATTAGAAATCGCATAGTTGATACATTATTAGTTAATTTTTATTAATGAAAAAGTTGGTAGCTGAAACTAGATTCAAAAGTTAATGTTTATGATTATTCATTTCTAAATACATGTAAATCATTTTTATGAAAAGTTCATATTAACATATTATTTAAAAAGATATATTTCCAAAATCTATAATCAATTTTTTTTTAAAAAAAAATTAAACCCTGCGATGCACGGATAAAATTACTAGTATTATTAAACGCTCAATGCCCCCAGCCCATCCAAAATTAGAAAACTGCATACGCTTTGCACAAATTTTGGATGAAGTATTCCAAAATATTCGTAAGTATTTCATATTCGTACACAAATTTTAATTTGTGCATTTTTTTTTTCCTGTCGTCTTCATTACATCTTTGATCCGTATAGCCCCACGCCCACACCACACGTTGAGGCTATTGTGTTGAATAATGAATCCATTCCAGGCTCTTAGAACATACTTATGGCTGTACACCCCTGTCATCAATTGATATCAATAGTGTACCATTTATTTAAGAAAAATGTCATTGTCATATAAAATATTCAAATATATATATGACACGTTATTTATTTGTCTCACACTCTCACATATGTATGTGAATACTTTGTTGTTCAAAACTAACTGAAAAATAAGTTAAAAATTGAAAAAGTAATTAACCTAAGGTTAAGATAACCCAGCTATTGATAACTTTTATGTGGGCCGAATTCATTTTATGTTTAATATATATCTAATTAACCTAAGCTCCCTCCTTCTTCTTTTTTTTTTTTTTTTTTAAACTTAAAGGTCCCTAGCATAATCTTATCTTGCTACTAGAGGAGTAGTGACCAAATAACTTAGAAACACACACACATATATATATATAGAGAGAGACACAAAACATATATAAAGAGGAAGGATTCGTTTCTACCAAGTTAAATAACACAAACTTTTATATCGTTTATATTTTTTTATATAATGTGAATTTCATTAATTCATATATTGATTAATAATTATATGTAGGGGCGTTCGCGGATCGGTTCGGTTCGGTTTTGAGGCAAAAAATCATCCGATCCGATAACAAAATATACGTGCGGTTCGGTTTGGATCGGTCCATTATATTAACAAATCCAATTAGATCCAATCCAAAAAAAACCTAGCGGTTTCGGTCCGGTTCGGTTCGGTTTCAAATTTCAACCACTGCCACAGCCTAGTAAGATTATCTTCCCTGTAACATCCAGGGGAATCATGGAGAATGCACAAATCTGAATAAATTCATAAATGAAACTAGGGCAATTTCAAGAGCTTGGAAAAAATTATACTGATGCATGTACATAAATTCATAAATAACACAATTCAATTCCCAAAACCAGAAGATGCACATATTATCACAACAAATTCCCAAGGTCCAGAAAAAATTATACTGATGTAGAAAGTAGAAACACTTGCTAATCTTAAGTCATGCAATCCTGATATTCAAGCACAGAGCGAAAAAAACCTAGAATTTAATCGATGATTATCTTCCCTGCAACACCAAGCGAAAACACGCAACAAGCACAAATCCGAATGAATTTATAAACAAAACTAAGGTAATTCCTGGAGTTTAGAATCAAGCTAGGGGTCACCGAACAAGAGAAGCAGCGGTCGGAGATGATGGCGAGTTGGAGGGAGCGGCGGTAGAGGAGAGGCAGCGGCGAAAAGGAGAAGCGGCGGTCGGAGATGATGATGAGATGATGGCGAGTTGGAGACGGATCTGGTTGAGGGAGCGGCGTTTGATGGGAGACGGAAAGTAGAGGAGAGGCGGCGACAATGCTTTGAGTTGGAGACGGGTCTGGTTGTGGCTTAGTGCTTTCAATTTGTGCCGTCTGCATGTTTGAGTATTTGAGCAGTATCCCCAAAACCTAAACCTAAAAACACAAGACAAATATGGGACAAAACGCTGCGTTTCATGTGCAGAGGTAAAGATCGGTTCGGTTTGGACCGGTTCGGTTTTTTAACGGTTTTTTAACTGAAACCGAAAACCGAACCGAACCGATCGGTTTACAGAAAATCAGTCCAAAGAAAAACCAGTACATGCGGTTTTTTTCGGTTTTCGGTTTTTCGGTCCGGTTTTGCGGTTTTTAATTGGTCCGGTTCGGTTTTGAACACCCCTAATTATATGTCATCCAGATCATTTGTATCAAATTTGAGAAAATTTCAACATCATTAAAGTATATTCAAATAGCTCCATTTTTATAAACTTTTAAGAAATATATTACATTAATTTTTACATATATAAATGAAGTGTTAAATGATTTTGGATTTTTATGAAATTTGGTATAGACAGTCTATATTATTATAGGAACTTTCAATCCAGCGGCTGATTCGATTAAATTTGATTTGGTATAGGAGTTATGAGTAGTTAAGAGTTTGTGTAATTTAACTTGGTGTAAATGGACCCCTCCTCATATATATATATATATATATATATATATATATATATATTTCAAAATTTAGTAAAGGGTATTAAGTTGAGTATCATATTTTAAAGACTTGACTTAAAATTTTGTATGATCCAATTTTTTGTATTTTCTTTCTTTTTATTCTACATCACCCTAATAATAATAAATAATATTTTTAATTTGATACTTTATTTTTTTACTCTACTTAATAATAAATAAATAAATAAATAATGATAATGATAATGATAATAATAATAAATAAATAATTATAAATATATTTTTTATATTCAAATATAAAAGCGTTAATTAAATCATAAGAATTTGAATTAAGTTGCATTTTTTTTAATGCACTTTATAATTTTAAGTAAGTGTCATTATCTGATTTCAATTGTCATAATGTTAAATTTTATTCAATTTTAATTTTTAAATATTATTTCAATGCAAATATAATTTTTGAAAAATTATAAATATTAATGTATTGAAAAAATATCAGAGATAATATTTAGAAATAATAGTTAATTCATGTTATGAAAAAATTACGTATTTGGTCCTATACCTTATTTTACAATTTCAAATTGGTCCTTACGTGTTTTTGGTATCATATTGATCCTTTTTGTTTCTTTTTGCTATCAAATTGGTCCCTAAGTCACTATTCATCATACGTGTCAACATCCGATCCTATTGGTCCACATTTGCAATGTTGGAAAGAGAAATGACGTGTGTGTGTATTTTATTGATCCACATAGCATGAACAGTGATTCAGGGACCAAATTGAAAGTGAAAAGAAACGTGAGAGACCAATATGATAATAAAAAAACGTAAGGGACCAATTTGAAATTAAAAAGTAAGGTAAGGAACCAAATACGTAGTTTAACCTTATATTATTGAAATGAAATAAAGTCTTAAAAGTATATAATAATGTAATCATAATGCGTGAGTCTTATAATTTTGGTGAGTCTTAATTGTCAAGGTGGAAATCTGAAAAAATATTAAAAGTTTGAAACTGAGTCTTATAGTATAATGATGATGTAACGCTAATGTGTAAGAGTTTTATGGGTTTAATGTTAAGACGTAGTATACTTTGGGTGCCCCAAGTCATATAGAATGAATGGATTTAGATAAAATCTTTTTATATCTTTCTGAGTTTAATATGTGTGTGCATGGACGGGGTATATTTTTTTACATCGTTAACATATTATTCATCATTCATTTATTTTACTTTTACGTGAAAGTCAAAAATCACAAATACATAAATATTAAATGATACATTGATGATATAAAAAATATTTACACTTTCACCGGCCTTTTTTTTTTTAAATCTTTATTTTGTTTTACACAAGATGCCTGTTATCATTAACAAGAAAGAAAAAACAATTCTTGCAGTGAAGTCCAAGTATTCAAATTGTTACTGCTTTCTTCAGCTGAAATAAATGCATCACAGTTTACTAATTTAGGCTGAACATAATAGTAACTCCAACTTACCAAACTTGGTCAGTGATGGTATGGATCAAGCTGTCAATTTAATTCTTTTCTCCTTACATTGGCTTAGGGAGTTGTGATTGTACAATATCCAAGACCCAATTCAATGCCCCTTGTACGTAGTCTCCATCATTTCTTCCAACACTTATGCACTGGCATGACATTGGCTTGAACTTTAGTTATATTTGGCTAAACCTACCGAGCCATATCACTTTTTCCTTTAACAAATAAGGATAATGCTCAAAAGGGGCCAGCAAACAAGTGAAATTAGATACTCCAACTCTTTCCATTAGAATGTCCTTTTGCAAGAAGTTAGTTGACATTATTATTATTGTTATGGCTGAATGCCGTTGAAAGTGGGTTGGATTTCCACCACAGCATGGTACAAATTAAAGAGCTTTTCTGTGACCATGATTTTTGTTTGCATATCAAAATGGAAAATGTAGATACCTCCAATATTAATACATATCAAGATTTAATGTTCAGTGGTGTTGTGGTCCAACAAATTTTAGATTTAGAGACTCTGATCTTCAAACAAACACGAAAACTCTCACTAAATTCGATCTACAATGGATTATTATCATATAGTATTGAAAATACATGATATACATAATTATCCAAAGATCACTTTTATATTCTTTCTGATTTGATTAATTATTATACATGGTGTGCATGTCCATTGGCCAGGCCTATTGAGCCAAACCATTTGGCCCCCTTTTACTAGCTACTCATTTAATAAATCAAAACATGATTTCCTCCTATGATGATGTGAAGACATCTAGCCATGGAATTAGAGAACTGATTAAAATAAAATAGAGATACCTTCTAAAATTAAAAATAAGTAAAAAGAAGGGTGGAAGATCATTAAGACTTTTATTAAAAATAAACAAGGTTTCAAGGTTCCAACCAACCAAAACTTCAAAACTAGTAATTAATTGAAGACCGTGTAACTTAGGCCTTGTGGACATGTCGCCCACCCTCTTGGCAAATCAAAACCAACGAGAGTCTTGCTCTATGTCTGACTTGGCTTTTGCTTTTGCTTCTCACACACACACACTCTCTCTCTCCCTTTATTTATTTTTATTTAATTAGTGTGTTATAAAGCATAGTTTCTATGCTATATATATAAGGAGCCTAAGGTGGCGGCTTTTCTTTTCAGTGTTGGTCAGTTTCATTGATTGGAGGATATGGAAACATTAGAACTAATAGATGCTCAGCAAACTCAGTCATCTTCATCTTCATCTTCTTCCATTGATAGTAGCAACAACCCTCCTAGGACACCACCACCAAAATCATCTTCATCTTCATCTATGTGTCTCTCAAGTGTCTGCAGAAATAGTAGTAGAGGCATCACCAAAAAAACTGATTTGAGCACTGACCTCAGACTTGGTCTTAGCATCTCTCAATCTTCTCAATCTGAATTAGCATTCAATTCAACACCAAGGTATATATATTCCTTCTTTCATATTGTCCTCAATTGCACAGTTCTTAATAGTACCATACGAAAATATTAAATATAAAATTGTTCCTTTCTCCTAATAATACCATAGTTTGTGTAGAGTGTGATTAGTTGAATTACTAACATGTTAAAAATGTATCATTCAGGGAGCAAACGTATGATTGGCCACCAATTAAGTCCATATTGAGAAGCACCCTTGTTGAGAAACAGAACCATCATAGACCCTCTTTATTTGTCAAAGTCTACATGGAAGGTATTCCTATAGGCAGAAAATTGAATCTGATGGAACATCATGGCTATGATGGACTTGTAAAAGCTCTTGGTCATATGTTTAGGACCATCATTCTTTGTAAGTTATTAAACCTTCACAAAATCATTTCCTCTTGTAGTTTTTTTTTTTAAAAAAAAATTTGAATCAGGAATACCATGCTATATCTAACAGATCAATATTTTTTTTTCAGACCCTAACACTCAACCACATAATTCTGGGAATTTTCATGTTCTAACTTATGAGGATCAAGAAGGGGATTGGATGATGGTTGGAGATGTGCCATGGGAGTAAGTTATAGTATATTATAATACAAAATCAAGCTCTTAAATTAAATGTTATACAGTATACTACTGTTAGTTTTGCTGTTCTGCTATCAGCAACATGGGACCTCTAACCTCTTACATTTTCAGCATTTTTGACAGTTTCTCATTGTATTTAATTCAGGATGTTCTTGTCAAGTGTGAAGAGGCTGAGGATTACAAGAGCTGACAGATGCTAGTTATTTTAATAATGCAGACAATCTCTCTCTCTCCACACAAGCTCCTCCTCAATTTTCACTGTTCATAAAGTTTTGTTCTAGTTATTAATTAATCAGTGGGCAAAACCAGTAGAAAATTCCACAAAACCAATGGCTTCCATGATTATTATAATATAGTATATGATAGCAATATACACCCCAAAATGATGTATAGTTTCTGACCTAATTATCTAATTCAATGCATAGCTGTAGTGTTTCTTAGTCTCTCTGTTTTATGAGATGAATTCTTCTTAATTACCCACCTTGTTTTAGAACTACTAGCTTAATTCTTTTGTAGTCATTTGATATATTGCATAGTTATGTTGTTTCTTGGTCTCTTGTCTTTAATGATGGAGTACTCTAGAATGTGAAACTTGTTTTGGAACTAGCTCTACTATTTTTGTAGTTATTTGGTATATATTGCACCTTAATTTCATGAATCACAACTACTACTAGTTGGAGTGCTAAATACTCAATTACATGTGTTGCACAAAATTAATCAAAAGCTAATAGTGAAACAATGAAAAGTTTCCTAATTTCCCATGAGGTGCCCTTTTTCTTCTGTCTTTTGCTTTGACATGCTTAGCTTTGATGGGTACAACATAATGGTTATGGTCTCCACACCCCTCGTGTCAATAACAGTGGTTTTGCTTTCATTGTCATGATTAGAGAAGATGAATCTAATTATGATTTAAATAATCAAATATTCAAACACTTGTCTGCTGGAGATATGTGAACTCGTTTTTATTGTACATCAAACATTTACCAACTGAAAGTGATGCCTCATATGGATAATCATTGATGCAGCCCTTCAATTTCAAGTTTGAATTCTTGCAAGGGATGGGAAAACAAATAACAATCATATATCATACATTAAAGAGATTTATAACATATGCAACCGTATGATGTATTTCTATCTGTATAGATTGTTTTCCCATATTTTAAGAGATTTTTTTTAAGTAAAATAAAATACAATTCTATGTTACATTATAGAACTATAATATAAATATAATAGAAAATTTGTCCACTCTGTTCCCTTTAAAATGAAATCGTGTTGCTTACTTGCACTCTAGCCGAATCATCTTTTTTCTATTCAAATTCCCACGGGTTGAAAAATTGTTATGATAGTACATACTCAGTAGCCAGCAGCTAGGAGAATCAAAGTCGTAAGTGTTGTTAGATATAGGGCACACAACCAACATTGTTGGACTAGTTTAGTCTACTTAATTTTTATTTTTTTTTAAATGGACCTACTTAATTAAACATTGTTAATAATATGTTTCTAAAAAAAATAATAAAAAAACTTGATTACATTTTTAGTTCTCTCTGATCTACTCCACGATAGAAATATCATGTAAAAAAAAAAAAAAACACTTTACAACTTCATCCCAGCTGATGGGTGCCTGCTGCTATGGTTTTGAGCATTTAACCATACAAAAGTTCTAACAAAACACAAGTGAACCAATGTGTATCATACTTTTATCTCACAAGGAGTCTTTCAGAAGGAAAAAAATAATAATTTGTTCTATATATTTTTTATATATGCTTATTTCTTGCATGCCAGTCAAACATTTTACGTTGTTTAATAGTGCTATCACCTATGCTAAGATTTAAACCTTTGTACCAACAAAAAAAAAATGTCAGTAATGATTAAGACTTGAACTATGGAGTTATGGATGATGCACTGCCAATATTCAATGCATAACTCATTTTTTCTCGATAAATTATCCCTAAAATTCTCATAAGAAACTAAAGAATTTAAAAATAAACAATAAGAAAACAAATAAGCAAAAAAAAAAAAAAAGGGGGAAGGAAGGAAGGAAGAGTTACCTCTTTTAGGCCAAGGTGAGAATAATGGTTTATCCAATCGAGTCTTTAAAGAATTTCAAGTTGCTCGATTTATTTCTAATTCGAATCGTGACTTAATTCATGATCGACTCGAAGGAGTGAAGTAAAAATGGTTGTTCCCCTTCCAACAATAGAGGGCAAAATGATTTTTCAATAGAGAAAAATGTACATTATTACAATTGAAGTGGGCTACCAACAACAAAGCTCGGTGTAATTTGTAAGTGTGTTTAAATTCAACCCGATCCATAAAAACCAAAACCAGATAAAAAAATTCGAAAACTGACAAAAACCGATCTTGTTTGGTTGTTTTTAGATTAATTATTGAAAATTGATTGATTCAGTTTGGTTTTTGATTTTAGTTTTAAGAATCAACTTGGATCGAATCGAACCGCTAGTTATAAATATATACTAAACACATAAAGTACATTGGATTAAGCTTAATACTCTCTCACACGACACATATTGCATGTTAATTAGGATTGGGCTTAATACCCACAGACAAAGGATTGCACGCTTTGCACATACTCACGTACAGTGTACATACTAAATCGCTAGTTCATACTCACGCACACACCACACATATGGACAATGATTTTTCAGGTTGTGCTAATTAGGAATGTCAACAACAATGATAGTTGCTTTCATGCATATATGTTGATGACTTGTAACAAAAAAAAATGTTTATGACCAAATAATTCAATTTAATAAAAATTATTAAAAGTTTTAATTAAATTAAAATCGGATGGAATTGAACCAAAATCGCACATTTTTTGGATATGATGGTATTATATTTGATTATGTAATTGGACCGAAATGAACTGAACCGCATGTATATTTTATGATTGGATAGGATGACTTTTGTCTCAAAAACAAACTGGACCGGATCATGAACACTCCTAATAGTTGGTAGATGACTGAGTTCATTAATCATGATGTCAAGAGTTCAATCCCTGTCATGGATATGAAAAAAAAGGTTTTGTTGGTAGAAGCAAAACTCATTTCGGTAATCTCTACGTCTCTAAAGGGATTAGTATTCGGTTATCGGTCGGAGGATACGTTTGGTTAAAAAAAAAAACACACACACACAATTGTAGTGGGCTGGCTAACTGGAAGAAATAGTTGGAGGCCGAGGTTGTGGGCCTAAGAATAAGGGTCTGTGTGGCCCAGTTCCCTTATTTTTGTTGTCATTGTAAAGGTGTCAAACAAACAGAAAACAGAGAGAGTTAGGAGATACAGAACTCGAATTGGAATAAAAAAAGAGTTAGGAGTACAGAGGAAGAGGATATATTAGGCGTAAATTGAAAATTGAAGATTGTAGCCTGGATTGATTGAAATTTGGCGACGACAAGAGAGATTGAGTGAGTGAGTGAGAGGGTAGAGGGTAGAATGAAAGCCCCAACTTCAGCTTTCTACAGAAACCCTGTCAAGTTCCGCATGTATGTTCCTTCTTCTCTCTCTTGTTTTGTAATTACTATATCAGTTATCAGTTATGAATGTGATTGGCATTGACAATGGGAATGATGGATGATGGCAGGCCAACTGTGGAAAATTTGATGCCAATTCGATTAGATATCGAAATCGATGGCCACAGATTCAAGGATTCCTTCACTTGGAACCCTTCTGGTATATACTATCTACTATCTACTACTATGCTAATATCCATGTCCCATTTAAGTTTCTTCATTCATTTGCTCATTCATTCATCCATTCATAATTAATAGATCCTGATTCTGAGGTAGTGGTCTTTGCTAAAAGGACTGTTAAAGACTTGAAGCTTCCCCCTGGTTTCGTCACCCAAATTGCTCAATCTATTCAAGTAACGCACGCTACCCTCCACCCCCACACACACCTTTCATTTTTTGTTATCGCCAACTAAACTAAACTAAACTATCTTATAATCATCAGTCTCAGCTAGCTGAATTTCGATCATACGAAGGCCAGGATATGTTTGCTGGCGAGAAGATTGTTCCTATTAAGGTCTCTTTCTCCTAATTCTTCCATTCATTTAATTTTGTTAATCTCCTCTCCTGGGATTCAGTGTTTGCCTGTTAACTAAATTATACGGTTACTTTTTTACAGCTTGATCTTCGTGTTAATCATACGCTCGTAAAGGACCATTTTTTATGGGTATGATTGCTACTTTTATCTCCCCATTTTTTCTGCACTTCGGTTTCTTTGTTCACTTTGTATGTGCATGTCTAAACTCACTCGATTCTAGGACTTGAACAATTTCGAGAGTGACCCTGAAGATTTCGCGAGAAATTTCTGCAAAGACATGGGCATTGAAGACCCCGAGGTTGGAGTAAGTACCTCTAATCATCACTCATCATATCAAAACCAAACGGTAATATACTTCCGTGATTACTTATGTACATGTTCAAGTAGTGTTAAAACTCCATGCTCCCCAAGAAAGGCAGAGAGAGAATCATAAAATTCAAATTAAGTTGTGTAAATTTTATGTTATTGCCCATTTTCTTTCTTCTACATTATAGGATTTTGCTAGGTTTCAAATTCCTGGTAAAGCCTCCTATGAAATTCTGTCACCCTCTCTTTAGCTTGAATAAATATTGGTATTCAAATGAAAAATTTAAACATGCTAAACAGTAAAATGTCTCTGTTTCGCAGCCAGCTATAGCCTTTGCTATCAGGGAGCAACTTTATGAGGTCAGTCATTCACTCGTTCATTGGATTGATTGATTGATTGATATATCATGTTCATGAGTTATATTTGGGTTCGTTACCATTATTTGTTTTCATATCTAGATTGCTATTCAGAGTGTGGTTTTAGCAAGAGAAAACAGGTTGAGCAAGAAGGGTCGTCGGGGGATTGAGTACGCTCCACTCAGGTGCTTTATACACGTGTGTCCTAGTTCGGTTGATCATGATGTGATAAATGCATTTTATTAATATATCTATGTAACTAATCCATTATTTCATTGTTGTTTTTTCGTGATTTATTAACAGTAAAGGAGGTGCTGTGGCAGTGGACTTGGTGAAGTTATTTGGTCAGAAATCTAGCGTAGTTAGGTGAGTCCACTTATAAGTTTGAAGCCCTCTTTTTTGCTGAAATTTGGTAATTTAATGCTGAACATTTATATCATCATCTTGGACTGCACATAGACATGGAGCTGATGTAGTTAAAATACATGAAATGGCATAATGTGATGACATAATGTTACGATTTCCTTATTATGGTTGCTTGTAACAGTAAGTAAACTATAAACCCTTGGAACCCTGCTGGCAAAAGCATTTAAGCTGTGGGTATAATGTGACACATATATTTGTGCAGTTAAGAACAAAGAAGAGAAGTGCAGATATTAATTAAGAGGAAAAGCACGAAAGCAGTAGAGATAATGCAGTAGAATAAAGGAATTGGAGAAAGAAAATTGAGTTATGGATAAATTAACACGGTACACTTAAATTTTATTTCTACATTTATAATCGTACAATTTTATTAGTATATTTGACAAATTTGTTGAGATAAAGAATATCTTGGGAACATATTAGACAAAAGTGAAAAAGAAGAACACATTCTCTTTTTTGATTGTTAAGGAAGATTTTATTCTATTAAATTTCCAATGACACTCCATTTTCTACTTGTCTATGCAATATTAAACAACTTTAATCTTTCAATGCCTTTTATTTTCCACCAACTAATTGCCGAGTGTTCACATATTATGTTTTATATATTTTTGTTTTGGTTAAATTATACTTTGGTCTCCAACCCCCCCGGGGCGTAAAATCTCTATATTGACGGTATTATAAAGGAAGCTAATGGTGGAGACTATTTTGAAAACATTTGTATGTGTGAGGACTGATTTGAAAAGAAAAAAATACTGGGGATTGAATTGACTAAAGAGTAAAGACTATAGGGATCAAAAGTATAATTTAACCTTTTGTTTATAATAGTATTGCTTATAAAATTCAAAATGAGAACTTCTGATAGGCTTGGCCTGCTTTGCTTGAATGCATCAGGAAAAGAAAGGACTGGGACGTGTATGAACCCATTGTGGACCTTCTATCCAATGAGGAAGTTGATGCCCTTGAAGCAAAGGAAGAGAGAAATTTCAGGTGAATTGGCACTGAGGTCAGTCATGCCTTACCAGAAGGGTATGGTTCCAGCTTATATTGGAGGGTTATAGTCAGAATTTATTTTACCATTTGCAAGTTGCAACTACATTGTTATCATAATATCATTTGTGTTGTTAGGTTGTGATGTTTCTTCTTCTTGATCCTCTGTATCAATATATATAAGAAAAAAAAACTGTCTTTCGTAAAATTTGTTAAACATGAGTTCCTAATGTCTGGATGCAACCAATGATTCTTTGGGTAGATTTTTGTTAAAAATAGTTCGAAGAGTTTCACCTAGAAGAAATGCTGCTGAATTAAGAGAAACCAAAAAAGCATGAAGCTTATATGCAGAATGTAGGGATGGATGCATGGGAGGGCAACCCGGGCCTGAACTCTTCCTTCTTTCATACATTTGCATACTTTTTATACAACTACCTATACATATCTCATTTTTTCAATAAAAAAATTATTTTAAAATATTTACTATACATGTATGCACATACGTATGTTTTAGTTCTTTTTTCATATATTTTGTACAACTAGTCACATATATTTTAATAAAAAACTTATAAAAAGATTAATATTTGTTGCACCTATGTACATGAATCTACTTTTGGAACCATTCCTTTAGATGAGTATTAAGTTAAAGCGTTGATCGTTTATTATGTATTTATTCTAAAGGACTTGATAAAAGGCAGACAAGAGATAATCTCTAAACGTGAATGTTTGCCCTAAATCTGAGAACATGCGGTAGTTCAATTGGTAACTACTAATTAGGGGTGGGAATAAGTTAAGATAGCTTAAGTATGGTCTAAATAGGTTTAAGGTGTAATGGTTTCTTTTAAAGCTATTTCATTTTTCTTTTGGCATCATTCTCTCAGTATGTTGTACAAAAGTTTTTCGGGGATTGTATTTAAAGAAAAGAAACCATCAATTTTCCCTTTGTCTACCAAATAAAAAGAGGGGAAAAAAACATCTATTCTGTAAACCAGTTGGAGTGAATCATGGGCGTTTTGCGTGCCCTGTATATCAAGCTTGTTTTGTTAAATACTGTAATTTAGGCATAACTAACAAAAATATATTACGTTATAGGGTCTTCTTCATCTTCACAAATTGCATAACTTACTATCCATATTGGCTATTGTTAAAAGATTTAGGAAAATGCCAGAGGTTTAAGACTTGCCGATAAGTACTTATTCCGGATGAGAAAAGATAGATCGTCTCTTAGATTTTAATCCTATATTCAAATCCACTCCTTAAATTACGGGTATGCTTTAACACTAAACCTATTTAATCAGTAATTTACTTATTATAATTGCTGCAAATCCTTTTGGCGTGTACCAAATGTGTTTACCAACAAAGCCTCTCTGATACATTATTGGTATTGAATCCTGAACATCATGTTCAAAGAACTTGTCTATCTAGTAGTTGCGCTAAACTTTGTTGGTTGGGTTGTTACAATCGTTTTATTAATAGATTGAGTATATGTTTGGTTTTGGCTCCAAAATGTTTGAGCATGTGAACAGCAGAACCAAACATGCTATGAATGTTTGATATTTAAATTTAAATTAGGGGTCAGGATACAGTTTAGACAAGTTACACTCTTAAATTAGTAGGAGGTTAAAGGCAGTGTGTAACATTGAATTGGGACAAGATGCGGGGTTGGAGTCTATCGTTCCAAACTCCAAAATGCAGAGGTTTTGAGCTGAGGAAAAAGAAAGCTTGTAAAGAGAAATTAAAATATTAATATACTCATCAAGAGGATGTTAGTATGTTCATGATTTTATTTTAATGTGACTAATGATATTTGAACTTGTATAGAATACAACACTCACAATACTGCGTGTATTATATTTATGCATATAATATAGTATTCATATTAGTTTCATGTACAGTATATGAAAGAAGACAAAAATGGATCCAGGGCTCCAGAAGGCATAAAGAAGGATCCAAGAATGTACCTCAAGAAAAAGATGTCCTTTACTTCTCAACTAACTTCATATTTTAAAGAACAACCAAAAATAAACAAATGAAGAGGCAGAGAGGGAAACAGAGAACAGTGAACAAAAAATCTCGCCATGATTTTCTTTCGTCAATCATGGGGACTCCTTTTTTGACTTGGAAAAATTACAAACGATGCCACCACCTTCATCAAAGGAAAAAAAGGGGGCACTGATCTGATGCATACCCTATCATCAAACACCCTACATATCAATATCTTTTCATTTTCTACAACAATCAGGATTACACTCACATCAGATTCAATAGCCAGCCAGCCAGCTAGCTAAGACAATCTACTATGATGCAATTATGACTTTTAAGTAACACAATAGCATACAAAAACACTTGCTAATTGCTTCCCTTGGATTTCTTTTCTTTTTTCTTTTTTTTTTAATCTTTTTTTGGGTAGGATTTAGTAAGGAGAAAGAGTTTGGTCATGTTATGATGAAGATAAGTTGCAGGTAGTGTTTTTGGACTTATCCAGCATAGACCACATAACTTGAACATCTTCATAGCCACAAGCCATGACTTCACCCTGCAGATCCATCACACGGTTCTCTTTCTCTGCAAAACCATACCGTATAATCAACATAGGAATACGTTATAATTTATATAAATAGCAATGATGATGATGATGATGAAGAAGAAGAAAGATTATGCCTTGTATAGAATACACTACCTGTTTGAGACTTTTTATTATTATTATTATTTTCCCTTGGAGGCTGCTGGTTAAAGAGAGTGCAAGCTTTCTTGAAAGGTGTTGTGATGGTCTTCTTCCAAGATGCCATTTGGGTAGCTAACTGAATTAGTATAGTAGTAGTTGATACTATTATACAAGCCTTTGAATTTGGTACACCAAGTCTTTTAGCAATCAATGTATTCTGTAGGCCTTATATAATATGCAGAGGATGTTTATGTTATAAGAGAATTAAAATAATTAGAGGGAGGAACACAAAAACACAAACACAGAGACACTGTGAGTGAGAGAGTGAGAGAGAGGAGAAAGAGAGGGGCAAGATCCGTGAGATGAGGCCATTGATGGAAGGGAAATGAGTCCCTTTTTATTGAGTTTCCTTATCTCATCAAACTAAAGGTCGCCGACTGAACCCAACCACATGGTCCACGCTCTCACCCTCACAGACACAACTTCCTTCTTACACGTGATTTCTCTTCCAATGGATTGTACTATTAATTTAATGCAAATGGTGGTGGACCCTCTTCCAAATAAGTTAACCTATAGCCTTTTCGTGGAAGGCCCTATACAACTTTAATTTTTTTTCTTCACCTTTGATGCACAACTTTCATCTCACTTGTCCCTCTCTAACCGCTCTCCCTACTTTCATCATCATACCACTTGTTTGGGTTACCTCTTTCTAGAATTCTAGGTGTTTCTGTGGATTTGAAATCAGGGTATATCTATGTGTGTGTTTCGTCAAAAACTACTACTACTACAGCAGTAGATAAGGTAAAACATTGATATTTTATACCTGTCCTTTATGATATTTTATCTTTGGGTAAAACATTGATGCTGTGACAAAAGATAAGCAAGGTGCTCATTATACACAATAAATCAAACTTCGCTAGTCATTAAAATATCAATTTAACAAAAGTTTTATGGTACGTAGTTATTTCAAGTTATTTTAAGATTTTGATTAAGTATGACTAATGAACATGTATATATTCGAAGTCTTTCTATGCACTCCACTGCAATGTCTGCTGATTAAATGTTTTTTTGTTAACACTTGTTGCATGATACCTTAATAATTGTCCTAATTTTTTTTGGGTTTTGATATGTGACCTTAAGTGGTACACTGGTTTTATTTTATGTGTTTAGACTAACCCATTCCATGCATGTCACGAATCGTAAACGATATGACATCTTCCAAAGAATTATTGTTTTATTAGGATTCGAGCCTCATATATGAGACGTCGAATTATTTCCGCATTCAGCCAGTCCACTTGAGTTAATGAGTATCCTAAGGGCAATGATCAAAGAATTAAAAAATTATTGGCTTATTTATGGTTTTGGTCCCTATAAGTTGACCTCGTTTTGAATTTAGTCCTTAAATCTTTTTTTGACCTTGAATGGTCCTTAAATCTTTTTAAATTTTGTTTTTAGTCCTTAAATCTTTTTTTGACCATGAATGGTCTTTAAACCTTTTTAAATTTTGTTTTTAGTCATTCTGTTTGTCTTCTTCCGTCATCTGCTAACATGGCAAACGGTGTGTCATGTCAGCCCTTATATATTGACTGCCAACGATGCATTTGATGTGGACCTCCCACTCATGTGAGCAGGAACCGAGCATGAGCCGAGCATTAATCGTGCATGAGATATCAACCAAGTACGATGCAATTGGCAACGACATAGCTTGGTTCGTGCTCAGTTCATCGTGCTCGGTCGATATCTCCCCTCGGTTTGGCAAGTCATGCTTGGTTCATGATCGGTTAATGCTTGGTTCCTGCTCACATGAGTAGGAGGTCCACATCAGATGCATCGTTGGCAGTCAATGTAAGGGCTGACATAGCACACCGTTTGCCATGTAAGATGACGGAAGAAGACAAACAGAAGGACTAAAAACAAAATTTAAAAAGATTTAAAGACCTTTCAAGGTCAAAAAAAGATTTAAGGACTAAATTCAAAACGAGGTCAACTTAATTGAAAGCCTAATTTGAAGTCATTTTCTAATGCAAGGATTCCTTAACTAATGCGATTATTGTATTCATTAATATTCTCCCTGTAAATATTGTTTCTATGCCAGTGTGAGTATGTTCTGAAATGGGAATTCACACATCCCACTCTTGGATCAAAACATTTTATTTGGGGTGCAAAATATTTAAAATATTCTTATTTTTTCTACTTAAAGGTGCGAAATACTTTAATTTTCACCCAGAAAAATTACTTAAAATATTCTTTATTTCTTTTTGTTTGCACCCTGGTATCTGGCCCACGGGACCGACTAATCCAATTCGAGGGGGTTCCGAGATTATGGTTTTATTCCTCTCCCAACATAGTTGCGGGAGATCGAACCGTGGTTCGCTCTACCAAATGTAGCCCTGGCACCATTGCACCAACGAACAACTTGTTGGTAAAATATTCTTTCTTTTACTAAGCTTGCAAAATGCTTAAAATATCTTTTTTTTTACTTGATGTATGGATCCTAAAAATAAGTTAAAACTTAGACTAATTATTATGATCTTGAGTTAAGGTCGCGACTGTCAAATACTCCAGATATTTTTCATCCCTCCAGGGTCATGAGTCGTTACCTAAACTAGTAGTGGCTTATTGTTCATGTGATGGGATTTTTAGTTATAGGCTTGCCATTTGATGGGACGGGTCCTTCAAGCAAGTCATGACCTAAACCAGTAGTGGCTTAGTGTACATGTGATGGGATTTATAGTTCTAAACTTGCCATTTGATTGGGCGGACCTGGCCTTCTAACTGATTGCATGAGACATTGAATGTTTCAAGAGTCGGTTAAATATCAAATCATTGATAATTTTGTGGGAATAACCCAACAAAGTGCATGCAAAAAAATCCGATCGTGATTCTAGATCAAAATCCAAGTTTTTGAGCATGTAACGAGCGTAGGTTATCATAAATTTTTTTAAAAAAGGAGACAAATCAAAAATTTTCATAATCATGAACTAATAATCATTTAGAATACAAAATAAAGGATTTAAATATTTAGGTATTAAATAAAAAAGTCATCATTGATAGTGGGTTGTGAAGAAAGTGAAATTTTTTTCATAAAAAGAATCATGACCTTAGCTCACGAGTCACGACTCAAGTTTTTAGCAAGTCGTAACCCTAATTCGCGAGCGAAACATTACGGTAAAAACAAATTTAAATGGGATATATTGGTCCGATAATGGGAGCGTGTAAATCCCCACACTGAAATCAGTAGCTTAAACATGTAGGTCACTGGACCAATACTTAGGGTTCTCCCAACTTCATGGCATGTGATACTGACATAGTTTGGGGAATAAGAACGTGGAAGACTTATCAACACAAAGCAAGACAACCAAAAATATCAATTCTTGTGGGGTCTTGATGCAGGAAATATAGTACCTAATCTTTGACATAAAATTATATTGTAGCTCATGAAATGTAGTAAACTTAGGATTCATATAAACCCGCATAAATAAATACGGGGTAAGTTAAAAGTATTAAAACTTGACATTGAATGTGAACACTAGTGCGACGGTACCGTTGATTCTAATCATGGGTTGACAAAGACATTGCCATTTTAGTAATACTTTCAGCTTCCCAAAGCAGCTTAATTTGGTTTGAAAATATCCAATTTCCCTCGATACCTTCCCCTAAAGCAGCTTAATCTGGTCATCGGTTGCAACTTGCAACAACGTAACCATAGTTACACCGGAATTGAGAGTCAAAATACTGCTCTATGTTTATGGAATTAAACACATAAACAATGCAATCTTATGGCAGTGACAAATCCACATTGCCATTAATTTAATTCTTTTCTACGTTAAGTTTTCTCTGAGGCAAATTAAAGCTCGTATTCTACTGGATGTTTTCTTTTTAATCCCTCAGGACCTATTTATAAGTGAATTATTAAAAGAATTTTTAGTTGTTTTTTATATTGTCATTTTATATGTTTTAGGAAGTATTTATTATCATTTTTTTATTTAATTTGTTCATTAATATGAAACAATATATTTGTGAAATTTAACAAAAATTGAAAGAAAACAAAATTAAAATATTTAAAATTTCAAAAATTATAATATCAATCTTAATTTTTATAATGTAATTAAATATACCTATAATATCATTCAAAAATAAATAAATATATATATATATATATAATAAGAACCCGAACAAATGATTGCGAAAGCCTTTTTAATTTAATAATGTACAGTATTAGATATATCTATTATAAGAAGCAGAAGACATCACATGTAGTAGTGACATTATTGTCACATTGTATGCCTTTTTGTTAGTGGTATCAAAACAAGCTGGGTCAGAAAAATTTCGTGTTGTTACATTATTGACGTTTGGCTTTTACCCAGCTTTGTGATTGTGGGATGTGTCGTTAATCCACTGGTCCACGTAGAAAGCCTTTTTTGTTCAAAGAAGTATGAGTAAATCTTAACCATACCATATGAAGAGCTAAATAATTGAGTTAATGAGGAACTTCATAGATATCAACTATGAGATATAGAGTTTTAACCGAAAAGTGAATTTCATACAGAAATAAAAAATCATAAGAAACACAATATGAATATGCTAGTTTACATTAATTTCAAATTTTCACTCTTGTGTTTTTTTCGTTGTGTAATTTAAATTATATTCCATCACATTTACATGAAACGTACGTGAAAGCTACCTATTGTAGCTTCTTGCCAAACCCGTGAAACAAACATAGCTTTACTCTACTAGAGTCTGGAGGATGCCAACAGATTTCTTTCAATTTTTGTGCTTGTCCTATTCAGGAGATTTTTTTTTTCCATTCAGGGTAGTAATGATGAGATTGAATAAAATGCATATATATGCCTAATAAAAGGGTCTTAAAAAATGAGGTAGATGTGGCATACATAATTATGTGCTTGTGACCCATAAGTTTTCAGAAAAGATGAACATGAAATAAATAAGAGAAATATGTTTTAAATTAAAAGTTATAATTTGTTTATAGGTACAAAGGACTAAATTTTTAATTTACTTTTTATGTTGGACTAAATTGCAAAAACCTAATTTTAACTAGGTTTAAGAAAAGGTTGCATAGCAACCATCCAATTTTGGATTGCATGATAGTAACTCCCTTTTTTTTTCTCTCCTCAATTTAGATCACATTATATCATCAAGAATTACTTTTTTTCTTGTCTATCTTTTTATATCTCTACCGTCTATCCATTGGTTCATGAATCGTGCTTTTGACCTTTTGGTTTGGATTTTGGAATGATTTGGGATTCCTGCTGAGCATTATATCATTCTATCAACTTCTTATTAATGATTTATGGTTTTTTTTTTTTTTTGGTGAGATGATTTATGGTTTATATGTTATGATTTAAGTATATACTATATTTTTTTGGGTACAAATGAAAATGAAACAAAAGCAGCTGAAACTATCATATTCTAAATGTTCGGGTAACAAAACTTAAAAAATAATTTCATTGGGTTGTTGAATCCGTACGTGCTAACTGCTACGTATGAATTTGTTAGTGATACCTTGTTAATTATTTTGTCCCTGGAAATGGATAGTTTAGCATGTTTTATATAATCTTGCAGTTTGCCGACCCTGCCTTGGAGGAACCTTTCTTTGCCGTGTTATTTGACCCATGTTAAGGCCATGTCTGGGTCCACTTTTAGGATGATATAAGAAAAAATGGGCCATTACGTGAACTTAGCTTGATCCAAACTTTATGCCTCGTCGTGAAAGATTTTAGAATTGCCATAAAATATTTGTCACTATCAAGGTTGTAGTTCTCAATCTCCCACTTAATTCCCTTGGTTAACAATCATATAAGGCTTTTTTATTGATATCACACACATCTCATGGAATTGTCCATCCTTTAACTCTACTCACATGTAGTGAACTGATAAAAGAGTAGATTCTAAATTGGTTATTATTGTTACTTTGTGTGCGTCTATCATTTTCTATTCTCCATTTTTGGATTTTTCTTTTCTGGAAAATAAATCAGTCGTTCTTTTCTTTAGTGAAAAAAAGATTAATGACATGGGATTTCAGCATGTTTAATATGCTAAACTTACGAACTAGTAATAAACAAATTTGGTAGGTGTAATTTGGTTCCAATACAGTTTTATTTTTAGGACCCATGCATTGCACAGGTTACATGGCTAGTAAATACTTTACAAAAAAGTTTGGGTCCAAATTATAATTTTTTATATGTTTGAAATTATTTTTGGATTTGAAGTTTTCATGGTAAAGTAAATAAGAGGTTTTTTTTTTTAATGAAGAAGGAACTAAACTTTTGTTATTACTAATTAAAGATATCAATATTATTAAAATACATACATTATTAAAAATATAAATATTTATTTAATGAACAAATAATTTCTAATTTAATGAATATTTTCAAATCACAGATACTCAATTGATAAATTTAATATTTTATATCACAAATAAGTTAAGTTTTTTTTTTTTTTTTACAATACTCCAACAAATGTTTTCAATATACAACTCAGTTGACAGAGTAACAAGATATAAAGTGCGAATACTGAACTTAATCTTTCACAATTATACAATTGGCTCCCTTTTTCCCATAAAAATTTTGCCAATAGAAAAAAAAAAACTCTTATAAGCTTAAAAATAAAAGTCAAAGAATCTCTTGATGTTCTAAGTTCTAAACATAATATAAGGAGGGGTTTTTTTTAGCCAGCCCTAATTTTGAGAGAGAGAAACTCTGCCTTCTCTCTAGATTTCTCATTCTTTCTTCTTTTCTATTGGTTATTTTTTTTTTTTTTTTGCTTTTCTTGTTTTATCAAAGAGAGATAGCGGTAGAAGAGGAGGGAGATTAGTCCCTCCCCTTCATCTGGAGGGTGTGTGGTTTCCAGCCTCAGTTTTTCCGGGTCTCACTCTTGCCTTTGTGCAAGTTTTGTTATATAAATAAGTGTTATTCTTCAGTTGTTTTGAGTATTTTATTTTGGGGAGGTCTGTGCTTTGTGTTAGCTTTCATATATGATGATCATCCTCTTTTTTCAAATAATTGGAAGAATGATAGCAGAGACAACTCTTCACTTGCAGACTTCTGACTTGACTTTTGTCCAGCGGCTCCATCTCTGCAAATTTGAGATTCCTTGTCGCCGAAATGTGCTTACTTCCAGCATTGATGAGATTGTTATCTTGGAGATAAAGGTTGTTGAATCTCATATTAGAAACCGATTTTAGAAGAGGTTGATGACACGTATCCAGAGGGAAGATGATGTTGGTGTAGAGTACCTTGCTTTTCTTAACTTTTTTGTGTTATATTTGTGTGGAAACTATGTATTTTGTTTAAGTAAGATTTGTTTTGCTTGTACTATCTTCTTCTATTGAATAAAATGCATATTTTCCTTAAAAAAAACATAATATAAGGAGGTGGTAACAAAAAAAAAATAAGTGTATACTGGAATTTTATTTTTATTTACAAAGAGGAAAGTAAGGCCGACCATTTAATGCCCAAACATGCATTATGTCTTCATGTGCGAGACATACACCCTCCAACCCTATCAATTCATCGTTAAATTTTAATCTAAGGAGTTGTTTTCATTTATAAAAGAACGAGTGCATTAAAGCATTATTTAAGCTTTATACAAATTGCGTAAATTAATATTTTAAAAAAAATCCAAATTCAACATCTGTTGATACTTGATACATTAAAAGCACCATTTTCTAATAAAAAACATTTTTTTTTCTTCTTTACCTAGACTAATTAACATTAATTCTTTTACCAAAAAAAAAAACATTAATTCACCTAAAAGAATAACTATACCTTCTACTATTCAGTTGTCAATCACATAACGCAATGCATGTGACATGGGTGGGATACATCACGGCTAATTACTAAATTGAAAATGCAACTTGTATTTGCACCGAGGAAGGGTCAAAAAAGTTGTTTTGATTGGGTCAGTCTGATTTTAAACCGCAAGTCCAATGTTTATTATTTTCTTGAAGTCCAATATTTAATTTTTAACCAGAGAATTTATTATTAAGTAATTTACATGATATACATTTTTTTTTATTATTTAATTTCAATTTTGATTTGTAATTATTTTTTATTACTAATTAACCTAAATTCATCAGTAATGAAAATATGAAACTTGTTTACGATATTTGCAAGAGAAATTGAGCACTACTATTGGAAACTTGGTGTCAATGACTCCCTATTATTCACGCACTGTAATTTGACAATGAATTGCATGTTGGTTACTTTAATATATCAATTTTAGTTTGAAAGAAAGGAATACTGCTTCTATTTTCAATCTTTGATCTATAAAATTAACGTACACATATTAAAAAAATCAGCTAATTAAGAAGGAAAGAACAAAAATAATAACAACTAACATATATAGAGTCATAGACTTACACTCATTGATCTCTTTTGGAAATTGGAATTGCATTTAGTAGTTAAAATTTTGGGTAAATATTCACTTAACCTCTTTTATTCTGTTAAGGTTATTTGAAAATAATTGTAAAGTGCAGTAATTAGTGAAAGTGTCATCGGAAAAAAGCTAATTTATGCAAACTATTTTTCATCATAGTTATTTTTTTTAAGGGAAAAGATGTATTTTATTCATAGATCAAAAACAATACAAGAAATTTCACACCGATAATAATTAAAGGGAAAACAAAATATACTGCAACAACATACTCTTTCATGTGATGGATCATCAGCAACTGTCAAAACCCGACTCTAACAAGAGATTCAATAGCCTTTAATACCAAGATAATAATCTCATTGATGTTGGGACTAAGCTCAGTTCGGCAACAAAGAATCTCAGATCTAAAACGAGAGAGTCGTTGGACGGTAGTCAAATCAACAGTCAGCAAAGAGAGATCTGTCTCGACGAGTAGCCTTCCAATTATTGGAGCAAAGAGGATAACCATCAGATCTGGAAAGTTGAAACTATCCAGAGGCATCCTCCACTTGAAATACACAAAACAAAAACAACTTGCACAAAGGCGAGACAAAACCCAGAAAAACTGGGAGAAAATAAACCCACACCATTTTCCAAAGGAATGGGAGGAACAGATCCCTCTCCCTCTACCGAAAAAAAGCAGATGAAAACAAAAGGAGTATAAAAAGGAGGAGGGGAGAGAAAAAAATTAGGATTATTTTTCATCATAGTTCACTTAGTAATAGAAGTAGAAAAAATAGATATATTATATATATAATAGCAATAGATAATAGATCAGTATTAATATAGATTAGGGTCTATTAGGCAAAACTAGCTTGTAGCTTTGAGCTTGTAACTTGTAGCCATGGGCTTCTAGCTTGTAGCTGTTAAGCTAGCTAGAAGCTGTGAGCTTGTAGCTGTGAGCTTGTAGTTGTTTAGCTAACTATTTGAAATAGTGTTGTTTGGCAAAACTAGCCTTTGAAGTAGCTAAAAGTTATTAAATGACCAAAAAGGACATGCAACAATTTATTATTTTACATTTTTCAAATTTTTCTTTATTTATGAAATAGATAGCTAATTAATTAATTAATTAAATATAAAAAATATTAAATTATAATTAATTAAATTCATTTTTTCTTAATTTATTAATTATGAAGTTAATTAATTAGTTAATTATAACAAAATTATTAAATTATAATTAATAATTAATTAAAGGGTAGTAAAATAATTTAAAATTTTGTTTGAGGGTATAATTGGTATATGAATTATTGAAAGCTAGTTTAGTTTCTAGAAAGCTACTTGAAGTAGCTTTCTAAAAGCTAGCTTTTAAAAGCTACAAGCTCCTTTTTTAGAAGCTATAAGCTCCTTCTGATTTGTGTTCACTGAACGGGGCTAGTAGCTTATTGACTGAATCTAAAAGCTCCTAACTAGCTAAAAAGCTCTTAACTACCCTTGTCGAACAGAGCAAGATGTACCCTTGAGTGATTATTAAAGTGTTGTTAATTTTTTTTGCCGTATAGAAAAAGAAAAATCGTTTAACGAGGGGGCTGGCTGGATTGTTAAATAAAGGTGGAATGTTTGAGTAGACCGTATCTTTGACTGATCATATATATTCCTAATTGTTCTTCTAAGTTGAAATTAATGGTGACCTCTTTCTATTCTAAATTGTTCTTCTAAGTTGAAATTAATGGTAACCTTCTAATCTAAGTTTTCTTCTGTTGGGAGTAAAATACCTTCTACTCTAATTCTAGTCGGCGATGGTATGGTCAATCGGACAAACGAACCTTCCTACTCCTACCTGCCAAAGCTTCAACTTTAGCCTCTAGCTCCCATGATCCTAGGCCTTATTTTCATACATGGCTGCGATGTTGAAAAATAGTAAAATAAAAGCTCCATCAAAATCAATGAAAAGTCATTTTGAATGGCTGTCTACTCTCTAAAGCAAATTGAATTACTTCCATTTCTCTAGAATCGCATTGCTATGTCGGTGCGATGTTTATTTTATTGATTTTATTTTCAGGAACGAGCAAATCCAATAAAATGAAAGATTTAAATTAATGAACTTAAATGAAACGACACATAAGTAAGTTTGATATTAAAACTTTTAAGTTAATAAATTTAAGTTAATAAATTTATTGATTTTATCATTTATATATATTTTAACTTATTCATTACTGTATTATGCAATGTAAATTCTTAATAAATGGTCACTCCTCTTTGTCGCACGGGCCTTTCAAGAAACTCATCCCAATCCATTATGAAGTTATGATACAATTTGTTAAGAATGGGAATTCCAATATAACAAGAGATTTGAATTAATGAACTTAAATAAAGTAGCAATGGCCACAAATTATCCCATCTTTTCTTTGCTGATGACTGCCTTCTTTTTATGAAGGCTAAAGCTTCCCAAGTCCGTCTAGCTGCCCAAACTATTGCTGATTTCTGTCGTGCTTCGGGCCTTAAGGTAAATTTGGAAAAGTCAAGGGCCATGGCTTCTGCTAATGTCTCGCGTGCCAAGTGCCAGAAATTCCATGGTATTCTTTCTATTCCTTTTACTTCCAATTTAGGAAAATATCTGGGGTTTCCAATGTTGGTGGGTAGAGCGACGAAGCAAGATTTTCATTTCATTATCGAGAAACCTCAGCGCCGTTTGGCTGGTTGGAAGAACCTGCTGCTTAATAAGGCTGGTAAGCTCACCCTTGTTCAATCGGTTATGTCTTCTATTCCTATCTATCCGATGCAGATCTATTGGCTTCCTTCTGCGGTTTGTGAATCCATTGATGCTTTGTCCAGGAGATTCCTTTGGGGAACTCATTCTTCTGATAATCGTTTCTTCTCTCTAGTTAGTTGGGAGAAAGTGGCCACCTCAAAGAAGAATGGAGGTTTGGGGATTCGCCAAGCTAGGCGGTCAAACGTGGCTTTGCTTGGGAAGCTGGTTTGGGCTTTACTTCATGATGATTCTAAATTGTGGGTGCATCTCCTCCGTCACAAATACCTGCGTAACTTTAATGTCCTTCAGGCTCCTCGCCGTTTGGGTGCTTCTCACACTTGGCAGGCTATTTGTAAGGCTGTCCACTTATTGAAACCAGGTTTCCGTATCCGTATTGGGGGCGGAAACGTCTCTTTCTGGTTTGACAGGTGGCTGGATATTGGCCCTTTATGTAACTTGGTTCCTTTTGTTGACATCCAAGACACCCAACTCTCTGTGGCTGAGATTTTTGATGATGGGTGGAGATTGGAGAGGTTGGCAACCCTGTTACCTCCGTCTATTGCTACAGAAATTATTTTGACTCCAATTTGGAAGGATGGAACGGTGCCTGATTCTGTTGTCTGGTCATCAGCGGAGAGTGGTGTGTATACAGCATCTGCGGGGTATAACTGGCTTTCTTTCGATGTTACTAATGTCCCTTCGGCTGTTTCTTGGACTTGGATTTGGAAACTTCCCACTTTTGAGAAGATCCGATTTCTAATTTGGCTTTGCTGGCATTCAGCGCTCCCTACGAACGAATTAAGGTTTTTGCGGCATATCTCTCCCTCTGCTGCTTGCACCCTTTGCTCGGCTCCTATTGAAAACCAAATTCATTGTTTGTGTGACTGTACTATGGCTACACGGTTATGGCAGTTTTATGGCTTCAGTACTTCCTTGGATTTCTTCACTTTAGATGTTCATTGCTGGATCAAATCCAATGTGAAAAAGGATAAAGGTTTGCTTTTTCTTACTATTATGTGGTGGATTTGGTGCCACAGAAACCATGAGATTCATGACTCCCCCTCTTGGAACCTTTATGATATTGTTGCCAACATTAATTGCATGTTTCGAGATGTTGTTGCTCTAAACTCTTCCACGGTTACTACCACCTCGATTTCTCCCTCTCGCCTTGTCTGCTGGTGTTCTGATAATAATGCAGATTTTGTGCTGAACACTGATGGATCCTCCTTGGGAAATCCTGGCCCTTCTGGTTTTGGTGGTATTTTGCGTGATATTCACGGTAACTGGGTTTGTGCTTTTTTTGGGTTCCTGGGTTCTACTTCGGTTTTGCAAGTGGAACTCTTGGCCTTGCTTCATGGAATTAAACTTGCTTTGGCTAGAGGGGTTCAACGACTGCAGTGTCAAATGGATTCCTTGGAGGCGGTGCGTTTGATAAAGCATGATGACAACTTTTTTCATGTCTTCTTCTGCTATAATCAGGAGATTAGGCACTTATTGTCCTCCTTCCAGTATGCTTCGCTGGTTCATACGCTAAGAGAGGGTAATTCGTGTGCGGACTGGTTCGCCAAGCACGGTGCCTCTCACTCTGATGTCTTCAGGCTTTGGGAAGTTCCCCCTGCTGCTGTCTCTCCTATGTTATTGGCTGACCATATGGGGATCCTGGTGCCAAGGAGCTAAGTCCCTTCTTTCTTTTTGCTTTGTTTTTAGCTTTCAGTTGTATAAAAAAAATAAAATAAAGTAGCATAAAAGTGGATTTGACATCTTATCTTGATTCAACATAGTTGCAGGATTACAACTGTTACTATAAATGTATGTTAGAATTGAGATCATAAGTTGATTCACCTTGTAATCTTTTTTTGTTTTTTGTCCGAATTCCTTGCGGAATCACCGATATCCTCAAGAGTACCCTTAATATCAGGGAGCCCTTGAGACTAATTCGGAGCGAGCTGTGTGGCTGGCTTTCCCGACGGGATGTTTTTAGTGGGAATCGAACACGAGACTATTAGCATGTGTATCCCATTCCCAATATTTCAGTTGAGATCTTACACCAACTGAACCAAACCTCGTTGGTACCTTGTAATCTCTTGTTTAAAAACATCATTATTAGAGGTTGCAAATCTAAAATGTTCAAGCAAAAAAAGATAATTAGAGAATAGATTTTGGAATTACGATTCCATATTAAAAGGAAATTCTAAACATTAAAATTTAACTTAAAGTCTAATAGCCAATTCCTTTTTGAAGGCATGACTCCATGTCAAACCGGGACACCAACCAGGATTAAAAATGCAATCCCCTACATACGTTATATTTATGTTTTCAAATTGATCTCATTCTTGTAAAAAAAAATTAAAAAGAAGTTATTTTTATTTCCTAACTAGCCTAATATACCCGTGCCATGCACGGGGATGTTATAATTTTTGTTTGAACACAAAATGATAAATAAAAACGAATGTTTGAATTAGTTTTAATGGCGACAATAGATTAGTTTTTTAAATAATAAGTTGTATCAACATATAATGAAAAAACCAAAAAACAAAAAATAAACTGCTTTAATTTGATGCATCAAAGGTATTCTGCAAATTGATACCAAAAACAAAAATTAATTTACCTTAAACCATAATAATAACACACAGTTACTATAAATTGAAACACAAAATTAAAAAAAAGGAAGTTACACATAGTAAATTGGACAACAAAATGGTACACATACTTAAAGAAAATTTCTAAAAAAGAAAAAGTAAAAGATAAAGGGCCTATGCTTTTGGCTTCATGCTAAAAAACATTTTCATGAGGCCATGACTCCCATGACCAGATGTCTTATTCTGTCAGACTCATAAATAAATCAAAACCATTACTGAGGCTTCACCAAATAGAGCTTCTAAGTTCTAAATTGAATTAATTCTAAACAAACACATAGTCTAAATCTTTTCAAGCAGGGCAGGCTGAAAAAAATATTTTGGTTGCTAAATATGGTAGATCTCTTCACTGCATCTAAATATGATAGTCCAAGTAAAGCAAAGTTCCTCTGTCAAACAAAAGGTGTGCAAAAAGTATTCATTTTTCATATAAAGTGTGCATTTAAAATAGTAGTCAAAGAACTAAGAAAGATGATGGATAAACTCAAATAGGAACAGGGTAGAGGAAAGAATGAAAGGAAAACCAAGAAAGTTAGAAAATGTGTAAATCTTTTTTTCTTCCAACTTTTGCCTGATTTTCTCTCTGGCCCTTCTCTCTTCCTCTGTGTCCTTTTGTCAAAGCCATTATACTGCAAAAGGGAGCAGATTTTTAAAATGGCTGGGTGCGCTAGAAATGAAAGACAAAATAACACAATAAATACACCAGGTAAGCCAAACCATTTTCTCTCATTCTCTTTTTCAAACATCTTTGCTTCCAACAGCTCCTTGCCAATGCGAATTCTCTCCTGAATGAAAACACAAAAGGAAATAAGATGTAAACTTACTAAAAAATATGAATATATGTATCTAGAAAAGTTGTATTACAATTTCATACACCAATCGAACTACACAAAACTTATATGGTATAAATTAATTCTTCAATTCTAAGATAACCAAAGATACCTGCTACTTTGAAAATATATCTGTGATTCACAGCACAGATATATGGCATCTTGAAATTAAGAGCATCATCTTGTAGCAACCAGGATTAAAAATGCAATCCCCTACATACGTTATATTTATGTTTTCAAATTGATCTCATTCTTGTAAAAAAAAAAAATTAAAAAGAAGTTATTTTTATTTCCTAATTAATTAGTTCTTTCATTATTTCTATTTTCAAATTGTTCATATAAGTTATTTTTTTTTTAGTTTTGTAACTAAAAATAATTTTTTGCAATACTATAATTTTTAGAAAACAAATAAAAATTTTTTGAACATCTTTTTATTCTGAACTCAAAAATAACAAAATTACAAATTTTGTTGAAAGTTGACACAATTAAAACTAATAGTACTAAAAAAAATGTTGTAGGAACAATTTAAAATAAAAATAACTTAGACGGACAGTCTATTACCTAAATCATATAATAAAATATATTTTTTTGACCAACCGAGAGAATCAACCAAAACATATTTGAAGTGTTCTTTTTTTTTTTTATATAGACTGAAGTGTTTTTTTTTTTGAGATATCTAATATGCAACCTAAAATTAGATGGTTGCTATGTAACTTTATATTAAGCAAATAAGAAGTTGACACATAAGAAATGCTGGTGGCGGTGGCGCAGGCGGTGGTGGTGGCGGTGGCGGTGGGTTTTGAGAAGTGAAGATGAGTTCTGGGTTTAAGAATTTTTTTTATATAAAGAAAATTAAATTTATAATTTGCCTAAAAGTACAAAAGAACTAAATTACAATAATCTAGTTTTTATGTTGGACTAAATTGCAAAACTTAATTTTGACTAATTTAAGTAATGATGTGGCATACATGTCTTAGGTGTCAAGATTTTATTGGTTTAACAATGGATTGCATAACAATCATTCAATTTTTGATTGCATGGTAGTAACACTTTTTTTTTTTTTTACTACATCAGTATTTTTAACTTCCGAAAGGGAACATATTTTCTCCGGTATCATGCAAGTTCAATTTTTGTATATATTATTGTAGTATTTGATATTCGTCACCAATATGTATCAACGTTTAACAACTTATATATGTCATTTCATCTCATTATTCTTTATGTCCACTTATTTTAATTTGTTGTCCTGTGCCTCTTCTTTGGCTTAGTTTCATCTAGAGAATCACGTGATTGTTGCTTATTCTAGTCTATGGAATATTTAGAATTAGGCACTCTGGAAACAGACATATAAACAAAAGAAATTTAGAGGGTTTATACTGTTTATTCGCACTAACGAGCCAGATCGAATGATTCATTCTTTAAATTCTACTAAATAAGTAGTGGAAGGGAAAGGTGGAAATTTGGTGAAGACTTTTTGACCAGCATTTCAATGGAAGATCATAGATGACCCAGGAAAGGAATGTGGTTCATATATTGCTCTATTTCCTTGTAACAAATTTTTATTACTTTAGGTTCTGACATGACATGCTAGCATGGAATTTTATCACTTGATAATAGTAACATCAGAAATTTAGTGACTAGCCCAAATACTGAAAACACTTGATAATAACACAGATCTGTGTTACACCAAAATAGTCAAATGGGCTGTGAACGGTTTTCCTCCTTCACCATAAGTCCATAACTATTTCTCCTATTTTTATTTTTATTTTATTTTTTTTCCATTTTCATCTATTACCCCCTTTTTTTTTTAGGATTTGAATCACTTTTGTGGTGCTTACATTTTTTAGATAAGTTATTAGTTGGACCCCATAAGCTAGCATTTGGTTCCTCTGCCATTCAAATTGCAAAGACCTATTGCTCATTGGATAGCTAATAAAATTTTTTGTGCCCTTTTCATGTTATATTAATCATAAGCCATGGTACATAATCCTTTACCAAAGGACAATATATATTCAAAATCAAGTACTCCCTTCGGCTCGAATTATAAGCAACAAAAAACATACTATTCTTGGTTTAAAATATAAGCAAAACTAACTAACTTTATTAAATTTTGTTTCATTCCCAATACCATTTTCCTAAAACATCTCTAGAAAATTGTAATATTAATTAATTTTTGTTTCATTCCCAATATTACTTTCCAAAAATACCTCTATTTTTTATAAATTTGAGAAAATTAAATACAATCAACTAACCTCCTTAATAAGCGTAAAAGTGGTTAGAATTGCTTATAATTCGTGCCGGAGGGAGTACAAGAAAAAAGTAAGATACTCCCTTCGGCTCAAATTATAAGCAAAACCAATTAATTTTACGCTTATTAAGGAGGTTAGTTGATTGTATTTAATTTTCTCAAATTTATAAAAGAATATAGATATTTTAGAAAAGTTGCATTGAGAATGAAACAAAAATTAAATAAGATCACAATTTTCTAAGGATGTTTTTGGAAAGTGGCATTGAGAATGAAATAAAATTTAAGAAAGTTAGTTAGTTTTGCTTATATTTTAAACCAAAAGAGATATGTTTTTTGTTGCTTATATTTTAAATCGAAAGGAGTATTTATCTAAAAATGTTCAAACTTTTGCGGCTAATGATATACTCCCTCCGTTTCATATTATAAGCAAAATTAACCATATTTGCGCTTATTAAGGAGGTTAGTTGATTGTATTTAATTTTCAAAAATTTATAAAAGAATAGAGATATTTTAGGAAAGTTGCATTGGGAATGAAATAAAAATTGAATAAGATAATAATTTTCTAGAAATGTTTTAGGAAAGTGGCATTGGGAATGAAATAAAATTTAAAAAAGTTAGTTAGTTTTGCTTATATTTTAAAACAAGAGAATGATGTTTTTTTTTGCTTATATTTCAAAACGGAGGGAGTACAGTTCAAAATGTTTTCTGGTATCATATCAAATACTCCATCCGTCCCTAGATATAAAGCCTCTTTGGGAGATTTCATGTCCATTAAGAAAGTAAAATAATTTAGTTAATTGTATTGGAAATATGAACTTTTGATATGTAATTTCAAAATTATCCCTATTAATATTATTGGGAATCTAAAAAGTATTAAATAAATATGAGTGTTTGTGAAAAAAAGTAATTAATGATCATTGAAAATTGGTATGAGACTTTATAAACAGGGATAAAATAAAAGTGTCAATATGACTTTATATCTAAGGACTTAGGGAGCATGAATATATGTGATTTAAGTTGAAGCCTCATAGGACATATCAAGGGACACAAACCAAACAGTGTTATCTTTACAAATTTTTTGTCAGCACACTCTTTATTCCACTGTCCCAGATGCCATTTAATGTTACTCTTGAAGCAACGATTCAGTTTCTAGTAGAGTAACTGCCAAATAAATAAAAGATACCCTCTGCCTGAAATTACTTTACAGAATGCTAACAAATTAGTACACGTTCTACCTCAATATAATTGCTGTCAATCTGTGCAGAAGATAACTTCAAATCAGATTCCATCAATTTACATAAGGACACGACATTTTCTAGTTCCACATCAACTGACCAGGCTAAGTTAGAATCTAAAGGCTGTGTAAGATAACCTCTCCGAAGTTTCCAAAAAAAGAATCTAAAAGTGAAACTTTAGTGAGTTGATATATTTCTGTACTATAGGCTATAGTTTAGTAAGCATGTACCAAAGTACAATATATTTTGGACTGAAATTATGTAAGAACTATGAAGTGAAAATATAATCGAGTAGTATTCCCGACATTAAAAGTAACGCTGTACTTAAAAGATAGAACTGAGGACCTTATGATTCAAGGGAAAGATATTGGTTGGTGAACAAGAATAATACAAGATGCTGGAATTATATTCCAATGGCACTGTGGTATCTTGTCATTCAGATGTGCACTTTTTTTTTCTTTTATGATTCCGTTCAACCTTTGCCAATAGTTTCCAAATTAAAGTGAACCCCAAAATAAGCACCGGAGAGTACAAACTTCCTTCAGACACTGATAGAAGTAAGTGAGTAACAGTTATATTTAGCACTCACACTTTACCACACTTACTCCTCCATTAATATGATTTCTAATTCTCCATTTCAAGATCTGAATGTCTGAATGCTAGCTAGCTTAATTAGCTTGTCTTTTGGACTTTCATTTTTTAATCCAGGTTTGGAAAAATAAAATTGATAAAGATGCTTGTTTATTTATCCTTTAGTATTCAAAGCTATCTAAATTCTATATGTAAGTTGGTACCACTATCCTCTCACAAATTGCAAATTGCAATTGAGTGATTTAATTTTTTAAAATAACACCCTATACTATTGGAGATTTGGAGTTCAACTTGTAAATGAAAAACAACACCCTATCCTACTACTAACTTTTGAAAATATTTTGTGGTTAAAAAGGTTTTTATACTATTTTGTTGACAAAGACCAGCGAATATAATGGCAAAAAGATAGCTAAAGTGAAGTGATATAACAAGAAAGCTTCTATCAACTCAAAAAGATGAAGATGAAAAGTCACATTAATTGTACATCCCGTACTCGACCCTTCAACATGTTATTGTGAAGCTGATGATTTGAAGAGAAGAGACGACCCTTTTTCCTTTTACATACTTTTGGTCTGCTGTTTGATAAGCTTGACGTGCTCTTTAACAGATACTGAGACTATTGTCCCAAAAGATGAACCATTGAGTATTGAGTTCATTGACACAAAGGAAGAGAATCTACTCCATCCTTGGCGGTGAGTAAACCAAGGACAAAATGTAATCAAAATGTTTCACTTTTTAACCTCCTTCATATCTTGGCCTATTCTAATTATCGAACATGTATGTCAAATTGTAAAGACAGTGTTATACTCCCTCCGATCCTATTTATAAGACCCTTTTGGGTTTTTAATACTTTTTATTTTGATCCTATTTATAAGACTCTTTTTCAATTTTCAATAGCATTTAATTATTTCTTTTCACTAACATCCCTATAAAGTCGAACACTTTTTAGAGTTCCAGTAATAACTATACGGGTAGTTTTGAAAAAGTATATCAAATTTTCACATTTCCAATGCCATTAACAATTTTATCCACTCTCCTTAGTGGGAGTGAAAAATCTCAAAAGGGTCTTATAAATAGGACCGGAGGGATCGGAGTATATATATTTTCTCAACAGAGGAGGAGCATGCATGGATCAGACATCAGAGTTCACCTCCATATTCTGTTAAGAGTTATATTATATATATATATATATACGAGGATTGCTAACATGAGTAACCTCTTATTTTAGAAGGATCATGTTAGCAATGTGTTCCAAATTTTTTAGACAAAAAATCCCTTTGCAGCTTTGAGAAAATAAAATTATAACCAAGGTTATTTTAGTAAAACAATTATTATCCTAATTAAAAAATTAAAAAATAAAATCTCTCACCACCCCCTAAACCCCCAAATCCCAACCAGATGCAATTTCTACCAAATTCTAAATCAAACACTCTCTCTCTCCCAACCCTAGCCTCCTTCAACCAGCCACCGCCGCCCCTATCACCACCCACCGTCGTCCACCACGCAGCTCGCTGCGCCGCCTCCCACGACTTCGCATCTCCCCCACCATGCCCATCGACCGCGACGCACGTGACCTCCTCCCTTTGTCGTCCTTGCTCTGTTCACGTTCATGCTCCAATCTTTCTCAGTTCTATTCATGTCCTTGTCATCCGGCCTCCTTCTGCCTCTGTTCGTGCTTCAATATCTCTTTGCTACATTTATTTGCAGAACACAACATTCTCCAGTAAGTATTTATCCAAGATTATTGTACCACTCTTTAGATTATTGTGTTGTGAGGATTATATTCAGTAAGTATTTATCCATGCTTATTCTCCAATAAGTAGTTCTAAAGACAAGCCTTTGATTTGGTTGGATACAGAAAATTCTGCCACTATTTTGATATTGTGTTGTGAGGGTTATATTAGTATATTAAATGTATGTTTATTTGTACTGACATATAATTTGGTAATTTTTTCCCTTTCTTGTTTCGAAGATTTGATTTTTGAGATCACTGACATTTTCTTGTTCATGTGTCTTATCTTATCTAGCATGAAAATGTATTGATTCTTATTGTTGTGGGATCCCTTGCTTATTTTGACTTTACTTTTGTGATAAATGTTGCAGGCAAGAAGAGCTTTGAGGGCCTTGAGGGCAATGGTGAAGAAATGATGATGGAATTTCAACCATTTTTAGACAATGATTGTGATTATATAGATTTATAATCTTTAGATAGGATTGTAGTTAGATATAGTTGATAGTTAGATATATGGTTAAGAATCAAGAGTCAAATGTGTCACAAGCTTCTTCAACACTATGAATGTAAGTGGAAGTCTCACACTTGTGAGAACATGTGATAGCGTACTTTAAAATTGGAACTCCATTGGTATGCTAAGGCCATGCAGAGAATGAATCCTCTCCAGTACTGAAGATAGCAGTGCATTCGTAGGATCCTCTTGAGTACTGTTATTGTTATTGCTGTATTTTTATTGCATTATAATGCTAGTATTATTTTGCAGCTACAGAATTGTTTATGTTGGAAATTATATATAACATTGATACTAGATATAATAGCATGGCAATATCTGCAGCAGAATTGTTAATGTTTAGTGATATATATATATATATATATATATATATATATATATATATAACAATAAAAGCATCATATATCAATGCTTAGTGCTATATGTTTTTTTTTGGTGCAGTGGAAAAATGAAAGAAACAGAACCAAACAAAGGGGAAATCTAACTAGTGCGTGTTAAAGGCATATCAGCCAAAAGCAATGTGGCCAGTTGTGGGTCAGGGTGATTCCACACAAGAAAGTCTAGGTTCTGCATTACGCCTTGCTTGGCCATATAATCTGCAGCCCCATTTGCCTCACGGTTTACATGCACAAACTTGATTCTCCAACTTAGTTTCATCAAGGCCATGATGATATCCTTATACACATGCATGACAACACTTATATTGTGAATTAACCCACCATTAACAGCCTCCACCACAAAACTAGAGTCTGTTTCACATATAATATCCTTGTACCCTTGTTCCCAACAGAATTTGAGCCCAAAACTAGTGCTATATGTTTAGTTTTGCATTATTTTGCTCCAATTGTATTTGTGCTCAATATAACTTTGTTTGGCTTTTCAATATACAGGACCAAGTTTTAAAGGCAAGTCAAATGGGGAGTACACTGTTGGGATTCTGGCAAGTGTACCAGATCAGATCGTACAAGTAATATAGACAATGAAGTCCGAGTATCGTACCCAAGGGAGTGATCGTTTAATTAATTCCACCTAATTAATATTACGTAGTGAACGAGACAAAGGATTTATGATTTTGTAAATAAAAACATAAATTAAAATAAATGACTCTTTGACAAGGGGAAAAAGCGGGATGTAGTTTCGATGCAGGTTCCTAAATATTCTATAACAACTTGATTTGTTTTCCTTGATTCTGAATTTGTTTTGCAAAGGTAGAAAACGCCTAATGTCTTAGCACGTCTCCGTATTTTAGATATTAATCTCCCAATGATGTCTCAAGAGAGCCTTAAAAACCTAACCCTTAATTAAGTTCAGTCAAAACTTCTTTTTATAAAATTACCCAATTCATAGAAAACATGTCTGTGCCTATGCAATTGAACTGTTTGATTAAATGACTAAATCCTAAATTCATATGTCTATTCATAAAGGATTTTCAAAAGTCATGAAACAACTTCTTTCATGAGAAACAAATAAGAATAATCAAACACAGAATTCAATAACGGAAAACAAAATTAATTTATTATTAGAAATATTGAAAAGGTTCCATACATCTACTCCTACATCCCAAGGATGGAATTAGTTCATACTTACAAGAGAAAACACAATAAACATGATAAAAATAATTACCATGAATCCTTGAGCTAACTCCGTGTTCTTCACAAAAACCTCCAATCCTTGTTCCTTCTCCAAGTCTCAAATCCTAATCTACTATTATTCTATGGAGTTGTATGAGTGTCTCTCCTCTCCTCCTTTTCAATCTCATGTGATAAGCTTTTTATTTTAATAAAACTAATCCTAAATCTGAATATAATATGATAGGATCCTATTAGAATAAACTAATATTTAAGAATCTTATCTACAAATAGAATTTATCATTAAAATCCTTCTAAAATCCCGTATTTGTGTCTGGCAGCAACTTCGGAACTGATTTTGACCCCCAAGATGGACGAATTTGAGCAAGGCTATTTCTGGCAAAGTTGTAGATCTTTTCCTTAGCTTTAAAATTATATATAGATCGCCTCATTTGGATAAGCGTAGCTCAAGTTATGATCAAAACAGAGAACAATGTCACTTTCTCGCTTTTTGCGCGCCCAGGCGTGAGAATCCTGCGCCTGGGCGTGATGGCCTGCGCCTGGGCGCACTACGGTCAACTTTTCTTCATTTTTTTTCCTCTTTTTCTTCCCAAATCAAGTACCAAACTCTCATTCTTCATTCCTTTGCAAAAATCATTGTTTTAAGAGCTTAAATACCTGAAAACAAACCAAACACATCAAAATGTTCTAGAAATCTTATAAAGACAAAATTCCATTGTTTTATTCCAATTTACTCAAGAAACAAGCCACTTACTATGTAAAAGGGAGGCAAAAAAAGTACAAAAACATCACATATTAGACCTCAATCATACACAAACTCATTATCAAAGTTTATGGGAAGTTGGTAGTAGAAGTCACCAAGTGACTACAATTCAAGTGACACAATCAAGCCAAGTTGACAAATAGATTCATTATGGTTGCATAGTTAGACACTTTTTTTTGGTATAAATTTTAATATGGTGGTGTAATTTTTTGGATGCATTTGATTTAATCAAATGTAAGAATACAATGTTATATGCTGAGAATTCATCTTTAGATGAGCAATATATGTTTCTTTTCAATTTGACTCATTATCAGTAATGGTTGTTGCTTTCATTGTTTTATCATAACAATAACATCATTCATATTGTGAAAATAAGAGAGGGAGGATTACAAAACAAAGAGAGTAAGATCAAAGTACCTTTATAAAACAAAAAAAAAAGATAATTTTATTAATGTATTCAATGTGAAGTTTTTATATTTCTGTGACTAAATAAACCCATAAAACCTCTTTTACAACCATAAACCTATACTACTACCAAGCCATAATGACATGAAACATATTGTTGAACTATCAAGGTGCCACGTGAGAACCAGTCCTTCCCATCAATGATTTTGTATTGAAGATGCTTCATGTGTTTGGTTGTTGCACTATCCTGAATGATATGCAATAGGAGTGGCAGGACATTCACTTTTCTATGGAGCTCCACATCTATTTCAATATTGTGTTCATCATCATTAATATGATCTAGCAATTCACAAGACATAATTGGCAACAAATATGTTTGTTTTTTCAATAGAATGAAAGATAACTAACAATAAATACATACAATAACAAGATCCCATATTAATAAAATCAATTCAAGTACTCATGAAAATGCATCAATTAAGAGGTCCTTCAAACATTCAAATCAGCAAGGTCCTGTAAAATAAGTGGTAACTGATATGGTGCAAAATGATGCTAAAAGCTATTCAACTCCAAGGTCCAAATTATGTTTGGTGCAAGCAGCTACATTAACCAAAGTGGAGCATCTAAAATTAATCAAGTTTATGGGCTTTGAAAGTCGAATGAGTGAAATCTCAATGGCACAAAGTTTGATTAATAAGGGAAAACTTCCAAAGATAGAGACTTCAGATGGTAGTTACTTGGATATGCAATGGTGCTTATGCAGTGAATTTTTTATGTGTCCAGAAAATGGAAATGATGTATGTATTAACCAATTAAGACAAATAACAAACAATCAAAACAAGGTCTCTTGCAAATTCAAAACAGAGTGCACCTAAGACATGCCAATCCTAACAATTAAACACTTTTCTCTTAATTAAGATAAATAACAAATCATATAATAATTTCAAATAACTCTTAGCAATTGAAATTAATATACAATAAGAGGAATGAATTTCAATTTGGGGAAAGAGGTTAAAGAGGGAGAATATGGTCTCACCTGGGCACAAAAAGAGAGAGGCGGAGCTCAGTCCTAATAGAAACAAAGGCGCGACCGGCTTGTGTGGCTCCACCTAGGCGACTCGAACGGCGGTGGAATCGCCGTGGGAGAAGCGAGCGACGATGGGAGGAGACCTGGCGGAGTCGCCTGGGATGAACGCGAACAGCGGGGGACTGCTGGTCTGAGACAAACTCTGACAGCGTGGTGGACGACGGTGGGTGGTGATAGGGGCGGCGGTGGCTGGTTGAAGGAGGCTAGGGTTGGGAGAGAGAGAGTGTTTGATTTAGAATTTGGTAGAAATTGCATCTGGTTGGGATTTGGGGGTTTGGGGGGTGGTGAGAGATATTATTTTTTAATTAGGATAATAATTGTTTTACTAAAATAACCCTGGTTATAATTTTATTTTCTCAAAGCTGCAAAGGGGTTTTGGTTTTTTGTCTAAAAAATTTGGAACACATTGCTAACATGATCCTTCTAAAATAAGAAGTTACTCATGTTAGCAATCCCCTATATGTTATATATATATACACACACTTAAGTAGCTACATGGCATGGATCGGAGTAAAAGCCAAATAAATAAAGATGGAAAAACAAATCAAACTTAATTGTAATAATAACAATGAATAAGTTTTTACATTATTAGTGAGTAGTGACCACACAAATTATTGCAGCAAGCAAGTTTTGATGCCCACCTACGCTAAATCACTACAACCAAATAAAAGAACAACATTACATTTAGAGGGTTGAGAGAAAGTAAACTGACGCAGGCATCAACTACCAAGTGTATGCAACTGGCTGCTTTGAGTTATTACAAAAAAAAAAAAAAACTACTAGTTGCAAGAATTGAAAGAAATGAAGAAGAAATGGAATTGTTCAAGATGCAAATTGAGGCTCAGAGTCAGTGACACGGTTGGCATGGAATTTGGCAATGAAAGCAGAAGCTTTCTTGTCAATACCAGGCTCAGCAACCCAAAGACCTCTGTCCTCATCACTAGCAAATATCCTTCTGCCATTGTCTTCATAATAGTAATCATAATCTCTACTTCCACTTGAGAAACAGGCCTTGAACATACCACATAAGGAGAAGGAAGATGACTTCTTTCCTCCCATTTTATTATATAGTCAGTTAGTCACTTCTCTCTTCTTGTCTTTGGAATATGATATGTAAGTAATGTAACTCTTAGCACTCAGAAAATGCTCCTTGAGCTCTAAGATACCCTGAAGCAGGTGAAAGTCACTTTGGGCTTGGTTGGTATAGCAAAGCTTGGAATAGCGGTGCTTCTATTTATAGGGTACAACACAGGACAGTACGTACTATATTCACAAGCACCAGCTCCAGATGAGCACTACGACAGGTTTTCAATACACTAATGTTTTTTATTACATCAAATAGTTGTCCCTTTAATCTTTTTAGTGTTTTTTTTTTAAATGCATGTATATATAATAAACTAATTACTAATAACTAACGTAAAGTAAGTGAGAATCAGTTGGGTCGGATCGAATGAGTCGGATTCTAGGTAAAGCAGATCCGGATACCGGCTGCTAGCGGTTGGTGTACATAAAAAAAAAGTAAGTGAGGAATGGAAAACTTCTAATTGCCGTGACATTCAAATAATGTAAGTAATGTTAAGATCATATACAACATTCTGTATTTTGTACAACTCTTATTATCTTAGTATGATTTTTTTTAGATTAACAACTCTTTGGAAAATGGAAATTTTATGATCCTTTGTTTATTAATATGATGGACGCTCTTCAAACTCTTAAGAATTTAAGGTGTTTGATCGATCAAAAATTTCACTCAATTCCAACGAAAATATATCCAAAGAAGCGACTTTATAAGTGACCTGGTCGAAGGAATTAGTCCCTCGCCCACTTGATGAAGGAATACCCTGGTTTTAATTAAAAAAATAAACTTTATATAAAATATTATTACTAAGATATTATGAAGATATTATAATAATATAATTTTATAACTAATAAATTTTATATACTTTTATAATATATATTTTAATATTTTGAAGATATTATGCTAAGTTTCTATCTTTTAATTCTTAAAATATGTCTTTACGACACTTTTAACATTATCTTAATTTGTTAGATGAACAGTATTCTCCACCCAATAGTAGAAGAGATTAATTGGATCATAAATATCTCATCAGGATACGCAACCCTAACCCACGCAAACTGGTTATGCACTAATCCTTTGACCGATCCCAAGTGAACACTACATACAATAGCAGCGTCACCGCTAGTGCTGCTCGTTTCTAGCCAGCCAAGCAAGATAAAAAGTTATAATACCGATTGATAATAACATTGGAAAAATTATAACACAAATTAAAAGGTAGTTATTGTAATTAGAGGACAAAGAATTTTAAGTTCAAAAATTTTGTATTCATTATTGTATTTTGATTTTGTCACATCTCACATATATGAAGTGATGTATGTGTTGCTCTCACACGTGTATCAAGCATTATCAACTGTTTTTACAGCCAAAAGGACGGTCATCAGGATTATCAGAAATGACTAATAAGAATGGTAATGGCGGTTGTAAAAAAAGAAAGAAAGAAAAAAGGCATAAGCCTTCTTGTCCTCTCCTTTTGAATTGACCCTTTGCTATTGTTTCCGTTGGGGGTGATATAGCTAGAGTGCCCAACTTTAATTTGCTTTTCTTACTAGTATAAAAATTTGTGTTCCAACCAAAGATGCCTTCTTTTTCTAATAATTTTTTGTAAACAATTCCTAGCTACGACGGAATTAGTTTATTGCTTCTACTCCTAACTTTGTACTAGAATTTACTTGACTTTACGTCTTTACCTCTGTCACCTTTATTATTTCTATGTGCTTATCTTCTTCTTTTAATTAATTTCCCCTTCTTGGAACCGGCCGGGGAATAAGTACTTCACCTAAGTTAATTAATTAATAGAAACTCTTGATAATTGGAAGTTTGATGGGTAATTGCATGGAACCTTTTCACCAATTAACTTAATATAGTTTGAATTGAAGGTACATTGCCAATTTAGTAATACCGTCTATGTGACTTGTACCATACTATCCCAATTCCCATCATTCCCATGTGTACAAGTTATATTTGATTCGTTACGTATTTTCCGTAGTTTTTTCTGGTTTGGTACATGAGACTTGTTTAAAGTCGTCGTTATTGAAACTTGAAAGCCAAAGAAAACCATGCAATAACAAGCCCACTTGCCCGCAGTTTTATGTTATTTTAGTTAATCAAAACATTATTAAATGATTTAATTATAAATTAATTCAAGAGAACCCAAATAATAATGCCAATTTGCCAATTGAAGCACGTAAGTGATCCCATCTAATAAGGATATAATAATGGCCTTAGCACCGTAAACTCCATGCATTTTTTCTGTTCGCACAACATGTTAGGGAATTGCCTTAGCTCTCTTTATCCTTAATTAGCTAGAAATGCAACTATGCCTAAGAAGTATTAAAGAATTGCTTACAATAATACTTAGAGACCACTCTTTTATGCATTTAAACTTTAAAGTATGACCGTGTACTTTGTTCGGTATAGATTTATCATAATAATAAAGGAGAAAGTGAAGATTTAGAAGTAAAAGAAAATTCCCGAACAAGCTTTCTAGGCTTTTCTGATCTTTTCAGCTTTATGACTATCTAATACTCTATAGTATATTATAGTATAGTATATGTATTTTTGGTTAGTATATGTGCGCTGTTGTATATCTTTAGGAAGAGGCAGCTAGCAATAACCGTGAGTGGTGAAGCATGAGACATACACCTTCCAAGAAAGGTCCCAGCTGCCACTCATTCTTGCTCTCCCAACAGAAAGAGTGCCCTCAAGCTGTCTAACTTTATGAGATCTTAATTCTTAAGGGATCCTTGAGGGGTAGCCACGTACAATTGATATATGTATGTATGTATGTACATCCCGTACAATTGAACTTGATCAGATACAAGGAACAATATCTTTACTCTCTTGATTTTGGCTTTGTTCTATTGATCATTATTGCTAAATGCTAATGGTCTTTCTTGGTTGTAATCAGAATCATATATACTGTATTATTTTTTTGCACCGTTTGCTTTTTTTATCTTAGCTCCTTCAATTCCTTGTACTAGTGTCTCAATATGAAAAGGGAAAAGTCATGCCGGAGCATATATTAGAGAGGATTATTTATTTCAAATAGGATATTGAATAATGCCTCTGTTGCAGTTTTCGGTTTTTTTTTTTCAACAAAGGTGTCCTTTCGGTCGACAGCGGGAGACTAATTCTTTTCGAGGCGGAGAGATCACCGAAGTTGGTACAACCTCTTCCAACAAAGTTTTTTCCATACCCACGGCAGTTATCAATCTTATTAAAACACAAAATCATATTAGTATTTAAAAGATCTAATGATTTTGTTTATTTTCAATAAAGTAATTGTATTTTTATTTTTGGTTATAAATTTGATTCTCGTTACATATTTAAATTAAGATGGTATTAAATAAAGGTCAACATAGAAAATAACAAAAATTATATCTTTAAACTTTTAAATATGACAGATAAATATAAAAAATCTTTAAATAAAACAAATAAATAGAAACTATCATACCACTCACGAGTCATACGTGAATGATTTGAACATTAAAATGTTTGTCACACTTTTTTAAGTATTAAAATACTCTTATGGTTCTTATTTATTTATCCAATTTCAATAAAAAAAATTATTTATTTATTCTATTTAAAAGTTCAAGAGCACAATCATTACTTTTGTTTTAATATCTACTCTTATTTAATAAAGTTTTGATTTATATAAGTAGTAGAGAAAATTAGTGATTATAAAAAATAAAAAGCAAAATGATATATTAGAAAGCTAAGGAAAAAAAAGGGTTTCATTGCACTTTTGCTCCCTTAGATTTCGTTAATATGATGAATTCAATCTCTTAATTGCCAATTTCGTCAATCCATTAAAATCCAAGATAACGGTACGGGTATGGCTAGCTTTAGGACATGCGTTAGCAACTGATTATCTTACGTGGAATTTCTTTTAATTAAAAATTAAAAAAAATGAGGTTTAATTGCACTTTTGGTCCCCCGCTGTAATCAATTTGGTGAATTTAGTCCTCATTACATTAGTTTGGATAGTTTAATCTCCCAATTTTTAATTTGTGGTTAATTTCATCCTTCCATCCAAATGTCCACTGACGTTGTTGATGTGGCTAATATCTACGTGTTAGCCTCTCACGATCCTTGTTGGAATTTAATTTAATTTAATTTAATAATAAATAAAATTTAAAAAATAATTAAAAACCATATTCAATCATTTTCCAATCCTGACTTTGATAAGACAATTTTCACAAAAGTTCTATTTCTACTTGACTAACTATGTTTTCAATTGCAATTGTTTGTTTGTTTTATATACATTCATTTTGCATTTTAGATGCGAAATTGAGAATGAATTCAAGGTGTTGATTAAGTTTCATTGTTTCACTTTACATTAACTAGAAAAAAAATGATTCCCACTAAAAACATCCCGCTGGGAGAGCCAGCCACACAGCTCGCTCTGGATTAATCTCAATGGCTCTCTAATATTAAGGGTACTCTTAGGGATACCGATGGTTCCGCAAGGAATACGGAAAAAAAAATAGAAAAAAATGATGTCATCGCTTCATTTTATTAGGTGCTAACACATTTCCAAGCATCAGTCACGTAAACACTACTTTTTACTACTTAGGCTCCCAATGAAATTTTACTACTTTTAACCTCTTATATTCTCAATCCTAAAAATTGAGTTTAAGCAAACCCTAAAAAATTTATAATGATAAAATTTCTAATAGAATTGATTATCACTGTTACATAGAGAGAATATTTAAAGATATGTTAGATTCTCCTAAAATTGATTTTGGAAAACAAAAATTAGTCACAATTATTTCGTATTACTCCCTCCGGCTTGAAATATAAGCAACAAAAAACATACATCTCTTGGTTTAAAATATAAGCAAAATTAACCAACTTTCTTAAATTTTATTTCATTCCCAATGTCACTTTCCTAATACATCCCTAGAAAATTGTTATTTTATTCAATTTTTGTTTCATTCCCAATACAACTTTCCTAAAATACCACTACTCTTTTATAAATTTGAGAAAATAAAATACAATCAACTAACCTTCTTAATAAACGTAAAATTAGTTGGTTTTGCTTATAATTCGAGTCGGATGGAGTATTTCGTATTCAACGTGATTCCACCAAACCAAACATACATGTAACCTATCAAACAATTGATGAAAGCTAAAGAAGAATAAGCTGATAGTGGTTGTAACCGAAAAAAGAAGAAGAAGCTGATTGGTCAGGTCAATATCATCCCAATTCCTATATCAATCATCAATTCATCATCATCAATATTTTTAAAAAAAAAAAAATATTTTAAAGGACTTTACATATAAAATTAGAAGGTATATATTTTTTTAATATGTATCATATGTTTAAAATATTTTTTTAAATATGCAATGTATTTTATTTGAATTTAATGAGTGTGTACTGTATTGATGATGTAAAATTTTTTACACTGTCAATTTATTATTCATTTACATTGACAATGCATAATCCATTTTTCTCGTTTTATTTTGTGTTTTTTTTATGATGGGTTGGTTTTAGGTTTTATTTTCTTTTATTGACTTTGGTTCATGTATTCTCTCTTGATAAACTCACAAGACCCTTTTTTATACTTTATTAAAATTTATTTTACTTTTTAAAAAAATACTACCTCAATAAATAAATCTTGGAAAATGCTCAATAATGCGACAAAATAATATGCGAAATTGAGTACTACAATTAATGATCATGAATTTTGAAATGAGAATGACTGCATGTGATATATAACGAAAGCATCACCATCGTTAATAATTTACATTTTTGTCTAATCTCGTGATGCTATTGTCGCACTAAATAGCAATCCTCGTAAATCTTTATTAAAGAACTAACAAGCAATATCATAACTTTTTTCTCCATCTCTTATTATAAGACATCATTTTTGTAGATTTTTTGTCCCTTTTTATTAGTCGTTTTAGAATATCTAGTTAGTATTAAAAAGTTTATTCCAAATACACCCCTCATAATTTCATAAGAATGATAGGATAATAATTACAATAGAGAGAAATAAATAAAGTTGTAAATTAAAGTTTTGAATATGGGTAATTTTAGAATGATAATGTATTTTTTAATAAATTAAAAAGTACAATAGTTATTTTTTTTAATCTACGTGAATTAGATAAAAATGATTTATAGTACGGGAGAGAGTGTATTTGATTCTAAAAAGTTAAATACATCATTTTGGATGAAAATATACTTGATTATGTCCTAAACATATACTCTCTCCGGTCCTATATATAGGACATACTTAACCATATTCCTCGGACCAAGAAAAGTAGTTAGTTTTATGAATTCTATGAGAATATATTGTAACATTACAATTTTATCCTCTCAACTTGTCTTGAAAAATTCACACTCATTAATGAACAACAAAAAACACATAAATAGTCAAAGCATTTAATAAGGGCAAAAAAGAGAAAAAGCAATAAATGATGCATAGAAAATACAAAATGTCCAAAGATTGCTTCTAGAATATGTCCTATATATAAGACCAGAGGGAGTATATCGTTCCTTGACACGCACGTATTCCAATTATTTATCTATGCCCAACCATCATATTCATCTTTTATTCGTGGACAGCATAGCATTCTCTATCTTCACTCTTCAACATCCTGCAATATATTGTAATATCCATGCTATTCTTCTTTCTCTTCACATTCTAAGCTTCTCCATTTCCTCGTTGTTAATCACAATCTCACTCTATCATGGAAGAAGTTAATGTATATATATATATATATATATATATATATATATATATAGACACATATATATATATACCCTTTTTCTCTATAAAAATTGAGCTTTTCCTTATTTCACGTTATTACTAATTAGTACTCCCTCCGTTTCTAATTATAAGACCATTTTGACACTTTTATTTTGTCTCTATTTATAAGATCTCATACCAATTTTCAATGATCATTAATTATTTTTTCACAAACACTTTTATTTATTTAACACTTTTTAGATTTCCAATAATATTAATAGGGGTAATTTTAAAATACATATGAAAAGTTCATATTTCTAATACAAATAACTAAACTAATCAACTTTCTTAATGGACGTAAAATCTCGTAAAGGGATCTTATAATTAGGGACGGAGGGAGTAATTAGTTATTTTGTGATTGTTACGGGGTTTCATCACTCTGCATTTCTTGGAAATTTAAAGTGAAGGACCCTAGAAAATGTTAAAACAAATCATTACTTTTCGATTTGTTTCTGCATTACATGGTTAGTTGCAACATGTTACTCTCTCCGGCTCGAATTATAAGCAAATTCAACCACTTTTACGCTTATTAAGGAGGTTAGTTGATTGTATTTAATTTTCTCAAATTTATTAAAAATATAGGTATTTTAGGAAAGTAGTATTGGGAATGAAACAAAAATTAATTAAGATTACAATTTTCTAAAAATGTTTTAGGAAAGTGGCATTGGGAATGAAACAAAATTTAATAAAGTTAGTTGATTTTGCTTATATTTTAAACCAAAGGAATGATGTTTTTTGTAGCTTATAATTCCAGCCGAAAGGAGTAATTAAGATTATACTACATACGTATAATCTGAACTAATTGGATGGAATATTTGAAATTCAGTACCTAATTTAATTGACAAGAATTGTGTAGATCAGAGCACAATGTTCCATTAACTTCACTTGTTCACTGATGTTTTCTTTATTTGACTTCTTAATTGTAATTGATTGATTCCAGTGGTGGAAACTAAGAATGAGACCATTTCAGTAGCTTCTGCTTTCGATGGTCACCAGGAAGGTAATAAAATAAGAGTCTTGCTAACAAGTACTTTAAGGGCACTTGTTAAGGTTACTAAATGTGGTAAAACAATCATATGTTGGTATTAATCATTCTCTCGAAAATCTCAAAAATCACATTTTTTTATGTCATAATACTACTTTTAGTTAGGCACTTGTTAGCATTTTTCATAAAATAATACTCCATCCGTTTCAAAAAGTTTGGCTTTTTAGGACCAGACACACAAATTAAGAAAATATTAATTATTGTAGATATTATGTATAACATATCCAAAATATCCCTATTTAATATTTATTGAAAATTGTAGTAGTATTTAATTTTTATTAGTAAGTGTGTCCATTAATTAATATATAGTGGTTTAGAGATGAGAGAGACAATAAAAGTATAATTAACGAAGAGTAAGAGAAATGATCGAATGAAAGGTTAAAATTGAAAAAAAAAATTATGTTTGTGTATTGAAAATGTAAAAGGCCAAACTTTGTGAAACAAAAAAAAACCTAAAAAACCAAACTTTCTGAAACGGAGGAAGTATTGTACTATTATGCTTCTGCCTCAATTCAGCAGCTTGATTATTGATTACATTGAGATTTAGGTTTTGTCAGACATTTCAAAAGTCTTAGTGTGTTGGATCATTCATAAATATCAGATTATCCTAATGTTCAACTTTGCTTCAAATAAAGAGTCTTTTTTGCCTCACATGCAGCACATGAATGTAACATCTTATCTTAGTTAGAGCATCTATGCCGGTTTATATTTTATATAATACTATTTTTTTATTGTCCCCCTGAAAGTTCTTATAAAAATTTCCGGCTGTGAACAAAATAGTGTTTGTCCTTATTATTTAGTGATTATCTTAAAAGAGGGACTGTCAATTGAAGGAAGGGTGCAATATTTTGATAGCAAAAAGTGAGTGGATGCAAATTTTTTTTTGGTAAAAGTATAATTAGTTTTTGGTGGTTTTTATTTATCATAAAATATAATATTTAGAGTGTGAGATTTATTTGAAAATAAAAAAAATTGATCACGGATGAAACGAAGAAAATGGTTAATTGAAGTTCTTATCTGCCAGTGAAATAAGAAAAAAAATTACAAAATAACGTGTGAAATCTATTTGTGGATGCTCTTAGTGTTTTCAATTTAAAATAGGAAGAAGTCTAATTCTCAAGTCTGATTTTTTTTAAAGGAATTCTCAATACAAGTTGAATTTATGAGAAACTACGTGTATGTATTTGTTATACACATGTTTCGGTTCTTTAATTTATACATAATAACAAAAGTAAAAGAAAGGAAAATTAATGAAGACTAAACTCCTTATTTGATTTTTTATTTTATTTTTTTATTAAATTGGTTTTTCACATTTTTTTTATTATATTGATCCCTCCCGGGCCTCACGTTTCTTTTTTGTTTAGATCATTTGTCCCAAACTTCAAATGATCATGACGAAGTCATTGTATGTTCATATTACGTGGATCAATACGATATGCATACATGTCATTTTTCTCTACAATATGAACTAACATGATATGAACACATCAGATAAAAAGTAACTCCATCATGGGCATTTGATGTTCGGGATAAACGATGCCAACGGAACAAACACATGCATGAGAGACTCATATGATGAATTGAAAAGAATGTGAGAGACCAATCTAATAACAAAAAATAAGGTAAGGAACCAAGTGAACAGTTTTAAAAAATTATAAAATTCTCTATCCGGTCTTTATTATGAGAAAAAATAATTGAAATCACACTTATTAAGAAAGTTAGCTAGATGTATTTAATTTTCTCAAATTCATAAAAAATAGAATTATTTTAAGAAAATTGCATTGATAATTAATGAAACAAAAATTAAATGAAGTCACTTATTTCTATGAATATTTTTTGAATAATTGTATTGAAAATAGAAAATTAGTCAACTTTTTTTTATATTATTTGAAACCAATATAAGTATGCCTATTTTTCCTATATTAGAAATCGGAGAGTATCCCAAAAAAAGAGATTGAAGGGAGTACACATTAAAACACAATTTTTTTTTTCAATTATTGCAAATTCCGTACCAAATACGTTATTGTACCTTTAAACTTTCAAGCTTAGACGCTAATCATACTAAAAAAATTAGTTTTTTGCTTATCAATGTGATAAAAACAAAAGGATCTTACTATAAAGACATTTGTTAAAGTTATTAAATGTAGAAAAAAAATATTATAAGTCAATATTAATTTTTTTCTCGAAAATTTTAAAAGTTTAGTACTATTTTCTAATACTTATTTATTATACGTGATTACTTAACAAGTTACACTTGTTAGGATTTGAAAAAAAAATCAGGAAAGTGTTAACAAATGCCTTTAAGACACTTTTTAATGAGCTAGTAGATAAAAATGATTGAAAAATATGATTTTTTATATATTTTTTTTTTAAAAAAATAATGAATGTCTATTTAGAATTTTTTTACTATATCAAATCATTTTAACCAGTGCTCTCGAAACACTTATTAACTAAACCCAAAAAATTATTGGCAAGCTAAGGCGTTGCGCATGCACAAACCCGTGGGCATTTTAAAACCTCCTAATTTTGCTAGATCCACTTCAATAGACTTCAACTTAAGATTTTTTAACAATGCAAAAGCCTGGTGGATAAAATAGGTAAACTCTTTTATATTCATGGAAAATATTTTTTAATAACTCTCTATAACTTTTTTAACAGATTTTTTCTTAATAACATCAAATAATAATATTTAGAATCGAACTCGAAATTTGCAATTCTCAAACTTTAGAATTAATAAATCATCATTTAAGCTATGCCTAATTTTTATTTTAAAAAAATATCTGCATATAAAAAAACCAGATTTTATATATATATATATTTAATATAAAAGAAATCATGACTGACTACAACACTGTAGCTATTTGAAAGTATGCCAAAATTCCATAACAAACCATAGGTGCGGATAGGAATGGCAATGAGTCCGAGTGGATCCGGACAATGAGATATCTGGACTTGGACTCGTTCATAAATTACTGGATCAAGACTCACTCGGACTCGCGTGGGTATCCGTTACATAATGGGTAGGCGGGTTTGCGGGTACGTAGATGGGTTTTAAGAGTACCCTTAGCAATTTTTTTAAAAGAAAAAATTATTTTTTTAAATTAATTTCTATGTCCTTTTTGATAAACCGATGGATCCTTAATACATCATTACACATTATACTTAATATTAATACCTACCACCATTAAACACTCGCAAGCGTCAAAGAAATTTTCTCGTTAAACACAAACATACTAAGATTTTATATATAATGCATGTATGTAAATATGAACGAGTCCGGGTACCCACTGGTCTGAATATCTCAGACTCGAACCCAAACCCGTACAAAGTGGGTATCCAGACGAGTCCATTTTTTGGATCCACGAATCTCTTTTTTGGACCCAGACCAAACTTATTCCGAGTATTACGTGCGGATACTTGCGAGTTCGGATCCAATTGTCATCCCTAGATGCGATTGGATCGGAGAAAAACCTTGTGCTCGGTGGTCGCCTGGTCGGTAGCTCAAAATTTCAAATTACATAAACATCTCACCGCATTACCGGTTTTAAATTTTGGAAATGAATCCCCAATTTAATTATATCTTTAATTTAAAAAAACTTATTATATATTATTCCCTCTGATTCTATTTATAAGTCACATTCTAGAAGGATTTTTTGATCCTATTTATAAGTCACTTTGTATTTTCTAGGAGACATTTATTATTATTTTCTCTTATTTGCCCTTTGCCCATTAATGTGAAATAATATATTGTGAAATTCTCAATGAAAGTTAAGAGGGTAAGACTGTAATATTGAAGTTTTTTTTGAAAGTTTCAAAAAACCTAATGATATGGTTAAGTATGCCCTATAAATAAGACCGGAGGGAGTACCATATATAGATTTTTTTTATGACCATTGCTCCAACCGGTCTTTTTACGCCTCTTTCACCAGATTTCATATCCTTAAAAAAGTTAGTCGATAGTGTTAGTGGTATTGAAAATGTAAATATTCGGTATACTTTTTTAAAAATACTCTTATCATTCTAAAATGTGTTAGAGTAAATATAAGTATTTATGGATATAAAGTAATTAATGCATTAAAAATTGAAAATGAAATTTATATTAAAGGAGAAAAAAAAGGTCTTCAAATTAAGCTTATATATAAACACAAAGGGAGCAGGTTTTTTTTTTCCCTTATATGAAGTAATGGTTTAATATCATAAAGAGTGTTAATATTTTAATCAATGTTTTGTGAGTAGAGGGGAAAAAAAAATTACAACTGATCTAATCATACACTAACTAACCGTGCCGTTAAAATAACATTACGTGTTTACACTCAATACAATTGTTTAAAAAGCAATGACATGGTAGTGTATGATTAATTACTGATAATATGATTTATTTTTAAGAGAATTTGAGAGTATCTTTCGCTCAAAAAAAAAAAAGTGTTTTCATGGACTCACCGTAATTCATAAAAATCCTTACAAAAATTTGAATAGTCAATGAAAATAAAATAATATTTTTTAATGTAAACATGATTTAGTTACTATTAATTATAAATTGATATTATATAAATTTTCATATCATTATAATTAATATTTGTTGTAAGAGGTTTATTTCAGCTTGAAGAAAAAGGAAATAATTGAGTCTAGTTTAATAAGTTTTCATTCTATTTTGGTAAATAAGTGTGTTTTTTCTTACTTATTTAATCATAAATATAATATAAAATCTTGAAAAAAATTTATTTTTTATTTTTACTTTAATTTAAAAGTAAATTTTTTATTAAGATAATGGGACGAATGTTGGCATGGCAATTAAATCTGCATTGATGGGTACCGGGTTGAATCTGACTCGATTTTGGTGAGGAAAAAATATGTTTGATTGGGTTTGAGAAAACCCGAATCCGAATTCTGCTTTGGAAAGATGGGGTGGGCTGTTTCGAAATTGTAAATACCTGTCACGCCTTGCTCTCAAACCCGTCATGATATAAAAATAAATAATTTTCATTGCAATAACATTAAAAATGACGAAGTTAAAATAACATATTTGTTTCAAACCATGATTTGATTCTAAAATTTTTAAATATTTTTAAAATTTTTGATGTTTATTATTGTATATTTTTCGAATTATAATGTATTTTATACATGATTTATGTTTAATACAATAGAAAATAATAAAAATTATTTGATGGGGGTTGGGTTTCACTTTTCTATATATATTCATCTTAAACTCGTATTTAAACTCGCCTCGTTCTTAATGAATGTGAGGCTAGAATTGAAACTTGCATCAGACTCGACCCGTTCCATGCCTCAACGGATGCGTTATTATTTGGCAAGAACAAGCAACCTAATTTTAACGTGTACTCCCATTGATCTCTAATATAATGAAAAAAACATATTTATATTGATCTCAAATATTACAAAATGTTAACTAATTTTCTAATCTTAATACAATTATTTATAGAAAATGATTATATAATTTAATTTTTGTTTGATTCTCAATTCAATTTTTTTAAAATAGCTTATTTTTTATTAATTTAAGAAAATTAAATATATTTAATTAACCTCTTTAATAATTTGATTTTTTTTAATAATAAAAACAAAATAATATGAAATATTAGAATATTGAATGCACCATGCCCAATTGCCCAAATGTGGGGTTTTAGTCAAAGATGGAAGCTTCCTTGCCTCCCTTTCCATTCATCTCCTTTCGTCACCTATCAATTTTATATCATCATGATCATAATCATCACCATCATGTGCTTTACTTTTTAAGTTCACATTTGTATAGAAACTCACATGGCCCCACCTTTTATTATTTTTTCCTATTTATTTATATTCACGTACCACACTTCCATGAAATTTTTTTTGTCATTACAAAGAAGGTACGTGGGACTAGAACCCAGGATCTGGGGACCTAAGCTACTTAGGTATCTCTGCAGCTACCAACTGAGCTGACTTACGCGGATCACACTTCCATGAAATTTTGCCAACCTATATATCTCACGTATAAAATAAACAAATTAAACAAAAAAGTTTTATAAATGAGTTTTCTTAACTTCAATACTGATAAAAATTCAATAATAAGTTTTTTTAAAAAAAAATAAATATTACACAGTTTATTATTATTTTTTTTTTTGTGAAACTTATTCTTTTATAAAGGCTTATTATCAATCTTAAAAATCGAGATTAAAAAAATTCATTATAAAAAAATTGATAAAATTAACTAATTGAAAAATGGATATGTACTGACGGTTTAAAGTTTTTTACACTATTATTCATCATTTATTTGTATTACTTTAATCTAAAAATCAACGACCATAAACAGATAAATGATAGATGATGTACTGATGGTGTAAAAACTCTTTACACTGTTGGTGCATTCTTCATTTTCTCATTTTTTAAAGAGAAAATAGATGGTGCATCAATAGTGTAAAAGTTTTTTTTACACCATCGATATATCATCCATCGCTCATTGTGCAAAAAAATTGTTACGTATATCGTACACTCATTTATCTCTTTTTTAAAACTAATCTTTTTTAATAATATTTTATCCTACACGCAAATGCAAATTTCAAAAATACCCTTACCATATTATTCTTCTTTTAATATTAGTGGACATCATAGCATTCTTCATCTTCGCCATTCTCCAATATTCTTGCTTTCCTTCTTTCTCCTCCGAATTCCACAACACAACACAATACGCTTCTCCATTTCTTATTTGTTAATCACATTCACTCGCTGTCATGGAAGAAGTTAACGGTATATACCTTCTTCTTCTTTTTTTTTTAATTCTCTATTATAATTGAGTTTTCCCTGATTTCATGTTTTTTGATGATCATAATTTTGTGATCATTATAGGGTTTCATCTGTTTGCATTGTTTGTTAATTTTTAAAGTAAAGGGCCATCATAATTCTGAATAAAGTTCATTTCTTTAAGATTTGTTTCTGAAATACATGGTTGCAATATAGTATGTTAGATTCCTTTGTATAATCTGAATTTTGAACTTGCGATGGAAGTTCGATCAGTTGCTGCATTATGTGCATCATGCCCTTGAAATTCAATACCCTTTTGAAAGAAAAAAAGTACTGTGTATAGGACAATGTTTCCATCAACTTCATTGTGTTTATCTTAATGGTTTCTTTGACTTGTTGATTGGTTGATTGATTGATTGATTCCAGTTGTGGAAACTAAGGATGGGACTGTTTCGGTAGCTTCCGCTTTTGCTGGTCACCAGGAAGGTAATAATAAGGCTTTTGAACAATTCAGCTTGTTGATATATTAAGTGTTTGGATCAGATTATGTTATGCCATGTTTAGGTTTCGGTTATTTCGAAAGTCTGTGTTCGGATCAGATTCATAAATATTCAGATTATCATAAATTCATAATTTCCAGCTTCCCAGCTTCAAAAAAAGAAAAAAACAATATTTCTAAGGCGAAAAAAGCTATTGTATAACCCATCATCTATTTTGCCAAACAAGCAGCAGCTACAGGAAACTACTTATCTTGGTTTTTGAACAGCGTTTTTACATTATCTAAAACAAATGCACCCTTACTCTCATTATAATGTAATTTCATTTAATAGAAACCTGAATTTATGATTCATATTGCTGGACATTAGGCTTGATAAGCAAATGATGTAATAGATCTCTCAAAAGTCAAAACCCAAATGTGTAGTGTATGTATGGTTTTAACTTTGGAAAGGAAAACAACAATTTGGAGTTGTTATTTTGACTGCTTGATATTTTACTAGTCTCTTATTTTGTTCTGACGGTTTGGTTATTGCTTAATTAGCTGTACAGGACAGAGACCACAAATTTTTGAGAAAAGCAGTCGAAGAAGCATATAAAGGGGTAGATTGTGGACATGGAGGCCCTTTTGGTGCTGTAATTGTTCGTAATGATGAAATAGTTGCTAGTTCTCACAACATGGTTCTGAGTTACACAGACCCAACTGCTCATGCAGAGGTGACAGCAATCAGAGAGGTTAGATTGTTAAATAGCCAAATGACTTCTTTATGGGAAATGAAAATGCATATTTTCTTTTACTAATTGTAAATATCGGTGCTGCATATGTTTTTCTGACTGAAATAGCATTCATAACTGCACAATCACGAGAGGAATATGCTCTGACCCATTTGAGAATTGGTTCTTTGTATGCAATGCTTAATTTTTGTTAAAATTACGAAGGGTATATACACATGTAGAATCATTTGGGCATGTTACCCAAAGATTTATATTCTGAGAAATCTAGTTTATATGATGCTATTCTTAGACTTCATTGGAGAATTTACGAGCTTTGATTTGACATAAGCTACCTCTCAAATTTTGGTCACCTCTATTTGTTCTAGCTTATTGGTGGCATGTAGCAACTGTTTAGCCACTTATTAAGATCATTTATATGGACAACATGCCTAGTCTTCTCTATTCTTGTGAAAACAGTCTGTAGGTGTTCAATTTGGATTTGATAGTGGCCAAATAAGGGTTCATATGCAAGAATAACTTTTTCCTAGAATTGGCTTTGCAGTTCCATCTATGCAAGAAAAATTAAAAGGGGTTCAGCTCTTGATGCCCTGTTTTAAGATCTGATGACTATCTTGTTGGCACTGTTTTCCCATGGCTTCAATGATTATCTGCTGGAAAGTGGCTAGACCTCTGCTAATATTTGTTGTTGAATTTATTACTGTCAGATTTGAGAACATATGATATGAGGCTATGTCGCTTCAGGGTCTGCAGCATTGTCAAAAACTTGGAAAAGAAAAAAAAACACTACCTGAATTCACATATGTTGCCTTAGTTTTTGAACAACAATATAATTAGACATCAATTTGACACATGGGATTACTCTTTAGATTTTAAAAAGGCTAGCTGAACTTCTATAAACCTCATAAATTCCAAAACAGCTAAAAACTGATTGTATAGTGTGTCTTTTTTGTGCTTTAGGTGCAATGAACTTTATTCATGTAATTAGTGCCAAAAAGTGATTCATCCAATGCTTTCATTTTACAGGCTTGTAAGAAGCTTAAGCAGATAGAACTTTCGGATTGTGAAATATATGCTTCTTGTGAACCTTGCCCCATGTGCTTTGGTGCAATCCACCTTTCCCGAATTAAGGTTGGAATGTCCTGCTTTTCGTATGTTTATCTTTTATGCCAACTCTATCCTGTTTTGAGCATTATTTATCTCCATGTTCTTTTCAAACAGAGGTTGGTTTATGGAGCGAAGGCTGAGGCAGCAATTGCTATCGGGTTTGATGATTTCATTGCTGATGCATTGCGAGGTACTGGATTCTATCAGAAAGCACAGTTGGAGATTAAAAGAGCTGATGGTAATGAGGCCATCTTCGCTGAAGAAGTTTTCCAGAAAACAAAGGAAAAATTCCCCATGTATTAAATCTGTCATTTTTTTCTACACCTGATGATAATTGCTATTCACTATTCAGGATTGGCTTCATTTGAATGCTTGAAACTATTAATGACAGTTTAAGCTCATTTGAGTATAACCAGCACACTATTTTCAACACTTTGTTTAACACGTTTTATTTTTGGGCGGACTTCATATGGAATTCACTAAATCATATGCATCGACTTCGTAGTTAGTAGATCCTGCTTGCATTCCACTCAATAACAAAATGTATGTTGAAGACAGTGTTGAAAAGATGGTGTTGCTTGCATTTCTCAACAAGTAATATGCTACAATTATGATTGCTTCAAAGTTCAAACAATGACTATCTGGTTGCCATCCAGTTCTAATAAACTAATAATCTTCATACAGGAAGATATCAAATAAATTTCTTTACTTATAATGTCATTTCTAATGATGCTGGCGTGATAGATTGCATTTTTATGATGTTGGACATACATTGTTGTCATAGCATAGCTTTCTATGTGCAGAAAAAAGTAGTTAATATTTCCAAAACTCTATTATTGCCATGAGAGGTCTGCTTCCAGTTTTTTTTTCTTTTGGGAAATGCAAATGGTAAATAGTAACAACCAAATTAGGTGGGGGCTTGTACTTGGTGCATCATTTCATTAATCAATTCATTACATAAAATTATCTGTTGAATTTGTTAACTCTTGGTTTGGATAATCTTATTTGTTGAATTTGTTTTCAACACTTTTGCTATACTTGATTTAAATCATATTCATTTAATTGATTATTCAATTTCAGAACCATATTTAATTTATTTTAAATGTAACAAGTATCGAATAAAACAACATAATAGTAAATAACTGTCATTTTCATTTGTATTGGTATGAGGTGTCAAATTCAAGTATGTGAAATATATTTTAAATCTATTGTAAATAATATCGCTCACCAAAAAACTCTGCCCCATGCGAAAGCACATATCAACATACTAGTTTTGGATTTAATTTTCACACCAAAAAATTCTCACAAGTGCACTTATAATGAGCAGTGACAATTGAATCTCTTCTTTGAAAAGAACTACAAATTTTGAATATTCGGGAGATCGTTTAAAAAACAAAATAAGAAAAATAAGACTATTTAGAATTTGGTATGTGAGTAGGATAAGACATGACTATCATATTAGCCTAAAATGTTTTTTTAGTAACTTATAGGAAGAGCTGTATTAAAAATCAGCGAGAAATAATAGTTCAGATTTTTCCCCCATATCTCAATGCTCTTTTTTTTTTTAATCAGCAATAAGAAAATTTCATTGATAATGGAGTGCAAGCAGTGCCCCAAAATATTATATGTTTCTAGTACATACAGACTGAACAACGAACAGAGCAAAAAAATATTGCATGCTCTGTATAACACCCCTTCACATGGTAGTTAATGTACAATTCTTAATTGGCCACCTACATAATTGATCTTTCACACATAATTTCACAAGTCATAAATATTTTAATAAATTAACTTTAATATCATAACTGATCTAGTTTTCTATCATCACTTAATCAGCCATGATGGTAGTCCTCTTCTCACAGCATTTTGATGATGCTTAATCAGCAAAACCTGTTCCAATTTCCATTGTAGAACACTGCAAAGCCTGTGTGGATAGTCAATATAAACCACATAACTATGAATGCAAGAACACATCTTATACATGCTTTATTCTGTCAATCAGCTGTGATGCTCGAGTAAATCTACTAGATTAGTAATGCAAATATTGAGAAGAAGAGTGACCTAGTGCATGAGGTTCGCCCACTGGGGTATGGGACTGGGAAGGGTAATTGAATGTGACCTTACCATCGCAAACGCCAATGCTCACCGTCTGAAAACAATATTGAGAGCAAAACATTGGGAAATTTTCTACAGGAACAAAGACATTAATGCCAAAGGTGCTTGCACATAGTGGAATTTTTATGACATTTGTACAGGGAAACCAAATTTAGCTAGCTAGCAATTCAATAAACAAATATATTACTTAAGTGACAAAAGTCATATACATGTGGTTATTTATTGAAACTTCTCACATAAGTCTTTTTCGAAAATTCAATAAGCAAGGAGAAAGCATTAATAAGAGAACTTTTAAGCCCAATATAAGGATAAATCGAAAAAGATCCGTACCTGGCCAGGTGTTAGCAGAAAAATTTACTCCGGTGGTGAAAAAAGGAGGTATATATTACTGTTATCATATTTTGTAGATTTTCTTTTGCCAATAGTATTTGTCTCCAAACTGAAATATAAAACGAGACATATAAATGGAGGGTTTTCTGAAATGATTAATGTCTTAAGACTAAGTGAGGGAAGAGGGAAAGATAAAAACAGTGGACTGTGGACATCTGAACCCACTAAAGAATCAGAGATTTAACTTCATTTAGGAGCTTTGTGCGAAAAGCTGAGCCTTACCAGGCTACAAGGCCATCGGTAAGGAGTACCAAAATTACAAAAAAATAAAAAAATAAAAAAAAGGTAGAAGAAACTATACTTGTTCATGATTCTGCAGTGTTTTACTTTACATGACTTAAGCCAAGAATATAAGACAACGATTTTTGTTACCTTCTACGTAAAACCAATTCTTAATGAAAGGAAAACATCATCATTATTTACCTCTAAATGGAGTAACAGATAATAAATGACACTGCATAAAAATCATTAGGTTAACTCAAGCAAAAAGGAGTCATGTCTCAAAGCTCAACCCCAAACATCTGAATAAAGAAAAATAATTGAAAAGCGCATGATTGTGATGTACCTACCTTCTGTTATGCAGTCCTTGCCATTGGATCCTAACATCCCACCACGCTCTGCAGCCCTAGCGCCCACACGGGCTGGCTGTGCAATAGTCCTTTTACTTGTCCTCTGCAGACACTGCAATGCCGGCATCATCACCCATGCTGCTTGTTTGTAGTTGAGATCTGGTGGAAGCTTTGATATCAAATATCACGAATCCTAGGAGAATCATATCACAAAATCTACCTGCTGTTGTTGGAAAGCTTGAATCCATATAAATTGCACACCGGAATCTCATACATCCGATGTGGCACTCAAGTGTCATACCTTGCAATTGAATCATAACAGTTTATTTCACATAATATTTGTTTATACACTGAAAATTTCATCTGGAAGAGCGGAGATGCTGAGAGAGCTACCGTCCATATTCATCAATAGATAAATACAAAAAAATGAGGTAAAATTGGATTCTAAACCTGCTATCAATTAAGCGTTAAAAATTTAAATGGTTATTAACTTTGTGTAACAATAAGCAAAAAATATCATTAAAAAAGTCCTTAAGTATACAGCCATCCGTAGATTGATTTACAATAAAGATAATCTCCCACTTGATCAAAGAAAATTCGAAAGAATGAAATTGAAGTATAACTTTAAAGTTCCTTATGGAATCTTTTGAATATTGCTCCTTGGACAAACTCTTTGTTAGCAGAATTAGTGGTTTGGGTAGAAGTAAACAGGCTAAGTTTTTATGCCAACTTTTTCTTACTAGCTTTAGTTGTTTCACTAGCTAAGTTTTAATGGCAATGTGCAATCCATGCTACTACTTGGTTCATTTGGTACCCTTTTTGGAATAAAATTAGGGGCTTTACTTCTATTTGGTGTAAAAGCCTATATCCCTTTTAAAGAGTCTTTACCTAAGACATATGCGGAGGGATTAAAAAGCTTTGCTCCATTGATGCTTTTGCGTGAATAGCCCTTATGAGCAAGGAATAGAGTTATGTTCATCCTTGAAGTGTTTATGATCAGCACTGAAAATAGTTTCACCTCCCTCACATTTCCATTTCGTCTAGTAAACCTTTCCTTTATTGTGTTACACAATATTACACTGATGACATAATATGACATGGAAGAAATGAGAAAAATCTAGTATAAGGAACAAAAATCATGTAAATATGAAGGATAAACTATGTACATTGGGAATACAGTCCAATATTTGCCAAACAAAAGATTATCCCAAAAAATTCCAAATACTAGGCCCATGAATGGGAAATGAATACCTATGGCCTACAAAAGATTGAGGTGGGTAAAAATAAAGTCAACGTCAATTATAGCAACACAAGCAATCAATTCATAAATCCTAGTCAATTATAGAGCCACTGATTTGGCTCTCTCTGACCCCAAATCCTAGTATGTCATAAAAAAATTCCCATGAATGGGAAATGAATACCTATGGCCTACAAAAGATTGAGGGGTAAAAATAAAGTCAAAGTCAATTATAGCAACACAAGCAATCAATTCATAAATCCTAGTCAATAATAGAGCCATTGATTTGGCTCTCTCCGACCCCAAATCCTAGTATGTCATAAAAAAATTCCCATGAATGGGAAGTGAATACCTACGGGCTACGGCCTACAAAAGATTGAGGTGGATCAAAATAAAGTCAACGTCAATTATAGCAACACAAGCAATCAATTCATAAAAAGCTTCTGTTCTGGGCCAAATACTTAGAGCCCAGTGGGCCAACCCGACCTCAATTCAACCGAGAGTCGCCAAATGATAGGCCTGCCTTATCATATCACTCTACACCTGCCCTATCACCTCTTCATAACCACCCAGGGTTTGAACTCTAGCGCAGGTAGCCCTCCTGACTGAGTAGGGAGGGCTGGCAGGGTCATGATCTCCTACCCTCCACTTGCAATATCAGATGAGCAGGGCTACTCATCCCCTCTATAATAGCACAAGCATCTCAGGGTGCCTCAAAATCATAACTTGCTCATTGATTGTTCTCAAGTTCTATACTTCTCCACCTGCTTACTTGAGCGTTGGAGTGTCTTAGCAAGCTCCCCGCCCCAATCCCCACGCAACAGGAGGAGGACTAGGAGGAGAGCCACTGCGCCAGACCCGAGCAAGGACATGAAGTTCAAACAGAATAGCTTCAAAATTGTCCTTCTTGACCCTGGATAACCATTTCTTAACTTGCACATTATCTTTGCATATAAAATTGAGATTGAAATAAAACCATAGATATGTTGAAAGGCATCTCTAGATTAAAAGCACATCAGTGCATTAGTCTTCTTCCGATTTAAAGCCAAATGCAGTAGACACCTGCAAATTGCAATAATACACAAGAAAATCTTGCCAACTAAATTATGAAATCATTAGGACCGGAATCATAAGCTGACAACATGTTCTGGAGTTCCAGGAATTGGAACCAGAAAGACCATTGATAAACAATCACTAATATCAGGAGAGAAACTTAACTATTGGACCTGTCCGTATAAAAAAGACATAATTTCCATGGTTCCAATAAGTCAAAACTTCGGAAGGCAATATCCCCAGCTCACCCACACATGTTTTGAATAAAGCCAAAACATTCACTTACGTTAAGCATATATATCCTCAGTATTCCTCACGCCTACTGATTTGAGTTGATCTTATCCTGCCAAGATCCCTGTCTGGGTTCTTCAAACTGTTTTTTCATTGGCCACTAGAAGTAGCAACCAAGATATGTACGGAACCTCATATACAAAAAGCCATCAAGTAAGAGTAGCTCCTCATTTTCAAGTGTTATTGGTTATCCTATATTAAAGAATATCACACTGGATAAATGGCAGATAGCAATAATCTATTTCAGATTTTAAAATAAGATTACAACACCTAATATAATTAATCTAATAAAAGCATCGGACCTATATTTATAAATGAGGAAAAAAAAACCAAACCCTACAACTTCTGCAAGAACAATATATGATTTTTTTTTTTTTGAGCCAAACCTCATTCCCAAAGTAGCTTGCCTGATAACTCAATCATACTTGAATTAAATCATTCATTTACTATCATCCTCAGAAGATTGAACCTTGTACTTATTTATGAGTATCATCACATAAGGTCATCAAATTAAGTCTGTCACCAACACTAAACGATGCTTATAATTTATAAGCTGAAACCCTGTTTTATGCAGTGAGATCTGCCTACAACATGTTTATAAGTTGGATAAGGAGCTTTCCAAACAGATATTAAATCAACCAAAAGATACACATCCTCAAAACACAAGTTCACATTTGACTCAATTCAATTTAAAAAATTACTCTAAAATTGGAGCACAAGCAACATGTCATGTAATAACTGCATAGCAAAAAGGAAAAATAAAATCAATTCAATATTTCAATGAAAACAAACTAAGCCCCTAATCAAAACCTGCCACAATCCCTAACAATAGTAGGACCAAAATCCATAACACGATGCATAACAAAGTCAACATTCTAATATTTATTATTATTATTATTATTATGATTATTATTATCATCATTGCAAAGTTTCAATTCAAAGCACACACTACTCTGTGACATGGAGGCGAGCATTGAGATTAAGGTCAACGACGCAGCAGCTATTCTCGGTCTCCTCTTCCTCCGTCGCCTGAACAGTCGCGAGATGCTCTATCGCCTCCTTGGCTCTCTTCTTTGCGGCGGCCGCTTCCGCAGCGCGACGCTCGGCATCATACCTGGCAGCAGCAGCGCCTTTAGTCATGGACACGGCAGCGATCCGAGAGGCGGCAGCGAGCACCTTGAAGGATTTCTCATCGAGAGCCCGAGAGATGCGATCGGCGGCGGAGAGGTTGAAATAGTTGAATTTAGGGTCAGCGCAGGTAGGGCAGAGGAAAGCGGCGGGAGAGGAGGCGTCGGAGGAGGAGGAAAGGGAGGGGGAGCAGGAGCGGTGGGAGATGGAGGGGCAGCGAAGGCACATGAGGCGGAGGGAAGGGGGAAGGGGAGAATCGTCGGTGTCGATGAAGACATGGAAGCAGATAGGGCAGAAGAGGCCGTGGTGGTTGGAGAGGAGGCAGTGGGTGCAGAAGTGGCGGATGAGGCCGCGGTGACGGACGTTGTGGATGATGAGGGAGAGGCGTTCGGTGGTGCCGCAGCCGTCGCAGGGGGGAGGAGATGCGCGGTTGCTCATGGGAAAGGGAGTGGGAGTGGTTGCATTTGATGACGTGGACAGTGATGAGTGTCACCCAACGGTAACCCTAACAGATGAATCGATTGAGTGATGAAAGTTGAAACAGAGAAAAGCCTAAGCTATGGATTAGTCACCAGATTTTGCTCTAAATTCTGTGTGCTTCGACTTAATCAATGTTACAGTTATCCGTATAATATTACTGGGTAGAAAACTAGTACTAGTATAATCCTTCTCTAAACATATGTATTTTAACGTTAAGTTTCAAGAAATGATTAAATGATGTAAGAATTTACTCCCCCCGTTTCTATATACAAGGCACATTCTAGAAAGTTTTCTTGTTCCTAATTATAAGTCACTTTATATTTTCTATGCATCATTTATTGATTTTTCTCTTTTTTGCCCTTATTAGATGCTTTGACTATCTATGTGTTTTTTGTTGTTCATTAATGAGAGTGAATTTTCAAGAAAAGTTAAGGGGGTAAAATTGTAATGTTACAATATATTCTCATAGAATTCGTAAAACCAACCACTTTCTTTGGTATGTGTAATTCGGTTAAGTATGCCCAATAATAAGGATGGGAGGGACTATTATATTTCGATTGTAATGTTATGTATACTCATTATTGAAGATCAAAACAGATATTGAAAATGAAAAAAATAGTGTAATAAATAGGGATATATTGGAAAAAAATAATACTATTAATTATATATTGGGTTTTGTAATAAATCCTCACCAATATCTCAAAATTACAGTGACCATAGATTTGGGGATGAGTTTGTACACTCATCATTGTATACATTCATATAATAAATAGAAGTGTTTTTGGAAAAATTACATTAATTATATATTTGATTTTGTAAAAGAACAATACATACATTTAAATATGGGACAAAAATTGCATGAATGTTCGCGTAAGACAGTCCAATTGGTAGCTGCAGGGACATTTAGGATTTTCCCCTCCCCAAGTCATGGGTTCTAGTCTCAGACCTCCCATGTAAAAAAAATGGCATGAATATGCATATAAACGGAGAGAATAAGACCCATAGCAAATCAAGCCTCCACTAATTAAGCTTTATTCCTCACAAATGATTTTTTATATCAAAAATTCAATTTTAATTCTTTTTTATCATATTTTTGTTGTACATAATAACGTCAACACCTTTTATCTTTCATGTTTATTCCTCAAAACTAGTAATATTTTAGTCAGAAATCCAATTTCAACTTCTTCTTTGAGATCATATGTTTATGCTAGATTAACATCCTTATTGATTTTACATTTTTTATTTTGTGCAATTAATTAGTAGTATTTTTTTTAAAAATCTTTTTGTTGCTTAAGAGTTAAGAATATAACATAATAATAAGAAAAATTTTGATTAATGCTTTAAATTTTTTGGTTAAAAATTTTAAAATAGTTATTTAACATTGAAATTTGTCTCCTTTTATTATATATAAAAAATACTTGATTTTGTTTTGCAATAAAAACATACCTCTTTTGTATTCTTTTAGCTAACATAGCCCTGATAATAATAATATATATCAATAATTAATTAGGAAAAAAATCCATCTACTGATTAATATATTTTTACTTTATTACTTCAAAGATTAACTCACGTTACAAAGATGTTATGTAATTAATTAGTAGTGTTAAAACTTATAATTTTTACCTTTGACAAGATATCACAATTAAATATTTTAAAATGTTAATAAGTGTTTTTTAATGTATATAAATATTAAGTAAGTTTGAATAGGTTATTGATATTGCTAAAAAAAAGGTTATTGATATAATTAATGCATACATTTTTTAAATTCGTTAAATTTCAATACAAAATTATCAAATATAAACTTTTTAATATACTAGTAAGCAAGCCCGTGCATAAGAGGGAAAGGTATTATTTAGTAATTGAGTAACATATTAAATATTTATATTATATAAAAATTAAGAAAGTTTTTATTAAATATTATTTGATAAAAAGCATGTTGTATATTTATTTATTAGTTGGACTTTACCAAAAAAAATTCATATAGGAAAGCTATCAAAAAAACTTCATAGGCACATGTTGGGCTTTACCAAAAAAATTGTTTGCAATTACTATTACCTCTGCACAACTAAAAAAGAGGTAGACTTTGGTATGTCTTCATTCCCAGTATATTTAACCATCCACATAAGTTTTGGACATTTCGTTTCTTCAGTTAAAGTTGTTCAGTTAACGTAGTATACTGAACTTAGTTTCTGTTTGTACAGTATATCCATATCAAGTTAACATTGAATATGAATAACTAATTCAATTGCCAGCAAAGTAATTTCATACCCTTTACATTCATAAATTCATAATAATTTCATAAGTTGATAGCAAAACTTCAAATTAGGACATAAAAATCATAGTATTATGGTAAGAAAAACATAACTGAAACAGTGTTTTTAATTAAGGTTAAATCTGCAATAATGGTTGAAATGAATTAAGAAACCGAAAAATTTCAAACCAAACAATTCTTCTTGTCTCAAAATTATAGTTTTATTTCAGAGATGGCAGAGAGTGCTGAATTTTTTTCTTGAACCTGCAAAGTGAATGATAATATTTATTACATATATACCTTATTATATCTGAATTAAAATATACTATTCTACTGTATAACAATGGAAACTATTTGCTAAAAGCTTTGTATTATTTACCAAATCAAACACATTCATTATGCAACGAAAAATGCAGAATGGTATCAGATATTGTAAACATATATATCTAACATGAATGAATTTAGTTTCTTAACTTTTGGTTTTATGATTGAAGATTAAAATATATTCTTTTAGTTTCTTAACTTTTCGTTTTTTAGGTTTTTTTATTCAATATTTTTTCATAGAAATCAGTTACTATAAAAAAAAATCAGTTACTAAGAGAAGAAAAAAATCAATTACAAATTAGTTACTAAAAGTATGAAAATATGGTGTAATTCATTAATTAATAGAAGATAAATTTTTAATAGAAGAGAATTTAATGGGATCATTGAGAAAAACGAAATTAATGACATTGAGAAGACCAAAATTAATGAGATTATTGAGAGCACAAATAGGAGAGAAATATTTACAATATTTAATACCGAAATTAATGGGATTATTGAGAAGACAAATAGGATAGCAATGTCTCTAACATTTAAGATCGAAATTAATGACATTGAGAAGACCAAAATTAATGGGATCATTGAGGAGATAAATAGGTGATAAATATTTACAACATTTAAGGAATATTTTCAAGTTTATTATTATTAATTAATGGTTTTTGTTATGCATTGATGCATAAGTTACGAAAATTTGTATTTTATTAAAAAGTTTCACTTTTAGGTATTATATTATTTTTTTGAATGTAATTATTTTATTTCAAATTTGAATCAAATCTTTTTCAAACAAAATAAACATAAAGAAATATATTAGGTAGTTATTATGATTGAAGATTAAAATATATTCTTTTTAGTTTCTTAACTTTTGGTTTTTTAGGTTTTTTTATTCAATATTTTTTTCATAGAAATAAGTTACTATAAACAAAAAAAAATCAGTTACTAATAGAAGAAAAAAAAATCAATTGCTAATTAGTTACTAAAAGTATGAAAATATGGTATGATTCATTAATTAATAGAAGAGAACTTAATGGGATCATTGAGAAGACCGAAATTAATGGCATTAAGAAGACCAAAATTAATGGGATTATTGGGAAGACAAATAAGAGAGAAATATTTACAAATAATTTAATACCGAAATTAATGAGATTATTGAGAAGACAAATAGGAGAACAATATCTCCAACATTTAAGATCGAAATTAATAGGATCATTGAGAAGACAAATAGGTGATAAATATTTACAACATTTAAGGAATATTTTCAAGTTGTTATTATTAATTAAAGGTTTTTGTTATGCATTGATGCATAAGTTACGAAAATTTGTATTTCATTAAAAAGTTTCAATATTAGGTATTATATTATTCTTTTGAATATAATTATTTTATTCCAAATTTGATTCAAATCTTTTTCAAACAAAAAAACATGGTGAAATATATTAGGTAGTTATTATGATTGAAGATTAAAATATATTTTTTTTAGTTTCTTATCTTTTGGTTTTTTAGGTTTTTTTATTCAATATTTTTTTCATAGAAATCAGTTACTATAAAACAAAAAAAATCAGTTACTAATAGAAGAAAAAAAATCAATTACTAATTAGTTACTAAAAGTATGAAAATATGATGTGATTCATTAATTAATAGAAGATAACTTAATGAGATCATTGAGAAAACGAAATTAATGACATGAAGAAGACCAAATTAATGGGATTATTGAGAATAAAATTAGGAGAGAAATATTTACAAATATTTAATAACGATATTAATGGGATTGTTGAGAAGACAATAGAAGAGCAATATCTCCAACATTTAAGATCGAAATTAATGAGATCATTGAGAAGATAAATAGGTGATAAATATTTACAATATTTAATGGCATTGAGAAGACCAAAATTAATGAGATTATTGGGAGCACAAATAGGAGAGAAATATTTACAATATTTAATACCGAAATTAATAGGATTATTGAGAAGACAAATAGGAGAGCAATATCTCTAACATTTAATATCGAAATTAATGGCATTGAGAAGACCGAAATTAATGAGATCATTGAGAATATAAATAGGTGATAAATATTTACAACATTTAAGGAATATTTTCAAGTTGTTTATTATTAATTAATGGTTTTTGTTATGCATTGATGCATAAGTTACGAAAATTTGTATTTCATTAAAAAGTTTCAATTTTAGGTATTATATTATTTTTTTGAATGTAATTATTTTATTCCAAATCCGAAGCAAATCTTTTTCAAACAAAAAAAACATAGAGAAATATATTAGTAGTTATTATGATTGAAGATTAAAATATATATTTTTTTAGTTTCTTAACTTTTGGTTTTTTAGGTTTTTTTATTCAATATTTTTTTCATAGAAATAAGTTACTTTAAACAAAAAAAACCAGTTACTAATAGAAGAAAAAAAATCAATTGCTAATTAGTTACTAAAAGTATGAAAATATGGTGTGATTCATTAATTAATAGAAGAGAACTTAATGACATCATTGAGAAGACCGAAATTAATTTCATTGAGAAGACAAAAATTAATGGGATTATTGAGAATAAAATTAGGAGGGAAATATTTACAAATATTTAATACCGAAATTAATGGGATTGTTGAGAAGACAAATAGGAGAGCAATATCTCCAACATTTAAGATCAAAATTAATTGGATCATTGAGAAGATAAATAGGTGATAAATATTTACAACATTTAAGGAATATTTTCAAGTTGATTATTATTAATTAATGGTTTTTGTTATGCATTGATGCATAAGTTATTTTTTTGAATGTAATTATTTTATTCCAAATCTGAAGCAAATCTTTTTCAAAAAGAAACATAGAGAAATATATTAGGTAGTTATTATGATTGAAGATTAAAATATATTTTTTTTAGTTTCTTAACTTTTGGTTTTTTAGGTTTTTTTTATTCAATTTTTTTTCATAGAAATAAGTTACTATAAACAAAAAAAATCAGTTACTAATAAAAGAAAAAAAAATCAATTGCTAATTAGTTACTAAAAGTATGAAAATATGGTGCGATTCATTAATTAATAGAAGATAACTTAATGAGATCATTGAGAAGATCGAAATTAATGGCATTAAGAAGACCAAAATTAATGAGATTATTGGGAAGACAAATAAAAGAGAAATATTTACAAAATTGATCAACCTTCCACCAAAATATTTACTAAGAACTTTGGTGTCAAATTGATCAACCTCAATTGGATTATTGTGACAGGAAGTGCTTAATTGCTTAAAATTTTGAGTACTATTAATTACTAAACCTCAATTTTGATCTTTGAGTCCACTTTTTTCTTAAAATCAGACACAGACCCATCATTTCATTCAATTGAAATATTTGAACTTTGTTGTCAAATTGATCTAACTTTTTTTCCTAAGTGTCTGCGTTATTGTTAGATATCATGTAGCTAAAAGGTTAATACAAAATAATGCAAAACCAAAAAATCTTTCCAGCCCACCATTTTTTTCCAGACAAAAGAATAAAAGAAAAGAGCAGATGACTCAGCCACATAATGTATTTCAAGATAACTAATCACTTGAATTGCAGTATATCGACATAACTAAAATGCCACCTGGAGTACATATTATCAGAGTATATTACAAAAGAGAAACTAAAACGGCACCTGACAAACGAAGCTCAATGTTTTCATCATTACGAATTGGAGTTTTATTATTTTCCAGAATGGAGTTCCCAGATTGAGATTTCAGCACAGAGGTTGGAGTCACAAAGTCTTCTGCAATGTCAAGTTAATCAACTTTATAGAGAAAGAAATGTTGGAAATCAAAAATAAAGATGAGTTAAAAATAATGAGTTTATTCTTGTATTGAGTATTGATTACCAGAAACATCGCTATTGAGTATTGATTGAGAAGAGCTCCCATCAAAGTTTCCATCTCTATTTTTCTCTGCACCATCCCCATTTGATAGCTTGGAGATTTCACTGCCCATTTTCGATACTAAGAATTCAATCCCACCCTTTTTTTCCCCATCCGATATATTTGGGAAAACAAATATATTTGGGCTTGAAGCCCACTAACTCAATAAACACTCACATAATAAATGCACTCTCTCTCATTAGACTTCTTAAGTCAAAATTGGCGGCTAAAATCATATTTTGGTCTCCTAATTGGAAACCATTATGGATTTATAATAATATTGATGATATATGACGTTAGAATGACTATCTTAACTTTTTAATAGTGAACTTTTTTCTATTTTTTTAATTGCATTTTCGAGAAATTCCAAAATATATATATATATATATATATATATATATATTGCTTTTATTGTTGTTGTTGTCGTTGTTATCGTTGTCATCGTCGTGGTTATCTCTCATCCAAGAGAGATTTTAAAATGTGTATATTTCTTTTTTATATTTATGTAACATTTTTATTTTTGTATTGAATATTGCATTTTTTGTCTAGCTCTTTATCTTATGTAATCTATGAAGATAATATATAAATGAATCAATATTTCAATCTAGGATTCATGATGAAGATTAAGATGCAAATAAATCTACTTATTATTTTATAATTATTTAATTATTCTATTTTTTTATTGCAATTTCGAAAAATTCCATATATATGTATATATATATATATATATTGCTGTCGTTGTCGTTGTCATCATAGTTGTAGTTCTCGTTGTCGTTGTCATTGTTGTTGTCGTTGTCGTTGTCGTTGTCGTTGTCGTCTCTCATCCAAGATAGATTTCAAAATGTGTTTATTTATTTTTTTTGTGTATTTATATAACATTTTTGTTTTTTATTAAGTATTGCATTTTTTATCCAACTTTTTATCTTATGTAATCTATGAAAATAATATATAAATGAAAATATTAAAAAAAGTTTAATTTTGATTCCACTCCAATTAATCATAATATTATAATAAACGTAATAATGATATATAAAAAGTGTTACTTCATCAATTGACTAAATAAGAAATACATTAATTTAATACTCATCTACACATAAACAAATATAATATTAAAAATATAAAAAAGAGCAGCCATTATATTCCTTATAAAATGCAATGTGTTAATTAATCAAGACAGTAAAAATAACAAGTTTAATGTCGTCTTCATGTCCTATAAAATACGGATTATTCTAATTTATCCTTAAATTCACTTATAATACCACAAAAAAAAAGATGAAAATATTTAAATATGATTTACTTTTGATTCTTTAAAATAAAGTTGATAATCATATAAAAATGTTAATTTATCTATTAAATAAATAAGGAAGATATCAGATAAAAAGTGTTACTTTTTATTTATACAAGAAAGTATAATATTTCTCAACAAACTCATTTAAATTAATTTTTTTAAAGTGTAGTGTTTGATTTAAGTCTCTGCCTTTTTGTATAATTTTTTTTATTGTTGTGTAATAAAAATATTTACTTTAAAATATTTAATATAAAAAATTAAATTATCAGTAACCCGTGCATTGCACGGTGTGAGAGCTAGTTTAGGATTAATGATAAAGATTAAGATTCAAATAAGTCTACTTATTATTTAATAAATATTAGTTTTTTAAAAATAAAAGTTATAATAATATTAATTTTCAACTAGCAGTGATATTGTTGAGTTGAAAAAGGTCTTCCATATGCGTATATCCTTCTATTCTTAAGCCCCAATAACAATTATCCAATTGCTCACTAATAGATAACATTATCTTTGTAGAAAAAATTTAAATCAAAATTATTAGAACAATAAAAATAAAGATTTTTAGGATTCAATCTTATTATTAACATGAGATAACATGAGATAAGATAATCGATGAAAAATATAAAAATATTTAATTATGATCAATAACAATAAATGTGATAATCATAATTAAAAAAATACTATTTGTAAAAAAAAAACTACTTCATCCATCATATAAATATAAAAAATATCTCGTAATATCATCAAACAAAAAATATCAAAATCTTTAATTTTGATTTATCATAATAAACTTGATAATCATATATAAAAATGCAATTTATCCATAAAATAAATAAGAGATATCTCAGATAAAAAGTGTTATATTTTTTATTCATACGAGGAAGTAGAAAATTTATCAACAAGATCATTTAGATTACTTTTTATAAGTGCAGAGTTTGGTTTGAACTCCTATTTTTTATTTTATATAATTATTTTTAGTCATTCTTTAATAATAATATTTACTTTATAATAAAGATAATAATAATCTTTTGTTTAAAATATTTATTATAAAAAATTAAAATATCAACAACCTTTGCATTGCATGGGATAAGAGCTAATTTTTAATAACTTAAAGAAAAAGGAGGAAGATGTAGAAGGGATTTTTCATGCATAACCTATAATATATTTTTAAAATAATACAATAATTATTTTGATTTCTAATTAATTAATTATATTTTTTTATGTTTCAAAATTACATTTTTTTTATTATTATAATTATAATAATATTTTTTTTACTGCTTGTATAAATCCATATTTTATTAAATTAAATAAAAAATAAATATAAAAAATACTACCTCCGTCTCTAATTATAAGGTCTTCTGGGGAGATTTCACGTTCATTAAGAAAGTGAAATAATTTAGTTAATTTATTGGAAATGTGAACTTTTGATATGTATTTTCAAAATTACCCCTATTAATATTATTGAGATTCTAAAAAGTGTTAAATGAATAGGGGTGTTTGTGGAAAAAAATAATTAATGCTCTTTGAAAATTGGTAAAGGACCTTATAAATAGGGACAAAACAAAAGTGTTAAGAAGACCTTATAATTAGGATGAAGGGAATAACATTTATTAAGCTTTTCAACTTTTAAATAAATCAGATAAATAATAACAAATGAAAAAAAAAAAAGAAAAAAAAAAAAACAGAACAGAGAGAGTACTGTGATTTCACAGGAAACAAAACAGCGAAAAGGGTACAAAAGCGGGTTTTGATTTTTGAGTAACACAGAATTTTGAAGAAGAAGAAGAAGAAGAAGAAGAAGAAGAAGAAGAACTTGTGTTGTTGTAATGTGTCGTGCTTTGTAGTTTGTAGTAAGAGAGAGTAAAGAAAGAAAGAATGGAAGTAGCAGATGACGATGACTGGGGTTTGAGCGCAGAGCAACTCGATTCTCTCGAAAGAGACGCTTTTCATCAAATTGCTCAACTTCGCTCCCTTTCCCATTCCCAACCTTCTCCTTCTCTTTCTTCTAACCCCATTTCCTCACAATCTCCCAATTCACTTCCTCAAAGGGTAAATTTTCAATCTTTACTTTTTTTTCTTTGTTTATTTCTGCAGTTATAGGGTTAACTCTGTCTTTTTTACTCCTTTCATGAATTTCTCTCTACTTGTTTTATTTTTAATATAAGTACTCAATTTGCATTATCTGTTCTTGTGTTTTCTAAGTTAAGTGACAATGTAGTTTATTCTGAGCCACCAGCTTTGCTTCTTCTCTTTGTATTGCAATAAAGGTTGAAAATTTGTCTCAAGGTGCTAGTAGAACATTACCCCCTTCGGTGAAATCACCAGGGCCAAAAAAAGGTGAGCTTCTCTTCTCAACCATGCGCTTGCTCCTAAGTTTTTTGGTTTTTTTCACTCCATTTTTATATTCTTGTCCTGTAATTTGGTTCTGGATTTCAAAGTATTGAATGTGGATCTATTTGCTTTTTGTTTTGCCTATCTGCCTTTATGTGTAAGTAGATGAACATTCAAAAGAACCTCAAAAGGTTTTGGTCAAATTTTTCCTTCATTCCAGTGGAAGCGTTGCGGCAAAGTTTCAATATTGCCAGGTTTTGTTTGCTTGCTAACTAGTTGCAGAGTTTGGATTTTATTCAATTTAGACTCTTTGTTTGATATGGTTCTATCTTTGACCATATTCAAATGTTTTGTGTGGAGATTTTAGCCTCATGCGCTAGACTTTCTTTTTGCTGCAGGCAATAGTTGATGCCTTTCGCAAAATCTCAAGAGCTTCTTGGAATGCAAAAGAAAGGTGTGTTTCGCTCCCTTTCCTCTGGTGCTCTTGCAGTAGTTATGTGGAATGACAATGTTAGCTTTAGCCTTATGAAAACTCTGCATCTGCAGGCTATGGATGTTCCCATTATCTTCTTTGTTAGAAGCAGAAAAGGTTCTTGGAGGAATATCTGGTTACAATGTTCAGGTATTAGCATTAGCGTCCTCCATTTTTACTTTCTTTATATTTGGTGATTGATATTATTCTTTGCCACCATAAGACAGATAATCTTGGCTTATACAAATTTCTTTTCTAAATGAATTTGCTACCTTAAAGATGAGGCTTGACACAACAATAAGTTGGTACGAGTGTTTTGTGATCTGGCAGTCAGAGGTTCTCGTAATAGAATTAGCCTATCCATTCATGGGAGAAGAGATGATGCATTCCTGTGACCCTTTTTAGATTATCAAGGAAACTCTTCCCCCATGGATTTTTTTTATTTTTTATTTTTTTTTTTTTTTGCATTTTTTATCAACCCTTTGGATTTTGTTTACTACATAATCTGGGTTTTATCCAGATTATCGAGGATATCTAATTAACTAAATGATTGGGTGTGACGAGACGAGCAAGGGAAATCAAATAATTTTTTGAGTAGGATCGAATGATTTTAGAGTTTTGAGACATTCAACTTTTACAGAAACAAGAACAATACGTTTCTTAATTAATTAACCTGTTGCCATCCCTAGTATAACTGCTTGTGAATGTTAGACCTTCCTATTTTTGTTTTGCTAAGGCTGTTTGCAAAACTTAGGATTTTGTTCAATAGTTTCAATGTGGGTGTGAAGTGAATTTTTGTTTCTCAATTCTCAGTACATATTCTCTTCTGTGTTGAGGACCCTTCTGTCACCTTTTGTACTTTTGGCAGTTCAACCATTGCTCGTGGTTGATGGTTTTCCTGGCTGTTTTAGTATAACATAGTAAGCTGTGTTTCCCTCTTTCGAGTTTTGTTTGGTCTTTTTATTTTTTTATTTTACTAATAGATTATTATATGTGGTTGATCTGAATTATTTGGTTGGAGAGAAACAATGTTGTGTGTAGCTCAACTATGGAGATAAAAGGAAAAGCCTGATGTGTTTAATTGCCCTTAATTCTACTATAATTTTGGAAGTTTTCTTTCTAGTTTTAATTTCATATTTTCATGTGTTTAAATATTATTTTATTTTGTTTTACTTTTGTCTCTTGCATCTATATAGTTTTTTTTCTCAGGCAACCTGTTTAATTGGTTTATGCACCCCTTAGATTCTCTAAACTTTGAATGGAAAGATAGAATATCAAAAAAGTAAGCATCATGTGTGGATAATAGGATAAGGTGTGGAGGTGGATCACTAAATCATTAAATGTCTTCTTCATTGTGTAACAAAACCATGCTATCCAAGAGTACGGGTGTATGCCATGCTTGTGCTTAAGTTTGAGATTTTTTGTCTAATACTATTTTGTTCCTAATTTTCTATATGTTTTATTCTTCCTACATATATTTAAATTATTTTATAGGTGGAGAACATAGACCCCTTGGCACATCGGGCCATTACTGCTGCATCTGCTGTTCCAGATCTTCGAGGTAATTTATCACTGAACGTTTGAATTTCTTTTTGTTCTCTCCTCTCTAGATTTGCAAAGGTTTCATATATATATATATCTGTGTGTGTGTGTGTGTGTGTGTATTGTTTTTTGGACCTTATAGTTCTAAAGTTGCGACTTTTGTTCTTTTGACAAAAAGATCTATACGACAAGATCCCTAACTATGTTGAAACAAAACTTTTGCCATTTCAGCGAGAAGGTGTTAGGTATGTAGTGATATGCCTACTTTTTCTCCAGTAGATATTCTCATGTAGTATTGGATTAGTTATTTTGTTTTATCTTCCACATCTCTCTCACTTCTCATTAATTTGCTTTTTTACTATGTCTTGATTTTAGTTATTGTTTGTTTTCAGGTTTATATTGCAGCACGGAGGGCGTGCTCTTTTAGCAGATGAAATGGGACTAGGGAAAACTTTACAGGTAATTTACTATCCAATTTGTTTCCACATATTAACTGTGCGTCGTTTATATTAGTATTTTACACCTTTTGATCTCATTTTTAAGCAAAAATAACTAACTTCACACCTATTAAGAAAGTTAGTTGAGTGTATTTAATTTTCTCAAATTCAAAAAAAAAAAAAAAGACTACTTTAGTAAATTTACATTGGGAATGAAACAAAAATTAAATGATTCAACCACATTATGGGGATATTTTAGGAATGATTGTATTGGGAATAAAAAGTTAGTTAATTTTTGCTTATATTTAAGACCATTAGTGGAGTGCCTTTTTTTGCTTATAAATGAGACCGGAGGGAGTATTTCTTAATGAACACGCTGTTGTTTATAGCTATAAAAGTTTAAATTCGTGGTATTTATGCTTATTTATCATTGACTTGTAAAACTTAGTTGATTATCTTATTCCCTTCTCCTCATCCTTCTACAACTATAAAATGAGTATTTCAGCTTTTTCGTACTCTCTTTTTTCCCTTTACTCTCTTTCCCTTTCTTCCCTAAGCAAGGAATATTTATTATGCGGGTGTGCAATTCTTCTTGGCTTTTGCAGGCTATTGCAGTAGCTGCATGCATTCAGGACTCATGGCCAGTTCTCATAATTGCACCATCTTCTTTACGCTTGCAATGGGCTTCTGTAAGGGTTATATTTCAACATTTTTCATAATTTAGTGGAAGATATTTGGGAAAATATGTGCTTACTTGTTTGCTTTGATATAGATGATTCAACAATGGCTGAATATTCCTTCATCTGATATACTTGTATGTTATACACGATCCCTTTATAAAACTTTCTTTATTGTTATTCCCTTTTGGTTTGTATAACAAACACTGTATTTTTTTATTCTTTTAGGTAAAATATTTATATTTTTTCGTTGTATGAACACTCTTCTGCTAACTAGTTATTTTGAGTAGATTGTCTTATCTCAAAGTGGTGGATCAAATAGAGGTGGTTTCAATATAATATCTTCAAGTGCGAAAAGCAGCATTCATCTCACTGGACTATTCAATATTATCTCATATGATCTGGTGCCAAAGCTACAGAATATGCTTCTAGCATCAGATTTTAAGGTTAGAGCCATACAATTATCCAATCCTTTTTACTTTCATTGTGCCTCTGTTCTATTTCAGGCGTATGTCAATATGCGTTTTTGCATTTTTCATCATTCGTGATGTAGAATAGACTTTTTTTTTTTTTTTTTTTTTTTGATAAATGATGAATAAAGCAATTCATCTATATATTGTGATTAAACTATTGAAAACATGAAATTTGATAAAATACTTGTTTCTAAATTGAGGTACACTGTGATTCATGCTGAGCTGTTAGAAGGTGTGTTCATTGAAAACGAATTGTGAAAATGTAAGAGAGAGAAACTGAAGAGGGAGAGAGAGAGAGATGTTGGACATTAACATCGGTGAAAGCTACAGAGGAGATGCAATGTTTGCTATATTAAACCCCCCTCCCCTTTCTTTGGGGTCTGACTTAGCAATTAAATTTATTAGTCATTGATTATAAGATGATATTGTTAATGTCATGTGAATTTCATCTAGTAATAACTTCTATCATAATCCATAAGTGAAAATTAAGATATTTTTATTTTGCATTTTGGTTTCCATTGTGGTCGTTTCACATCTAGTCTGGTATAATAATTTATAAAAAAAGGTTCAAGCAAATGGATAAGTAACAACATTTGTTTTTGACATAATATTTATTGTTATTTTTTATTTAGTTGTTGGGTTATGTATCGACTACAGTCAGAGCTTTTCCTAGAGCAATTATTTGTTGCTGTGTGCTTTCAGGTTGTGATTGCAGATGAATCACACTTTCTAAAGAATGCTCAGGCAAAAAGGACTACTGCTGCTCTTCCGGTTTTAAAGGTATTTAGTCACTCTTGAAAGCCGCAATCATTCGCTCGCTAGCTTCTGATTTTCTTACTTCAGGAGTTCAAGTCTAATACGCAGAGTCAACACTTAAGGAAAAGGAAAAGATTATAAGAAAATTAAAAGGATATTTAAATAAAAAGATAAAGAAAATCTGTGGTATGTGCAGAAGCATGTGCAAAGGATCTAGTGCTTTGAATTCTCCTTCCTCAACCCCCCCAAAAAAAATATCTGGTGTCATATGTTAAACAATTTGATTTGATTATGTTTTGACTTCATTGGTTGAGTTGCAGTAGTGATCGCTAGATCCATATTAATCTGTATTCAATTCTCTCATGTTTTTTTTTCACTTTAACTAAAAATGTGAAACAATGTCAGAAAGCTCAATATGCAATATTGCTTAGTGGAACTCCTGCTTTATCCCGACCAATCGAATTATTTAAGCAGGTAACTTAATTATGGTTTCTAATGTGTAATATTACAGTAATGTTTGACATTCTTGGAGATTACATTTTGTTTATGCGTTTGAAATTCTGCTCAATAGTTGGAAGCTTTGTACCCTGATGTTTACAAGAATGTCCATGAATACGGTAACCGGTATTGCAAGGGTGTAAGTCATCTCTACTTGATACAGATAGGATTCTTTTAATTAGCTAGTTTTCCTTTTGTTGTTAATGGATGAGTATTTCAGCTTACTGTTATTCCATGTATCTTCCAGGGAGTATTTGGAGTTTATCAAGGTGCAAGTAACCATGAAGAATTACATAATTTGATGAAGGCAACAGTAATGATTCGCAGGCTTAAAAAGGATGTTCTTTCCGAACTTCCTGTAAAGCGCAGACAACAAGTATGTACATTTATCATAATTTTTTCTTTGCAATTTATTTCTGTCGTTCTCACTTTTGTCCATGTTATCAATGCATAAATGTACGCATTTCGATGAAACTTCGGGATTAAATATTGATTTATTTTGCAATTGACTCTTAGGTCTTCTTAGATTTGGCTGACAAGGACATGAAGCAAATAAATGCTTTATTCCGTGAGGTAATTCAACATATTTGTTGGACATCTTTAGATAAGGATAGCATCATACAAACTCTTTTTATGTTATTACTCGAGCTAGTTATCGAATGCAGCCAACAAGCGTTGATTTTATTTTTGTTTTGCAGTTGGAGATGGTAAAAGCCAAAATTAAGGCAGCTAAATCAAATGATGAGGCTGAGTCACTTAAGTTTACTCAAAAGAATCTTATTAACAGGGTATGGATAGAAGAAGTTCTTTACAGAATTTTGGGTTGCATAATTTGTTTGGATTGTTTGTATTTCCTAGAATTAGAATATGTTTATTGCAACAACTCCTCATGCTTCCCTATATATGGGCAGTTTAAATTATTATTATTAAGAATGTCATGTGATCGACACTAAATCCTGATTCATTTGAATCCAGATATATACTGATTCTGCAGAGGCCAAGATTCCATCTGTTCTTGATTATGTTGGAACTGTGATTGAGGTACTCCTTTGCTCCACATCCTTAAAGCGATTGAAAATTAATACTTTCAAGTTTCAACTGCTGCAACTGTATGTACTTAGAGATCGCTAATTTTTTTTTACAACTTTCTCCCTCATCTCATTTTTTTTTGGGGTGTGTTTGCAACTTTGCATGTTTATTAACAATCTAATATTATTCAGTGAATTTAATCTCTGTTAAGATTGTTTTTTTTTTGTTGCTTTCACTGCAAATGATGCCCTTAATACCGACTATAAAGTTGAATGGATTGACTGAACATTGTAGTGAAATGTCTTAGTGACTGACCAAGTATTAATGGAGCATCCCTATCCACTCAATTCATAATTAGCCTTGACTCTCCAAGAATATATAAGATATCGCTATATTGTATCTCCTTAAATTTGATACCTAACTTCATTATAAGTGTTTGTTTAATGTTTGAAACTTGTGATGATAAAGCTTCTGAGATAATGGAGGGATTTTACACTGGTTAATTTGAGTTATCTTGCTTCATATTTGCAATTTTACTGGGCTTTGAGTCTTTGACCATCATCGCATGCAGCAAATGCTAAATATGTCTTGATTTTTGCAGGCAGGTTGCAAGTTTCTCATATTTGCACACCATCAGCCAATGATAGATTCGATACACGAGTTTCTTATTGTAAGCCCACTTTAATTTTACTCATCTTATCACGGAACAACAAACTCTTATAAGAACTATTAAAAATTTCCAGAAGAAAAAAGTTGGTTGCATCCGGATTGATGGAGGTACACCTGCTGCATCAAGGCAACAATTGGTGACAGAGTTCCAGGAAAAAGATGCCATAAAGGCAGCAGTGGTATGATTATTTTCCTTCTTGCATTTGCTTGTAATTGTTTTTCTGTTTCCTATAATATAAAATATGATTTAATTTTGAGATAATGATTTCTTGTCCACATTTCCCATAGCTATCTATTAAAGCGGGAGGAGTTGGGTTAACTTTAACTGCTGCAAGCACGGTCATCTTTGCAGAATTGTCCTGGACTCCAGGTGACCTAATTCAGGCTGAAGATCGTGCTCATAGAATTGGACAGGTATTCTCAATTTTTGTGTGTTGAAATAGAAAGGAAAAGAGAGAGAACTAAAATACCCATGTAGTCCAAAAATCAGCAATAACAACACAAGAGTACTATCTTAATATGAGGGTGAGCCCTGGTGCCATACTGCCATTGAGGTTGCTACCCTGTGACTTGTAGGTCACTTGTTGAAATATTGGAAATAGCTTCTCCATTTGTGGGGGTAAGGTTGCGTACATTTACTCTTCCTGAATCCCTCTAGGTGTTAGCCTCGTGCATTGGGCATCCCTTTTATTTGATTTTTCTGATAGCAAACGACAATCTCTGCTATGAAGGTTCTTTGACTTGCTAGTGCTTGTTTTCAGGTGTCTTCTGTAAATATATACTACTTGCTGGCCAATGACACAGTTGATGACATCATATGGTAAGCTTTGTGTTTTTCTGCAGTCCTTTGAGTCTTTACTGTTGGTGTCCTTTATGCATTGATAATGCTCTAATTTCTTTCTTATTAGGGATGTTGTGCAAAGCAAACTGGAAAATTTGGGGCAGGTACATCTCTTTCTTATTTTGGGACTTATAGTCACTTGTACTAGTGCAAAATGAAGATATCGTAAATTCAGTTTCCCTGTAGTAAAAGGACATATAAATCCAATTTTTTTATTCATATTTGCAGCTGGTGGGGATTTTTTTTTCTTCTTTCACTAAATTAGTTTTTAATAGTACGAATTGATGTTTTTAAGGTTTAATCTGAATCTTATTAATTCAAAAATCAGATGTTAGATGGGCATGAGAACACCTTAGAGGTCTCAACAAATCAACCTGGAAATAGCCTTGCAAAGCAGAAAAGCCCTACAAAGCAGAGAACTCTTGACGAGTTTGTTAGAAGATGCGATGGCAGGGATGGGTTGGAACATCAGTCCAACCCCAAACGTCCCCGGCATTGACCCTTAACCTTTGCGAAACGGTAAGTAAATGCATCCCTGGCCCTACATGCAGGGCTGCTGCCACAGTAATTGCCATTAGTTTTTAAAATGCTGTGAGCATCATGACCTGACCTATACTCGGAGAACATGTTTTATGTTGCAGCAATATGTTTAATTGTTCTTTGGATTTTTTAATTACAGGTGCTCAAATGGGAGATTAATTGTATTTTGGCATTCTCTCGTTCATTCCGCGAAAAGAGCTTCTAGCAGTTGGTGTTGGTGTAGCTTAAAAACAAAGCTGGCTATAAACCATGCTGCATTGCTGGTGCTGGAGGATATGATCGATCTTCTGAAATATGTATAACATGTATAGTATGTATGAGATGAGAAATGGTGATAAAGTCTCCCAACAGAAATTTAGGTTTACTCTACTGGTCGTTCCCTAACTTTTTGGTCCCATTTAGTTGTCTTTGGGACTTGTACAGATGTCATTATCATATGAATGAAACTTGTATATTTCTTCACTCGATACAGATAATATTATCATATGTGGAGGCAACCTTTGCTGATTTCTTGCCAAGCACGGGACTAACAATGGTCATGATTTATAGTATTTGATTATCCTCTTGATGAGCTCTGTAACTTGTTGCTGGCAGATGCAATGGGACTGTAGTTTGTAACGCTTTTGTTTTCTTTGTTTCTTTCATCATTCAAAAAAAAAAAAAAAATCACATAAACGCCATGAAAGAGAGTTTCAATTTAAATTCAAGAATTTTAAAATATTGGATAACTTAATTTTATAAATCTTAATCATTTCAAAATTTTAGTTTTATGTTTTTAAAACTTAATGTTAAAGTCATTAAAAACTTTATGAAAATATTGCAAGTAAACTAATGCAAGTAAAGAGAGTCTGTCTCTACTTAAGCAAATAATTGAGAGTTCAATCATTTGATCTTGTAAATGTAAGAAGCTTAACTGGAATGATCGCTTCTTTTGTTGTGAGATTAGAGTAAAAAGGCATAACGTATATTGTAAAAGCAAATAAGTTTCATCAAGACTTGGATGTTGTAGCATTTATAAACATGAAAAAGTAATATATATATATATATATATATATATATGATACATCCGTAATCTCTTAGCTAACTCAACACTCCAATCATAGCATACACTTTATGTCTTTATATGCTAAAAGGGGTCACGCATATATATTGTTTAACCAATGAATAAGCCTTGTTCTTGCCCAAGCATATATGCTTGCATAAGCAAACCTTTAGCTTTACTCTAATGCTAGTTTTTTTTTGTAACTATATATGCTTAACATAAGCATACACTCATGACTAAGAGCATTCATATGTACATTTTCTAATACCAATTAGCCATTGCTATCATCTGCTCATCATCAAGTAGCTGCGGCAGCCATACCCATGTCTTCCTGATTACCCCCAAAAAATCTAGCAACAATAGCATCCACATCCTCCAAACCAACCCCAATGCAGAGAGGGTTAGCTGGAATTTGAACAGAATCATTAAGTCCCTTAGCTAGGCTATCATCAACAGCATTCTGAACTCTCACATTTGGAGCAGTTTTGCACTTTCCCATGCACTTACATCCAACAACAGCCCCACCTTCAGCACCTACCACAGTCTCAAATTGTTGCAACAATGCAGCAGCTCCTGATTTTTTGCATTTGTTACCCATGCAGACCTCAATCCTCTTCTGTGGTGCAGTAGTGAACACAGCAACACTCTCATTTTTAAAGCTAGCACTAGTGCTGCTAACACAAGTATCATTTCTAGAGCACAATTCCATTGCTTGATGATTATTCGAAGTAGCATCCACTTGAGGGTTCTCTACAACAGTGGTATGAGGCAGTAAAAGGGATTGAGAGAGCATGGTAGGCTGCAATTGTTCCACTGGTGCAACCGCAACATGAGCTCTCAAGGTATTCATATCAACTACCTTATCATCACACTCGCTATCACTTGATTCAGATGATGAAGATGAAGATTCACAATCAGGAGCAGTTTTCATCTTAGCAGCTTTGAGTTTAGCCTTCTTCTCCTTTTTCTCTTGTTTCATTTTTTTCTTCATTTCCTTCTCCTCTGCTCTTGCTTGTTCCAGCTGTTTCATTAACAACTCAGCAGCATCCTATATATATATAGTAAAAACAACAAACTTATTAGTTCTCACTGTGATGTTGAATTGATGATACCCAAAAGCTAAGAACAAGCTTGAATTTATTATTTCCTCTTTGTTGTGTATACACCTGACTCATTATTAGAATTTGGGTCAAGTTAACTAGTTTTACTGGTCAATTAAGGAATCCAGAAATAGGCAAGTTTTACTAAAAGCTAGAGTTATTTTAGGAAAGTTGCATCGGAATAGAACAAAAATTAGATAAGATAATCATTTTATAGGAATATTTTAGGAATATCTGTATTGAGAATAAAAAGTTAGCTGATTTTTTCCTTATACCTAAAACCAATATAAGTATGTAATTTTATTCTTATATCAGATACCAGAATAATGTTTTCAAGTTTAAAATCATTGGATTTAAAAAAGAGAATTTTCATTATTATAAAACAAGCATGAAAATTCCTTCTTCTACCTTATCCAATCATTCAAAGAAGCTGAAGCCTAGAGTAAAAAAAGGAATCCATAAAAACTGCCATGTCTCAATGAAATCGTTAATTCAAATTTATTTTCAATTTCAACTAAAAAAATATATTCTTTTTATAAACCATCTATATCATAAGAGTGTCAACTAATTAGGATTCGAGCTAGGCAGTGACCGAGCTCTATGTAACAAGTATTCACCACAGATGCATATGCTAGAACACAATTGGTTTCCTAGAATTGATCATAATTACTCTATTAAATTTCTATCTTATTTATTAGCTATAAACAAAATAAAAAAAAATAAAGTAGTGTATTATAATTTGTTTAATAGTATCTTAAATAAGATAAAAACGTAGTAGAGTAGTACCGACCGAGTTGAGGTTTCGTTGAAGATGATCGAAAAGAGGACGTTTTTGTGGATCCAGATCAAAACCCAACTGAGAGAACATTGATAAGTCCTTAGACAAACCCTTTAACAATTTCAACTTCTTCTTCACTGTCAGCACGGTTGATGGATCCTTCTCCTTGCCGCCGCATCTGGGTGGCGCGTAATATTGGAGATGCCCTTGGTCACAGAAACCAGCAGAAAAAGAAGAACGCATCATCGCGCTTCTTCTGGGCCCCACCGAAACCCTCACTCCATGAAAGGGTACTTGACGAAGAACGGTGCCGGAGAGTTCCATCTAAGATGAGGACGACGACGACGACTTTGACGCTAGAAACTTCTCTCTCTTAAGGAACGGAATCTGAAACCTAACTGTTTCTTTCTTTCTTAGTTTCTTTCTTAGTTTCTTCGTTTTCAGAAATCGTTGTATGTTAATTTATTAGATAAGCTTTGCGTGGCAGTGATTGATTGGTTAATGGTGACGTGGCATGGGCTTTTAGTTTGCCTCTGGCGGGCGTGTGTTCGTTTGCGGTTAGACACGCTTTGTCTTCCCGTTTGTTATTTGCCGTTGGATGAGTCGTTGTGGATCATGCATGCGGTCCAAACCAAGACGAGTGGTTACATGTGGAGTGACACGTGTCAAGGATGCTTGTTGACCTGGCATCTTACTAAAAGACAATTTTATCCTCTCATCCGCTCGTATTTGTCATAGGGAAAGAAGCTCGCGTGGCATGTACAAATTACAATACAAAGTTTTCCACTCCTAGTGAAATTAGTAAGTGGTCTTGGATTGATGATTCAGGACTTATCTTAATTATTCGTAGTTTATTTTTTTATTAAAAAATGTATAAATAAGTAATTGATAGAGGTTATTTATTTAGGATTATTGATCCGAATCATCTAATAATTGCTTTTATGACTTTTGATCTTAAAGGTAAGCTTATTTCTAGACAATTTTTTATATACATTCTTAATGTATTTTTTTGATCTGTAATATAAAAAAATATACATATATTGACTTCAAATATTAAAAAAATTAATTATTTTTTTTATAAAGTGATTATCTTACTTAATTTTCGTTTCATTCTCAATGCAACTTTCATAAAATAATTCTATTTTTTTATAAATTCTATGAAAATTAAACTTAATCAACTCATTTTCTTAATAAGTTTGAAATTAGTTTCTTTTTCTTATAATAGAGTTAGGAATAACAAATTTTTATTTTAATTTTTAATGGTATTAATTACTTCTTTTTTGAGATAATTCTTATCTATTTAATATTTTTCATAGTCATAATAATTAAAAAAAAATGATATATATACACACACACAAAATGCCGTATTTCTCGTACAAACAACAGCCTTAACTATTTTTCTCATTTCACGTGTTATACCCTAAAAGAGCTTAGAATAAGGACCATACGTTAAAGAAAAAAAGTGATAAAAAAAAGTTAAAAAATATTCATTAATAAATTTATCGATCTAATAATGTGCTTACAATGAGAGCAGAATCTTAGGGAATAATCTTGTGAGGATAAGTCCCATGGCCAATTCAAATTAATTAAACTGATGGGATAGCATCTATCTTCATTAGGGATAGAAGGAACAAATGAGAATCTGAGTTATCGATGATGAACATATCATGTGCAGTTTTAATCTCTTGTCAGAAATCCTTATCAGAGTGAACGATGGAGACAGAGGTGCAAAGGAAAATATTACTATTATTATTAAATTATTATTATTATTATTATTGTTATTAGTAATTTTTAAAAATTAGGACTCATGAGACCATGAGAGTGTAATAATGGCACACAAAGCAAGACCCAAAAAAAAAAAAAAAAATAACTTTTCCTTCTTAAATAAAGAAGCAAATTGGCAACAGAACACAGTAGAAAAAACGCTTCAAAATATTATTGACAGGCACTACACATGAACAAGACTGTTAAATTATTAAAGTAGCTAAGTAAACGTTAATTATATGCACCTACAGTACACACAGCAAAGCTTCTTCATTTTGTTTGTTACAATACTACCTAACAAATTCACTATTGAACTTAAGATCCTATTCCTCAGTTGTGACATGTCTGTAGCATCTGTAGTTTGTAAACATTTGATAACAGATTAGCTCTTGTACGTTCTTTCTTCAGTATCTCTTCATGTTCCTCCATATTTCTTCTCAAAGGGTTTATAGTATTGTTGAAAGCATTGACCAGTGGAGACAAGAAAAAGAATGTTGTAAGCATTAGGAGTGGCATACAAAATGAGTGGCTTCTCACGATGATGGACCAGCCAAAAGTTCTCGGGAGCCAACTATGTGTCCTGGTAAACGTTGTCGAATCTCTTCAAAAGCACACAATGTTTCCGAGTCCAAACCTCCAGCAAACTACAAGATAAATTGTGACACTCATGATATTGTGGCATATGGTATCATGTTTATCTTCTGAAAGTAAGGTATTTTGCTTCTTCATGCATACAATTTGCAAATGCTATTCGAATTGTGTACATTTGTATGCAAGTTAATGTTATTCTAGCAATGCCTATAAAGTTGCATTTGAAAATCAAAACCGGTGACGAAAAAACCGCAAAAAAATTGTTGAAAAATTACCTGATGTGCCCTATATGCAAATTGCACACCCTGCAGCAGAAGAGAATCTTGACTAGATTCTCGGTCTGAATTCCGAATGGATTCAAGTTCCATTGTCACTCTTTTCATGTACTTTTTGACCAGTGTCATGGAAGCTTGCTTTATCTGCATAGATGTTATATTACTCAACCACTCAAGTTTTACAACTTCAGCTTGTAAATTTAGCATATACTAGTGTGGATGCACTTTTCTCTTAATTCACAAAGATAACAATGGAAGAAAAAATTATCTTCCACGAGGAGATTTAAAAAAGTGAAACAGACATGCTTCATTGAAAATTTTGGAGATATGCTAGATAAATATGAACAACTTATGATAAGTAAATCCGAGACTGCAAGCTTTGGAGATAGATGGTAGTTTCTAGTGGCTTTTGGTGAAAGAAGACAACATGACACTTGAGTTTGAACATGAAATGGCTTAATATTTTAGAAGAAGAAGTATGTAATGTGTCATGACAAACAAATAGATAACCACATGGACTACTAGATCATGCAGGAAACAAATTCAGGAGTAACAGTGTTGCACATCCTAAACAAAATACATCCTTTGTTGGATTTGTTGCCTTTTAGCCCAGTATTTCACTTATATTGGTTCAAATCAAGACTAAAAGTAGAGCAGTAGATGGTGGAGGGATGAGATTAAATTTAGAGTGATTGATGCACAATTATGCCTTACACAATGGAATTCACATCATTAAGTGTTATATCTATCCATTCAGAGTAACTTGAACAATTCCTACCACATTCAAATATAATTGAGTGTTGATCAGAAAGGCAGAAACCACAAAGTTTAATCAGATCTAATTTCAGAGTAAAAGCATAAAAAATATACCTTGCTCGTTATTCCAGCCTCAAGCATCCAAGCAGTTGGAATGTTGTACTCTTGATATGAACGCATGACAGAATTTCTCAGCTTAATTAGCCTCTGTATGTTTCGCTCAGACCTATCAAAATGACATGAAATGAGAGGCAGAGTTAGCATACCCCACCTGTAAACCTGGCCTAACTAACACTAATAAATAGGACCATTATCTTCATTTATATCGTACTTGTCTAATAGGCTGGCCATCTTTTTCAAGGCAGATCCACATGGAATGTCAGGGTCATCCTTGTAGGAGGAAATTTCCTGCTCTAACAATTTAAGCTCACGATACTCAACTGCCGCTTCTCGCATGGCATCAGCTTTTCTCTCAGGCCATTTAAAATGCTTCAACACAGCACGCTCATCTGCCTGAAGAATACAGGATACAGAGCTAGTAAGAAACAATTTATGATTTATGTTGAATTGTACCACCTAAGCAAAATATCACCATCGCACATTTTTTTTTTATGCCTCATTTCTCTATAAAACTTCATAAGCCATCCATTACACCTACACAGTCAAATTATTGCTTACTTTGGGGGGGGGGGGGGGGGGGGGGGGGGGGGGGGGGGTCATAAAATGGTAAATTGGTGAGCCCATATTTTAGACTTCAGCAATAATATTTTCAGATACCAGAAAAAGGATCCATGCCTTTTTTTTTAACCTCAATATAAAGTATTAGAGTATCATGATAGAATAAAACTGCTTATCTTAAATGGTAAAAACTTAAACGTGGTGGCTGGCTGCCTCAATGGTTGGCAGAGTTAGCATTGGCCCACCAGATTAATAATTCTGTTAGAAACCTACCAGTGAGGATAGTTCAACATCAAGCCAATCAACAAACTTTAGGACATCTTCAATATCCTTGTACGCTGCATCTACCACCTTTTTGATAAGATCATTGATGAACTCTCCTTTTGTTTCAATGTCTGCCCTTATCTGTAAAGGATGCTCAGTCTAAGTACTCAATAATTAACTGTACATAACTTAAAGTCCAAACAGAATGCAAAAGTATAACCACAATTGAATGCCAAACGCGGTGCTTACTGCTAAAAGATGAGCAGAACGGTTTTGAATTTCTCCAACAATGCTACTGTGTGCACTAATAGCCACTGGTTTCTGATGATTCACATATCCTTTTGAGTCTTTCTTTTCAATTTGATTCTTCATAGTGCGAAACAATTGGTCAAATGAAGGAGCTTTCTGGGTACTTGCTAGTTTTGCGGATGGCCGAGATGGAATTGATGGTGGTGGGGGTGGTGGCGGAGGTGGTGGCAGGCAAGGCTTGGGTGGACATTTTCTTCCTATAGTTGAACTTTCAGTAATGCCATGACTTGTTGCAGGAATTGAAAGTGGTGTTTTGACAAAAATTGATTCAATAATAGCTTCCTTTTTCGCTTTAGACCGTTCCAATTTGTCAGCAATGAGTTTCTGTATATCTTTAAATTTTTGTCTCTGGTGTTCTCCAACTGCCTCATTCTTCATCCAAGAAATAAAAGAAGTAGTGAATAATATATCTAATGCATAAAACAGATACTTGATCTCATTTATGTTATGTAATATCATGTAGTAAATTTAAGAATATCATATAAATTTATGGACTACTATACTACTATCATTTAAGACTATGGAAAATACAACCAAACAGTGCTCAATGATTGTAATAAATGAATTTACCACACTTGTAACAGTAAAAATCAAAAGAAAATAGTAGTAATTGGAAGGGCATTCAAATTAAACATACAACATGTTTTCTAAAAATATGAAAAATATAACAAACTTCTTCAAATTCTCACCTTTTCAAACTTAGCTTCAGCAGCAGCAAGATCATCAATGAGTTTTTTGTTCTGAGATTCAAGCTTCACATTCAAGCTCTTAACTTTATCCAATTCAGCCTTCAATTCCAACACCTCAGACTGCAAGTCCTTGATCAAATTCTCACTCACCTCAAGCTTCTCCTGCAACTCCTTCTCCTTCTTCACCACAAAAACCCTTTTGACACCAACAACAAAATTAGCCTCTTCAACAACTTCCCTACCACCTTTTTGAGACCCCACAACCACTTCATTAGACTTAGCCTTGTCCAACACAAGACCCCTTTTAACCTTTGACATTTTCTTCAACTCTGGTGGCACTGACTTTGCTCTTATTGATGATGACATAGATACTCCATTATTGCCATTCACAACTTCTGGTGGTGACTTTGGAACCTTTGAAGAAGCTCTGAGACTCCGCGACGGCGGTGGCTGTTGTGGTGGCTGATTCTGCTTCAACACGGTTCTGGTTGATGAAGGTGTTGTTGTCATTTGTGGTGGTGGTGGTGTTTTTTGCTTCATGGTTGTTTTTGTTCTGAAAAAAAAAATCAAAGAAAGAAAGAATGAAAGAAGGGAAAGTACTAAAGCATGGAGCTTTGTGTTTGAGAAGTAGAAAAGACAGAAACTTTATCGTAACACCCGTGTGGGAATGGAAGGATGAGACAAACAGGGATGTGATAGTATGGCGGGGTAGCCATTGAAGAACACAACAATAACACTAAACCTTAGTGACCCACCATGTAAAGAGCTTTTGGTTTGTTTGGTTTTTTCTTTTCTTTTTTTTTTCTTTTAAATTTTTTCAATTGCAACAAATTGATGCAATTAAGTGATTAACTCACAAAAAGCCACAATTATCAAATGACCTTTTCTTCTAAGGGAAACCTAGTAGATTAACTTAGGCAATACCTAAAGAAAGTGATGCTTACATCAAAGATGAAAAAATGGCAGAAAATTCCACTTCCCATTTTTGTCTTGTTTTACATGGCACATGCTCCGATCCCACTTTAGATATTTTATTTTCTTTCTTTTTCGATTTTGTAGATATAAATTCTCCAAAAAAAAAATTATATTAGAAGTAGGATCTTTTTGAGAAATTTACAGTTAGTTTAAGAGGGGAAAAAAATTATAAAAAAAAATGTATAATCTTGAATAATGGGGTTATGGTGTTAGATATCATGTTTCTTGTCTCTTTGAAACCTTACAAGTCACCTATGTATACGCACTAAAAAAATCCAATTTGTAAATTATATACTATACTGCTACCATTTTTTGCACATTTTTTAATTGTTAGACTGAATTATCCTTTTGACTTATTGTATGTCTTGCAGGACAGCAATTAGCAGGTGTGATAAAGGTCTAATAATGATAATGATGACTAAATAACGAGTAAAGTGGTTATCCTAAAGGAGAAACGGTGTTTTTTTTTAATGTGGTCAAAATTTCAATTATTGGACCCTCATGTGAAATTAAGGATTTTTGAAGCTTCAGAATTATTATCAAATCAAATAAACACATAATTATAACTTTTAAGGTGAAATTATTTTGAGTGCTAGTTTCTAAACTTCCTTTTTGACAATCTCAATTTTTTTTTGAGATGATTAGTCGAAATTTTTCTCAATATTCTCGAATAAAAAAAAATATTTTTTCGATTGATCTTCATTAAAAAAAATTTACATTTTTACAATTCGAGAATATCGAAAAAAAATTTCAGCCAAACTCATTAAAAAAAAGGAGTTTGAGAGGTAACTATGGATTATTATTTTGAGCACTAAAAGAAAGTTAGCATTGTCACGCTTCAAAATAACGCATGGCCTTTCAAGAGCAGATTAGGTTGGTGGACTTTTTTAAGTTGTTAACCTTTAAACCAAGTTTAATTGATTTCAAGACTTGTAAGATTACAGTTTTTGCCTTGCATAATAGCTTAAAGAACAAGTATAAATAAAGTATAAACGCCCTCATTGATTGGTGTCCCCTTCTCTGTTCCAAAAAACATGGTTCATGAATCAGCAATGCATTTCCAAATGGTTTCAATACTTTTTTTTATTCGGGTCTTGTTAAATGGCATATATTAAGGTTTATAATATTAGAAAATTGATCATAAGTGTATATTATTATTTCATGTCTCAATAATGTAAAAATCACATTTTTTTTCATGAATTTTTACTATCTTTAACTTTTTAACAAATACTCTGAAGACATTTATTAGCATTTACCTTTTTATATTTTATTTTATCAAAATATACCTGCAAGATTTATTCTTTGGACATTGTCATAATTAGGGAATTCTCCTAACAAACTATGTTTTCCAAATTAAATGATTTCATTACTTTAGCATATCACTTTATCTCTAAGTATATGAAAAATTAAAAGAATGCTTTGATTATGGTTGAAGGCAAATAGAATGTCACTTACAAGACTAGAAATGCTCTTTAGGATACGAGTCTCTATGCCTTAGATGTCAAAATCAAATTAATTGAGGTCGGCTTCAATTCTTGGGCACTCATCTCCTTATCTTCCACGGCATATTACCACCATTTCTCTGGAGCATGTATGTGGACCACGGATTGAAGCAAAGATCATTAGAAAGGAGTCAAAGACAAAGAAAGCAAGAGTTAAATTTTTACGATATTTGTTGGTTGAATTAAATCAGACATCGACATATATCATGGTACTACACTAGTTTCTGGATGCAGGCTGGACACATACATTAATGTGTGAAATGGAGGACAATATGCTCTCACCCCAAAGGGTTTTTCCATGAAGATAATATTTGATGTATGTGCTACATTTATCACTCTTTGAACTAAAATGTGATCATTGATCCAAAATAAATAAACTTAAATGAATTTTTTTTATTAATACTAACACTTTAACTCATAGAATAACACAAAATATGAGATATATGATGTGTTGTCTTATGCTTAGGGTATAAATAAAGACGGGCAATGCAAGCTAATGCATCCAAAAAAGTAGCCACGCAAATCTAAGTAAGGCCTAGGATCGAGTATTTTTCAAGTGCAGGCACTTTATTAAGAAAATCCACTCACAAAAAGACGAGCCTCCACCTCTCAAACGGTTCTATAAAATACTTTCTGTTTTAGAGTGTTTGTCATCATGTCATTTTTTTTCTTATTCATTTTATCTGTTATTTAAGAAAGCTAAAAAGAATTAGTATTTGGTTGAATGAACCATTAGGTCACACTAGCTAAAAAATATATCTTCTAAAAAAAGATTTTGCTTATAAAAAATCTCTTCGAAATGAATAAATCATTTACTGTAATGTCTTCTAAAAGAATGTCAATGTAATTTTTTCTAAACATGATTAATTGATAACCATTCTTTTCATAGTGTGGATAAGAGTATTTTTTTACCGATAATAAAAAAAAATTCCTTTTATGCCTAAATATTATCCAAGGGAATATCAAAAATTAATTATTTTTTTTTACATTATGTTCAAAAATTAAAAATTTAACCATCTATACTAACTACGATTATCAATGTTGGTTGATGCTATTTCCACTTCTTTGTTTTAAAAGAAAAGGACAGTAAGATAATCTTATCTTAATAGTAATAGCATGTATCAAAAGACACAAAATGGAGAAGTGTCATGAGCGCTATGGCCAATAATTCCTTGCTTAACGCTCTTAAAGCATATTTCTTTATCGGTTTCCACCACATAAAGGCACATTATGAGGAATATATACTAGGATAAATATAGAGATTGGAGAATTCAATCAATCGGAGATGTGATAGCTTTAGTATAGTCTTTGGTGATGCATAGTTTATACTGTAGTAGTAGTAGTACCTGCCAAAGCATGTTCATGTAGTGGCCCCTAAGTTTGTGCACTTGCACGCACTTGAGTTTGTTTAATTTGTCCAATTTGTAGTACACTGGGATAGCGTCATAGGAAATTAGGAATCACTCATATAGGTTGAACATGGATATTTTGTCCAGTTTGTAAATGACGATTTGAAAATTTTATTTATTTTTATTTATAAAATTTTATTCTAATTTTTAATTACAGACATTTTTATTTACTCATATTTTTAAAATTCTAAAAAAATTTTTAAAAAATATATCAAATATTCATCCTTCATCAAATACCATTAATACAATTGAACGTGAATTTCTTCTGTAAGATCTTATATTTAAAAGAGTATATCTTAGCCAATATGGAAACCCATGATTGAAATTTGAAGTAATTATCCTCGGCACAACATATCTCTACACGTGACAGGAGATGCACCCTGCATGAAAGGTGGGAGAAAGGAGTAGCAGCAGCACAGCACTTGCTACATGTTTAGAGCCACATCATATACTACTCAGAGTTCAACAAAGTCCTTTGGTGCCACGTATTAATTCCATGAGGGGCAAATAAAACAATAACTTTACTGAATCACAAATTTGACTCACTTTGAGACATTAGGACCACCTGGTAGGCATTAGGCAGAATGTATTTTTAATACAAATGAATTATTATTTATTTTTTAATGTCCTCACTGTCAATAGACCCAATTTAAGGTTAGATTATCTAGATGATCACCAATTTTATAAATTTCAAAATGCTTCCTTTTTTAGGTCACCTCTTTTCAAGTTAGCTGTTAAGGGTTCATACTCAACTATTTTTTCTCTAATGAAGCCTAAACAAGATAAGTACATAGCTTTACTTATAAAGGGAATTTGAGCCTGAAAGATAATTTGTTTTGAGAGATATATATCAAATTAAAGAAAACTAGTCAACTAACCAAATCAAAAAGATGCTTAAACTTAGAATAAGGTTATAATTATTAATTTACTCAATGTATTGCTTAAATTAGTTATTATGAAAGCTAAATAATTAACTAATCAAATACCTGCCATTGAACTTCCAGTATATTTCACAGTAAAATTCCCATTAATCACCTTGCAGCAACCCTTCACAAGCCCTGACAAGAAAATCTCTTTTATGTCATAATAATCTAGATAGAAAGATGAACACACACACACACACATATATATATATATATATATATATATATATATATATCTATTGCATGTAGTATATAATCGGTTAATTAGAAATATGCATGGATTATTATGACTAAACTAAACTGTCACAAACAGAGAGGAATCAGGGTGAATAATGAAGGTACCTTAAATCTTTCAGCAACTAGTCCCACACTACCAATTCAAAGAATCAAGAAGGGTACTTCAATTCTCTTCAATGAATCGAATGTTTCTTTGGTGCAAATGAACTTAATAATGAGAAAGAGTTGGAAAAGTAAGATGCAGACAAAGGCTGGAGATGATGAAGAAGGGGTGGTAGGAGGTTGAGTATATAGCCATATAAATGATTCCCTTTGAAGGAATACTTAAAATATATAAGAAAAAAATTCCAAGCTTTCACTGGTTTGTTGTGACTTCACATCACATAAGGTGTCATTAGTTTGTGTGGATGTGATTTATAAAGTAATAATAGCATAGAATAAATTTTAACTTTGAAAATTGAAATATATACATTGTCTTTTGCAACTTTGCAATTGAATAATACACGTGCTTAAGTTCCATCACCTCGTTGCAATATATGTTTGAACACAATTGATCAGTTTTATGGTTGGTACGCCCGCCTATTATATAAGTATCTTAAGATGTGAGACATATCGGCTAACTGGCTAAGGTCTTAATTTGTTTATTTTTTTTGTAACAAACTCTAAGTATCCGATTTTTGTTATTCTTTCTATTAGCTAATTGGATGAACATGCATATGATGACACTTTCAACTCATTCATCATTGCTGACCGTTGTAAGTTTAGTAACAAAAATAAAATATTACTTCTGCAATAATATTACTGAAATGTTTGAATGTTTGTGCTTTGTAGTGAGTTTGTTGGAAGCTAGCAACGTTGGTGCAGCACACATCTCAACCCCCTTTTTGCTTTAGATCCGTGATCAGTGCCTGTGTTCAGCTACAAAATAGATACGGTATGATGTTTCAAAAAGTATATATCTCTCATTTGTTATGATCGGTTGAAAAAAAATATTTAATTTGTTTGTTAAAATTTTGATTTAAATAATATTTTTTAATCAATTACAATAAGTAATAATAAATAGAGTAATATATTTTTTGAAACAGTGTATGTGTACTATATATAATTGTGCTATTTTTAGGATAACTTAATGGTTCCTCACTTTAATAGTCTTTTTCACTCTACTACACTTTTCTTTTTGGAGTACACATTTTTCTTCTTGAGGTATACACTTTTCTTTTGTTTGGAGCTTATCTTCTACCATGTTGGTACCTCAAGGCTCAAGCAATAGCAATATAGCATAGGCCTTTTAGCTTTGATAAAAGTTGAGGATTACATAGAGAAATGGCTGGTGACCACCACTGTGCTAAATGCGTACATGTGAAAATTTTCCAAATTTATAATTTCATTTGATGAAAATGTACTTTAATTGGAAATAAAGCTAGCAAAGATCAACAGGACATCAAGACAAAGAGGTTAGTTACATACTAGTGTTGAGTCCAGATTTTGTCTTGCAATTTGCATTGACCTGATTAAGCGACTCCAAGAACCCGTGATACTGCTAATTCTAGATTTGATCCTCACCATAGTGACCCGTGTCAATTTTTATCAAAATGTTGGGTCTACTCCTAGTTTGGAAAAAGAGTTCTGTTTAAAAAAAATAATAAAACATTCTAACACCTATTTATCATAGATAGTAATTTAAACAACCATAATGCTAACAAATGTCTTTAGAGTATTTATTAAAAATTTTGATAAAGTAAAAATATATTAAAAAAATGCATTTTTAAAAATTTTTGAAAAAATAAAATATGAACTTATGATTTTTTTTTTTTTTACTATTAATAACTCTGACAAGTATTTTGAAGATACTGGTTAACAAAACCATTTCTTTAAATGTACGGACCAGACTAATAGTAATCAAAGTCTAAGATTTTACTAGATTTGTAGATATATAATTAAATTGAGTGCTTTATCTCAATGAAGTATTTTCCATTCATGACATGAATTGAATATTTATTTTATGCTTAAGAACTCGATAGTTTTATAATAGCCGTGATCTTGTTTTCCGAACTACTCCTAATATTTAGTTGGATTTTCTTAATCTTAGGATTGAGAAATAAAACTTTAAAATAGTATTTAAGAGATAATGAATTTCATTCCTCGATATCACTTTATTATTTTTTATATTCTTATCTTTAATTTTTAAGGTTGAAGTTAAACAAACCTTATTTAATTTAATAATACATGTTCTTTCGTATTTTTTTTTTAAAGAACATGATTCTTTCATGTTAATAACATTTTTTCTATATTTTTTTTTTCCGTTAACATTTTTTTTCTTATTTTCCTTTTGAGGATAAAGTAGTAAGGATAACTTACTCCAATATTAACATGTTTAGGATCTTGACCTTTTTACCAATATTAAGATCAGAAGTTCAATTATTTTCAAATTATCAATATTAAGAAACATACAAAAAATTATCATTTTTATAAGTGATCCTCCAATATCACAGTTTATGGTTTTAAGAAAATAATTGTTGTCTGCAGCTTTAAGGAATGGATGGTGATAAGCAAGTTTGAGGCATGAATGATGAAGAAGCATACCACTAACCCACCATAATGATACAAAGAGTAAAATACACTTGGTTTCCTAATAACAACAAACACAATCTTATGGTGGGATCCTTAACACACATCCAAAAAGAGTGGTTGTGAAGTTTGAGGAAAGGAAAGTTTGTGGTAGTGGGGTTAGGATGTGATCGGTGTAAAGGATTTTTCGGTTTCTGACCATTTTAATGTTTTTTTTTTCTTTTTTCTAAAATATCCTTCGTTTATTAGAGGGTGGACTTAACATACAAATTTGAAAAATGTAATATATATGTCAATATTTTGAATATCAATATTTTATGTCCAATATCTTAATTTTCGGTCATATGTATAATTTTTATAGAAACATTAGGAGATTAGCATATATATGCTAAATTTAAAAAATAAAAAATAAAAAACTCATATTCCTCCTCGGCAGGAACGTACAATACTAAATTTGCGTATGTCCCATGTTCACAGAAAGGAAAAGAGACAAACAAGACTGAGAAGTGAAGGATCTCTATAGGCTTTGGGATCTGATGTATGGGCTTTCTTTCGGGAGTTTTCACCTCTCATTTACCAGTTGATTTTTTTTTTCAATACTTTTTTGCCGGTGTCCCTAAGTGTACTTTTAATACCAAGAAACTCTCAAATTAATTCTGCACGATGTCGCGTTCCTATTATAGCTGTCAAAACGGGCCGGCCCGTCCAGGTTCGGCCCGGCCTGGCCCGGGTGCGGGCCAAATGATTCTGGGCCAAATAGCCCGGGTGCAAGTTGTGTTCATTAGCATGCAGCCCAAACCCGCACTTTACCCAGGATTTTTTGGCCCGACCCTTGTTTGGGTTTTTTGGCCCGGCTCTAGACCGGGCTAATAAGCTCGGGTTCAATTTATGACTACATTTCTGGAACCCAAATCCGCACTTTCCCCGGGTTTTTTGGCCCGGCCCACATCGACCCGGCCCATTTTGACAGCTCTAGTTCCTATACCTGTTCCAGTGGGGTGTGTTAAGAAGTCTCATGCCCAAATCTTAAATTCTTAAGTTGACAAGATCGCAACACTTGAACCAACCTTTGTTGATCTAATTGATTCTTTTTAGATCTTTGGGTATGTGTGCAATTTTTTACGCATATGTTGGGGCTAAAATTTTTGGGAAAGGGTCAGCTAGAAAATAGAAGAATCAAAAAATGAATTCCCTTTTTACTCCTAATATAAAGATGTCCAGAGATTTATTATCAGCTGGGTTTTTAGCCCAAAACACAAGGTCAGCTAACCAATATGATGCCATAATTTTTTTTGGAAAATGACACTTTCACAACTCATTTTAAAGTTTAAGAAAGTAACATGCAGCAAAAGAGGAAGAAGTTAGAAGAATCACATGGTTCCTGGATTATTGTAGACAAGGAAATAATGCCTTAGCTTAAAAAAATATCTATAGGAAATCACAAGATAATATTATGCAACTTGGTAGAATGGAATTTAAGATGAAGAAGCACTAGTGTGATTTTGAAGTGCTACTAAGAAAGCATATGTACCACCCTTGTTGACCAAACTTTCATGATTTCCTTTCTCTGCAATGACTCCATTCTTAACCACTGCAATAGAATCTGCACCCTTAATGGTGGATAACCTATGTGCCAACACAATTGTGGTTCTGTCCACCCTCACTCTGTCTAATGCATCCTGAACCACTCTTTCAGATTCAGCATCAAGTGCACTAGTGGCTTCATCTAGTAGTAATATTTTGGGACTCTTCACTATTGCTCTTGCAATTGCTACCCTTTGCTTCTGTCCTCCAGATAGTTGAATCCCTCTCTCCCCTACTATCGTATCATACCCCTGCATATGTTTTTTCAATAATTCAAACTTTTTGCACTTGTTGTTTCAACACATATTTTTAGGACAAAACTTAAGTGTTGTTCTCTAGGTACTCGTAGACTTGTAGTGTTATTTTCCAATAAGAATATAACACATGTAATGGCTGTTGCACATGTTATGTCTTGTAGTGTTATTTTCCAATAAGAACGTAACGCGTATATAATGGCTGATGCTACACATAACACATGTAATGATTTCATTATTTGTTTTTGGTTAGGTAAGTAGTGTTATTTTCCAATAAGAATATAAGAATATAATGTGTGTAATGGTTGTTACACATGTTATATAACACTCCATATGTTTTTATTGAAAAACAACACCACAAGTATCTATAGAACAACTCTGTAAATTTTGTCTATATTTTTATTGCAAAAGTCTTTGAACAAATTTAGTTCATTGATCACTGTCTAAGTTTACGTACCTTTTGCAAACTGCTAATGAACTTGTGTGCATTTGCTAGTTCTGCTGCAGCTATAATTTCTGCTTCTGCTGCATCACCATCCTTTCCATATGCAATGTTGGCTCGGATGGTGTCATTAAACAACACAGGCTCTTGGTTTACGAGCCCTATCTGCTGCCTAAACCATTTAAGTTGTAGCTTTTGAATTTCAATTCCGTCTAGTGTAATCTGACCTGAATCCGGGTCATAAAATCTTTGCAACAATGAGATCACCGTTGACTTTCCACTTCCGCTTTCGCCTACTAAAGCAACTGTCTGATTTTCATCACGATAATCAAATCCTTAGATTCTCCCTTAAAGAAATATCTGTGAGTGATGCATCAAAACAATGTATCAACTAGCAAGTTACCTTTCCTGAATGAATGGTTAATGAAAGATCTCTGAATATAGGAACATTAGGCCTGGTTGGATACTTGAAAGTGACATGCTGGAACTCAATGTCGCCCTTCACATCTTGCAATGTCATTCCGGACTCATCACTAGGGTCTATTTTTGATTTCTGATCAAGTATAGCAAATATAGAAGCAACAGAACTTTTTGCTTTACTCACACCTGGGGACATGAAGCTAGATTGAGATAATGCTACAGCTGCCATTGTGAGAGAGTAAAATACCTGAAATTTAGGAAATGAAATGATCAATGTTAGAAGGGTGTGATGAACATAGTTGCTCTTAAATCATCTTTCGTTTCTTTCTTTTTTCTCTTCAATCTCGTTAATCTATATGAGAAATTAGCTGATACTTTGTCGTAACAGCTGAGGTAAGTAAAAAAACTTTAGTGTCTAACATGATGATGGAATTTTTGCAATAACTTACGCGGAAAACTTCTGAGACGGATGCTTTGCCGTCCTCAACAAGTCGGGCTCCAGCATAAAAACTGCATGCATAAACAGAGAACAGAAAGAGGAGTGATAATCCAAAACCAGTTCCGCTGACCAAACCTTGCCTTATACCTGTCCGAATTGGTCCTTCACATTTCTTCCGGTATAAATCCATCACCTTCTCTTCAGCACAGAAAGAGGCAACTGTGCTGATATTCCCAACTGCATCATTTGCTACTTGACTTGCTTCCTCGTATAGTTTCTGTGGAACATATAGAGCATAGTAACATTTGGTCAAATGGATATTAGTACTAATAATTAAATAGAGTCAAAGATGTATTGATGTCAGTAAGGCTCAAACCTTTGCATCTGTGCTGAATCCTTGCATGGATTTCACTTGCACGTGTCCATTTACTAATAGCAAAGGTATCAAACCAAGTATGATGAGAGAAAGCTGCCAGTTTGCCTCAAATGCGATTACGAGGGCTGCAATTGCTGTAGCAATATCTTGAACCAGCAAACCGAGTGCATCGCCAACCAAAGCTCGAATAGAAGCAGCATCAGTTGACAGCCTTGCTCCAAGTGCTCCACTTGAATGCTCAGCTTTATCAAACCAACCTACTTCCATGTGAACTATTTTCTCAAAACACATTAGCCGGGTCCTTTTTATCAACTTACAACCAGCTACTGAGAATAAGTAGGACCTCAAAGGATGAAATAAGAAGGCAGCCACACTAAGGGCAACAAATATTAATGCCCAAAACTTTGAGTCTTTGCGGAGTTTAACTTCAGGCTCATAGAAAGTATTTATCATGTTAGAGGTAAGCAGCCCTAGAATTGGAAGTAGTGCCCCAGTTACTGCTGCTGCTAGAGTCCCTATGAGCAACACTGGGATTTCAGGCTTGTTAAGATAAGCTAGGCGAAGAAATGAAACTTGTGGCGGTTTATGTGATGCAGCTGAATGAGCAACTTCAGGCCCTCCTTCTGATGTTTCCAAGAGATCAAGTGTGGTTGGCATGATATTTGACGTTCTGAATGACCGACTACTGCTGTTTCCAGTTCCAGATGATCCGCGGCTTAAAGAAATTTGGCTTGATTGTTTTACTGAATCTACAAAGTTTTCTAGACTGTCTGAGTCATTTGTACCATTTCGTTTTGACTCTATTTTAACTTCTTGTAATTTAATGAGCTGGCTGAAAGCTCCATCAGGATCTTGAGTGAGCTCAGCATAAGAACCTAATCAATTAAAAGGTATAAGAATGCACCAAGTCACATTTCTAGGAAAAAGAAGACTTGTGTGTATTATGCTATACCTTTTTCTACTACTTTTCCTTGGTTGATAACAGCAATCATGTCAGCATTCCTTATTGTGCTTAAGCGATGAGCTACGATAACAGTTGTTCGGTTTATCATTATTCTGTCTAGTGTCTCTTGCACTACTCTCTCAGATTCAGCATCAAGGGCACTTGTAGCTTCATCAAGGAGTAGAATTCTTGGGTCTTTCAGGATTGCTCTTGCTATAGCAACCCTTTGCTTTTGACCTCCAGAAAGCTGAGTTCCATGCTCACCAACCATTGTGTCAAGTCCCTAATGAGGGAAAAGGGCCACTTGGTGAAAACATATACTCATAAAGTTGTCTTTAATGTTGTTGAATTTGAAACTGATATAGTCAAAAAGAGTGAAAGAACATTGCAAATTTTACGACAATAAATTGAAAATATTAAAATGAGTAAAGAATTGAGAACTCACATGAGGGAATTTATCAATGAATTTAGCAGCATTGGCAAGTTCTGCTGCAGCTCTGATTTCATCATCTGTTACACCATCCTTACCATATGCAATATTCTCCTTAATGCTACAAGCAAAGAGAACTGGCTCTTGGCTCACAAGGCCTATTTTCTGTCTGATCCATTTCAGTTGAAATTCTCTGAGGTTGATACCATCAATGAGAACTTCACCATCGTGCGGATCATAAAATCTCTGTATCAAACTAATCACAGTTGATTTCCCACTCCCACTTTGTCCTACCAAAGCAGCAGTAGTGCCACTCGATATTGAAAAAGAAAATCGGTTGAATATCAATTCATCTGGTCTTGTAGGATAACTGAAGCAAACCTCCCTAAGTTCTATATCTCCATTAATATCATCTAACTGCCGACCATCGGTATCATAAGCATCGATACCTGGCTGCCTCTCTATTGTTTCAAACATTTTAAAGGCTGCAGCTTGTCCCACAGCAAAAGCAGTTAAGCTTGGAGATGCCTGCCCTAAAGACCTGGAAAATAAAATTAGCCTTGAAATGTGATGTTTATCTAGTTTTTATGTGATTTTTTTTTCTTGCAAAGCTGGTAGCAGATGGTAAGGTAGAAACCAACTTACAAGGATCCGGTCATTAGCGCTAAAAATACACTCATGACTTCACCTCCCGTATAACCTTTTTCTAGTACCATCTTCCCTCCATACCATATGGCCAAACCATAACTGCTGTAAGCAATTAAACGAAGCAAACCAAATCCAAAACCTGCAGCCACTCCTTCTTGCACACCGACCCTATAAGCTTTGGTTAAGGATTGATTGTATTGAGCTATAGCTTGCTTCTCGCCAGTAAACGATGCAACCTGCATTGGAGGAATTTTATTCGTAATGGACCTTTTTGGCTACATGAAAAGGGAAAAAAAAAACAATGAAAAGTTCTTCCTGAAGATTGTCTGTCATACAGTTCGAATTGAACCGATTGTTCGCTCTACTACAGTTGCTGCATCAGAATAAGCTGCTTGGCCACGGGACGCCATCTTTGCAAAAGCAAAGCTCATCAAATAACCGCCGAAGATGAGTGGTGGAACTGAAGATAGAAGGACAAGGCTTAGAAGCCAACCCTTGATGAATGCGATGATAAAACCTCCCAAAAAACATGCCACATATTGTATGAACTTTCCAACCTAACATCACCAAAAAGGAGAAGGAAAAGGATATGATTCTTAAACTTTTGTTACATTGTAGGACTGGTGTATTGAACCATCAATACCTTTTCACCCATGGCATCTTGAATAAGAACTGTGTCACCTGACATCCTTCCAACAACTTCACCAGTGTTAGTTTCCTTGTCAAAGAAGCTAATATCTTGCCTCAATATTGCTTTGAGGTATAAGCGTCTTATTCTCGCAGCTTGTCTCTCCCCAGTGATCACCCAACAAGAAACCTCTGCAAGATTGCATGTAAATTTAGATTACGTCAGAATAATGTTTAAGTTAAACCATAAGCATAATCAGCAGAGAATTTTTCGTGCTTACGCAAAAACGCAGCCACAAACGCACCGACACCCATGTATACAAACTTCAAAGATGCCTGAGCATAAAATGAGCCACCAAGGGTTATGAGTTATGACATGGAAATGAAAAGAGTTTAAACTTTAAAACCAAATTGTTCCCTTCAAACTTCCTATAATCATTTTGGAACTAGATACACAGAAGTTATTGCACCATAAGGCAATAGAATCAGTGACACTAAAGCCAACAGAAAATAGGCAGTTGGAAAATGACAAGACAGAATTTAGAATAAAAATTATGTTATATTATACTTGTTTGGTTCAAAAAAAAATGTGAGACAATTTAAGTAGAGTTCTGTACAATTCACATCATTGATTCTTAATGATGAAGAGGAGCCAGTTATTACCTTGGTAACTTTATGAACTACTTGATTAGTGCTAACATTTCCTCCAAAAGCATCAATTGTATCTCCAATAATTATAGTCATTAAAGGGAAAGATATTCCATTCCCAACGGCACTTAATGTCCCAACAATCATCAATAGATGATCCCATGAATCTGCAAAGGAGAAAAGCTTATAGAATGGTACTGTTTTGCTGCTTTGTTCATTCTCCTTGTTTGCCTTTGAATCCTGCATTTCTTGAGTATTTTCAGGACCTAGAACTTGGGGATTACTTGCTGATCCTGTCATCTCACCCTGAGTAATTTCACTGTCTAAGTTTGCCCCGGGCGCCATTTTCATTAAAGAAGGCCACTGCTGATTACAGACACCACTAAAAAACAACAGCAAGAGTAGGATCACTGGTTTGAGTTGGCATGTTTCAGTTAGTTTGAAGAATGAGCTATAATTCTTTAAAAGTCAAACTCTATTAAATCTAAAAAAAATTGGCAACTTGTTGACTTAACAATATTCAACTATAGAGAGGAATGAAGCTTAAAGAGTGACAGGAAAAAAAAAATGGTTACCAGGGAAATCAGAATAGGCCTGAAAGAGAACTAAAATGCAAGGTTCACTTGGAATACCAACATTTCTGATCAAAGCACATTAAAAACTAGGTAACTAACACACACACACTATACATAAGCAAAGGTGTTCCTTACCATGTAACATGTTATTGTTGTTTTCTAACAAAAGAAAAAGCAAAACGAACCTTTTTGAAAACTTGAGGTTGTAGGATGGCAAACTAGCTAGTACTTAAAAAGGAAGAGGGAAATGAAGGAAAAATATAAGATTGATCGTACCTAGTTGGCAGTAACCTACTATAGCAAGCTAACTAGGGTTGTTTATAAATCATGACATAACGCTAAAGAATGGAATAGAATTAGATACCCACACTACCAAAACTAAGAATTCATGTACGGTTTAAATGCACAATGGACCAACAAAAGCTCTATGATATGAAGTTCTTACTGCTTAGGATGAGAGAATTACAAATTATCAAGCACTGACACATAATACTAAGTATCGAAAACATGATACGATACGCCAATTTTTAAAAATACCGAATATGATATGTTTATTATACGTATTTAAAATATGAATAGACAAATTAATACTACATATTAAGCATATAATTGTTGCTCCAAAGTTTCAAATTAAGAACATACTTCTAAAAAACTATTAAGTACAAAATAAAAATTATACTATAATGCAAATAACAATAGAATTAATTCTTGTTAGGAGAAAAAAAAAATATAGGGACTAAACCCAAAATTTGGTTAAATTTCAGGAACCTTTTACTTAAAAAAAAAACACACACACGTGGCAAGTTGAAGTGGTATTCTATTAGCCACGTCATCAATTAACGGTGGATCCCTAACGCCATGGACTAAAACCCAAAAAAATTAAACTTGTAAGAATCAAGACTGATCAAATAAAAAGTAAGAACTAAAACCAAAATCGCTCAACTTTTAGAGACCAAAAACTTAAATAAGCCAATAAATAATATATACGTTGACGTCAAGATATCAATGGTAGTAACAACATCCAATTGGTTTAAGTGGTATAAGTATGCTTTCTTGAGGCGAGTTCAAGTCATATGTAAAAAAAAGTAAAATATCAACGACATCTGTAGTGTGGAATGAAATAGTATGGTACTCTCCATTCTTATTTATAAATCATATTCAACATTTAATCAAAAGACACATATTAAAGTGGCTGATTAACTTTTTGTTTTGTGAAAAAAAAAATCTAGCAATTTTACTCTTTTATCCATTTGCTTTCATTACTCATTTTTTGAGAAATTGATAATAACAAACATCACCATCACTTCCAACAACTCATTTAATAGAGGAACTTTATGAGAAAAAAATTAAATACTTCCTAAAAAAAATATAAAGTGATATATATATATAGTATATGATTAAGCCATGCATCTAGAATGTGACTTAAATTCCAAGCCATTGTTTGAATATTATGTTAATTAAGGATGGAAGTATGGAGGAACGTAAGGCTTTCTTTTCGGTGTTTAGAAATTTACAATGGGAGTGGATGCAATGCCAAGAATAATAACTTGTTTCTTCCCAAACCATCCCATTCTCAAAAATGGGATTTAGGATGAAATGGAATAATTGATGCCACCCAATTTCATTCTTTTCCATCTGAATTTTAAAAACTAAACAATGATTCTCAAAACCCTTTCCATTGATTTCCTCCCGTCCAAACATATTGATGAATACATGGAAACCTAATGTATACCTAAGCAGAGAATCTCTAAGATAATTGCAGCTTAACCTCTAGTGATTCAATACTCATTTGTTAATGCTAAAGTCAATAATTGAATACTGGGCAAGCACTTTCAGTTGAACAACTCAAAAATATAATCTCTTGTTTTACCTCCTCAATTTGTTTTTGTTTTTGTCCTTTGCAACCCTATCATTATGCATGGTGTTTGCAAATTAGTGATATCTCATGTCTATTCCAAATATCACTATCCTAATAATAGCGAGGATTAAGAAGTTAAAATTAAAAAAATAATTCGGAAAGTGAAATTTACCGTTTTTTCATATTATAAATTTTTATTTTTTTTAATACAACCATGCTTATTTTAGAATTAAAGTTTTTGACGAAATGGGAGAAAGTTATACAGCTATTAATAATTGAATTTAAATACTCGTATTTTATGTTTTCATTTCTACTGAGAAAGCTACTTACTGACTACTTTTAAAATACAGATTTATGTCCTATGATGTTCGTTCTGAATTAAGATAATATATTTGAATAATTTACTATTAATTTAAGGGGTAAGGGCATCTTTAAAGGGGAGAAAAGTAGGAAGCTCACAAAGAGAAAACACAAGAGCAGTGCAATAAAAAATATATAATATGATTTTTCATCCAAAAAATATATAAAATGTATATGACAGCTAACTCTAAATTTTATAAAATATCATTATACGATGGAGTATGTGTTGCGGAAACAGTGACAGAAGAGAAGAGTAGCCTGTCTCCAGTAGTAGGCTCTACTCCTAGCATTAGCCCAGGAACATGGATACATAAGACTCTTTTACATAGAACGTGATGTACAACCAAGATTAATGTAATTAAATTGTACGATAACTTGCTCGGTGATTCCTAAATACCAATTATTTTGCCGTTACTCAAGTAAGGTATACTTGATTGAAATAAAGTTGTTTTAGCATCTAGATCTAGTGTATTCATTGGAGAACAGAATGATTCTATTGGTTAGCTAATTTAATTAGAAGATGCATAAACCATTTTAAACTATTTGTGGTCCTAACTCCTAATTGACTTTAACTTTGGTCCCTAGACTATTCTCTCAAAATTTAAGTAAAAAACAATGATCAACCATCTCCAATCAATCTATACGTTTGATTTATATATTGATAAATTCTTTTTCTTTCTCTCCCTTTTTTTATAAACACAACTGTTGTTATTCCAGACATCCAGATTTTCACTCTTTGGCCGAGAAATGCAAAGAAGGGAAAATATTGACCAATAGCCACCTTTTTCTTTAGAGTAAAGTGCCAATTTAATTCTAAATATTTTTTTACTGTACCAACTTGGTTCCTAAAAATTTATAAATATACACTTAGTTCTTTAAGATTTCCGAAATTACTAATTTGGTCTCTGAAACTTTTCGGATAAACTAATTTGGTCCTTAAAACACGAGAGACCAAATTGGTATGTAAGAAGAAAATTGAGGGACCAAATTTGTACATCTAAAGAGACAAAATATGTATTTACAAATTTTCATAAACTAAGTTGGAATAGTAAAAAAAACATTAAGGACTAAGTTGATACTTTATCCTTTTCTTTAATGCACCAGCAAGATTTTTCTAAAGTGGATTGGCCAGCCCACTTGGCTCTATGGGCTTTTTGGCCCTTGTTAAGAATGCTGGGTTATTCCCTTAATCACCATGCATATAATTGCTAATAATCATTAACTGGCATTATTATAAAGGAAGATGCAAATCGTGTTCCAGAGAGTTGGGAGAACTAAAATGGAAAAGCTAGTTACAAAAACTTTATGCATATAATGTGAACTATTTTTTCACAATTAGGAATGCATAAACCTTTAAATATTGGTACAGGAAATTACCACAATAAAATTAGCACCACATTATTTTGCTTCAGAATCAGAAAGGCCATAAGTCTCCCCAAATAGATTTTGAGGCCTGATGGTGTAAGGTAGGATTCTTGGTCTTGGTTACAACAATACGGTCATATGAACCTTCTGAGGCATCCATGTTGGTTGATCTACACACATTCATTGTGACCTGTCTACCCCTCCTCACAGGCATGAACACTATTCTGCCCCAGCCACCTCCAAGATCAGCATTACCTTTTTCTTCCTCCTCCCCTTCCACCTCATCATCCTCTTCAGTATCATCATCTGCACCTTCATTTTCAATAGCATCAGAATCAAAAGTAGTTACTGCATCTACTACTTCACCAGGAGCATCCTCAGATTGTTGCACCTTCAACCAGTCCTCTAAAAAAGTGAAAAGAAAAATGGATAAAATAAAAATAAATGAATAGTTCATAATCTCCACAAGCTTTTTTTCCCCATAGACAACATATATTTTGTTCAAAATTATTTTTAAAAGAAATCAAGCATGCACAAGTGTGATAAGTACCATAGTCAATTTCAAGTTCCTCTGGTTTCCTTTTAGCATGCTGCTCCTTTAGAGTCTCAAATTCCATACCGTCAAGGGGCCAAGGTTCCCTGGTTCGGGGAATGAGCGAAAAAATCAGAACACATGGTATGGAAGCATATTTGCCTCAAAGAAAGGTTTATGAATTCAATGGTTATTTGCAGAAAGTCAGTAATTTGAGATACATCTCTAGGCTTGACAAAATTTCATGAAAAATAACTCTCATTTTGTTATTCTATTTACATATTACTCAGGCTGAAACAAGGAAGATTCAGTTCAAACACTTGCCTAGGTCTTTGTCCTCGTCTGAAAACAACAAAGGAAAATTTCTCATCTTCAAAGCCGCGTAAAGGCACACCCTTTGAACGCTGCAAAATGATAAAATTTAGAACTGAAATATCTTGTTATCTTGATCCTTTTTTATACAAAAGAAAAGAGGAAAGTAGGAATGTGGGGAAGGCATGACTATTTTGGATGCTGAAATTAAAATATGGATTAACCTTATAGGCACGTTGTGATGAAGTCCTTTCCAAGCGCTGAACAAAATGGCAAAATTTTCCAGATTTTACCAGTGGACAAACCCCATCATGAGGACACTGCATGAAGAAAATTTATCAAATAAATAGAATAACAGAATAGATAAGAATGGGACAAGCAGAGAAAGAGAAAGAATGAGCTTGGCAAATTGTGATCTTGAAAAAGATGTTGAGATAAAATGTAATATACTTACAGGAGCAACTACAAAAGCACCAGCCCTCTGAGTTGTCAAATCTTTACAATCTTCATTGTTCCCACCAGCAGATTTACGGTGTTTCTACAAAAGAAGCAAATTCCATTTTTTGTTAAGAAAAAAGTAAGTCGAAACAAAAGCGCAAAACCATGAACAAAAAAGACAAAAACAGAATACAGAGATTATTATCATTGTTCAAAATTTTCTTATAGAAACAAGGTAAAAGTAGTAATTTACCCTTTGTTCCATCCACAATATGTGGGATCTCATCTGAGCAATAATATTAAATCCATGGGGTGTTCCAGGTTCAACCAAAACCTACAAAATGTTGATTTCACGAATGGAGATGTCATTGGGTATAAAGATTGACACAGGATCAAACAAAAAATGAAATTCAAAAGTGCTCATATTTCATTTCTTTTAAGAAAGATTTTCCTACAATTCATAAACCTTTTTCTTTGCTCCTACTGGTCCTTTTCCTCTCCCACTTACTTTGTTTTACTTTCTAAAATATGTTAAAGTGGCACCGCTCTATTATGTAACATAATTTAGCTTTAGACAATCCTCTCCATCATTAGACAATAAGCTTAAAGCTTGAAATCATACCAGAACATCCTTTGTTAAGTCCCAGAGCTGGCGAACCATGGTAATCCGATCCTTTAGTGATGGGATCTCTCCAAGTACATAGGACTTCGGCCCATAAAACAGAAAGCAAGCAATTAGCATCAACTTAAGATACGTGGACAATACTTTATAAGCCCAAGGCATTAAAAAATAATTTCAAACAAAAGTATATTACCAGCACCACCGAAAAGGTAAATAGGGTTCTGCAACTAAACAATGGAACTGAATGAAGTGGGCCAATTCAGCAAAGGAATTTAGTTTGTTTTGAATTTGATCAAAATTAAAAGACAGGAAGGAAGAAGAAGAAAAAAGTCTACCCTAAGAAAAATCCAGTTGACCATAAGAACCATATACGAATAGTTCATTATCTTTTATGTAGGTCTCATGTAATGGCAGAGTTTAATAAATTAGGTGAGAGAAAACAATTAGATCTATTAATCCTCTAACATAATTCTGCACTTCTGCCTACAAATTAGAGTGATATAAATTAAACACCATATGCATAAACAGAACAAGTTTTTATATAATTAAGCAACATATGGTGTTTAAGACTCTATGTTTGATCTTAACTTTTACTAATGAGCATGATGTGGTTAGATACTTAGACTGACTATTGGTCTTTTATTTATTTATTAATTTTTGGTGAATAATGGGACCAAAGCCCAAAAAAAGAAAATTAATCTTATAATAGTACGCAGAGTGGAAACTCCCATAATATCAGCTAATTACATCGTACTTGGATTGATTATTGGTTTCAGTTGCAAACAACAAATAGCCTTTTCCAAATCACTGGGGTCGGATACATGTACCAAATGATTGATGCCGGTATGATCTACCAATGACCTCCTTTGTAATGGTTTTAGCTGAAGTTTTTTTGGGGGTCTTCCTTTAACTCTAACTATTGAACTACCATCTATGATCTATCTGATTTACTTTACTTACTAGGGCATCAAATGTTATTCTCTTCGCATGACCAAACCACTTAAAGTGAGATTCTACCATTTTTTTCCTTAATAAGTGTTACCCCTACTTTCTCTTTTATGTGTGCATTACTATTCTTATCTTGTATGAGATCTCATCTACACGACATCCTCATTTGTGAAACACTCAGCCTATTCTCTTGTTGGATTTTTACTACCCAACATTCAAGAGCATAAGCATTGTGAGCTTTATAGCAGTGCAATAAAATTATGGTTGATAACAATGTTGCTAGAAATATAAAATACATAACACTTGTGCATTTTTAATATATGAATATTTTATTTTAGCATACATGCCTAAAGTCAAAACAGATTAACTAAAGCCAACCAACATTATTACATTTTATCAAAGAATTGAATTTTTTTCTTTGAACTAATTTATTATTTTTCCAGACCAATTAATATGGTTGCTTATTTACAACTCTAGACTTCACAAACTAAATTGAAGGAGAAACAACTTGTTTTGAATATATCTTAACAATACGAAAAACACTTACAGCAATTACAAGGTCATGCCCTCTCTCTGATTTACCAATACTTTTAGAAAGTGCTTGAATGCTGTCATAGCTATGAATAAGTGGCAAATCCTTGAGACCTGTATAAGCAACAGCAGAATTTTTTTTCCGAAATCACCAACTATTTAACATTTTTCTCTCAAGTCTTCTTAGGAATAGCAAAAGGGAAAGATTTCAATATATTGAATAGTAAAGGTTGAAACTCATTCCATAAGTTAATGAAACATACATAGCATCATATAAGAGGGGAAAACCAGGGTTTATGTTGATGATAAGGACAGTTTAACTCCTAAAAAGTGATTGCATGATTTGGGCAGCATAACTAGAGTTTATTAAGGCTGTTGCCCTTCTATCCTTCTACCAGAACCTGACATATTCTTTATCCTCACTCACCTCAGAATGAAAGCATTAAGAAACCTATCTAGCTTGAAAAAGCTAATTAATATTTACCTTGTATGAGGCTCCGACCTGCACGCTGCATTGACTGTGATGGTTCTATTAAATTAACTTTCTCTAAAGATTTTGGCCAGACTTCTCGGAGTGCCCTTCATCAGATTCAACAACAAATTAATTCAAGAAACTACATAACTAAAAATTAACTAGAACAAAGTTCAAGAGTCTTTTACCAGAAAGCCGAACCCGTCCCAGAACCAAAATCTAGTACTTTAGTCGGTGAGAAACCAGGAAGCCTTCTTCGAACCTAAAAGGACATAAAATAAAGAGTTCGGTAGAGATTAATTTCAAAATCACCAATATTTTAATTAGGTTGAAAAGCTTTTCTTTTTTCTTTTTCTTTTTCTTTTTTTTTTTTATTTTGTTATCCATTAAAATTAAAAGTTAAAGTGAAACTATGTCAAGGAGATACATGGTTCACACCTTAACAGAAGTTAATCTGAAGCATCAGATCCTACTCACGTGATATGATACATAGGGATTAGTAATCACTGTTACAGTCTGGCACATGAATTCATATTCCTTGTTTGAATAAATTTAGACCATCTACCACCACAATTCTAGCTATTACTTTTTATACTCTTTGACTTCATCACTCAGCAGGCTTCCTGACCCCATCTCATATGAGCATTCATGAATCACTATTCCTTTTCATTTCAACTGAGGCAACCCTTTCCTTTGAATAAATATCTTTTTCATGAGAACCTAATGTTTTTCACCTTGTTATCTCAGTTTTTAAGCAAGTTATTTGAATGATATACACCATGTTTTTCTTTATTTTCCCCCTAATTGGATTTTTTTCTCAGTTATACACACCTATTAGGAGTTAATTCAGTCATAACTATCAACTGGTATAATAAAGTAAGTTCCTACTTCCTAACATCTACCTAATAGTTTCTCGCCTACCTCCATTAGTACTCTGTGACAAGCAGAGTAAACAGCAGGCATTCGAGAAGCAACGTATGCAATTGTCTCTTCATCACTGTACATGAGACCAATGTCGCCATAAGAGCTCTGAATCTTCCAACGCTTTGATTGTTCAAGAGACTTTAGAGGGTCTTCTACTATCTCCCTTGATGTAGTGTTGGCCAGGTGTAGATTGACATCCTTGATGTCGTTGAATGATTGAGACAACCTTAAGACTTTCCTCTTCATGTGTGGCTCTTCCAGCTCTATAATACCAAGACCACTATGAACAATTAAAATCGCACAAATACGAATCAATAAAGATATGTATTACTTAAGAGAATTGGTACACACACACACACAAAAAAAAAAAAAAAAGAGGACCTTGAAGGTATTTTTTAATGGCACGACGGAGACGGACAGGGACAACGAGGCAGCGTTCAGATTGTTTGGCTGCAACGCGAAGGGTTTCCGGGGTGACAAGTTTCTGTGCAGTTTCAGTTATAGCCATCCTGACAGAAGATTTAACAGACCACCCTTTGTAGTCCAAGCAACCGAGTTCCTATATCCCTGACTGCATCAGAACAATACGTTAACCATAGTAAATAGCAACAACAATGGCAATAAGGCTCATCCAGGCACCAATCATCACAAAATTATTGAAATTCCACATCTATTTATTGAAACTTTTCAAAAGAGTATAAAACTTATTTTTTTTCCTTAAAAGTTCATAAACATGCAAATGCATAAACTTTAAAGGGGCTTAATTGAAAATGGGGTTAATTACACTATACCCCCCCAGTGGGTATGGCCCAAATTCAGTTTAACCCCACCTTAGGTTTCAATTGCAACACAATACCCCTGTGATTTCCATTGTTAACACTTTGCCCCCTGCCTTAATTTCCGAGAGAAATTCCCAACCAACCTAGCATTGAATCCAAAAGCTAGCAAACCAAAAACAGATACACATACATCTACTTAGCTAATAAGTATTAAGTTTACTGGTAGAAAGAAAGAGGGAAGAATGGAAGATGACAATAACAGTGAATGGTACCTAATGACAGCACAGCATGATGTGGTAATAAATCAATGTGGGGTTAAAACTTAAAACTTAAAAGCCTTACTGATCTGATGCCGCAGCAGGCGACGGCGAGCGACGGCGACGGCGAGGCGCGGTTCTGCGATGGCCGATGAGTGCAATCTCCAGTCTCCACTTCTCCAGTTCTTCTCTGTTCTCTGTTTTCGTTGAGTACAGCAGATTAGCAGAGTACTTGAGACTGCCTTTTAGTTTTAGGTTTTAATTTAGGTTTTTTTTTTTTTTAAAAAAAAAAAAAGCAGTGTTGGTTGAACCGGGTTCAGTTTTGCCGATTCAACCGGTTTAAAAGCTTTGAACACCACTACACCATTTTTTCCCTGCTTCGATTTAGAAACGGTTTAGCCAGCAATCAAAACCGTCATTGTCACCGATCGAGGTCCGACCATCCGGTTCGGTTCAGATTTAATAACACTGATGTTAACTGAATTTGGGTGGGCTACCAAGGGGATATAGTGTAATCAAACCCTTGAAAATATTACAAGAACAAAAATATATTTAAGTTATTACTTGTCTAAGGATTATGATTTTTTTTTTAAATTAGGATTATGATATTTAAGAAAGAGCAAAATAAAAAAAAATGTTTAGGAGGTCAAATAATTGTGTACACATTTCCAATAGCACTAACAACTTTAATCCACTATTTTAATGGACATAAATTTTCTTAAAAAAATCTTACATATAGAACTAGAAGAAACAATATTACTTCCCCTAGTCCTATTTATAAGACCATTTTTGAGTTTTTCACTTCTATCAAGAAATGTGATTGAATTTGTTAGTGGTATCGGAAATGTGAAAATTTGATATCCTTTTTCAAAACTATCCCCATAATTATTATTGAAAATCTAAAAAATGTTGACTTAAGAAGGGTATTTGTGTAAAAAAAAATAATAAAATGCTATTGAAAATTGAAATGAAGTCTTATAAATAGGACCAAAATAAAAACTCAAAAAAATCTTATAAATACGATCGAAAAGAGTATAAGATATTTACAAATTTTTATAGGAGCTCGCAGTTAAGGTATGCCCAGCAATCAATTCTGGTGCGAGATTTTGATGTAAAAAAGTGATCATGAAGTGAATACAGTACCATAAAAGATCCGGATGTGTTTGGTATAGCTGGTAAAATGATATTATGATTATTTTTTCTATTATAAAGAATATTATTTTTTCTTGTATGATTATAAGATGTTAAAATTATAATCTGTTTACATTTGGATATCTTAGCTGAAAAATGAATTTAAGTTAATTTGTTTGTTTGGATAGTATAAAGAATATTATTTTTACTAATTAAATTACAAGAAAACATATGAAGGCATAAGGAATAGTTAATGTATTAGAGTGAAAAGGGTATAATAAAAAATTACATGAGTCTAAAAAAAATAATCTACGACTGCTACGAGAGAACTTTTAAATTTTGATTATTTTCCCCAATTTTATATTGACAAACAAACACGTTAAATTATTATTATTAAAAAAAAACCAAAATTACAATCTTTAACTTGAATTGACTAAGAATAATTGTTGTCTAAATAACCTAGTATTGACTAAGAATTTTGAAGACACACTGTGCAATTTTGATAAGAACTTGCATTACCTAAATAATGCGTTTATCATATCGGTGACATTCCATACTTACATACCTGAATATTAATGTGACGTTTCGTTAACTACATCAGCAATTAATGAATTTTTCCTAACGACGGGGACTAAAACTAAATTTTCGAAATAATTAAGGATGAGTCAAAGTCAAAAAAACTTCTAAGAACCAAAATCAAAACACTCATAACTTTCACGACTAAATACATAAATAAACCTTGTTTCTCTAAAACTTACTATTTTGCTAAACTGTGTGTTTCAGTTGATATAGACATAGATGTGTTTATAAAACATAAAAGAAAAACCTAATCCTTACTTCCCTCCTTCTAATGCACAAACCACACATACATACTTTCTCACTCACTCACTTTAAACATAGACTCTATCTATTTAAATATTAGACTTTGATATCGTAGCCTCTTTGTTTCAGCCATCATTCGTTCAATCTTGATGGGGAAGAAGAAGAAGAACAGCGTGGCGAAAATACTTGAGTTTTTACATGAGACGTTAGGTCCGGATCTTGTTTTTTTAAGCGAGGAGGAAGTACTTCGCCGTGATGGATTGAAACCCTTTGAGGTGTCATCCGAATCCGAGTCCGAGTCCGAGTCCGAATTCTCTGAATCCAAATCAGAGAGTGAAAATGAGAGCAGTGATGATGATGATGATGATGATGATGATGATTCTTCAGATGATTCAACCAAGTCCTATTATTCATCATCTGGGGATGAGGTCGAATTTTCACGCAACCCAAAGGAGAAGGATATAAGATCAGAGGAGGAGAAGATGGAAGCCTCTGTAATCGACGGCCTCAATCCTCTTCAAAGGAAGATTTTTCACTGGGCATTCCACCACAGTAATAATTTTTATGATATGGAAGTAAGCCAAATAGTTGATTATGTGGCTAAACACTACTCTTCTTATACCTCCCAACCTCCTCTTGATAAGGAAAGTCTATCTAGAACTATCATCGCAATGGCACACCATTTTGTGGGTTCTAACAATCTCAATCTTTTTAAGTCATTTGGTAATTTTGGCTCTCGTCTTTGGGGAGGTAAAGATCATTCCGCACGACTGGACGCCATTGACACTAACTTAACTTGTATTACTCGCTGCCTCTTCCGTGCAGATGACAACAACATTCTTCCTTATAGGAAGGATGATGTGAACCATGTTGAACCACCGGATTGGTATATGCCAGTCATACCTCTTGCTCTTGTCAATGGTGGTAATGGTCATTTCCCCCCTTATAATCCACGTGACATTATTGCCAATGTTAGGCGCAAATTACATGGTAAACCATTCAAGTCAATGGTCCCATGGTTTCGCCATTTCAAAGGTACCATCCTCCCAAAGTTCCCACGCTACGTAGGATTCAAAGGTAAACCGGTGGTCCCATTATATCGACGAGTCAACGGTGCCATTGTCCAAAGCGCGAGGGGAAAAAACGTTTCAAGGTACGTTGCCTATGGTGTAATAATAGAGCCGATAGATGAGCAGCAACCTTTCAGAATCACGGAGCTGCCTCCACGTGTGTGGACCGAAGAATATTTGTGGTACCTTCAATCCTTAACTAATCGCAATCCTGAGGCTAAGGAGGTTCTCATTGAGGTAAGTAACCTTACCTTATCATTGATTTCATCAACATACATGTGCCCAGCTGATAAGTTCAATCTGTTGATATGAATTTTTTAATCTCTTCTTTTCATGCAGTCTTTCAAGAAGAAATATTATTATGACTGGAATATTATCGGGATAAGAGTTAGGTTGAAGAAGGACAAAATGCCGATTAGCATGCTAGAGCTGATGAAAAAACTTAAGTTGACTAGAACTTTAAAGACAGACCACATGGTTCTTTATAATGCAAAAGGGGGTGCTCAGACATACAAAAACACGAAACAAAGTACACGTACATTCTTCTTATTTTGAAGTTGTTTAGAATAATATTTTGCTTTTCACCCTCATTGTTTATGTGTATTCTTTATGCAGTTATGCGAGAATTCTTTAAATTCCGGATGTTGTATTATAAAAAAAGGAAGGTTTGTAATGGGATACTACTGGTTGTTATATTCTGCATTTATTTATAACTTTTGATCAAAGTGCTATTATTTTAATGCATGCAGGATCATATGATGGAGACTCTTAGTCGTCAGTTGGTGCTGTTGGAAGAATTGTTACTCGGCCTGTCAAACAAGAAACCCCAGTTAATTATTGATGCATTGGTGAAGTTGCTGAAGCAGGAAGGTATTGAACCCGTGCCAAGGGAAAGTAAATCTGCAGAACCACAATTTGCTGCTGTTAGTTCAGAAGAACAGGAATCTGACCATGCAATTGATGTTCTGAAGCTGGAAGCCATAAAGCAAGCAAAGTCTGAGGAGTTTAAGAGTTTGAGTAAAGAATCACCCAAGTCTTTGTGGATGAAGGATCTGGTTGAGCTCGAAAAGAAACTTGACGTACGAGGGAGAGACCATAACTTCGTTGCATTTCAATATTCACTTGTTGGAATAATGAATTTACTTATATCTTAATAATAACTATTCTGTTTGTCCTGAATTTCAGGAGCTAGATGGCATGGGGCAAAAGAAACGGAAGTGTGTTTCGGCCAATGTGGCAAGAGCTTTCAAGCAGAAGAACAATAATTCTTTAATGGTAATTGGTAACCCCCGTGCTGTAAGTGTTATTTACGAATCTTATTCCTAACTGTCAAATGTGTAGTATTTACAATTTTGATATCCTTACGAGTATGAGCTTTCTCCATTGCTTTATCAGAGATGCTCATGTCACCAAAACCAAACCCAGAAGGTACGGCGATGCTGCAGTTAGCTATGAGACACTGAAGAGGAAGGAGGGACACCGTTGGAGAGGCTCATAGTATCTTGTTTTGTATCTGTTTACCTTGTTAACTTAATGATTTAAATGCTTTCTGTTTACCTTGTTTTTGAATCATATTTATGACTAGTGACACATTTGCTTATTTGTAAAAAAATACGCTGGAGAAATTTGGTGTTTCGGTTTCCGTTTGGTGAACATCATTTTTGTACTGTGTGGTGGACATACTTTGTATTTGTTTAATGCATTAGCGATCATGCTCTATTTGTGGATGTGTTAATTATATGTTGAATATATAGAATTGTATTCACTGATTAAATGAAGAGAGATTATGCTTCCAACTAAATCTGCAATTGGCATCAACAGAATTCTAATTCAGATTGACAATTTGACACAACATTGTTGGGAATTTGGTCAAATTTGTGAGTATGATTTCAATGGATTATATTCCTACCAGGAGGGTAGATGTTATGCATTTCCTTTGTAATCTCTGCTTCACTTTGGGTGCTTGAATAACAAAGTACCCATGCAATGTAGTAATTGCAAAACTATGTCCTCAATGTTTGAAAGATAATTCTTTTTTTTTTTGGACAGAATATCATAGTTGAAGAAAAATTCATGTACTGGGAATATAACCGTGCGAATGACCACATTAGCTATATCATAGATGCTGATTCTGATACTATGCTTCTATGGACATGTATGAAAAAAGGAATTGAACTTGCTGTTAGGTAACAGAAAGTGTGCAGATAACCTCACCTTGAAAAGTGTGGGCAGAATGATATAATTTTTTTTCTTTAAAATTTATCACTTAAAAAAAAAGTTCTAATTTCTGAAAAGTTAAGGAACTCTTTTTGTATAAATAATTAGGACATGCTTCATTTATTAGACAAAAGTCTAAACTTTTTTCTCTTCCATTTATCTTAGAAAGTCAAAAATGTCTTTTTCCTTTTACTGATTCATCTTCATCGTTAACTCGAATGCAAGTCTTTTATAGTAATTTTTTCGTTTCATATACAATGTATTTTAAGATTACGTACAGATTTTTAAAAATGTTAAATGATATAAAAACTTGATGTATTTTGACTATATATCCTTAAATAATCATTATCGAAGAGAAAAAAATATATTGAATGTGAAAAAAATGTAATAAATAATAGTATAATTAGGAAAAACAGTAATATTAATTATGCATTTGGTTTGTAAAATAATAATATATATGAAACAAGGAGAAATGTCTCTAGCAACCAATGTTATTATAATTGTATCAGTGATTAATCTGGTCGGGGCAGTGATATACTGTTTTAGTGGTTTAACCAACGGAATAGTAGTTAAACCGCTTGGATGTATATCGGTTGACTCGAACACAATATATATTTTTATATAAGAATACATGTAAAAGATTTAAAAAAAAAAAAGTACTCAAATTTAAAATCCATAATTTATGGTACTCTATTTTGAATTCTTAAAAACAAACACCCGTAACAACTGCACTTCAATTATTTAAAAATTTCATAATTTAAACTTTAAACTTTAAAATTCTAAAATCAAATTTAAAATATTAATTGCCTTAAAAAAGTTAAGTTTCTTTTATTTTAAAAAAAAAAATTGAAAAAAGACGCCATTATAGGGTTTTACTTTAAAAAAAGGAAAATTATCTCACAAAATTTTGGCCAGTTTAATGATTACTCCCTCCGTCCCAAGGATGGTAAAAAATGACTAAATTTTTTGTCACAAACTATAGTTAAAATAATTAATGAAAAATTTAGAAATTGTAAACTTTGAGTTGTAATTGATTGATTCATGCAAAATGCATTAAATTAGTTATTTGATGATTGGTTGATATGTTAGACAAACCATTAAATGCATGGTTCTTTATTTTTTTGACTTTTGAATTTTTTAACCATCCTTATGAGACGAAAGGAGTAGATATTTTCGACTAGAGTAAAATTATCTCGCGTATTAGATATTTTTATGGCTAGACTTTTTAAATGCACGATATGTCAACCAATAGAAGAAAGAAAAAATGGTTTGAAAAAATACCATTTTTTTATGAGCAAAACTTTTTCTTTTAATAGTATTATTATTAGGGGAGGGGAAGAAAGCCACTTCCTGGCTTTTTTGAAATATAGGTACTCTCACTTTATGTTTTGTAGTTTAACGAACTGAATTGACTCTTGGCGACATAAATATTATTTTATTTTATAGAAATAAAATGCTTCTTTAGTATTTTATTTTCTCAAAACACTTTTTTAGTAAAAATTTTCAAATTATTAAATAAAAATAATTGATTTTCTACTGATTGATAAATGAGTTATTAACATTATTATTTAGCATGAATCAATAAATATTGTTATTTAACATAATAAAAAACTATTATTAATTAATTCAATAAAATCATCTCAAGTGATAGGGTTGTGAAATATAAAATATTAAGACATGTAAAAAATACAAATATACCCTAAACATGACCATTGCAAGAGGTATTAATTTATATTATTTAAATTGCAAGCCTCTAAGTAAAGAAAGTAATGTTTTTATTTCTAAAAAATTAAGAAATTATTTTTGGTGAATATTTTCTATATTTTCCTCTAGTAATTTTAATCATTTAATAAAATTTTATAATAAGTGAAAAACAAATGCATTTACTATTTATAATTATATTTTTGAGGGAACTATTTACAATATGCAATTGATATATACGCCCTCCGTTTCATTGTGTTTGGCTTTTTAATCTTTTTTTCTTGTTTCATATTGTTTGGCCTTTTACATTTTTAATACACACATTTTTTTCTTCCAATTTTAACCTTTCATTCAATCATTTCTTTTACTTCTCATTAATTCTACTTTTATCATCTCTCACATCTCTAACCACTATATATTAATTAATGGACACACTTACTAATAAAATCAAATACTACTAAAATTTTCAATAAAGATTAATTAATAGGGACATTTTGGATAAACTATACATAATATTTATAATAATTAATACTTTCTTAATATGTGTCCAGGCCCAAAGGACCAAATATATTGAAACTGAAACGGAGGGAGTATTATTTTTTGTATATAAAAATGATGAAAAATGATTTAGAAACCTACAAACTCACAAACCTATACATAAGATTATGACATTTGTTATTTTCAAGTTAAAAAAAATTAAATAAAAGAACTTAAATGACTAATGTCAAGATCCTAATGTAGACTTATGAGTAGATCTCTTTATGTATGTCTCTCAATCATTGCTCAAAAGTGATTGCTATTTCTTTTTTAGGTTATGACTATAAGGGGCTAAAACAACCCAATTAAATACTCCCTCCGCCGAGGAGGATGGTAAAAAATGGCTAAATTTTTTGTCCCAAACTATAGTTAAAATAATTAATGAAAAATTTAGAAATCGTAAACTTTGAATTGTGATTGGTTAATCCATAAAAAAATGCATTAAATTAATTGTTTGATGTGTTAGACAAATCATTAAATGAATGTCCCCTTAATTTTTTGACTTTTGAATTTTTTAACCATCCTTATGGGACAGAGGGAGTATATTAATATTGAATTGAATGTTGCCCTAATCAATATCAATACGTCGTCGTATAGGGTGTGCTATTACAAAGTTTCAGGGGTTGGTTGGGGGCATGAAGCTGTGAACACTGAACTAAGTTACAAAACAGAGGAAGCACCTCTTCTCCAATTGGTTCAGCTCACCACCTCAAAAATCTCTCCAATTTTGTGTCACCCCTCACCTTCTGCCTCTTACTTAGGTCTTCTTCTTCTTCTTCTTCATTAGGGTTTTATTCCATACACTCTGCTTCTATTGCATTGTTTTCTATCACTGTTATTGTTCCTCTTATTATTAATTATTTACTATTATTTACTAGTATTATTATCACATACTGGTTTCTATTTTTTCTCAGGATTATAAATTTCTCACGTGGGCAGTATTATTTTTACTTAAAGCTTGAATCTTTGTCACAAAATTTAATCATTGATTATCTTGTGTTTGTTGCATGTGAATTATACATTTGAATATATATATATATAATTATTATTGATACAGTATAAGAGTTTGGGGTTTTGGACAGTTAATTTTACCTGTTGAGCATTTGCAATGAATAGTTGTGTTCTGGCTGCTGTATTATCCTCGCTAATACCATTGTTATTTATTTAGGGAAATAATAATAATAAGTATATTTGCTACTCAATAGGCCATGGCTACGAAGAAAGTTATTGCTATATGTCAGTCAGGTGGTGAGTTTGTGACGAATATAGATGGATCATTGTCGTACAATGGGGGCGATGCCTATGCAATAGGCATTAATCAGGAGACAAAGTTGAGTGATTTCAAGTCAGAAATAGCGGATATGTTCAACTGCAATGCCGATACGATGATTATCAAGTACTTCCTTCCCTGCAACAGGAAAACACTCATTACGGTGTCGAAGGAGAAGGATTTGCAGCGCATGGTCAGTTTCCTTGGGGACGCTAACACGGTTGATGTGTTTGTCATATCAGAGGAAGGACCAGCTCAAAATACATCCAACATGCTTGCTAGTAGGTAGTTATTCAAAAGTTATGGTTGTTTATGAATCCGTTCCTTAGATACTAATAGACAATGATATCGTTTAATCTGGCCTATAATTGCTGAAATTACAGCTTAGGTATGAATGAAGTTAGAGAGTTGTATATGTTAGATTTTTTCTAACCATATTTTCGTATTTCTCTTGGGTCAAAGATCTGACCTACATAATTGGAATAATATAGTTGTGATCAAAATGAATGGCCATAGGATATATTCTTATTCACTCACTTCTGTATTGTTTTGAAAATCTTATAGAACAATTGTCATCGCAGATCAAGCAGGACAACTATGTCAGAAGCCGTTGTTCCTGTTATTGACCCTCTTGATATCGTCCAACCCACTGCTAAACTTGAGGTGGATGTGGCTAACGAAGACCCTGAGCATTCTCAACCTTCTGGGGCAATCATTGACTACAAGCATCGTAAAGCTGCACAACAGTGGGAAAATACCATCACTGGAGTGGACCAAAGGTTTAATAGTTTTAGTGATTTCCGAGATGCATTGCATAAATACTCTATTGCTCACGAGTTTGCTTACAAGTATAAAAAAAATGATAGCCATCGTGTCACAGTCAAATGTAAATCCCCAGGCTGTCCTTGGAGGATATATGTTTCAAGGTTATCAACTACCCAATTGGTTTGTATTAAGAAAATGAACGCAAATCATAATTGTGAAGGGTCTGCCGTTAAAGTTGGTTATCGGGCAACTAGGGGTTGGGTGGGAAATATCATCAAAGAGAAATTGAAAGCTTCACCCAATTACAAGCCGAAGGATATAGCAGATGACCTAAAGCGGGAGTATGGGGTTGAGTTAAATTATTCTCAAGCATGGCGTGCAAAAGAGATTGCCAGAGAGCAACTCCAAGGCTCCTATAAAGAAGCATATACCCTGTTACCATTCTTCTGCGATAAGATAAAAGAGACCAACCCTGGGAGTTTTGCAACATTTACGACTAAAGAGGACTCAAGCTTCCATCGTCTCTTTGTATCATTTCATGCCTCAATATCTGGTTTCCAGCAAGGCTGCCGCCCTCTCCTTTTCCTTGATAAAATTCCTTTAAACTCAAAGTACCAAGGGGACTTATTGGCTGCAACAGCTGTAGATGGAAATGATGGCATTTTTCCTGTGGCCTTTGCTGTTGTAGATGCCGATACTGAGGACAACTGGCATTGGTTTCTGCAGGAGCTGAAATCGGCAATATGGACATCTGAGCAGATTACGTTTGTTGCAGATTTTCAGAATGGTTTAAAAAAATCATTGTCTGAGATATTTGACAATTGCTACCACAGCTATTGTTTACGCCACCTTGCCGAGAAACTGAACAAGGACTTGAAGGGGCAGTTTTCTCACGAGGCCAGACGTTTCATGATTAATGATATGTATGCTGCTGCCGATGCACCCAAACTGGAGACTTTCGAACGTAGTATTGAGAATATTAAAGGTATTTCTCCAGAAGCCTATGATTGGGTCATGCAGAGTGAGCCAGAGCACTGGGCCAATGCATTCTTTGTTGGAGCTAGGTATAATTATCTGACATCGAATTTTGGAAATCAATTCTACAGTTGGGTATCAGAGGCACATGAATTGCCAATTACTCAAATGATTGATGTGTTACGAGGTAAGATGATGGAAACAATTTACACACGAAGAGTGGAGTCTAATCAATGGGTGACAAAATTGACGCCATCCAAGGAGGAAATGCTGCAAAAAGAAACATCAGTTGCTCGTTCATTTCAAGTGTTCTCACAAGGTAGCAGCACATTTGAGGTCCGTGGAGAAACTATTGATAATGTTGATATTGATCATTGGGATTGCAGCTGCAAGGGATGGCAACTTACTGGGATGCCTTGCTGTCATGCCATTGCTGTCTTTAAATGTGTTGGTAGGAGTCCATATGATTATTGTTCCAGATACTTCACAGTTGAGAATTACCGATTAACATATGCAGAATCGATTCACCCTGTGCCAAATGTTGACAAACCAATCCAGGGTGAATCAAATCCGGCAGTTACTGTAACCCCTCCACCAACTAAGCGGCCTCCAGGTCGGCCTAGAACCAAGCAGAGTGGTGAACCAACAGACATAATTAAACGTCAGCTTCAATGCAGTAAGTGTAAGGGACTTGGCCACAATAGAAAGACATGCAAGCTTTCATAGTTAGGAGTTAGGACTACAGCATATAGTAAGCATCTCTCTTTCTCTCTCTCTTTGTGCTTGTTACCTGGCTAGATTTTTGCATAAAATTACATAAATGGATTCATGTGATTTCTCAGACCTTTCAAACTAGTTATAGCAAAATCCAAACTACTTCCACACGCTATCTAACTTCCCACACACTCCAATCCCAACTCAGAATTTGTTTACTCTATGAATAATAATTAAGAAAACATAGTTTGCTTTATTATAGTAAAAGATAATGGGCATAAAATTATGCACATAACCTTTTACGTGTGTATGTAAATGGTTTTGAATTTTTCTTTTGCATACTACTGGTATGTTGGAACTTTGAAATGTTGTGTTAACTGAAACATTTGTGTGGCACAGGGAATCTTCATTGAAGCAAAAGCACATGAGAGTTACTTTCAACCATTGTAGAGAATTGGTCTAGAAGGAAATACTCAAAATACATTTTTGTGGCCGCAGTGGATTTGGTCCGTGTCTCCAAATTCATGTGCTGGCTATCAGTTGAGATATTCGATTTTGCTTTAACTCACTTTATCAAATGTTTTCTGGCTGAGAACAAACAAACTACTTCGTCTTGTTAAGTATGTATATTTTGTATACTGCTAAGGTAGAACAGTAATAATAATGAGTTCTCAGTCTAGCCATATTTTCTGTTTATTCAAATTTATTGATAATGGAATCTAGTCTAATTCCTCATGAACATCATGACTGGTAAAACAACATCCGGATAGAGAGCTTGTGTCCATTATCTTGTGGAATGCCAAATTAGAGTTAATAAGTAAATTACATTGCTCTCTTTTACAAAAGAATTTTTACTAATTATTACTCTTCATTTTCATTTTGTATAATGTAACTACTAATGGATGCCAAGTTTTAGAGACATAAGTAATTGTTTTTTTGTGCGATATACATTCTAGAATGGATTTATTTAGGCTTATTTATGTCAGGTGCCCCTGTAGTTTGCACCTATTTTGTCAGACGCCATTTAACTTTATTTTTCAATAAATATACCCCTAAAGTTTGTTCCGGTGAGCCATATACCCCTGCATGTCATTTCCGGCCACCGGTGCTGACGTGGATCACCGGAGTCAGCAAGTGGTAGAAATATGAGCCCTTCTAGTTTGAGTCTTTTTTGTCAGATACTCCTATATATAACTTCAAAAATTCATATCTTTTAAACCGTAAGTTCAAAATTACAAATTTTATATCAAAACGATCGTATTGAAATATAGAATTTTAATATGTAATTATTTTACTTTAATGGATAGTTTTCTAAAAAATTATTTTTTGGGAAATTTTTTATACGAATTTTGAATTTATGAATTATTAAAAATAATTTATGAATTGGATTGAACTAGTTTTTATTGTAGTTTGAGGAACATAAAAATCATGAGTTTTGACTATGTCAGTCTCCGATGATTTTAAATTTAGTTTTTTTTAGCTTTTTTTTTATAGTTTTTTACAATTTATTTTTAAAAGCCAAAACTCATGATTTTTATCATCCTCAAACTATAATAAAAACTAGTGCAATCCAATTCATAAATTATTTTTAATAATTCATAAATTCAAAATTTGTATAGAAAATTGCCCAAAAAACATTTTTTTACAAAACTATCCATAAAAATAAAATAATTACATTTTAAAATTATGTATTTCAATACGATCGTTTTGACATAAAATTTGTAATTTTTGGACTCACGTTTTAAAAGATATGAATTTTTGAAGTTATATACAGGGGTATCTGACAAAAAAAGACTCAAACTACAAGGGTTCATATTTTTATCACTTGCTGACTCCGGCGGTCCGCGTCAGCACCCGTGGCCGGAAATGGCATGCAGGGGTATATGGCTCACCGGAGCAAACTGTAGGGATATATTTGTTGGAAAATAAAGTTAAAGGGCGTCTGACAAAATAAGTGCAAACTACAGGGGCACCTGACATAAATAAGCCATTTATTTATATCTTCTATAGTCGGAGAAGCAAGAAAATGTCATTACAGGTAAATTCAATCATGCTGCCATGAACAATGTTGAGAATTACTAATACCCCCCTGAAACATATCCCAGCAACACTTGGTAAAGCAGAGCGTTTGAGGCCTTTTCTTTCCGGGATTAAATCTGTGTCTCGAATGAATTCACGTAGCATTGATGATAATATTCATTGTTAGTGTGCTCATCTAATTTAAATATGTAGTAAAAAAATGAAATTAACAAAGGCTGTTTGGTTAGGACTTAAGAGGCTTGCCATGAGCCCATGATCATCTTGGATTAATTAATTAGTTCTTCTATTGCAATGCAATCACCCTTGAAAAGAATAGATATAGAATAAAATACACATATGCCTTACCTAATCTTATCTAATTAATATGTTTAATAATGTTTAATAGAAACCTCAGCAAGATGGCACAGTTACATTTGCTCATGAACTAAGGCGGTGAATAAGAAATAAAAGAAGTCAAAAAAATGAAGAATACTAGCAAATATTAGCAGCACAAAAAGAACTAGTTCCAATTTGCCACCTTTTCTTTTCACTCAATCGGTGCATGGCATCAAAAACCAAATGCTGTCAAGTTGACACCTTACTTTCTGAAACTGACACGTAACACTAGACAACATTCTAACCATGCCACGTTGCATGGATTCTCACCCACGACTTGCACTCCTTCTCTCAACTTCCTTTAAATTTCACACACACCTCTTCTCCATATCACAAAACATAACACAAGCAAACACAGTTTTTGATTTGTTTCCATTCTCTTATCACATTTGAGTCTCACATTGTTCAAATCAAAACTCATTCGAGTCTTTCACATTGTTCTTATATTTGGTGCAATATCAAATATATATTGGTCATGGCTTCAAGGGTGGTCTTGGTGATGTTGATGGTGGTGATGCTGGTGTTTGCTATGAACTGCACTTGCTCTAGTGTAGGCCATATGCCCTCAACAAAAGAGGAAGGTCATGACTTTGAGGAGGTTAAAGCCAAGACTTCAGAAACTGCAAACAAGGCCGCGGAGACAGCAAAAGAGGGGAAAGAAGCAACAGAAACATGGACAGAGTGGGCTAAAGAGAAACTCACTGAGGGACTTGGTTTCAAGAGTGATGAAAACAAAAACAGTGCCACTAAGAAGGCCTCTGATCATGCTGGTAACACTGCACAAAAGACAAAAGACTATGCTGGTAACACTGCACAGAAGACCAAAGATTATGCAGGTGACACAACAGAGAAGACTAAAGATTATGCAAGTGATGCTGCTCAGAAGGCAAAGGACTATGCTGGGAAGACCAAAGATTATGCTGGTGACACTGCACAGAAGACCAAAGATTATGTAGGCGACACAACAGAGAAGACTAAAGATTATGCAAGTGATGCGGCTCAGAAGGCAAAGGACTATGCAGGGAAGACCAAAGATTATGCTGGTGACACTGCTGAGGGGACTAAAGACTATGCAGGTAGTGCTGCTGAGAAAACCAAAGATTATGCAGGTGATGCTGCACAGAAGACCAGAGATTATGCAGGTAGTGCTGCTGAAAAAACTAAAGATTATGCAGGTAGTGCTGCTCAGAAGGCAGGAGAGTATGCGGGTGATGCTGCACAGAAGACTAAAGATTATGGAGGTGATGCTGCTCAGAAGACCAAAGAGTATGCTGGTGATGCTGCACAGAGGACTAGAGACACTGCTGCTGATGCTGCTCAGAAGACCACAAGTTATGCAGGTCATGCTGCTCAGAAAACCAAAGAGAAGATCCAAGATGTTGCATCAGGTTTGTATATGCTTTAATTTTATTCATTAAGGTCCAACTCGGGTTTTCTAATCATTGAAAGGATTTTGCTGATAGGGGTGATTTTATCCCTTGAAAATACACACATTGTTGCATCTTCACACACTTCTCAGGATGTATGTAGATATCATTTGTTAAAAAGTTTCTCATATTGAAACACAGGAATAAGATGTATAATAAGTAATGGGACAGTAATGATATTTGCACATAAAAGTTATATTCTCATACCTCATTTTTCTAAGAATATAATATGAAAAATACACATTCCAACACAATTTTCCATTACCTTTGTTTGGCAATTGTCACACAACTGTTATTTTCTCAAACAAGTAAGGGTGTGTTATTTTTATATTTCAAATCTAAACTTACATGGGCCATTTATTTTCTTTTAAGAGAATAAAGTTTCTCCCCTTAATAGGAGGCTATCTCCTTAACCCAATCAATTAATGACATGTCGTCAACTGACATAGCTAAAGAGGGAAGCTATCTCATGTTTAATCAATTAAAAAAAAAAGTAAGTTGGCCACATCTCAATTAAAAAAAAAGTAAGTTGGCCACATCTCATTCATTGATTGAGCCAAGGAGATAGCTTCCCTCTTTTCAACCAAAGGAACTTTATTCTCCTATTTTAATTAAATTTGGATGAGTAGCATTGGTGCAAATTCAACAATATTTTGCAGTCACAAAATCAAGCACTAACTAGTTTTTTTTAGCTTAGCTTTCTCGGTGTAACAAAATGTCCACAACCACATTGTTCAATGGTGTGCAGGGGCAGGACAATACGGTGCAGAGAAGGCCAGAGAAATGAAGGATGCAGCTGCAGATAAGGCTAGTGACATAGCAAATGCAGCCAAGGAGAAAATCAAGAATGTAGCAACTGGCACCAAGAATGCAGCAACTGGCACTGCAGGTTCTGCCAAGGACAAGGCTTCTGATGCTTCAGAGAAGACATCAGAAAGCATCAATGAAGCAAAGGAAAGAACATACCAAGCAGCAAAAGAGGCAAAGGACAAGCTCAATGAAGAAGCCAATGAGAGGCAGAGAGAGTCAAATGAGGAGATTAATTGGGCCAAAGAAAAAGCTAAAGAAGGTTATGATGCAGCCAAGGACACTGTAGCCTCTAACCTTGAAGCTGCCAAGAAAAAAACACAAGAAGTTAAAGATAAATTAGGTGGGCAACGTAGGGATGCTGAGCTTTGAGATGTGGTTACTGGTTATCATCACATTACTGTTACAGTGTTACATATGCCACATGAGTTTGTTCAATTCTAGCTGGAAAGAAAAGATGTTTTTGTATATGTGGGAATGTTTTTTTGCTTTTCTATGTTTGTTTAGTCCATGATGTTTGTTTGTTTTGTGACATGCAACAACTGCATAGCTGTAGTTGGTAACTTGGAATATTTTGTATCCAACAATATATAGTCTTGTTTTACAAGTTTAAAAATAAGGGTGAAGTATCAATTTTAGTTTTCAATCATTAAATTGGTTTATCCAAAAATTTTGAGGAATTAAGTATCTGAAATTAAATTGGTACGAAAAATAAAATCGATCCATTGAAAAAATATAAGGAATTAAGTATCTGAAATTAAATTGGTACGAAAAATAAAATTGGTCTAAGTTGGTAAAAAAAAACCTAAAAATAATTGAAGATTGAAACCGTCCTCAACGTGCGCCATATGAGTGCCTTGAGCTACCTGAGATTATTCTTTCTATCAACTAAGCAATCACTTGGCTTAATTACTTAACTCAAAAAGTTCATTTGCCACTTTAGCCGTAACTTTGTTGTTAATTGGTTAAATTGAATCTAATGAAATTATTTGTATACATTTAACTTTTGGGAGAGGGTTTCTCGAATATAATGATCCTAACTATTTATCATAAAGTGTAGTTGATTGAGTATTATGGTTTAGATGCACTATATAAATATTTGCTACTCCCTCCTGTCCTTTATTATAAGCATGTGAGAGTTAGGAGGGAGTATTTTTTTCGGTTGTGATAGTTTAGGTTGCACTAGTGTAGAGTCCTTAGGCCAATTTCAAATGAGCGTGTGCAGGATCAATATAATTCAAATTGAGTTTTAATTTTTGGTTCCCGTAATCAAATTTTTTGCTCCTATTAGTTAAATTGAAAAAAAATATATATATGTATACATTTTCGACGCGCACATGTCGAAACTCGAAAGTATGTTCCACTCTTGGGTTTTGGTAATTCACGAAGATCCAATCACTTGAATCATTTTACTCTCACAGCGGTGGCTGTGCGAGGGTTGAGTTGAAGGGCATGGGAGGAAGAAAAAAAGGTGAAGGGGAAGAAGGAGGGTGGTTGTGATGGGAGGGGCTGCTGGTTTAGGTGGGGTAAAAAAAAGATGAGGGGCAGGGATTTGTGTTTAGTGGCAAAGGAACGAATAAGGGAAAAAAAAGGTGGTGTTGGGTGGCAACAGGGGTTTGCATAAGAAGGGTGGCTGGTGGGTCGAGGGTTAGGGTTTGTCACTTGGTTGAGGCATTTTTTTTTATTTTTTCAATTTTAATAAGTTAAAAAAAAAAGATAAATGGAACATTATGATTGAGTTGAAGAGATAAACTCTCCTTATGTGAAAAGAAACATTATTCTCTTTTGTAATTTTGTTTAATAAGTATATTACACTCTCCCTCCTACAAAGATGGTAACAAATTGAAAAGGTTAAAAAAATTAAGAATATATGTATTTAATAGTTTGTCTAATACATCAATCAATCATAAAACATCTAATTTAATGTATTTTGCATCGATAAATCAAATACACTTTGAAATTTGTCATTTCTAAATTTTTCATTAATTATTTTAATTTTAGGTTGGGACAAAAAATTATACATTTTTTTACCATTTTTTAAGAGGACGAAGCAGTAAAAAAATGATATCAAACTCTAATATATATTTGTGAGTCCAAATCCTGAAACCAGAGAGCTCCTCATGGAATGGAGCTCTCGGAGTGAAAGTTGAGAGAATAGTGCTTTATTAGGCATGCCACGTGTCCTCACTTTCAAAATTTTTAAAAAAAAAAATCTGAAAAATTGCATCTTATGAATTGAAGTGAAACGATGCACCCTTTTAATACAACTGTTTATTTTATCCTGAAAAGGATCTTTTGATTACGCACCTGTTTACTTCACATGGATAGATGCACATTTTCAGAATTAAAACCAAGAGGTGCATCTGTTATATGAAGTAGAAAATCTTTACTTTTGCCAAGTACACGCACCTGTTATATGAAGTAGAAAATCTTAACTTTTGGCAAGTACGCCTCTGTTCTTTGAAACAAGACAAAAAGAACAGGACATCATACAATACAATCAGTCCAGTGTTCGAAAGTTGAGCAATATTCAGTGAAACCAGGAAATTTCATCTTATACGACAAAGGTGCACCACTACAATACAATCAGACCTCTGTTCGAAAGTTCACCAATATTCAGTGAAACCAGGAAATTTCATCTTACACAACAAAGGTATACCACTATTTTCATGGGTTCCAGCCCTTCGTCTTCCTCTTTTTCATCTTTTCTTTTGTCCCACGGCAAGTAATAGGAACTAAGAAATGATATTTTCATGGGTTCCAGCCCTTCGTCTTCCTCTTTTTGTCAATTTCAAACTTGAAGTTCCCGTTAGTACAATTCCATTTCATTAATGGAAATTATATACTTATGACAGAAAATGGGAAATCAAATAACCAAAGAAGGAAACAAAGACACACGCGAAGGAGTATGTAACAAAGATGTGTCAAATGTATACTCATAGACTCACGAGTTATTCAAGAAGGACAAAATTAAATCACAAAAAAAAAAGATATTCAGGAAGTTAACACTCAATAAAAAAAGATGTTATCAAACCCGATCATGATATCCAAAATTGCAACCATTACGATAAAGAATTGAAACAGGCTCAAACAAGGCTTAGGAGAAAGGAAATTATAATAAAAAAAGAAGAAAACGACGAGCAAGTCAAGGTTTGTGAAAATTCATTCTTCTTACGACAAAAATAAGGTGATTATAATTCATTATTTTTCAAGTCAAGTTGAAACATATCATTGAAACCATTTTTATAAACATATTTTACATTTTTATTACATAATTCACTAATGTAACATAAATTTTATTTATTTTAGAAAGGTGATTGGATTGTTCTAGGAACAGTCGAAAAGATATTGTCAAATTATCCATGGTATTATGATGGATGCTCAAAATGCGGGAAAAAAGTCGAATTTGAAAATGATATTCCTAAATGTGGACCTTGCAATGAAAAGGAAACAAGCACAGCAACACCAATTACTGCTGTTCCAAGGTCGTTTATAATTGAATGCTGAATGTCTTCTTATATCTCAGGAAATGGAATTTTCTATGAATCTAACTACTCATCAACACTGGATGACTCACAGGTATGGACTAAGCCTAGAGATAAAAGACAGCACAGACACGGCTGATATTGTTGTTTGGGATGAAAAAGCTTCTAAATTGTTGAAAAGAACAGCGACGGATATTAAGGAAGAGGCAGATGAGGTAAATAATAAGTAACACATGCTTTCTCATAAGAGTTAATTATTACTGTTTACACATATATACATATTCACTCATACAATGTAATACATTCAGGAGTGATTCTATGATGGGGAGTTTGAGTTTTTTTACTCATGGTCCATGTTATGTTACTGCAGTAAAAATTTAATCCTCTTCTTTTTATAACCATTAGATCTAATAGTAATAAAATAAATTAACAGTCAAGATTAAAAGAAGAAAGTTATATAGAAAATAAAATAAAAATATAATTACTTTCATACCCCTCATCATCTAAAATCTTCCCCTTTAGTATAAAAAGCCTCCCCAATGGAGGCTCCATATTCTCTCATTTCAAAATGGAGCATCCACATTAAAAGTTATCAAATGCTGAAAATCTATACTGCCACATGTCATTCTCACAATTATTCAGATTTAATAATTAATAATTTAATAAATGAAATTAAAAATAAAAAACCATTAACTTCCTCAACCAAAATTCTCAACTTCCTTATGACAAACCTGTACAAACTAAGGGAACTGCACATAAGTGTTTTTCTTTCATTTTTATTTGTTTCCATCACACTCTCTCTTCTCTCCCTACTGTTAGCACGTGATGATGATGATGATGTCGCTCTCTTCTTCGTAGCGAAATTCAGATTCAAATGCTTGATCTGCTTGCGTTGAAATAACTCTCTCTCATTATTATGATTTCGCGCTCTTACACTTATTCTCGCAATTTCAATTCGGATATCTTTTGTTCCATTTCTCTCATAGCGTTAGCATTATTCTCACTTCATGCGCTTTGTTTTTGTTCTCTGTTTCTTCGCATTGGTTGTTTCATATGCTTTTCCGAATAGCTCCATTTTTTGCATTGTTTAGTTTTGTGATTTAGAGTAAATGCAGTTGAGTCTGTTAGTAATTCTGTTTGATCTGACTCTGTTCTTTTTTTTAATTTAATTTTTATTGTTACCTGTTTCTTATGCAACTCTATGTTTTCGAAAATTAGAATGTCAATCCTTGAATTGGCTGAATCGAACTTTGAATTTCGCGTTGTTGAATTGAATTGAATTGTACAGTTTTTTTTTTTTGAAGTGGTTATTATGTTGAATTTTCTTATAAATTTCTTGATGCTTATGTGGTTATTATCTCTCTTCAATTTCAATTTTAAAATTTAAAAATCAATTTCACAGTACCAAATTACAATGCCAGGTACAACAAGTTACATTTACAAGTGGTTATTTATTTTTTATGTGCACCAGAGAGAACTTCTCAAATTTCTGGATGGAAGCAAATTTTGAGAGTAAAGGAGAAAGAAAGTAGAGAAGATCATCCATGCCGTTGGAGAAGAGAAGTGGAGAAACGGAGTCACAGATTCCATTCCTTTCTTTCATTTTTCTTTCCACTCTTAGGATTTGGTTTCACCATGACTCTCTATACTATTCTCTTCCCTCTTCATTTTATTTTTCATTATTTTATAATGATTTCCATTACATTATTTTGTTTATTTTTGTTTGCAGTCAATCTATGAAGGTGTGGATTGATTGCTGTTAGTTATGCGGCTCGCGGCACACACGGTATCAAAGGGTAATTGATTACAGCCAAGGTTTTCAAATTGTCCAACAAACTTTAATGTTGCAGATTTCGATGTGCATGCATTAAAATATTAGATGTTTTTACCATGATTTTTTGTCTATCTCTTTTCTTTTTTTTTTTTATTTTACGTGGCAACTGTGCTATATTTTTTCACTGTTTTTTATATACTATACATTCCATTTCAGTTAGTTTTTAGACACTATTTTCACTTAATATGGATCATGGATTATCTTCAATTGACACAGTGAGATTCTCACTCTTACTTTTGCAAATCTGCAAATCTCATTCTAAGCATCCTGATCATACTTTAATGTGACTTTCTATCTAAAACATATTCCACGATTGTTTATTGCACTGTCCAATTTTTATTTTTTAAATAAAGTCATGATAGGAGTGCAATTTATTTATGCAAAGAATGATGTGCCGTTTGATTACTAATGATTTTGTTCTTCCATTCCATTGTTACATTCTTTATCAGTTACCCTCCCTGTTTGTTTTTCTCTTACCTTTGTTCAAAGTTTCAAATTTTTTATTTTCAAATGAGAATTGTTTAAAGATCAGATAAATTTCATGTTGGTCATGTAAATGGTTCAAGAGAAAATGGCCTAAATTTAGTTCCAAGTTGCTTGAGGCATGTGGTTATGTTTAAATTCAATTTTTTTGTTGTATAATTATTAAAAGTTATGTTTAAATTCAAATTACGTATATTTTGATTATAAGTTATTTGATATGCTATGAGATGATGATTGCATTTTTTTAGGAGTGGTTATGAGGCAAGTGGTGGCTGGTGTTCTCATTGTTACCATATTCATCATGCTTGCTCTCTTTTGTAATGTATAAACAAATATCTGTACAAAATGTGACTCAAGTTGAAAGATTTTTTCTCAACTTATGTTGGTTAATTTTGACATAACTACAAACGCCTTGGGTGGTATAAACATCAAAGCATTGTTGGATGATGCGATAGGAGAAGTTAGGGGAAATTTCTCTTAGATTTTTATAACAGGATGGGTGACAGGATTTAAGTATATCTGGGATGATTCCCAAGTGATCTTCTCATGTATAGCCTTAATTTTTTCAAGACTACTGTACTTTTAAGTGCTACTTACTTCTCAATGTTAAATCCTCACGGTTTTAGTAACTGTGTATGCCTTAGTAACTAAACAGATATATATTTTTTCAGGCAATAGTTATTATATTTTTAATAGTTGTTTGACAAAGCTTTGTTCGCAATTGTTTTCAACATTTTTTATGTGCTATATTATATATCCCATTTAAGTTACGTCTTTCAATTCATTTTACTTGAAATGTCATTTTAGGTATAACGTTCCCATTAAAAAAATGTAATTAATGTATCATTTTGGATTAACTTTATATGGTGTTTACTTAATTTGTCATTTTTCTCCCTTATAATTATATTTATTATATTTTTTCAATTATTACCTCTCTTCTTAATAAAGTGAGGGTAAAATTATTAAATATGTATATATATTTAATGCTGTATCATTTTCTAAAAAGACACATATATTTAGGAATTAATTATTTATGTTAAAAAAAACACTTAGAAACAAATGACTTTTCAGAGTGTTAGTTTTCAATTAGAAACAAAAGGCAGTTTGTTTCGTCAACTTATATGCTCTGCGCAAAACCTATTTGATGAAAAAAAAGTTATCTGTTTAGTTTGCGAAAACTAAGACATACATGTTGTGTGATATGTCTTAACCTAAGATTTAATGTTCATTTATCATGATAATGAGATTTTTATAGTAAGCAAATAATATTTATTTATTTTGGACTGATTAATCAAATTGTTCATGAATTTGTGATACTTTATTTTATTATAGTAACCATTTTGAATTAGTAGTTATTAAGAAACCCTTTAAATTGAATTTTTTAAAGCAAAGGGAATAATAATAATAATAATAATAATTGATTATAATAAAATTCGAAAACCAAAAATGATTTACAATTATTATTTATCCAATAATAATTAGCTAACGACAAGCAAACAAATGTCCTGTGCAGTGCATGGGCCTAAAACTAGAACATAACTTATTAAATACAACAAATTTAATACTCAATCATTAATACTTAACTATTAACAAAGTTCCAATATTAAAAAAAAAAAAACAAAATGGTACAGACCCGTGCAATGCACGGGATAAAAACTAGTCGGCAATAAACATGAACAGTTCATAACAAGAAATCAATTGGTTGAAATATTTGGCATTTGCATGAAAATGGTAGGAGTATTAGTTCTAGCATAAAGGAACACTTTTGGGAAGCATAGATGTTATGCTCCACGCGGACCACGCAGTGGCCCAGGCTCAGAGAGAACCTACCAGCACCACCATAAGTGTATTACATACTCCGTCCCTAAATATAAAGCTTCTTTGAATGATTTCACGTTCATTAAGAAAGTGGAATAATTTAGTTAATTGTACTATAAATGTGAACTTTTGATATGTAATTTCAAAATTACCCCTATTAATATTGTTGAGAATCTAAAAGGTGTTAAATAAATAGAGATATTTGTGAAAAAAGTAATTAATGATTATTGAGAATTGATACGAAACTTTATAGATAGGAACAAAACAAAAATATTAAAAAAAATTTATATCTAGGAAGTATTCCCAAATCTGATTTGATTGGATAGAGTAATGAATGGCTCACCTAATTTGTTTGGATTCATTATATACTTCCTATGGTCCTATTTATAAGTCACATTCTAGAAGAATTTTTTAGTCCTATTTATAAGTCACTTTGTATTTTCTAGGAAACATTTATTGTTATTTTCTCTTATTTGTCTCTTGTTCATTAATGTGAAATAATACATTTTGAAATTCTCAATGGAAGTTAAGAAGGTAAGATTGTAATGTTAAAGTATTTTTTTAAAGTTTCAAGAAAGATAACTACCCTCCTTGATCCGTACGATATGGTTAAGTATGCCCTATAAATAAGACCAGATGGAGTATATAGGTTAGGTGCATTAAAGTGGCACATGGTTCAGGGCCTTGAGAAGATTTGAGCCTAGAGAAATTAAACATCGGTTTTCCATTACCGCTCATCCATCATCTCCATCACAAAATGTAAATAAAGCAAAGAGAGTATTTTATTGAAGGTTTAACTACATTTTCGTTCTTTTATCTTATTTTCAAGATTCATTTTAATTCTTTATTATTTTTTAAATAATTTTGGTCCTTTATTTTTTTTAAAAAGGTTCAGTTTGGTCTTTCCGTCACAAAAAAATTAGATTTTTACCAGAATATCTTGGAATATTCTCTTTCATCCCCAGAATATTCCGGTGAAATCTACTCTCTCCGTTTCACAATATTTGGCCTTTTAGGTCTGAGCACATAGATTAAGAAAATGTTAATTATTGTAAATATTTTGTATAATTTGTCTAAAATGCCCCTATTTAATCCTTATTGAAAATTGTAATAGTATTTAATTTTTATTAGTAAGTATGTCCATTAATTAATGTATAATGGTTTAGAGCTGAGAGAGATGATAAAAGTAGAATTAATGAAGAGTAAGAAAAATGATTGAATAAAAGGTTAAAATTGGAAAAAATAATGTTTGTGTATTGAAAATGTAAAAGGTCAAACATTGTTAAACAAAAAAACTAAAAAGCCAAATATTGTGAAGAGCATAGAGTAATATTTTTTCAAAGGAAAGACCAAACATAATCTTTTTTAAAAGATAAAGGAATCAAAGTCACTAAAAAAAATAATAAAAGACCAAAATGAACTTAAAAATATGATAAAAGACCAAAAATACAATTAAGCTTTTATTAAAAAATATTTAGAAATCTAGAAACCCAAAAAACCTACACATGCAATTAAGGCTCGATAGTCCAAGTTTCATTTTATATCATGTGTCACATGTTGCATATGTTTTAGTATGCGGTAGTTGATATAGCATCTTTATCTTATACTAATACTAATAATAAAATTAGAGATACGGTGTGGATGGAGGAAACTCCAATGGAAATCCATGACTTCCTCCTGAATGGTTTAAATCTTTTACCAACAATTGATAGTTCATATCTCAACTTGAAAAAAAATAAAAAATAAAAAAATCATACATACATTTTCTTAATAAATCAATTTAAAGATTTTCATAACTTACTATATCATAGGTAGTACTTGACTCAGCAATGATTAATCTAAATATGACATATATCACCTTTATATAATTAGAAGGATATCCGATTAAACTGAATTATTAGGAATATATGTATTTTTTTCTTATATGAACTACTCTATGATATATGCTTATGATGCTATATACTCCCTCCGACTTGAAATATAAGCAACAAAAAATATCTTTCTCTTGGTTTAAAATATAAGTAAAATTAACCAACTTTCTTAAATTTTATTTCATTCAAATGCAACTTTCCTAAAACATCTCTAGAAAATTGTTATATCTTATGTAATTTTTGTTTCATTCCCTATGCAACTTTCCTAAGATACCTCTATCATTTTATAAATTTGAAAAAATTAAATACAATAAACTAACTTCCTTAATAAGCGTAAAATTAGTTGCTTTTGCTTATAATTTGAGCCGGAATGAGTAGTATTTATTAGCTTGCCAATTGCTAATTTAATGAGAATCATGATCTTAAATTTGAGTAATAATAACCAACAAGACCCAACATAATTGACAGATAGTTGAGTTCCTTAACCATAATGTCAGGGATCGATTTCTGCTGTGGGCATGGAAAAAACTTTAATTTGTTGGTAGATGCAAAACTCACTTAGGAGATCTCTACGCCTCAGAGCAGATTAGTGTTCGATTGCATGTTACCCTTGGTGCACACAATAAAAAATAAGAAAAATGATTAAGAGACCAATAAGCCTACAAACCTAAACATATGATTATGACACTTATTATTTTCAAGTTAAAAAAATTAAATAAAATAACTTAAATGACATATGTCAAGATCCTAATGTGTAGGCTTATGAGTAAATCTCTTTATGTAGGTCTCTCAATCATTCTTCAAAAAATAAATTTGAGTAATAAATTTCTTATCAAACTAGAAAATAATAAATAAATCAACCTTTAAAAAAAAATACTATTCAATAAACCATTATATTTGAATCCCTTCCAAAAAAAAAGTTATATTTTATTTATATATTTAACAATTAATTAATAAAATATTGGAGTATATATTTTCCATAATTTATTAATAACCTTAATTTTAAGTCGGGTAATAATTTATTTTTTTTTCAAAATATGTAATAAATTACTTATCAAACTAGAAAATAATACTATTCAATAAATCATCCTTCAAAACAAAACATTTTCAGCAAAGTTTTATACTTGACTCCATTCCCAAAAATAAAATTATTTTGTTTTGTTTATATATATATATAATTACATAAAAACTTATGTATATTAATACTTGTTAAATTAATAATCTCTCTAAAATAATAATTTTTTTGGGTATCGACTTGGACCCAACGACTAAATTAATAACTTCGATAAATTAATAAGATAATAATTATCCGAAAGACTCTTGTATAAATTTATTGTCCCTTCTATATTACAAATTAATAATTCTATAAAATAACAAATATAACCGAGACAACTTAATAAAATATGATTCTATTAACCATTAAGGCCCAACACGGTTGACAGATAGCTGAGTTTTTTAACCATGATGTCAGAGGTTCGATTCCTGTCCTGGGTATGGAAAATGCTTTGTTGGTGGAAGCAAAATCCACTTAGGTGATCTCTACGCCTCATAGGGGATTAGTCTTCGATTATCAGCTGAAGGATACTCTTGATGCAAAAAATAAAAATAAAAATAAAAAATCTATTATTGTTGCTTATTCTTAAAGTTTAATTTTAGCTTTATTTCATCTTTAATTTTTCATCCACTTAGGTGATCTCTACACCTTATAGGGGATTAGTCTTCGATTATCAGCTGAAAGATACTCTTGATGCAAAAAAAAAAAAAAAAACCTATTATTGTTGCTTATTCTTAAAGTTTAAGTTTAGCTTTATTTCATCTTTAATTTTCCATCCACTTAGGTGATCTCTACGCCTCATAGAGGATTAACCTTCGACTATCAGCTAAAGGATACTCTTGATGCAAAAAATAAATAAATAAATAAATAAATAAAAAATATTCCATTATTGTTGCTTATTCTGAAAGTTTAAATTTAGCTTTATTTCATCTTTAATTTTCCTTACCTCATCCAAAAGCCTGATGCTACGTTATCATACTGCAACAAAAAATTGCGAAGAATTGTTGCTGTTATGAGTGTTTCACTTCGCGTAACTGGTTGCAAATGCATCGTATCATCTTTAGTTTCATCCTCGTTATGATTTTCCTCAATACTAGTTAAAATTTCTTCTAAACTTTGGACATCTGAACATGTATCATTTTTACCCAAATAGTCAAATAGGTGATTGACACATCTTTAAACTAATAAATTATTAATTTTTTAATTAATTAATACCTATTTTAAATTAATAAAATTTCATAATCCCGGTATTATTATTAATTTATAGAGATTTTACTATAATTAAATATCATGTAAATTTTCCATTAATTAACAAATTTACTCACTACACGAATCATGCTTTAATTTTAAGTTGTGCAATAATTTTGTTATCAAACTTGAAAATAATACTATTCAATAAATCATCATTCAAAAAAATATTTTCAATAAATCAATATATCTTACTCAATTTATAAAAATTTTTTTGTTAAAGAGTCAAATATGACAAGCATTTACGAGATAATGTATTCTTTTTATTCCTTAATAGATAAAACAATACATAATTATAATTATTTTTACAGTTGCGATAATTTTAACAAGTATTCTTAAAGCACTGAGAACAATTGTGTGCCTTGTTAACAAGATTTATTAAAACATTTGACTCCTCTGCGAAGAAATAAATTAAAAAAAGTAATTATTTAATTAATTAAAATTAAAAAAAAAGAGTGGTGACTGGTGAGTAAAACGTGTTGGACCGTCTCCCAATAATAAAATTGACTACAATAATAAAATATGGAGTAATTATTAGTTAAAAAAATCGGTGGGGTAAGAGTTAGTTGAAGCATTTAAAGGGCATTGTACAGAGAAACTCAGAAACACTCACATTTTCCAATCTTCACCCATTTCCCATTGTATCCAACCGTCTTCTCCATCTTCTTCTTCTTCATCCATTCCCTTCTTCCCAAATCTTCATTCAATTCCCCCGTCTTTCTGCCTCTCTATACATACGTTGCTTTCTTTCTATTCCCCCACCGCGTTTCTCACGTGATAAAAGCACACCACGACAAATTAACTTTCCTAGGTTGTTTGTTTGCTCTTTTTTTTTTGTGTGGACCTCATCTACTATTATTTTTTTGTGGCTTGAGGAGGAGTTTACTGTTTAGGGAAGGGGTGCTGCTAAGGGCTTTTCACAAAAGCATAGAGAGAGAGAGAGAGAGAGAGAGAGAGAGAGAGAGAGAGAGAGAGAGAGAGAGAGGAGGGCAATGGTGATTGTAAATATTGGGAAGGATAAGGAAGGTAGACAAAGAATGGGAGTTGGGAAATATGAATTTGGTAGGACGCTTGGTGAGGGCAATTTCGGAAAAGTCAAGTTTGCCAAGAACACTGATTCTGGTCAACCTTTTGCTGTTAAGATCCTTGAGAAGAACAAGATTATCAACCTCAACTCCACTGATCAGGTTTACTATTTCTTTCTCTTCTCTATTCCCCACCATCGTTAATTAACTTAACAATTGAAATTCTAGGTTACCCATCTCTTCCGCAGTTCCTTCTTGTGTTTATCGCAATTGTGAAAAATAGTTATGGAATAAAAATTGTAGCAGCCATGATTGTGTGGTTGCATTGCACTGTTAATCAAGTTTGCAATGTTGTCACCGCCATTGCTGTTACATTATGCAATTCAAAAATGTACGGTATCTTCATCATGAATCATGTCCACATATCATATGTGGGGCCCATAATATCGATTGAAACTTTTTTTTTTTACCCCCAATCAATCGGTACCCGGATCTAGTTTATCCATAATCCGACTCATCCGATTCGATCCAGCTAAGCTCGCACTAAGCGGTAGGGGTCTTCCAGCGGGATTGTTTCATACCCAAAGCTCAAACTCGAGACCAGTTGGTCAAGAGATTAAGTGAGCTACCACTTGACTAAACCCACGTTGATAAGTTGATTTTTTCTGTGTCTAACACTACTAGTGAACGGTGAAAATTGCAGATAAAGAGGGAAATTGCCACCTTAAAGCTTCTCAAGCATCCCAACGTGGTTCGGTTACATGAGGTATGCACCATCATCCTCCTTTCCTCTCATCCCTGTCTTACAGTGTTACTATCATCATATTCATATGTTCTATAATTAAAGATGTCCAAATTCTAATGTTTTTGGTTGCATCCACCTAATAATTAGTTGGATAAGTATATCCTCCATTCTTCTTTGCAGATAATCGCATATCATCATAATTTGTGTATATAAAAGATTATTATCATTGCCACCATTTTCCACTTCTGGACCAAATCCGTTGTCCACACACCATACTCTGTACCACGTTTGAAAGTGCACAGATACTGTAAAAAAAAAATTATAAATTAAGTCATTTTCAATTAAATTTATTATTATTTTTAATTAATCATTGCAGTTTGATACATGGAAGAGTCACGCAAAGTGTGATACAATAGATTTTGTACTTTTCAACTCGCTCTCTTCCCGAAGAATCTCAACCCAAATCTACATTGGACTAATTTTTTTAAAAAATAATTTGTTTCTCTTTGTTTAATCTTAGCATCGAAGATTGAGAATAAAAAAAATTAATATCTTTTACTAAAAACTAAATGCTAAATAGTGTTACCATTTTTTTTCGAAATTAGGTGGTGTTTGAGTTTCACATTTTTTGTGGTCCAACTAATCTATCCCGGATTCATGAACTGTGCGAGTCTTTGACTCAACGGTAATGATCCTCCCTAAGAATTGAGTATTACCATCTTTTAGTATATCATTTATCTATAAAAAAATTTCTCTTAAATTCTTATCTTCACCTAGGGAAAATCCAAATAAAAATTACAACACATTATGTCACGAGATATTTAGAACCACCGATCATTATTTTGAATAGTTACTCAAATAAATAATTTGACTGTTTGTTTATCTTAATAGAAGACCTTAACCTTAGTGTGCACGCTACAACTCTAACTTTGATTTGATTATCATCTTGTTGTAAAAGAAATAGTATGCATCATATAAAAAAAAGTATACACGTCACGGCACGTTATGAAAAGAAAAGCATAAAGCATCGCTCCCCGGACTTAGATTTAATGGATTATGATGTATGAACTTGGAATTGTATATAGCCTTCTTTTGTGGCTAAAAATATTTTATTTTACTAGTCAACGATGGCTTCCTAAACACAAAAAATCTGTTTTTTCCCTCCATAAGAAAATAAGAATTATTATACTATTTTATTATATTTATAGATTATAGATAAGGTGGAGATATACAAGCCCATTATTCTTTCTTTAACAAGTGGATGAACGTTAACTTCAGTTGTATTCGTGGTGATTTGTTTGTTTTGATCATTTCATTTTCAAGAAGTGGGTGAGTGAGTGAATTTATTTGTATGGCAAGGTTCCCTTCACTTTTTTTTTTCCTGTTCTGAACGTGGGTTCACTTCACTTGTATCACTGTGATTTGTTTGCTTTGATCATTTCATTTTCAAGGAGTGGGTGAGGGAGGGAGGTTGTATGGAAGGTTTTAGTGACGTTTGATTCGGCAGTCCTCATTCTGAGATCTTAGTTTGACTTTTCAGTGAATAATTAAATGACACATCACTTGTAGCACCACACAGATTTTTATTTTTTTTAATTATATTTTTAAAAGTTTGCTAACCTCATTCTTTATGACCGAGAATAAAAAATTAAAATACCATAAATATTTATTAAAATTCTAAATGAATAATTCATGTTGTTGTAATTTTTTTTCTTCCCAATATTAGATTCTTATCCGCAACCTTTAATATCTATAATTAAAAAAAAAATCGTATTTCTAGTATTTTTATGGTGGCATTGATGCCACGATTGAGATTGATTTCGTAACTATTCTAAATTTTAAAGCAATTTTTTATGAGCAAAAATTTTATTAAAGAATATCAATGGTATTCAACTAACTAATTAATACATGGATCAAATTAGTTTTTTAAGACATAATACGAGAAAGAGAAAGAGTAGTCACTAAGTGTCATTATCTATAGTCAAGATTTTGAGCAATTTATTATATTTTTTTTAAAAAAATAGAGTAATTGAAATATTTTCTTTTATCCAAAAGTATTGTTCAAAAAAGTAATTTACGAATTTTAAGAAATATTTAAGTGATGTAATAATTTAAGGTATTTTGACTATAACATTTTTATATAATAACTATTAAAAAAGAGAAAATATATTAGAGAAAAAAGATAATGTGATAAATAAAAATATAATTAACAAAAATATTAGTATCAATTATATATTGAGATTATTAAAAAATATAGTAGTTTGTTTATATATATATAGTTTGTTTAAAAAATATAACTCCAGGAGATACTAAAAAAAAAGTAGTGACTCATATTCATTTCACAATAATGATAATGATTTGAATGTCTAGTTGTTGGTGGGCTCCTCATAGATTAGTACGGTGTTATAGTGAGGGACTGAGGATTATCCACCAAGCTTCTTGTTTAGGAAAATAAGTATTACGTATTTGTAAAAATTACAGTGATATATTTTGAATGAAATAAATATAAGAGACTTAACGTAGTATAAAATCTAAATGGGTCTAGTTAACGAGTACTTTAACTAAACGATGCAAAATACGAAAGATAGCATTGGAAATTTAAATCTATTTTTTTTTATATACTAACATTTTTATAGGCAAATTACTTTTTTTTATTTAATTAATCAATATTTTTAAGGCACCAATTGACATTTTTTCCAATCTAAATTTTCAAGTGATACTTTTTTTCTTTTTTTTTTCCGGCAATGCTTGATAATCCGCCCATAATTTATCATATTATTAAAAATATAAAATCCTTACAAAAGGATCGAGTTCGATTCATTGTGAATTCAGAAAATTCACGTTAGGAGACTCATCTGCCATAATCAGGCACGCTCAGGTCGAATCCAAATGTATTTAGATATTACCTAGGAACCGGGTGGACTAAAAAAAAAAAATCCTTACAAAAGGAAAGGCACCTCACCCACGTCGTTCCTTTTGCTGAGACTGTGAAGTTCCCTCCAAGGTTTATATTAAAAAAAACTATGCAATTGGTATGGTATAGAACTAAGTGTCCGTTTGGATATGCAGTGAAAATCAGAGGTGAGGCAAAAGCTAGCTACACATGGTTAGCTTTTGCAAACGCGTGTACATGCAGAATATTTATTGTCGCTTCCACTGCTCAGGATAGAAATATGGACAGGCCCTTCTGGATTATGTGCTGCTGTACAAAACCCTTGATATAAACGAACAGATCAGCAATAAATTTGCCGGTTGCAACCGCAGATTTGCATGTGCATCTTCTCATTGATGTTTCTGATTGTGATCCATATCTCTGCCAACTATATATTGCAGGTTTTGGCTAGCAAAACAAAAATTTACATGGTACTTGAGTACGTGACCGGTGGGGAGCTATTTTACAAAATTGTAGGGACCACTACTTGTTATTCATATTTCATTTGCATGATCTATTCTATAATTAATTAATCATTGACATATACTTGTATACATATTTATATAGTCATCCAAGGGTAGACTTGATGAAGCTGAAGGTAGAAAGATGTTCCAACAGTTGATTGATGGTGTGAGTTACTGCCACAATAAAGGTGTCTTCCATAGGGATCTGAAGGTAATTTTATCTCATTCCTCTGATTAAGAACATTTACATTATATTTTAAGCTGAAATTGAAACTATACTCCATGATATTATTATGTCTTGCATTTTTACACACATGTGATGACATTTTCTTGTAGCTGGAGAATGTACTTGTGGATGGTCAAGGGAACATAAAGATATCAGATTTTGGACTTAGTGCTTTACCCCAGCAGTTTAGGGTAATTAAGATATTTTTTGATCCACACATCTCAATGCAAAGTATATCATTATTTTGGTTGTTGTCTAATTGTCTAATGTAATAATAATTGAATTGAATGAAATATTATTTCAGGAAGATGGATTGCTGCATACAACTTGTGGAAGTCCCAATTATGTTGCACCAGAGATTCTTGCCAATAAGGGCTATGATGGTGCAACCTCAGACGTATGGTCATGTGGTGTTATCTTGTATGTTACCCTAACAGGGTACCTGCCTTTTGATGATAGAAATCTTGCAGTTCTTTATCAGAAGGTATTTTTTAATCTTGCTCTCTATGATCTCATCTTAAATGTAAGTTTTAAAAATTAATTTTAATAACAATTGACAAAGCTTTTTCCCATTGGAGAAGGTCAGCTATATAGATCAAAGTATCGAGCAATGTTATTTTGTTTTGATTTTTTCAAAAAAAATTGTTATTCCGTTCTATTATAAATCTTTTTTTTTTTTTTTTTTTATAGAAAAGGCCATTTTTATAAGTTTGCTTTTTATTGTAAATTAATTCTTGAATATTTTTCTTTCGAGGGATATCACAGATTTTTAAAGGGGATGTTCAGATACCAAAATGGCTATCACCTGGTGCCCAAAACATGATAAGGAGGATTCTTGATCCATGCCCTGAAACCCGGATAACAATGGCTGAGATGAAAGAAGATCCATGGTTCAAGCAGGACTATACTCCATCAAATCCTGAGGATGAGGACGAGGAAGAGGATATTATAATAAATATTGACAATGAAGCATGTTCCATCCATGAAGTGGTACAATTTTGCTAATTAACTTATATAATTAGTGCCACTTCAATTCTACCCGCCTCTCCCCTTTTCATTCTTTCTTCAGTGTAGTAACTCAACTTTTTATTCTCCTGGTAATATATATATATATATATATATATATATATATATATATATATATGTATAGCCACATGAAGCAGAGGAGAGGAGTCCAAGACGATCACCAACCCTTATCAATGCATTTCAGTTAATAGGAATGTCTTCATGCCTAGACCTCTCTAACTTTTTTGAGAAAGAGGTGAGAATATATGGAAATAATTAGTTGACTAGAAGCTTGTAGTATTATTTTATATTTTGGAGCATAATTTTTGGACATTCACCACTTCCTAAGGAAATTTCACTCACTTGCATGCACAATGTGCTTTGGAGTTTCCAGGATGTCTCTGAGAGGAAGATAAGATTTACATCAAACCTTTCAGCTGAAGATCTGATCAAGAGGATTGAGGACACTGTGACAGAAATGGGATTTAGAGTCCAGAATAAAAATGGCAAAGTTAGTACTATAGGAGTATATCACTATTTCTTATGTTTGTTACAGCTTCTTAATTTGACTTCCAACAAACTTGCAAGTAAACTAAATATTAGGGTTTTCTTTTTACCCTTTTCAAATATCACTTTATAACGTCCTTAATTAATTATTTCAGTTGAAAGTGATACTAGAGAACAAGGCACATAAAAGTCTAGGCTGTCTCTCAGTGGCAACAGAGGTAGTTAATGCATGCTTAGCTAGAATTTATGGTTATGATGTAGATAATTAAGAAACTAACTTCATCTCTTGAAAATATATAACAGGTATTTGAAATAAGTCCATCATTGTATGTAGTAGAGTTAAGAAAGACCTATGGAGATGCTTCCGTATATAGACAGGTAAATATATCTTACTCTCTAGCTCCTTCTCTTCTAAGATCAGCGGTAGCTAGAGCTAGCTAGGTGTATATAACTAATATATTAATCTTCATGCAATGCAGTTATGCAAGAAGTTATCGAAAGATTTGGGTGTTCCACCAAGTCCTATGGAGATAGTAAACTCAGGCTCAGAATTAAATTAATTATTAGAAGCCATATAATAGGTAGCTTTATGTTTTGCATAGCTCTATGTAGATTATCTTCAAATCTTCAGATTCTTCCATATAAATATAAACAGTTCTGCATGCTTGCCAAAAGCCACCTTCGTTCACATAATGAGGACTATTGATTCCGTGGCACGACTCGACGATGGAGCAAGCAACCGTTTTGAAATAGCAGCCCCTTGCCTAAAATGCATTGTTATTAAAGACTCAGTGAAATGTATGCACATTAAGATAGTAGCAACACAGTTTTGAATAGAGTAATACCTTGATTAATTAGATGAACTCCTTACGATGGCAACTCTTTGTAGTTTGTAGAATTATATGTTGTGGCCAATATGAAATTGTTAATCTCAATTTCTTTATAATTATTCAATTTCTTTATGCTCTTCCAATTCAATTTCTTTGTATCAACTATATCAAAACCGTCAAACTAAAAACAATTCGGATTAGCTAGAATAATGATGATGATGATGATGATGATGATAATAATAATAATAATAATAATAATAATAATTGCTGAAGACTAAGATTAAGGAAATAGTTATTATTACAAGGTGCATATTTGATACTCGAGGCATAGAACCTCGCGTTAAAAATTGGTGCATATCAATATCTTATTCTAGATGCATCTATGCAATGAATTGCATAAAAGAAAAATAAATATTTTTTTATCGATAAATAGATCATTTTTTATCTAGTAAAATTAAGAATTTTGTAAAAACATCCAGTGTTAAAAAATCTATGAAGTTGAAAAGGTTGCTAGAACTTATTAACCTATCGTATGGTGTCTTTCCGGCAAACTTTTCATCCAAGTCAAATAATAAAAATTTTAATTTTTTTTATAGGCAAAATGTTTTATAAAAAATGATGTCATATTTTGATATCAACCCATAATCCCATATTCTAGTAAATAAGATATTATCCCAAGAGATTAATGATTGAATATTAATGATGTAAAATTTTTTATTCATAATTCATCATTCACCATTCATTTGTATTATTTTATATGAAAGTAGTCAGCAAATATAAACATATAATGATGAACGATGCACTCGTAAAAAAAACTTTATACTATGGATGCATAATCTATTATCTCTTATCACAATATATTTTTTTTGGTTTACATGATAGGTTTGGGACTAGAACCCATGACCTGGAGGAGGGGGAAATCTTAAGTGTCCCTGCAGCCACCAACTGGGCTGTCTTACGCGGACTCTTATCACAATATATTACTACTACACAAATCATTATTATGATAGTACTAGCTGCGCTACAATTAAAATCAATCCATTACTAACAGGGTTTGATTCAAGTGGTGCGATCCTGCCAACTTGAAAACTTAGGAATGAGGCCTGACACTAAGAAGTCTCAAATTCGATTCCCGGTTAATATACCCTATTGGAAAAGACATAGAAATGCGACCTCGTGCATAATTAGTCTCAAGGTTATTGATATTAAGATGCTAATGGGTACAAGAAAAAAAAATCAATCCATTACATTAAATAAATAAATCCCCATCAAAAAGGGGTAGGTACGGATGTGATTTGCTGTTCGCTACTTTGCTTGATATCACCGGTTAACTTTTAGATTCCCATCCTCCACATGGGAACAGATCGAGTTGCCTGCAAACTGTATAATCAAATTTTCATTATTTAAAACACGATAAAAATGTGAGAAATGTGTGCGTCAAAGTAACCTTCTAGAATAATTGAATATGGATGCCCAGATTCATACTAGCACGTCCTACATGCTGATTATCAGGAGGGTTTTCTTAACCCATTGAAAACATAAATACAAAGTTTTTTTTTCTACCAATATTACGTTTCCCAATGAAATACACTCACTTTTAGCCTCTTATTCTCAGCCATAGGTTAAGAAAACCCTTACTCCCTCCCGTCCTATTTTATAAGACCCTTTTGTGGTTTTTTACTCTCATCAAGGAGAGTGGATAAATTTGTTAGTAACATTGAAAATGTGAAAATTTGATATACTTTTTCAAAACTACCTCTATAATTATTATTGAAACTCTAAAAAGTGTTGACTTTACAGGGATATTAATGAAAAGAAGTAATTAAATACTATTGAAAATTGAAAAATGGTCTTATAAATAGGACCAAAATAAAAACATCAAAAGAATCTTATAAATAAGACTGGAGTGAATATTACTATTCATCAAGTGCTCTGCATTTACCATGATTGCCGCGTCGTTCATCATTTAGGTCAACTGCCGCGGGTTTTAGGTGAACAAGTTTGGTTGGCAAAAGAATAGTGTACATTAGTAACTTCATTCATAATTCAGTTTTGGCTCCTATACAAAAGTCGAACGACCTTAACACATCTCTGCATAGGCATAGGAACGAACTCATCTCAAGGGTTTCCTGATATTAAGAATGCTTTTGGAGATATTTGTGATACTGACCAAAGAGTACCGACCATAAAAAAAAAGTCGGATCTACGTTATTCATTCTTCTATACCATTTTTTAGAGGAGACCATAAAATTAGAGTTCTTGATAGGAAAAATTGTACTCAAAGAAATTTGTTATTTCTATTTATCAATATATCGTTTAAAAGTTTGAAAATGTAATTATTTTTTTTAATGTTTACCACTATATATTTTTGGAAATTTCTAAAATGCAATCAAGAATTGAATGGTTGCTATGCAATCCATTCTTAAACCAATAAAACCTTGTCACCTAAGACATGTATGTCACATCGTTACTTAAATTAGTCAAAATTAAGTTTTGCAATTTAGTCCAACATAAAAACTAGATTATTGTAATTTAGTCCTTTTGTACTTTTAGACAAATTATAAATTTTAATTTTTTTTATATAAAAAAAAATTTCTTAAACTCAGAACTCATCTTCACTTCTCAAAACCCACCGCCACCGCCACCTGCGCCAGCGCCACCGCCGCCACCCACCATTCCCTTTCCTTCCCTGCTTCCTTCGCTCATCTCCCTTCTCCGTATTAGCCAGATCCACCATCATCTTCATCCAATACGGAGAAGGGAGATGAGCGAAGCGAGTGACGACGGTGGCGCCGGCGCAGGCGGTGGGGGCTGCCGGCTCAGGCGGCGGTGGGTTTTGAGAAGTGAAGATGAATTTTAGGTTTAAGAATTTTTTTATATATAAAAAAAAGAGTGAAGGGACACTTTCGTCCCTCAAGTTTTTCGACAGGGACACTTTAGTCCCTCAAGAAATTTAATTCATTTTTAGTCCCTATGTTTTCCAAAAGTACCAATTTATTCCCTCAATGAAGTGACTAACGGAAATAGGACAGAGACTAAATTGGTACTTTTGGATAACTTTGGGGGACTAAAAATGAATTAAATTTCTTGAGGGACTAAAGTGTCCTTGTCGAAAAACTTGAGGGATCAAAGTGTCCCTTCACTCTTTAAAAAATTAAAATTTATAATTAGTCTAAAAGTACAAAAGGACTAAATTACAATAATCTAGTTTTTATGTTGGACTAAATTGCAAAACTTAATTTTGACTAATTTAAGTAATGATGTGACATACGTGTATTAGGTGACAAGATTTTATTGGTTTAACAATGGGTTGCATAACAACCATTCAATTTTTGATTGCATGGTAATAACACCCTATATTTTTATGAGTCATGAGATATTGATATAAGGTTTTTTTTTAATAAATTTGTAATTATTTTATGAGTCACGAGATTTGTTTGCTTTGATTAATAATTTCCTAAAGTCCTTACATAAATATTAAGAAGAAAATCATAAACCACCAAACGGGTAGATGAGATCAATTCTCGTTCTAAGTTAAAGATTTGGTAAAAAGAAATTTTTTGCTTACTGCTTGCTTATAGTAATCTTTACATTGAATGGAAATTCACAAATCACAACAGTGGTCAGTGGCTACTACAGTCTACAGTCTACAAGCCATAAGTTGTGGACTTGTGGCTACTACAAGAACATGGGGTACAGATAGAAAGATTGAATATGAAAACATTGTCAGAAGCCAAACATTTTTCTCTCTTTCTTCCCTTCTGAATTTTGAAGACATTTTTTTAATTACAAAATGAAACAAAGACTTTAAGACAAATTTTTTTTTTAAATTTTTTCGATGATACTTTAAGACAATTTTTTTAATCACTACAATGTCACTATGTCATTAATTAATATTCATGCAAAATAAATCACTTACAAATATCCCCAGCTTAATGATCATTTTCTACTAAGGATAGATTGAGGGCTGACCCATAAAAGATTAACTAAGTGAGAACCATAGGAGGAATGGGTGGCAGAGCAATAAATTTCTTATATTTGTTTGTAGGTGAAGCGAGCAGGGTAGGAGATGAAGGGATGGAAGGCAACCTTTCACAACAAGTGGGGTAAAATGAGTGTAATGTACAATTCAGTTGGATGCAGCACTAACTCGCAAGCCTGTTGCCAAACTCCTTACTGTATACTTGAATTAAACCACAGTCATCTGCCATATGAAGCTTCTCATCCAATATTTTCTTGTATTGATCATCTCGGACCTCTAAACTACGCACCAACTCAACCTACAAAGTCAAATTAATCACAAAAGTAAATTACAATTCATAAGAGAGGATATTCTAGTATTTATTGCAATAAACAGGAGCACAAGATGATATCTACCGAAGAAAGACGAATAGGGATGACAATGGGAGATTGCAGATGGGGATCCCCGCGGAGAACGCCCTGTTTGGGGATTTTTCCCCAGCGTGGGCGGGGATGGGGGGATTTTTCCCCGAACAGATTTTGGGGCGGGGAATGAGATTGGTTCCCCCGTCCCCGACAATTTTAGTTATATGTCCTTCAATATTTAGGCTTTATATTTAGAGCTGTCAAAATGGGTCGGGCCAGCCGCGCCGGGCCACAAAGCCCGAAAAATTATAGGGCTCGGGCTCCTTAATATGGCCTATTTATTCAACCCGGGCTATTTAGCCCGGCCCGGTTCGGACCGGCCCGACGGCCCAGAAAACAAGAAAAAATTCACATTTTTTTTTAATTTTATATGTGTAAAAAAAACACTTATAATAAAATTCCCTTAATTTTTATCAATATTCACATATAAAAAATGCACCTGAACAAATCAAAGCACAACATTAATTGTCCTATATGAGTTATACATACATTTTAATTTATGTAAGAATAGAAAATCAAATATATCCTCTAAAAAATGTGTAAAAGAATAAAACACTTATTATTGTTTAAAAAAATATGTGTAAAAAATAAAGGAAGTTTATTCATTAATTTTTTTGAAAAATAAATATATATTTTTTTGAAGTGGTTGAATTGTAAAAAAAAAAAAAGAAAAAGGTGATACTAGGGCGGATTTGGGTTTGATACTAGGGTACTTAATTTGTAACTGGGCTTTTTGGCCCGAGCCCGAAGCGGGCCGGACCGAACCCGGCCCGCAGGCCCGTTTTGACAGCTCTATTTATATTTTTAAAAAATAGGTTTTTTAGTAACTTCACATATATTATTGTAATTATAATTATAATTATTATTAGAGTGAAGGGACACTTTGATCCCTCAAGTTTTTCGACAGAGACACTTTAGTCCCTCAAAAAATTTAATTCATTTTTAGTCCCTCACGTTTTCCAAAAATATCAATTTAGTCCCTCAACGAAGTGGCTAGCAAAAATAGGACAGGGACTAAATTGGTACTTTTGAAAAACTTTGGGGACTAAAAATGAATTAAATTTCTTGAGGGACTAAAGTGTCCCTATCAAAAAAACTTGAGGAACCAAAGTGTCCCTTCACTCTTATTATTATTAACGATTATTTTAACGATTTTTTTAAATTGAATCTCTTGAATTTTAACGATTATTTTTCTGTAGTGTACAAGTTTAAAAATGCTATTAGACATTGTGAATTTTATAACAGGTCAAGTTGAAGTTAGGTTCCCTGTAGGGACCCGTAAGGTGATGGGGGTTAATCAACCCCCGACATGGGGAATGGGGATGGGGAATGGGAAAGGTCTTCCCGAACGTTCCCCGCCCGTTGCCATCCCTAAAGACGAACAATGATCTCCATAAAGAAAGAGTAAATAGGTGCCCTTAACCAGCAGCATATCATAAATCGATAGTAATCAGGTATCCGAGCAAAAATAAGTTATTTTTGACCCATTATGAAAGCTTGGTGACAAATTTAGGTATCAGATTATCAATCTCGAATGCCTAAAAAATCTCCATGAACATACAGAGGATTGATAATCTGATACTTAGATCACTGAAAACTCGCTAAGAATGCATGAAGGTGCTAATAAAAATTAAAATGCTACTCTGTAACAACACATCAAATCACCTGTTTTTGGAACATTTGGAATTCATCAGAGCTCAGAGAGCCATCACTGTTTGAATCAAGGAGTTGCATCATCTCACGAGCATCTTCTCCCGGTGCACCAAGCTCCTCCATCACCTCTGTGAGTTCCTCGATGCTGATTTTACCATCTCCATTCTTGTCAAGAAGGCGAAATACTCTATCCCTCTGGTCAATCTCAATTCCTTTAGGATTGGTGCTCGGAAAATCTTTAAGGCGCAGAGCAGCCAGTTCAGCTGCAGCCAACATGATGGTCTTCAAACGTTTTGCCTGAGCATCATCAAGTAAAAAAATATTTGCCAATTTCCTTCTTTGTCTTGTCATTTGACAGAATGGTAAAAAAATTTGAGAGTAGTTTTCCACGCAGTACAGATATAAATAAGAAAGAATAATTTAAAAAAAAGGATAGGTTGAGAACTCATAATGTAAATATGGTATTGAGAGTGAGCCTCGGCGTAACAGTAAGGTTGATGCATTGTGACCTAGAGATCATGTGTTCAAATCCTAGAGATAGCCTATCCCTTTACAAGGGGTAAGACTAGATACTGAAGGGAGGGGGAAAATCATTCACTTCTGTGTATATTGTTTTAGGATAGAGATTCACATTTTGATTTTAAAAGAGGACACTGACCTCCTCGGGATCGGTAAGGCCAGCCTTGTATAATGAATGGGATGCTGTTCCACCAACAGCTGACCTGTCCATTTGAGTTGTTCTTATCTGTATTTCCATTAACGGTCTGGTCTTACCATTATCACTTACATCTACTGCCATATGTAAGCTCTTGTACCCATTTGCTTTAGGCCTTGTAATATAATCTTTTGTTCGATTAGGGATTTCTTTCCACAACGATTGGATGAGTTGATGACTCCTATAGCATGCTCTCTCTCCATCTTCCAATGCATTATCCCCAGGTTTAGGATTTAGTATCACTCGAAGCCCAAGCACATCATTAACATCTTCAGGCTTCCGACCATCTTTCAAGAGCTTCTTCATCGTGCTATAACGACTTTTATACCGACCTTTAACCGAGATATCATCCACCAATGTTGTGAGCAACGGATCTGCTTTTAGTGTTTGGAGCAGTTGTTCCTTATATATGTCAATAAGAGATTTACCACCTGTCTCGTGACTTCGTAACCATGTATCAACATAAAGATATGAATAAGGAAACAAATACTGAAACGAGAGATCTTCTAATTCCAGTGACAAGTAGTTAGTTCCTACTGCATGAGCTAGAGGAGCATGTATTTTCATAACTTGTAGAGAAAGGATTTGCTGCTGGTATCTTGGCAGGTAATGGAGATGTCTCATCATGTCAAGCTTCAAAGCCAAGTCTAAAATCAAGGCCCTAATGTCATAGTACGTGAGGCAGAACTTTCTCAAGGCAGCAGCATTCTCATCATCCAGAACCTGTATTCTAGATGGAATGTTGTTTACACGCAAACTCTCGTGCAGCAAATGAGCAGTACCAACACCTATTTCATTCCGAATTTCATGTATAGTTACTTCACCTGCCTCCAACACCTCTCTCAATATTCCAGCAGAGATCACCTCGGCATCCATCTGCAATCATATATAAACAAACAAAAAACAGTGTTGAAATAGGAACGGCTAAAGATAACTAATCAAAATCAACACGTGCAATGTATCCAAGACAATGAACAAGGACACATAGAATTTTGAATTTAATCCCCTACTACTGATATGAAAATGAATGTGATTTAATATTTACAACCTTTTAGTCCATGCCAGCCTAACAAGAGTGAATGAACGATGCTGGCAACACACTATTTTTAAAGCTCTTCAACATACTTTCCATTATTGGGTGGAGTTCATGTAGAACTTCCTAGATAGTGGGTGAAGTGGTGAACTCATGTGATTCAGTAGGTCTCATGAGTGTGTCAGATAGCATCCCTTGCATTTCTCTCTTGTATAAAGTTACAAACACATATTTGGGTGAAGTTATTGATATTGACAACTCACTTGAGCATTTACACGTCCCATCGACCAATGATAAATTAGTAAAAGATGCAAGTTCCACCAAACCAAAGAAAAGATTCACAAGTGTATTTTCAAACTTTCAAGTACTAATTTAGTGGCATTTTTCTTAGAAAACCCAACTTGATGACACTTCTATCTTCTTTTTTCTTTTGAATGTGACCACACTTCTATCTTTGGAAAACCAGGTTAACGACATATCTATCTTTCAAGAACCAACTTGACATGTTACTTAATTTGTAAAATAAAAGCCTAACACCATAATGGATAAACGGGAAGCATGGATAAACAATTCAGAATACCACTACCCGTGTTAAGGTTCAATGTCAAAACTAATTGACAATGAGGAGAGTAGTCCAACATATATTTAAACTATGTCACATATTACGAGACAGACGATGTGAGACTTCCAACACCCCACACAATTCTTCGATCAACCCATTTCCAATTCTAAAATACAAAATTATTGCAAATAACAAAAAAAAAAATACAAAAATATTGGCAATAATTCAATATCATAAAAAATGTTGATCATGCAAACAAGATTAATAGTTTAAGTAAAAATTGAGTTAGCAAATTCTACTTGTTTTTAGAATTAGCAAACCTGAAGATGAGCGAGAAGCATAGCAACAGATAAGGCTTTGGAAAGAGGAGAACGACCATCTGGTGAAAGAGGGAAACTTTGCAATATCGGTATCGATAACTTCAATGCTTTGAACAGAAGACGCGATGAGCTCGTCGACAACACGTTCATCCTCTCCGTCAGCTCGTTGAAAGCACCCACCAGCTCTATCACCATCTTCCCTCCTGTCATCGTTGGCACATCTCCACCGCACGACGTCGGAGATGAGAACTGGACGCTGCCCACGGTGCTCCGGCGCCGGCAGCGGCTATGCAATAAATAATGAGTGATGGGAATTGAAAGAGTGGGTTTGGAGAGAGAGTGGAGAAGAGGGAAATCGAGAGAGTGCAAGTGTAAGAGCTCCATGGGAAAGGGAAGATTCACGTTCGGTTCAGATTGGAGTCTCTTTGTTGTTCTTCTTCATCGTCATCTCAATTCTCAAGCACCACGACGACAACAAACTATATTTTGTGGTTCACACTTACTTGATTTGGTCGTTACCGTTTCCCTTTCCTATATACTGAATACTGGGCCCTACTCAACTTTTTCTTTTCTTCTTTTCCTTGCTAGATGGATGTGCTTCGTAATAAAAAAAATAATAAAAATGGATAATGTTTTTTTTTGCTTATTTATGATTTTGGTTGCTGAAAGTTACACGTATTTTGGTTTTATACCCTAAAACTAAAGTTTGTTGAGATATGTGAGGCTCCCGACCGAAGTGGTATCAGAGCCACATCTTACCCCCGAGTAAAAAGGGAGGATCATATGAGTATTATGATAAGAGTGAGTAAGGAAGACACCCTCCTACATATGGAATCCAAAACACTTACTCCAACAAATACGCACCCTGTTCTACTAAGTTCATCCCTATCCCTGTCCTCTTCTTGTACAAAAACTATATCCTCAAAAATAGAGAACTTGATAGAGTACTCTTATGTCCCTGAGGATGCTCAGATTACAGACACTGTTCCTCCCCTCTTGAGCCCTTATAATATTTTCAGAAGAAAAAGATCTGTTCTGAACACCATAAGAAACCTGATTACTACTAAAAGACCAGATGTGAAATAATATATCCAATCTTCCCGATTGGACCAATGCAGCCTTGCGGCCACTTCTCAGGAGCAATATGTCGATCTTGAAATACCCAAGCCCTTAATCAACCACTAGAGAATAGAAGGATACAGTACCCTTCATTTCGGAGCAATAAGACTGATCCTTTCCCTACATGGGAGAAAAGGCCTTTCTGTCACCGCCAGAATAGCCCTCCTAGACTCCACCGTGACTGGTCTTTAATTTTTCAAACACTTTGGTTTTGGTCTCATATGCTAGAAAAAGTCAATTATTTATTGACGTGGTTAACGAAAACTCATATCAATAATTACGTGGTGTGAGATAGCGTCGCACAAGTATTGTGATATGGATGATTCAGGTCCATAAACGCAAAATTCTACTTATGAGACTATTTTGTGTCTATGAATCTATATCATCCACGTCACTTATTTGACGTCTCCTTACACTACGTGATTACTGACATTATATTCCTCTAGTCATATCAGCAAATAACATTTTTTTTATAATAGAGTGGATCAAAACCAAAATATTTGAAAAATTAAGAATTAGTCTCGGTCAAAATAACTCATGAGAACTTTTAAAGATCAAAAGCATAAATAAGCCATGTTTTTTTATTGATTATTTACTAGAAAAAAAACACAATTTTTTTATATTTCAATCTATCTATTTATTTTCTTTGTCAATCAATCACAGTTTTATAAAAACAAAATTATAATTGATTGATGATGAATATGAAAATTGGAATGTCAATAATTTCCTTTTATAAAAGAAACTAAAACTAAAAGTGTTTTTTCATGAGCATTAAAAAAATTGATAACTTTTCTCAAAAATTATGCGAAGATATTAACATTTTGTGATAATCGAAGCCCTAAATCCTAAATTCATTATGTTTAACAAAATTGCTCATATATTAACACATGTTCTTTTTTAGACATGAAGAAATTAAAATCATTAAAAATTAATAATTGAATAAATAAATTAAAAGTAAAGGTACTAAATTTATCAATTTAGCAAAATTAAAAAACGAAAGGTGCAATTAAGCCAAAATATTTCATGTTATTAAAAAAAAAACAAACAAACAACAACCACAACAGTAGCATCAAGAAACATTCCAAATGCTCCAACTTCCTGAAATGAGAGTGTCTCTCTCTGTGCAGTGAACATACAGAGCAAGAAATCCATGAAAAGATGATAACTTGTTGCTTGGACCCTCTTCACCCAATCCTCCTTCGTGCCAATGCCAATGGCAATGGCATGTCGTCGTGGCCATATGCAAGCATGGCGGAGGTGAAGCAACACCACTCCCTCCTCATCCGCCTTGGTCTCTCTTCTCACAACCCCTCCATCACTCCCCTCATCGCCTTCTCCTCCCTCTCCCATCTCCCTTACTCTCTTCAACTCTTCTCTTCCCTCCCTTCCCCTGACACCTTCCTCTTCAACACTCTCCTCAAATCCTTCCTCCTCCACCACCCCCACTTCCCCTTCACTTCCATCCTCCTCTTCTATTCCCACATGCTCCACCACCACCACCAACACCCCAATTCCTTCACTTTCCCCCCTCTCATCAAAGCCTGTTCCATTCACCATGCCGTTCTTCAAGGGAAGCAGATACATGCCCATGTTTTCAAGTTCGGTTTTGGTGCTGATACCTTTGCTTTGAACAACTTGGTTCATATGTATGTCAGTTTTGGTTTACTGGGTGATGCCAGGAAGCTGTTTGATAAAATGCCTGTGAGAAATGTTGTGTCTTGGACCACTGTCATTTCTGGGTATTGTCAGTGGGGGCTGGTGGATGATGCTTTTCGTGTTTTTGAGCTCATGCCGGAGAAGAACTCTGCTGCCTGGAATGCCGTGATCGCGGGTTTTGTGAGAAGGGATCGCTTTCAGGAGGCGTTTGAGCTGTTCGATAGGATGCGGGCGGAGAAGGTGGGGTTGGATAAGTTTGTGGCTGCCACCATGCTTTCTGCTTGTACTGGGCTTGGGGCTCTAGAGCGGGGGAAGTGGATACATGGGTATGTTGAGAGGAGTGGGATTGAGATGGACTCGAAGCTTGCTACGACGATTGTTGACATGTATTGTAAGTGTGGCTGTTTGGACAAGGCGTTGGAGGTGTTTAATGGGTTGCCACGGAAAGGTTGCTCTTTGTGGAATTGCATGATTGGAGGGCTTGCGATGCATGGGAAAGGAGATGATGCCATTAGGCTTTTTAAGGAGATGGAGAAAGAGATGATTGCTCCTGACAGCATCACATTTGTGAATGTCCTCACTGCTTGTGCTCATTCCGGATTGGTTGAGGAAGGGCGCTATTACTTTCGTTACATGACTGATGTTCATGGCATAGAGCCTTCGAAGGAGCACTATGGTTGCTTGGTTGATTTGCTTGCTAGGATCGGAAGGCTAGAGGAAGCAAGAAAGGTCATAGATGAGATGCCAATGAGTCCTGATGCCAGCGTATTAGGTGCCCTTCTTGGAGCATGTAGAATCCATGGAAATGTTGAGTTAGGAGAGCAATTAGGCAAGACAGTGATTGAACGGGAGCCCGCTAATAGTGGGCGTTATGTGATACTAGCTAATATGTATGCGGATTGTGGTAAATGGGATGAAGTTGCCAATGTGAGGAAATTAATGAATGACAGGGGAGTGAAGAAAGAACCGGGTTTTTCCGTGATTGAAATGGAGGGCACTGTGAATGAATTTGTTGCAGGGGAAAGGACTCATCCTCTAGCTAAAGCAATATATGCCAAAGTTGATGAGATGTTAGAATCAATTAGGTTAGTTGGTTATGTTCCGGACAGTGAAGCTATGTTGCATGATATTGTTGAGGAAGAAAGGGAGAATCCCCTGTTCTACCACAGTGAAAAACTTGCAGTTGCTTATGGTTTATTAAAGACTAAACAAGGAGAAACCCTTCGTATCACCAAGAACTTGAGGATTTGTAAAGATTGTCACCAAGCATGCAAATTGATTTCAAATGTTTACAGTTGTGATATAATAATTAGGGATAGGAACCGTTTCCACCATTTTAGCAAGGGAGAGTGTTCTTGTAAAGACTACTGGTAACTGCTATTGAAATCAGTTACCAGTATTCCCCCCTTTTTTTAATGTGTATTGTTCCTTTATACATATGTATAAGCAATGTCTATATATATGAAAATGCAAGTGTTGAAGTTCCGTGTATGCTTAAATATATGTACTTATTCTAATAAAATTTGCCATGCTCGATCATATGCATGTTCCATGAGTCCGTGATGGTGTGTGAGTCTGTGAGATATTTTTTCCCCTTCTTTTCCGTACTCTAGAGAAGGTTATTGGCTGCAACCAGCTTCCTTGGTGTACTATTATATCCCTGCTAGTTTCGTTCAATAAACTTGTGCCATACTTTTTCTGCGTTCTCTTTTAGCTTTTGTTTCACTTATTTTCATTGTGCTCAGTGGTATAATGTATAACTACATAATGAAAAAGCTTGTCATTTTTTTGTAAAGTGTATCGGTAAAATTGATTTAGCTATCTATTTTTTTCCTTAAATGACTGTTCCCTTCACCATCCCTTCACCAAGCAAGTAAACTGATGTGGAAAGCTCTGTGATATGATATAGGGTCTTGCTAACAAGTATCCTAAGGGCACTTGTTAAGGTTCTTATATTTGGAAAAAAATATTATAAGTCCACATTTTCTCTTTTTTGAGAAGATGAAAAATCACATTTTCCAACACTTTTATACTATATTTAGTTTTTTAACAAGTGCCTTTAGCATTTCTCTATGATATAAGAAGGAGGGACACAAACAATTGCCACAGTTTTAGCAAAGGGGATTGAGGAGTTTTTGAATCATGCTATAGAAACCATTATCGGGCTATCGGCTGTCAGATTTTAAGCATGAAATCCAAAAGCCACATGATTAATGTATATCCATTTCCTTAATCACTAGTAGTATCCATATTCGTATTTATAAAACTGCTACCATTAAAGATTGGATATGTATGCATAACATGAACATACATATATCCATCAAAATTCTCATGGAACTGCTGTGTTCAAGATTTGGCTGAAATTTTGAAGTTCTTATATAGCCATCCTGTTAATTGCATACTTTGGACCCAACAGTTCATTGGCTCTCAGTCAACTCTCCTAGATTGGACTCATCAGGTTCAAGCTCTCAATCTTTGAGAGTTAGTAACTTTAGAAAGTAATCTTGCCACTGATCGATAGTTTTTGGAATCAATGAATCAAGTATATCGAATTTAACTTTCAGGCCTTACATTAAAGGGTTGTACAATGTCTATGTTTGTGCAAGATTATAAAATGTTTTAATGCATCATGGGTGGTGGAGTATGAGGAAGGGAATTGATGATAGATATTTCGAGGGAAAATTCTGGAGGGTCTGTTATTGCAATGGATAGAGTAACTGCTATTGAAATCCCTTTCCGCCCAATTTTTATACGTGTGTATAATTCCTTCATATCTCACCTGAACCAAAAGCAGCAAGCTTTGCATATATCTGCATATCTTGTCAACAGTGTCAATATATTTGACTATATGAGTGTGCTACTGTTAAAATCTGTGTATGCTATGTACTTAGCTAAAAAAATTTGAAGTCTGTGTATGATGATGTGGCTGAGTCTGTGTATGCTTACAAAGTTACAATGTATGTACTTATTCAGATGAAAATTGTTGAAGTCTGTATGATATTACCATAGTTTGTGTATGATTAAAATGCATAAACTTATTCATCTGAAAACTGTCAAGCTCGTTCATATATGTCCTCCATAGTGCAGTGAGAGCATGGTTGTTGGCTGCTACCAGCTTCTTGGGTTTGTTATTATATCCCTCCTAGTTGCATACATTGAAGCACTCAGTTGAGCATAGTATTCCATAATACCTACACTAGCCCAAGGAGAAGTGAACTACTGTCTCAATAAGGAACTCCAAGGTTGGACCTGAACTGGACCAATTTCTGCCTCTGCCACTTGCAAGTTAGAACCATATAGGGGAGGATGAACAGTGTGCTCCCCAGCTGGCTATCCCACCATTATTTGAACATTTAGGGAACCTATTAGTCAAGTACGTGATCCAAGGTTTTAACAATCTTTGTTAGAATTCGATGGTTGCTGGTTGAAGCATTAAAAAATACTGCACTTTGTGTTACATACACAAAGGCTGCATAAGTGCTGAATGACTAAGTCCCACATCTCTGATGTGAGGGAGGAAGCAGCCAAGACTTTATATAAAAACAACACTCTTCTTTGTTTCAAAGCATACCTTTCTCGACCTTTTGGCTAAGATCAAGTGTAGTATCTGTTCTTATCAGTTTAATATCTGATATGTGGGCCATTGGTCCACTTGATATTAAATTACTTTTTTAAGGGGGAGGGATCATCACAGTAGCAAAGCTACTGGGCCTCTCAAGCGTCGCCCATATGTTGCACTACAGTTTGGGCTGGCACACCCCACCAATACTAGTCATATATTTTCTAAATTATATTTGCAATGTGGGATTTATTTCGATACTAGTTTATTTTATTCCTTGAATTATTTCGTAGTTTCTGCTTTCAAAATTTCTACTTAATAAGGTTTGTGATCAGATTGACAAAGAGCAAGAACTTTGTACTACATGAAACTTTAATATCAATGGGGTGAACTTGTATTCGTTAGTATCAGACGAAGTTTTAGCATTGCTAACATGTAATGAAATTCGATATGTAAGGAATAATGTGTAAACTTGAAACACAAATCGAAATTATCCTATAGCTCATAGCCTTTCAAAATTATCCTATAGCAAATGCTATAGAAACCAGAATCAGTTACCAGGCTTGTGGATACTTAATATGATATGGTTGTGTAGATATTGTGGAAATCGTGTATGCACTCATCTAGATAATGTTGCTGAATTGTGTATTGTGTTTAAAATTGGTTATTACTTAAGTGCATGCACTTCATTCTTCTTTGAAGACTATGGTATGGAGGAAGGTTGATTAATGGCTGCAACCAGCTTCCTTGGTTTTTTAACTGCTAACATGGTTAACAAAAAAAACGCCATATTAATTTGTCATAAGTCCAATTTCTTCATAAGTTGACATCAAGTGGATAGAAACAGATGAAGTGGATGAAGCAATCGAAAATTACAAGTATGGTACCAAATGGGCTATATAAACTCTTATTTTTAACAATTATATCTCGATGTGGGTCTTGAAAAAACTAAAGAAAATGAATCTGCATGAACCTTTGCAGTTTTTCCCAAATGCTTAGCTATGTTAGTGCATTTAGCTTGAGCGAGGCTGAGGATAGAGGAAATGACTTGGTCTGGTTGTTTAAGAAGAGGTTGAAATATGTTTATGTCCTTGAAAATGTAGTTAATTTTGATTTTTGTTCCCATTTTTTTTATTGGTTTTGGTCTCTTTTTTTTTTCCGAATTCTTAGTTTTAGTTCCTAACGATGACATAGCTAATACTGACATGTGACACGATCGATTGGAATATTGACACAACATTGACATAGACTAAAACCAAAATTTTGGAAAATAAAAAGATCAAACTAAAAAAAAAAGGTACGAGAACTAAAATAAAAAATCACTTAATCTCAAGGAACAAAAACATATTTAAACCTAAATAAAATTAAAACAAATTGTAATTTTTAGTCTGCATATGAGATCTGCAAATTAGCTTTGAAGTCTTTCTTGCCTTGCCTTGTCAGGTTAAATGCATTTGCATCTGCAGCTGGCTAATATGCAACAATGGACATGAAATATCATTCCGTATTGTTAGTTTGGCATAGTATTCAATTTCGTCACTTTTACCAAGTGGACATGATATTGCAATCATCACCATTATTGTTACTAAAATCATGGAGGCAGGAGGTACCTCAAAGTTGTGTTCTAGGTGCCTATTCATTTTTAAGGCCTGTGATATTGAGAAAATGTATAATAGTGCCACGGCAATATACACTATGATACTACATGTTTTAACCATATAGCTATAGGCAACATTTTAAGCATGCATTTAAGCTCTTCAATACTAGTAGTCTCTAAGGATCTTTGCTTGACCCACATCTTTGAATTCATTCTCCAACACAAAGAGCTGATTTGTTTCAGAACCTACCGAAAATAAAACGTGAGGTAAAATTTTGGACACTGAGCATAAAAATAAAAATGTAGAAAATTAGAACCTGTGCCTAGAAGATGGAAAGTTATGCATGGTGAACAGAACACGGTTGATTACCTTAAAGGTTCATTGCTTACAGCAGAACTCATTTTCTTTAGTTTTTTTAAGTCCCATATCGAAATATCATAGTTAAAATAAAATTTTAAATACTAACTTATTCGGTGGAATGTAATTGTTTGAGTTTGCTACGTTATGGGTTTTAGTCCGGAAGTGTTAAAATAAAAATTTTAAGGAAAAATAAAAAATAACACATTTTCCCATAATTTTTAACTTAATCAAGTCAACTAATTGTGTACGTATAGATAAATTCTAAATTATTATACTACTGTTTATCAAATGACTTGTTTTGTTCCATCGATAAAGTACACCAAATATAATTTGTGTTTTGTATTGATCCAAAAGTAATTTTGGAGAGACAAATATTGGAATTAAAAAAAATAAAAATTTATGATAAAATGATCTTGAAATTTAAGAACTTGAATAATTAAATCAATATACAATGTGGACTCATAGTTGTGTATGAAAATAGTTAAATTATCAGGAAAAAAGTGACAGCAAATAATCCTTTCGAGAACAAATGATACTCCTATGATGTTTAAAAAATTAAACTACTAACATGAAATTGCAAATTTTCTTAACATCAGTCTTTAAAATTAAAAATAAGAAATCGATGAACACATGCTTGTATTGGAAAAATAAAAAAATTAATACTTATAATATAGTAAACTTTGATTATCAAAGTAATTTTATTACCTTTTAACAACTCATAAAAACTAAGGTTAAGCATAAAAAAGGAATGCAAATATTTATAAATATTCTTGGTGTATTTCTTAAGAAATCAAATATAATAAAAATATGTCCGCGTAAGACAGCCCAGTTGGTGGTTGCAGGGACACTTAGGATTTCCCCTCCCCCAGGTCGTGGGTATATAATAAAAATATATGAATAATGAAATTTGTGATATTTTCGAGATATTAAAAATGTATATTTATAATTATTTTTTTAATATTAATATTTATAATAAATGTCCTAAAAATATTTATTAGCGATATTCAAAAAGTAAAAATAACGAAAGAAGCGTTGTTGAAGTGGAATGCGCTGTCCGTGGCCGTGGGTGTCAAAGGACAGGTGAGGTGGGTCACTCTAATTTCAATCTTTTCCATTTTTATCACTTAACAACAAAGGTTTTTTGTTCTATTGAAAAAGAGCATGTGATGAGGAGTATAAATATGAAAAACAATAACGAACATTTGTATCAAACATCTAAATCCAACCTTTATTATATTTTGAATAAAGAATAATGGGTCCTATTACTTCCTACTACATCTTTATTATATTTTTCTGGATGCAAATACAAATTTTTTTCCGCTTTGAGGTGACAAAATATTTGTTTTGTTATTAGGATCTTGTTAATAAGGGCACTTGTTAGGGTTTCCAGTATTGGAAAAACAATCAAAAGTGCACATTCTTTCATGTCTCGGAAAAAAAACACATTTTTTCATAAGTTTTACACTTTTTGGCCGTTTAACAAGTGCACTAAGGGTAAGGGCACTTGTGAATAGCATTTGCCTTGTTATTATTAGGAAAATGTTACCAAGTGTCACTTGTTTAGGAATTAATAAATCTTCTCGCTCAAAAATTCTAAAAATTACATTTTCCGATACTTTTATGTTATACTTGGTTGCTTAACAAGTGTCTTTTTTGTTAGCATTTTCCATTAATAATAGATAAAATTTATTGAAAAATGTAATTTTTTATGTTTTTGAGAGAATAATAAATGTGGATTTAGGATTTTTTTTTTTATAACAAATACTAATATTAACAAGTACCCTAAAAATAATTGTTATCAAAATCCTTATTATTACTAGTATTATAAATGAATGGTATTTCTCATTTATTCTGTATTAAGTAGAAACTAGTCGCTTAGATGCATGTTATTATATTTCACAAAAAGTGTTACTCTTGGTGATTGAACTTTGATCTTTGATTTTGTACAAGAAAAATGATAGAGATTATGCATTGAGAGATTTACGGACAAACTTTTGTGATATTTATCATTTATGATCTCTTATTTTATTTTTTAACTTAAAAAATATTGACAAGTGTCTAAATTTTATATGTAGGGTTTTGAATAGGTTTTTTTTTTTATATATATATATAAGTCTCTCAATCATTACTAATGTTAACAAGTGTTATAAGGTCATTTGTTAAGGTTATTAAAAGTGAAAAATTAATCGTAAATTCATACTATTGCTTCTTTGCAAAATACCAAAAACCATAACAAAAAACCATACTCACGATACTCCATTTGTCCTTATATATAAGATCATCTTGATAGATTTCACGTTCAGTAAAAAAAGTTGATTAATTTAGTTAATGATATTGAAAATGTGAATACTATTTGATATATATTTTCAAAATTATCCTTATTAATAATATTGAAAATCTAAAAAGTGTTAATAAATAAATAATAATGTTTGTAGAAAAAAGTAATTAATAACTATTAAAAATTAGTATAAAATCTCATAAACATGAACAAAATAAAAACTTCAAAGAGTTATATATATATATGGATGGAGTAACCAACAAAGTCCAACACAATTGATAGATAGTTAGGTTTTGTTAAGCATAATGTCAAGGGTTCGATCCTTAGTTCCTTACCATGGATATGAAAAAGACTTTATTGATAGAAGCAAAACCCACTTCGGGGATTAGTCTTATTTTCTTATATTTTAGGGTTTTTAGCATACTTGTTATTATTTGTTATATACGTACAAATAAGAAAAAATAAAGAAAGAAAGGAAGAAAGAAAGAAAGAGTAGCTGAGCTGACAGGGTGACAGCAATATTCCCTTCTCTCTCCCACAGCTCCAACTTCTCTTCTTCCTTCCTTCCCTCTCTCTCTCTCTCTCTCTCTCTCACACACAGTGGGTGCTTTCCAATTTTCAATTTCAGACCCTGCCTGCCCACATACATACATTCTCTGTTACTGTTAGTACATTCCTTCCTTCCTTCTGCATTTCCAATTTCCAATTTTCTATTTTCATACCCCCTTCCTCCCTTCCTTCCTTCCTTCCTTCCTCTTTGGGAAAGAAAGAAAGAAAGAAAGATTATAACAACAACAATAACAATAACAACTAGGAGTATTATTATGCATTCCTCAACCACCACAACCACCACCATGACCTAGGGGCTTTCCTTTCCCCCTTTATCCTCCTCAATTGCAATCAATCATGTCCTCCAATTTGCAAATGACCCCTCAGCTCGAGCAGATCCACGGTCAAATTCGCGACCACTTCCGAGCTCTCGCGTATGCCCTCTCCTCCCCTTTTTCCATTTTTTTCTTTCTTTCTTTCATTATTCCTCCCATGTTTCTATCTTCACTTTTCTGCTGCTGCTTGATAATGATATGAATTCCACTTTCAAAAATTAAAAAAAAGAGGGATTTTTTATTTGTATTTATGTTTGACATTGCTCAATTTTAGTGAGTGATGGGTGGGCTTGCTCAATGTCAATGCTTTATTTTCATCATCTCATTTCTTCTTCAGTTATGTTTCTATCTTTAGCTTTACTCATACTTCACAATTTACTTGTTTTTACTATGAGTGGTTCCTGAAATGAGAGTGTGTGTGTGTGTCTCTCTCTCTGTGTTGGAAATGGGATTTGGGAGGGGGTATCTATTTGGCCACTTGATGTACATGGTTATGGACTTGTGGTGCAAAGAAAAGAAACCTTGAAAGTGAGCTATGTGCATGGTTTTGGTGGCATTGGCATTGGCATGGGATACTCCATCCAATTTGCCGGATTGTAAGTGTACATAGCTCATGTTAACAGTTGGTTGTTACTTGTTAGCATTTTTCATACTTGATAGACCAAAGTCTTGCAGCTTTTCGGGTTCAAAATAGTCAGTTTTAATAACTTTTGAAGGATATTTGGGCCCACTAGTCTTGATTACTCAACCAAAGCATGTCACGTTGAACCAGAATAAATATCTTTTTGAATCCTTTGTGCTCTTGATCAGTCTCAGCTATAGCATCATGTCCTTATTCTACATTTGAACTCATCTCGTTTTGGAGGGGATGAATCATGCATTGTTTTTTCACTTTCGATAGTTACTGGATGTCCGTGATGCTTTTGCTTAGAATGGAGTAAATCCTCATTCAGTTTTATTTTCCCGCGTGCTAATGAATAATCTTCAGAAAAGTTTTCATTTGGAATTTAAAGGATTGTGATAGCTAGTTTTTAGGACAACGTTGCATGCTTTTATTTACAACAACTTTTGAATAGTGGTCACAGTTTTATTTCTCATCTGAAACTGAAGATATAACTGTTCGGGACCCGTGTAACTCTTCTGATCAGTGATGGGGTAAAGCAGCTGATAGCTTATTATGTTATCCTTTATTTTATTTATTCTTATTCAAGTGATGTATTTTTCACTTAGTACCTTTCTTATACTTAAGGTGTCCTTAGCCATTGCCACATACATAACTATTCATTCTCATAGTAGAAAAAGAAAGAAGAAAGGCTTAACTACCTTTTTCAAGTGATCCAATTCTTTAAGCATTTGAGGATTATCAGTGATGTGTTTATTTATTATTATATTCTCCTTTTTGCATCCAGAAATGGATTCCAGAAGCTGGATAAGATTAAAGATTCCAATAGGCAAAGTCATCAGCTGGAAGAACTTACAGGGAAAATGAGGGAATGCAAAAGGTAAGTTGTACATTTATGTTGTTGTAGATCTGGATATTTATGTTCTTGTTTATCATACTAGTTATGTGCTTTTCAGAATTTTTATTTGACAGGTATAATTAATCAATGGCCCTTTTCTATATGCCAATACTGAAGGGAGTGAAATTTCATGTGATCTTGACATATTTTGCAACTTCCTTTTGGCATGCTTTCCTGGCATTTGTAGAATATGACTTGTTATATTACTAATGGTTTCAGATTGATAAAAGAGTTTGATCGTGAAATTAAAGATGAAGAGGGAAGAAATCCTCAAGAAGTAAACAAGCAACTCAACGACGAAAAGCAGTCGATGGTCAGTACCTAGAAGGCTAGAACCCTTCTTTATTTCTTGCTTATGTTGAGAAACTAGTATCAAAGGGGATGTAGGATCTTCCATGTATTGTGAATTTGACTATCCAGCTTATCCTGTTTTCAACATTCAACAACTTTATGAATAATTTGCATGTCATGCCAATTGCTCTATGGATATTGTCAAGATGTCAAATAAAACGATCTCTGTATGATCAGATAAAAGTTTGATTGTCCGAGGATTGTCCATTTATATGTCAAACATTGTTGGCTGATGCACACAAACAGCCAATTCTTTATGCTTGCTAACATACATTTTTCTTGCAGATCAAGGAGCTAAACTCTTACGTAGCATTGAGAAAAACGTAAGTTCATCCATATATTTCAATTTCTGTTGTTCGAAAATATAATTCTCTTTAGCATACATTTGCTTCTTTTAAGGCTTATGGAGCAAATCAGATGGTTAATACCAATTTTCCATGGGGGCTTATTATTCAACTTTTAAATTCATGAGAAATGTTTGGTGTCGTTGTTAGAAAATCAATAGTGCAAAATTATAAATTTAGTTTCCTTGTTTTATAACTTTTCGCTCCTATCTATTTTTTTTTTTTTTAATTCATTTGAGCTCTTTGAAAGGAGTGGAGGATTTATACTTTCGTTTGGATGATTGACAGGTACATGAATACCCTTGGTAATAAGAAAGCTGAACTTTTCGACATGGGTGGAGGAGTGGCTGAACCTACAGCTGAAGAAAATGTTCGAATGGCATCAGGTAATATGTTCAATGGAAGTTGTAACTGATACAAATGAGATGATGGCAGCACTTTGCCAAATAAGTTGAAATTAATTTTACTGTATATGTTTCTGTTGTAATCAGTATCTATCTAGAATTTGTGCTGAGTTTTTGTCTGATAATTTTTTGCAATGGCATGCTTCAACCTTTCATATTTGTTGGTACATCCTACTTAGGACCAGGGGCGACAATATTCTTTGCATGTTGAATGACTTTACATATAGTTAATACCACAGATTTATCTCACCAAAATATTCATTTGGCTTGTCCTGTAGAAATGTCAAATCAAGAACTTATCGATGCTGGGACAAAGACAATGGATGAAACTGATCAGGCTATTGAGAGATCTAAGCAGGTGAGTCACTCTGCACTCATGACTCCATTGCCCCCTGGAGCTTAATTCTAACCCCTGTCAAAATGTAGGTTGTACATCAAACGATAGAAGTGGGGACCCAAACTGCTTCTACCCTGAAAGGCCAAGTAAGTTTGATTTTTGAGTATGCTTTGTGAAGGGAAGGGTTTAGGTGATCACAAATGTGACCTAGATTTGTTTTCATTTTGTGCAGACTGATCAAATGGGCCGTATTGTGAATGATCTTGATTCAATTCAGTTCTCAATAAAGAAGGCCTCTCAACTTGTAAAGGAGATTGGTAGACAGGTAACCTCATTTTCACTGCTTCTTTCCATCATTTACTATCCTTCAAACTTCTCAATGGAACTGAATTATCTCTCCCCTATTATCAGGTGGCTACAGACAAGTGCATCATGCTTTTTCTGTTCCTTATTGTCTGCGGTGTGATTGCCATTATTGTCGTCAAGGTATCATGTTCATTTATTTATTAATTTGATGAGTTCATTGTGGATATCTTTTCCTCTCTCAAGTTATATAACACTTTAAAAGTTAAAATTAAGGTAATACTTTATACAACAATGAAAAATGTTGAGAACTTATGGTTCGTGATGATCCATACAAGTTATTGGCTACATTAAGTTGCCAACCGTTGTTCTGTTATGCAACATCAAATGTTTCATTTTTGTGTACAATACTGACAGTCGTGTTTTAACGGGCTAACTTCGCAGATTGTGAATCCTCACAACAAAGATATTAGGGATATTCCGGGATTGGCGCCTCCAGTTCCCAGCAGTAGGAGGCTTTTGTATGTAAGGAGTGGACAACATTTTGATTAATGTTCCTGCCAATTTGATTCTTGTTCTTATTGATGGGAAAATTAGAGGATTGCTTCCAGGGGCATCATTTCGGTCTCTTCATTTAATCTAAAATTAAAACAAAATTCGTGCATATCCTGTTTGTGATTCCATATAAACAACACGAGAGCCTTTTGCTTTGCTTTGAGTGCCATGTTTCTTGGGTAATTTTCCAAAACACGTAGGGCTAGAATGAAAATAATACTCTGCTGTAAAATCTATGGTGTACATGCCTTATTCATCGGAGATTTATGTCTTTTTATTTTCTCTGTTTTCTTTGAATTTTTGGATCGGTTTTGTAAATTTCATTATTTTTAAATGGTGCTTTCAGCTTTTCATGTTCTTTTTCTTGCCCTGGACCTTGAAGTCCTCGATTGGGAATTCGGGACAGGGCTGCTTGTTGCTCATTCTCCTCTAGTATAGATTGTTAGATCACATGCAGGTCCTAATATTTCGTTTCTTCGCCTGTTTTTGAATGAGAAATACTAACAGAAAGCCAAATTGATCATTCTACTTTCTATGTTTTACTAAAATTACTTGTCAGTTAAAACACTAAAATTTTAGTTTGTCAGTTATGCAATGTACTAGCTAGCTTTGTAGCTGAAGATATTGCCAATGGCAAAAACATTGAGCAAACACCGAATTAGCAGCCTATTTATTTGGTTGAGCCAACACTAAAGAGAAAATCCAAAGATAAGTTGTAGATTTACCTGGACAGTATTTGCTCTCTATTACAATTACAAACGTGAAATTGTAGCAATGAATGGCGTCCATATTTCAGTCTCACTTTTTTTTTTTTTAAATATAAAATGGCTTAATTATGTCGCAAGTCCCTGAAGTTTGGGGTACTTTTGGCAGATACTCTTATTTTTATTTTTTCAATGTCTGACTTCCCGAAGTTACTTCTGGGTTTGTCATATACCCCAATTACCAATTCTGGTCAATTTTGCTGATATATAATATTGAAATCCTGGTCAGACGCAGGAGTTTAGGCACGTGGTGTTCCATGGGCTAAGATCTTTTTTTCTTTAAATTAAAAAACTAAAAAAACTTAATATTTTTATATTTTTAGTTAAATAAAAAAAGAAAATAAAATATTGAAGAGAGATGTCGTTTTCACCCAAGTAACATCACGCGACCAACCTCCTGCGTTTGACCAGGATTATGATGTTACAGGTTAGCATGTTAGCAAAATTAGTCAGAATTGATAATAAGAGTATATGACAAACCCATAAATAACTTTGGGAAATAAGAATAAGGGTATCTGGTAAAAATACCACAAACTTTAGGGACTTGTGACATAATTAAGCCCGTAAAGATTGTAGGGGTGAATTCAATAGGTCGTGGGAGATTAATTTCGGTTTTTAAATAATTTTAATGCACCCTTTCTATTTTATTTTGGGCATTACTTCCATGCAACCTAATTTTGGGTTGTTGTCATACAATCTTTTGTTTAACCAATAATACTTTGCCATCTCACATATTTTTGGGTTGACAATTATGAGTTTTGACTTTTTAAAAAATGACATGACAACAATACATGATGTGACAATGCATCATTGGTTCATACAAAGGATTGTTTAGCAACAACCCAAAATTAGGTTGCATAATAGAAATTTCCTTTTATTTTTTGAAAACCTATTTTTGTCCTCATTTTCAATCTCGATCTCCATTCAACTTCAACACCGCATCAGCTTGCTGCACTACCCCTTCCCTAGCCAGCTCCTTCAACGTTGCTCATGGCCTAGTAATCCATGCCGTTACCATCACCGTTGAAGTCTAAAACGCATTCAAAAATCATATCAGGCAACGACCAAAATTGTGTATCATGTAATTTTTTGGATATTTTTGAAAAGTGAAAGATTATTTTACACTTAAATTAGAGTTCAAGATCATTTTTACACATTTTAAAAAATTCAAAAGCCAAATCGTACATCATGCTAAATTCACCTGGTGCTTTTGGATTATTCCAAAAAATAACCGATTCTAAAATTTAGTGAAATCACAAATTCATAAAATTTATATATTATTTTAACCAAAAAATATTTTTATAATTACCATTTGTTTAGGCTTTGATTCTTTAAAAAGTAATTTCTTTATAATAAAAAATATTGTTCACGTTTACATTTTTTAGTTTTGTTTTAATAAAAAATGTTTATGTGGAAAAAGACTGAAATTTAGTTATCAGGAGAATCTAAACTTTTTCACTTCTCATAGAACTATAGAAGTGTTTTTTATTTTTACTAAAACTGTTTTTTTTTTTTTAATAGATATTGAAGTTAACACGTAGACTTCTACAATTGGGCAATTAACAATTTTCATTGGACCTCCGAGAGCATACTTCTAACCTGCAAATAGCCAAAGACCCATTTTAGGTAGGAAATTTTAGTCAACGTCACGATTCATGACAAATGCATACTATCCTTATGGTAAAATATTAGTAATACTTTTTTCTTTTTTGAAATATATAAAACTTAAAACCTGAACCAGAACCAACCTTTGTTTAATTATTAAACAAATACATGTGAAATGTTAGTCTTCTTTTTATCTTTTAGTATAACTCTATTCGACCACACACATTTATAGTTATGATTACCTATGATAAAATAGATGTATGAATGAAAATGTGTTGACACTACCACCTAAGCTAACAATTAATATTATTATAATGTTCAACATCAACAGACAAAGCAGTTTCAACTACTAGCAGGCAGCAACACAATTCATAAGCAACAGCAGCAGCAAAGCAGAATGCATACTAATGTTGCGTGTGGACATGTCTCAAACGGCACAGCCACATCCAAATTTTGATATCCCACCAGCAAGAAATTCCAGCCTAATGGTTCATATGATTAATTGAAATATCCAATGAATAGAGAACAAATATCAGGGCATATCAACTGATGACTGTTTCCGTGGAAGCTTCCATTGGCCTCACTATCAACACCAAAGATTCTTGTTCATGTATTATAGGAACAAATCATTTTGCTTGAGTTCCATGATTAGCATTTTTTAATTGAAATGAAATCTATGCTGGTATACCATATAATCCAAATTATGTTTGTTCTTTCTTTAATATTTTAGTGATTTAGTCTGTTATAGAGTTTGTTGAGTTGGGTTTGATTAAGAGAATTGCTTTGAAGGTCTATGACTAAGATATAATCCAATAGAAAAATATTATATGCACAATTAGAAATTATAATTTTCGTAACAACTTTTTGTTTTAGAGGTGAAGTATTAATGTTTAGTGTTATAAAAGTAAAATTGTAGAATCTGATTGTAAAAATAACATGGCTGTTTATGAATTGGAGGCTTTCTCTCTCTCTCTCTCTGTTTTTTTTTTTTTTTTTTTTTTTTTTTTTTTTTTTTTTTTTTTTTTTGTGTGTGTGTGTGTGTGTCTAAAACGTGTGTTAACTACAAGTATATATTTTGAACGCATTTACTTTAAGGTTTTGATCTTTTGGGTCCCGGCATCTGGTGAGCATTGTAAATTTAGGACCAGGTGAGGAACCCTTTAAGAGAGTCAGACAAGCCAAGAATATATAAATTAAAGGGTACTTTGTCTTTTTGTTTCAAGGTAAAAATGAATGTGATTTTTGTGTTGAACAAGTGAATGAATGGAGCACAATTCTTTTTATTTTGTTTATCTATGTATCAAAAGTACAATTCAGTTATTGCCTGTGTATCCAACTCCTGACAAAACCTTACCATATATACAAGGCAGTTGAGAGGTTGACTTTACTTTCTTGTAAAAATCTACCAGCAATTGTCGGCAGAAGACAAGTCTTTCCATTTGTTTATGTTAGTTATCTTGAGGGTATGCCATGACCAATGCTTCCTTGCTTTTGTTTGGCTTTACCAAATACTTAATACTGCATTAGATATAAGGTTTTTTTTTTTTAGAATAAGATATAAGGTTCTTACTTTCTTGCTTTGCTTAATTTATTTAATAAAATGCTAACAAGCACGGGCTATTGTTTATAAATAATTGTCATCATTTAGTAAAATAAATTTGGTTTTAAATACTATTGTAATTTTAGAAATTCAATATAATATTAATTACTACTTTTATAACTTTACTCTCATCTAATGAACAAAAGAGATAATAAGTGAAAAAATAGTAATCAATTACTACTGTAATACTATGAGTAGATAAAGAGAAAATACTAGGATAAAACAAACACTGATTTATTTAAAAAGACACATTAAATATAATTCTTAATTCATGTATTATAACATTAAATGTTAATTATTTAAAAACTGAGGGATTAACTTTAAAATATTACTCCGTCTGTCCTTAAATATAAGATCCTTTTGACATTTTTATTTTGTCCTTATTTATAAGACATTTTACCAATTTTCAATGATCGTTAATTACTTTTTTTCACAAACAACCTTATTTATTTAATAAGTACTTTTTAGATTCCCAATAATATTAATAGGGGTAATTTTGAAAATATATATCAAAAGTTCACATTTCCAATACAATTAACTAAATTATTCCATTTTCTTAATGGACGTGAAATCCCCCAAAGAGGTCTTATATTTAGGACGGAGGGAGTACCAGTACTCGAGGGAGTACCAGTACTCCCTCCGTCCCTGATTATAAGGTCATCTTAACATTTTTATTTTGTCCCTACTTATAAGGCCCTTTACCAATTTTCAATAAGCATTAATTATTTTTTTTCCACAAACACCCCTATTTATTTAACACTTTTTAGATTTCGAATAATATTAATATGGGTAATTTTGAAAATACATATCAAAAGTTCACATTTCCAATACAATTAACTAAATTATTTCATTTTCTTAATGGAAGTGAAATCTCCCAAAAGGGTCTTATAATTAGGGACGAAAATAGTATTTGAGAACGAGAGTTACTAATTTTCTATTGAAAATTCATGAATTTAAAGTTGTGAGTAATTTTGAATTTAGCTTTCCATTGCTAATTTAGTTCTTTTGAAATAATTATTCCCTCCATTACTACTTCCTTCGGCTTGAAATATAAGCAACAAAAAACATATCTCTTTTGGTTTAAAATATAAGCAAACTTAACCAACTTTCTTAAATTCTATTTGATTCCTAATGCCACTTTCTAAAAACATCTCTAGAAAATTGTTATTTTATTTAATTTTTGTTTCATTCCCAATGCAACTTTCCTAAAATACCTCTATTCTTTTATAAATTTGAGAAAATTAAATACAATCAACTAATCTCCTTAATAAGCGTAAAATTAGTTGATTTTGCTTATAATTCGAGCCAGAAGGAGTATCTATTTATTTATTACCAGGAGTTTAATATTTTGTTCCAAATGATTAACATGATTAATTTAATGTGGATGGAACAATGACCGGTGTTTGCATTGAAAGAACTACCTAATCCATTTAGAAATAGAGGGATACTCCATCGGTCTCATAAGATGGTAAAAAATAACTAAATTTTTTGTCCCAAACTATAGTTAAAATGATTAATAAAAAATTTAGAAATTGTAAATTTTGAATTTTGATTGGTTGATTAATGTAAAATGCATTAAATTAGTTGTTTGATAATATAATTAGTTGATGTGTTAGACAAACCATTAAACGCATGTATTCTTAATTTTTTTTTAATTTTTGAATTTTTTTAACCATCCTTGTAAGAGGGAGAGAGTAGATCTTAATAAGAAAGAGAGAAGGTATATAGTTGGTCATGGACTCATGGTTTAATCAGGCAGAGGCAACTCTTATTTCCATTCTTTAAGATACTAAGTACTCACTCTAGTCCTATTTATAGGACATACTTAACCATATCTCACAGATCAAGGAGGGTAGTTAGGTTTCTTGAAACTTTAAAAAAATACTTCAACATTACAATCTTACCCTCTTAACTTGCATTGGGAATTTCACAATGTATTACTTCGCATTAATGGGCAAATGGCAAATAAGAGAAAATAACAATAAATGCCTCCTAGAAAATACAAAATGACTTATAAATAGGACCAAAGAATCCTTCTAGAATGTGACTTATAAATAGGACCGGAGGGAGTAATATGTTTATCTTTTTAGTCGAAATCATTTGCTGTATGGGTTTCACATTTTTTGTGGCTCAATTAATTCATTTCGTATTCGCAAACTGTGCGAGTTTTTGACTTCACAATATGAATTCTTCCCAAAAATTGTTATCTCACTGAGATTCGAGCTTTTGTTCCTGAAATCCCTAGGCGTCCAACCAGTTTTTACGAGGACAATCCACTTAATACATCGTATGATGAGATGACGTTAGCCTAAATTTTTTTGTAAAAAGCATTACTGTATTTAAAAAAAAATGTATGCAATTGCTCCCCGTGATATGATTTTGGGTTACTCCCTCCCTCCGACTCGAATTATAAGCAAAATCAATTAATTTTATGTTTATTAAAGAGGTTAGTTGTTATATTTAATTTTTTCAAATTTATAAAAGAATAGAGGTATTTTAGGAAAGTTGCATTGAGAATGAAACAAAAATTAAACAAGATAATAATTTTCTAAGGATGTTTTAGGAAAGTGACATTGGAAATGAAATAAAATTTAAAAAAGTTGATTAGTTTTGCTTATATTTTAAATAAAAAATGTATGTTTTTTGTTGCTTATATTTCGAGTTGGAGAGAATGGAGTATATCTTAACTGGAATGATCCAAAGGCTGAGAATACACGCTGTAGGCTGAGAATACACGCTGTCATTAACATTGCGTGCATCCAAGTAACACAAACCAATTACTACTACTAAGTACGAGTAGTGTTCCATTAACATTAGACAATGCAATATTGCAATTATGCAACCATATGCTTGGCCGTCCTTAATAAATTAACCAGTCTTAGTCCAGCTAAGCTGCTTTTGGAATGTATCTGGCGGTCAAAGAAGACTCTTGAACTATTTCCAATATGGGTAAATTTTTTGAATTTTTTCCCACGTATTCTATACTCATATTATTATATATTCCCTCTGACTCGAATTATAAGTAACAAAAAACATATTATTCTTGGTTTAAAATATAAGCAAAATTAACTAACTTTATTAAATTTTGTTTCATTCCCAATGCCATTTTGCTAAAACATCTCTAGAAAATTGTAATCTTAATTAATTTTTGTTTCATTCTCAATACTACTTTTCAAAAATATCTCTATTTTTTTATAAATTTGAGAAAATTAAATACAATCAACTAATCTCCTTAATTAATAAGCGTAAAAGTGATTAGAATTGCTTATAATTCGAGTCGGAGGGAGTATTCCTTTCCTCCCATTATCTTATTAAAAAATAGTTTTTTTTCTCAAATTAAAAGTAAAAATAATTAATGAAAAATCTTAAAGATTGTTTATTATTTTAAATTTTATATAATATATTAAAAATCTCAAAAATAATTAATGAAAAATCTTAAAAATGATAAAAATAATATGAAAATGTGTGTGATAGATATTTGTAATTAATGAATGAATCATGAAATATATTTTATTTTGAAAATAGAATTATGCATTATATTAAAAAGATATTCTTTTATTTTTGTTGACTACTTTGACTTTTACCAAGATAATGGGACAAAGGGAGTATATACAACCAGCTCTCTTAAAAAAAATTGAAAATTTTTGAAAAGTAAAAAAAAAAGGAATGCGTATTTTTTTTTTTGATAATCAACGGGGCTAACCGCCCAGAAAGATTAAATTAAACGGTGGAAAGCAACCCCATAAGCATCCTCACAGAGAAGGGGAAAAACATCAGAAAGGCACTGGGAAAAAAACTTACAATCAAAATCAGTTAAAGCATGACCCATATTGGCAAAAAGGTCAGCACATCTATTAGCCTCCATATAAATATGAGAAACAGAAACTCTCCAGTTAAGATTGAGAAGTCTTCTAATTTCTTTTACAATCGGATAGCAGTGGTGACTAACAGCACAGTGTCTGGTAACAAGCATGATAGCAACCCTTGAGTCCATCTCAACCTCAATGTCCTGCACATGCAACTGATGTGCTAGACGCAGGCCCCAAAGCAAACCCCATAATTCAGCTTTAGTAGAAGTACAAAGACCCAAATTACACGTGAATCCATGCATGAAAAAACCAGAGGCATCTCTGAGCAGCCCGCCACAAGCAGCAGAATGGCTTCCTTTTCGAAATGAACCATCAACGTTTAATTTAATGCTGCCAATCGAAGGAGGTCTCGAACCTATCAGAACCTCACGTTTAAAACCAAGAGCACCAGTAGAAGAAGCATTTGCATCAGAAATAAATCTGGAATAAGATAAGGCTTGTATCATAATATCAGAAGATGTGATACGTTTACGATTAAAAACCATCTCATTTCTACTGGACCAAATTAAAGACAACAGGACACCGAAAAGAATTGGCCAATCAATCATATCAGGACCTGCATCCTTATTCGTGAGATTATATAAAAGCCAATAATTAGTACCGGACATAAAGAACCTTGCCCAGTTATCATCAGAAAGAAGAACACTCCACAACTCACGAACTTCCTCGCAATCACGAAGCATATGCATCAAAGATTCCGAATCTTGGTTACAACGAGGACAAGTTTGATCATCACCCATATTACGCTTAACCCGTTCAACATTCGTGAGCAATCTCCCATGAGCTATCTTCCAAAGCAGTGCCCTTATTCGTTGGGGACCTTGCCAACTCCAAGCTGAACGAAAAAGCAAACTAGTTATCTGAGGATAATTCGGAACTGGAGAATCATGCAGAATATTCACTGCCGAGGCAACAGAAAACTCCCCACTATTCTCATTCGCCCACGTAATTGCATCAGGACCAGAGTCAATGGAAGGAGGGACAATAGCAACAATAAGAGAAATCAGATTAGCAGGAACAATCTCATTGAGAATATCCCACCTCCACCTACCATTAGCCAGGAACAATCTCATTGAGAATATCCCACCTCCACCTACCATTAGCCACAAAATCAGAGACTGAGAAAAACCTGCACCAAGCTGGAACAGTGATGTTTGGATAATGAATGAAAGGAGGAACACCAGGTAGCCACGCATCAAACCAGAACCTGGTGCTTTTACCATCACCCAAAATCCAAGAAGAATTTTCATAGATTTTATCACACACCCTGACCATTGCTCGCCACGTCATGGAAGCATAATTCAGATGAGAATCATTCAAATTAAAAACATCACGCACCTTATATTTTGCAATCAAAGCTCTAGCCCACAAAGCCGTTGGATTAGTAATTAACCTCCAAACCAGCTTCATCATATAAGATTCATTAACCAATCGCAGCTTGCGAAAGCCTAAGCCCCCTTCTTCCTTCGGTTTACAAATAGCGTCCCATGAAATCAGATGGCACCTCCTCTGCTCGGAGGAACTACCCCAAATAAAGTTACAGCAAAGAGCTTCAATCTTGTCACAAACCGACACCGGAATAGGAATTGCCTGCATTATATAAGACGATATACTCATGATGCAAGATTGAGCAAGAGTAATACATCCAACAAAAGAAAGAGTCCTCATTCGCCAACCAGATAGCTTCTTCTTAACCTTATCAATCAGGAATGAGAAATCAACATTATTACACCTTGAGGATTTTATAGGAACCCCCAAATAGGTTCCAAACTCACCGGTAATGTTAATTCCTAGCATATCCCGAATTGCATGAGCTGTAGTTTCATCCGTGTTATTGGAGAAAAAAACCGCTGATTTACTGTAGTTAATAAGATGGCCAGAAACATCACAGAAGTTTTCCAACAAAGCTTTAATTTTCACTGCTTGGTTAACAGAGGCTTCCGAGATTAAAGTGACATCATCAGCAAACATCACGTGAGAAACCTTAGGTCCATTCCTCCCAACAGTATAGGGCACCCATTCATGATCATTAACGCTATCTTGAATAAGATGCGATAATCTATCCATACAGAGAACAAAGATGTAAGGAGATAACGGATCTCCTTGCCTTAAACCACGCCCCGGGTAAAAAATAGAGGACTGCTCTCCATTCCAGTTCACCATCATAGACGGAGTAGAAATGCATTTCATTATTAAATTAACAATATCAGCTGGGAAACCTGCTTTAAGGAGCGTGTCTTCAACAAAGCACCATCTGATGCGGTCATAAGCCTTAGCCAAGTCCAGCTTCAAAGCCATGAAGCCTTTACGACCAGATGTCCTCTTAAAAGATTGAATGATTTCTTGGATAAGAATGACATTATCAATACCTTGCCTCCCAGGAACAAAGCTACATTGTGTCTCAGAGATTAAATGCGCCATAAGAGGACGTAATCTATTAGCCACAATCTTAGTAACCACCTTGTAAATAACGTTACATAGAGAGATAGGCCTGAATTCAGTAATACGAGATGGTCTACTAGTCTTCGGAATAAGAGTAATCAACGTCTGGTTAACCTCCACAATAGCAGCAGGATTAGTAAATACCAATTTGATAAAATTAAACATGGAGTCTTTCACAACATGCCACTGGGTCTTAAAGAAAACAACATGCAACCCGTCAATTCCAGGAGCTTTATGACTGCCCATACTAAACAAAGCTTGTTTCACTTCCAGTAACGAGACCTCAAGGGATAAAGAAGCAAGATCCGTAGCATCCAAAGGTGGAAAACTAGATACTGTATTAAGATGGCCAGAGATTAAATTATCATCTTTATAAAAACTAATAAAATAATCACGTACCATATTCCTGATGTCACCAGGATCAAAGACCCAAGCTCCTTCATCATTCAATAAAGTATCAATTCTATTCTTCTGTCTGCGAGTAGAAGCTGCATGATGGAAATAGCAGGTATTTCGATCACCAAGTTTTAATTTATCATTCTTGGCCATATGAAACCAATAGGCTTCCTCCTGATGCAAAATGAGATTATACTCCTTCCACAATTGTCTACCAAAACATTTAATCAATTACTTAACAATTTAATGCTTTATTTATTGATTATCCAATCACATATCATAATATATATTTTTAAAGCATTTTTATTTATTATTATGATTTCAATTTTGAAACGATTTTCTTTAAATTTTTTATTTTTAGAATGGAGGTAGTAGTAGTTTCTGTTTTATTTAATTTGATATGTTGAGAAGTACACCAATTAAATGGAAAAGAAAATTTTAACAATTACTCCATCCGTTTCAATTTAACTGTCATTTTAAAAAATTCACACAGATTAAAAAAGTTATATAATACTTCAATTTTCAAGAAAATTATTAGATAACTTTATTATAATACCCTCAAAGTACATTAATTATCACTCATTTTACATATTTTAACACATTAAATGCAAGGTTAAAGGTGGAAAAAAATCAATTAATACATCATCGAATTCTTAAAGCGACAAATAATTTGGAACAACTGAAAAATAATGTTAAAGTGACAGATAATATGGAAAGGAGAGAGTAAAAAAATAGGGCAATGCTAATGAGTGTCCATAGGGCACTTGTAAAGAGATTAAATATGGTTAAAAGTTATGGGAAAATGCACTTTTTTGTATGCTCGAGATAATAAATATCTTGGACTTATAATTTTTTTTTTTCACTTTTAGTATTCTAAACAAGTGCCCCAATTGTTAGCAAGAACAAAAAAAATATAGTATTTCCTCTGATCTTCTATATAGGGCACCTTATAGAATAAATCATTGATCATATATATAGGGCACTTTATATTTCCTATGCATCATTAATTTTCTTTTTTCTTTTTTGCCCTTATTAAATGCTTTGACTAACTATGTTTTTTGGTTATTCATTAATGAATGTAAACTTTCCAAGTAAAGTGGAGTGGGTAAAATTACTCATGTTACAATATATTCTCATAAAATTCATAAAACTAACTACTTTTCTTTGTCCGAGAAATACGATTAAGTACGCCCTATATCTAGAATCAGAGGGAGTACTTTCATTGCTTGTAAGTTCGCAGTATCTGTTTTTAAAGTACTCTCTCCGTTCCTATTTATCTGTCATATTTCAAACAAAACACATCCTTTAATAAATGCAATCATTACTTAGATTTTCAATACATTAATTATGTTTTTACCCACTATACCCTTTCTCTTTCTATAATCATTACTTATCTTTCACTACTTACGAAAACCAATACCCTATTAAATAGGGGTAGACATGGAAAATAACATTTATTATACCTTAAAATAATCAAAAGGACAGATAAATAGAAACAAAAAGCTTCTCCAAAAACGAACAGTCAAATAGGAACAGAGGGATTAGTTTATTGTCCTATTAAACACGAGGCTTGCTAATTTAAGGTATTGGTTAAGTTTATTAAAAATAAATAAAAAACACAACACAAGTTTTTAATTTTTTTTCGAGAATATAAAAAACTACATTTTTAAATACTTTTTAACTACATATAGTTTCTTAATCAAGACACTTATTAGCATTTTTATTTTATTAAATTAAACAATAACTGTACACAATATTAATTGCATTAGTCTTTGATAAGTAATTTAGTTGATAGATCTGGCAACATAAAGTAAGTACAAGCGTGGATAATTATAAAGCAAGGAAAGAAAAATTGCTCGATATATGTTCTTAGCATTTTCAATTTTTCTTAGTAACCCTGAAAAGCCTCCTAGTTACACTACCCTTTAATGTAGCTAATCTCTCACTTTAATCAGCTTTATAGAATATAAGAGCTGTGTTTAGAGAGGATATTTAGCACCCTTTGTCTTCTTTAATTACCTTTTGACGTGTCCCAATTTAATTGATGAAAAGAATGAAGAACCACATGATTAACAAAGTACTCCCTCCGTCCCTTGTTATAGGACACAATTTTGATAGAATCGGTATCCTTTTTATAAGTCGTTTTAGAATATCTATGTAATATTAAAGAGTTTATTTTAAATACACCCCTCATAATTGCATAAGGGTGATAGAGTAATAATTACAATAGATATAGAAATAAAGAGTTGTAAAGTTTTAAATATGGGTAACTTTGGAATAACAACATATTTTTTGATAAATTTAAGAGTAATAATTAATTTTATTAATCTGTGTGAATTAGTTAAAAGTGACTTATATTAAGGGACAAAGGGAGTATTCCCTCCGGTTTCATTTTTAAGCAAAAATAACTAAATCCATACTTATTAAGGAGGTTAGTTAAGTGTATTTAATTTTCTCAAATTCATAAAAAAAAAATAGACTGCTCTAGTAAATTTATATTGGGAATGAAACAAAAATTAAATGATTTAGCCACATTACGAAGATATTTTAGGAACGATTGTACTGAGAATGTAAAATTAGTTAATTTTTGCTTATTACTATATATTAGTGGAATGTTTTTTTTCTTATAAATGAGACCGGATAAAGTATACATTAATCACATTCAAAACACAAACAGAGGGAGGAAATCAAAATAATTATTAATATTAAAAAAAGGCATGAACTACGAGATCTGTTCTCCAAGCAGCCCATAATTATCCCGTGCAAGCCATATCTCTGGCAAAATAAATCAAAAGTTCATGCTTTTTTTTTCTCTTTTCAGAAAGCATAATTTATAGTATAAAGTTTATGAAAAATCCTAACTAGTGTCTTTAGAGTATTATTTTAAAAAGTAAAAAAAAAAAGTAATTTTAACATTAGAAGTGATGAATTTATGATTTCAAGAACTAATAAATTTATATTTTAAATATAAAATTTCCCTTAGTGAATTTTAACACTACTTAGTAAGAACCAAACTTATTTTACACTATTTTATGCATTATTCATCATTCAAATGTAGAAAGATATTAACTTTTAAGTAAAAAATAATATACGTAAATGATAAAGTAGTAATAAACAAAAACCTTACATTTTCATAGACAACAATGAAATGAGTGCCTTTTAATTTTACATTGCAATATATAATTATACAGAAAGGTCATCCTATAATACTTACACATCGTAGTATGATAACTTTATAATTACTACTCCCTCCGTCCCTAATTATTAAGCCCTCTTGGGAGATTTCATGTCCATTAAGAAAGTGAAATAATTTAGTTAATTGTATTGGAAATGTGAACTTTTGATATGTATTTTCAAAATTACCCCTATTAATATTATTGAGAATCTAAAAAGTGTTAAATAAATAGGGGTGTTTGTGGAAAAAAGTAATTAATGCTTATTGAAAATTGATAAAGGGCTTTATAAATAGGGACAAAATAAAAGTGTCAAGAGGGCTTTATAATTAGGGACGGAGGGAGTACTAAATCCATTAAAGTTAAGAATTATCTCTATGTAACTGAAATGCTAAGCAATGCTCCCCTATGCCTTGGAAACAACTGTAATTGAAATTAGAAGATACCCCATCTGGATGAGTCACTCATCAGAAGATGGTTGTCTTTGTTTTGGGTGGATGTGGGACTTGACAATTGTTCATTTATTCACTGCATTCCAAAGCCACTTAAACTGGAAAAAGAATAATTTTCCTTAAAGAAATAACATAGGACCACAGGAGCAAATCACAAGGCCTGTCTTTGATGTCATATATATGAATGTGTATATATATATATATATATATATATATATATATATATATATATATATATATATATATATACACATACAAGCTTATAAGGCCTTTTTTTCAAACCAATCATTGCACCGTATTCGGTACTATACAAAAGTGGAGCCTTATGAGTTAAAATTGGCCAACCATGACACAGATTAATTATTTGACTGCCAATGTGGGACTTGCTTTTCCTTTCACTCATGAGTTATTATTCATATTTATCATATATTGCTCTAACTCTTCTAACAATAGAGTGTTTCTTTTACTATATTTTATTAATATAATGTTAACATTATAAGTATTATGCAGGACCCCTTTCATATATACCTTATAAGGAATGTGATGAGGTACTACCTTCAGCAACGGTTTGCTGCCTTGGTGGTTCTTGTGTGTATACAGTTGCCAAGCTTTCATTACGGTCCATGTGGGATGCATGGAAGATAACGTGTAGTATGTGCGTTTGATGTCAACGTAACACTCTTAAAGGGATACTCCAGTAGTAATAAGTTAACCCGAGCTCAATCAAAAAGAACTACTGTAGTATTTAGTTATGATTGTACTGCCTCCCTTAATAAATTACTCCCTTGGGTAGGTCTCAAAATATTTTTTTTTTAAAAAAAACAAACATTTCATTAGTAATTTTAAATATAAACAAAATTTAATTATTTTTTTATTCCCAATACAATCATTTCTCAAATATTCTTATAAAATATTTGTATCATTTAGTTTTTGTTTAATTCTCAATGCAAATTTTTTAAAACAGTAGTAATTCATTATTTTATGAATTTGAAAAAATTAAATACTTTAACCTAATATCCTTAATAAAGAGATCGGAGGGAGTACAATTGCTATATTTTTACAACTCTACACTATTTAATCAATATGAGAAAGAATAAGCAAAGAAAAAATATCAATTATTACAAAGAGATAAATGGTAAAAGAGGTAAAACAAACATTACATTCCCCTAAAAATTATTATATTTGTAATGTTTACCTATTTTACTTTTTTCATTAATGTAAAATAATATATTTGCGAAATTTTTAATACAAATTAAGAAAATAAATTTGTAATTTTATAGAAATTGTACTTTTTATAATCCTAAGAAATGAAATTATCATTTTTGATTTATATGATAGGTTTGAGTATGACATATATTTCCCTAAAAAAAAAAGTATGACATACAGGACCCGGAAACAGTAATTGTGTCAAGCCAACATCTTCCACACAATAAACAAGATGGACAAAGTTGAATAAACAATTTTAGAAGAGGGGTAATATGGGCTATTAGGAAAACGAGTATGGTGTCCAGTCTGTTTCCTTGACTATCCAGCCTACTGGATGGGATAACAAAGTCTCATTAAATAAAGAGATAAAAAATGAAATTTAGTAATTTACGCAATTCAATGATATAGAAATTTGCAAAATGATGACTTTCGGCCTTCGGGTCATTCGTTGTGCAGTCTGTTCATTTGACATTTTCAACTTAATTTTATTTTCACACTAATCTGTAATCTACCAATTCCCTCAATATCATACTACTAGTAGCACTTGTCTCGTGTAATAATATTGGGGTAATGCTATCGATGTCTGACTTACAAAATGAAAAAGAAAACACAAAGATGAAATTAACATTTTACTGAAAGAGTGAGTATTTCCTTTTCCTATTATACACGTGTTTAATGGCAAATGAATATTTAAGCATCTGTTTATCTGTCACGGTCTGAACAAACTTTAAGAATGACAAAAACAATAAATTTTTGTGGAAGTGGCAGCTGAAAGTCATCTATTATATGAACCTCTAAAATACTGTATTCAATGACCACTACACTTTATTCATATTTATACACAGGCGTATAGTTTTTTGGGAGTATTCTCTGCACATAAGAAATAAACTACTACTGTTTACCAAAAAAAAAAAAAAAAAAAGAAATAAACTAATACTACCATTGAGAATTGAAGTGGAAACCTCTTTCAAAAGTACTTTTTTATATAGAAAAATCTTAAATCAAAGAATTTAAATATTTTAAGGCTGTTGATCAAGTCGTTAAAAATTTAACTTATGTAATACTACTACTATAAGAATGCAAGTTTGAACAATCAATAATTATTTTACGAAACGTGACTTTTTTAAATAACACTTGAATATTTTTCATAAGTAACAAAACAATTTTTTTTTATAATACACCAATTCACACATTTATATATATATATATATATTATAATTTTTTAACCTTAGTTTTTAAATTTGAGAATAAAAAACTAAAAAAAGTATATGTATTGAAAAATTAAAGATTTAATACTTTATTAATAATTAATTTAGTTTTTCAACATACTTTTACTTATTTTAGTTTTTTATCCTCGGCCTTTAAAATCAAGAGAACCCTATATATATGATAATGCAAATAATTTTTGATCGAACCATGAAATTGATAAAATTGAATCAAACCTTTAAACCAATACAACTACTAATTGTATACATGCAATTTTTTAACAATACATCCAAAATGTTCAAATCTGATAAACAATACTTTTTTGTTTCATATATATCATAATATGTTTTAAGGTTACATATGAATTTTAATATGATTAAATAATATAAGAATTTGAGATATTTTGATTATAATATTTTTATGTAATCATTATTAAAAAAAAGAAAAAGACGTCGAAGATGAAAAAAATGTGATAAATAAAATATAATTAAAAAACAATATTCATTTTATTATTGAATTTTATAAAAAACAATATATAGAAATATAAAATAAGAGAAAAGAAAATGTTACTGAAAAAATATAGGATTTTCTTAACCTCAGTCCTAAGGGTTGAGAATAAAAGACTAAAAGAAATACTCCCTCCGTCCGATTATCTTGGTAAAAGTCAAAGAAGTCAATGAAAATAAAAGAATATCTCTTTAATATAATGCATGATTCATTTATTAATTACAAATTGATATTACAAAATTTTTTGTATCATTGCAATTAATACATATTGCAATATTGTCTCTAAAAAAAATCTTTAAATGTGTTTTGTTTATTTACTTATCAATCATCGATACAATATACAATCTTTAAGATTTTTCATTTAATTTTTTACTTTAATACGAGACAAATTTTTTTGCATTTTTTTACAAAGATAATGAGACGGAGAGAGTACATTTTTCTAAAAAAATTAAATATATAATGATTCAAGTGATGGTGAACTTAGCTTTTCTAGGTTTTTTTACTATTTTAACTTCTTATCCTTGAGGTTAAGCAAACCAAAAAGCAAAAATATATACAAATAAAACGAAGGGAACATTAAGTCACAATATTCCAATGTACTAATAATTCACAGACAGTGATGTACTGTAATAATTCTCAAATTAATAAAAAAGAATTACTACTACTAAAATAGAAAAGGGAGAGGAATGAGAAGGTTGATTATTAGTGGAGTAGTAGTATTAAAAAAGGAGGAGTGTGTGTGTGTCAGTGTGGGGAAGGGGAGAGGGAAGAAATTTGAAGAAACAGCAAAGCAAGCTTCCTTCTATTGCATTTATTGATGCCTTGTTTTTCACTGTATGCTATGCTCTAATGTATTACTAAGAGAGAGAGAAAGAGAGTCCAATGTCACTTCCTACATCACCTACCACTGATAATTCCATGCCTTCTTATTATTAACCCCTCTCACCCCACCATTCTATTCCATCCCCCCTTTTTCCTCTCATGTGCTTCTTGTGTTTCTTCATTTCCTTCCAACACCCGCACTACACGGTCGGTGCCTGAGTTTGGAGTGGAGAAGGAAAGTGGGGGGCATTGCTGCTGCTTCTTAAAGTTACATTTTTGATATTGGATTCAGATACCCATTTGCTTAATTTACAAAACCCATTTATCAAAATCTCATTTTGACAATGGGGTTGAGGATTTTGGGTGCATGAGAGATCTACTCTACTTCTTTATGTTGTTGTTTTCTTTGTCTTTAAAGGAGCCGTTGAGAAAATCTGTGAAGGATTTGGGCTGTGGACTTGTGTTGTGAGCAGGTCTTCAATCTCTCTCTCTTTCATGTAGCATTTTTCACTTTTGAATCTATGCTAAGTTGCTGAAAAATCACAGGGAGATGTTAACAAATGACTCTTTCTCTTTTTGTGTCATTGGTTGTTGGCTTAATTGTTTCTGTTTAGCTAATTAGAACTATCATTGGCCTAATTTTTCCTGTGATTTTTTTTTTTTTTTATTAAAGTTGTAGTATTTCTCTCTTATTTGGTTTTCAAGTATTATATAAAACCAATTTTATTATGCTCTTCTCCATGGCCTCTTGTGATTTCTATTTCCCAAAATCTTTGAAGTCAATTTATTGCATCCCCCCCCCCCAAGTATTTGCTTGACTTGTCTGGGATTTGAATACCGTGTCTAATAAGCAGTTTAGTGTTCTTTCCTTCTGCATTTTTATTGTGGAACTGAATTTCTATTACCAAGAAAAGGACCTTCCTCCCATCTTTTGCAATCTCAAAAGGAGATTAAAGTACTAAACCATCTAGTTTTTTGTGGAATTTTGTATGGCTGGATGCACTCATAAACAGGTGTATGAATGGTGTGGGTACAGCAGTAGTTTGGTGTCATGACCATAATTTGTCAATTATATGCTTTATTTTGCAACTTTATTTACTGTGTAAATTGAAGTGCTTTTTTGTTTTCTAGGGTGACTTTTACAGATATATTGGCAGTAGCAAAATGGCATCTGATCTGAATTCAGGGTTGTCCAAGAAAACGTCTGTTTTTGGGTTGAAAGCATGGGAATTAATGGGGTTAGTAGTTGGGATGTTCATTATAGTCATTCTTGTGGTGGTATCGATATGTCTTTCATCAAGAAAGAAATCCAGAAGAGTCAATGGCATGCTTCCCCTAAGCCAAATGTTATCTGTTACAGAAGAGATCAAAGAGATTAGAGTTGATCAAAGTTCAGCAAATAATCATCCCCAGAATGGTGCTTTTATGAGTCTTTACGACAAATTTAGTGACAGGGACTCTGAAAAGGTTTTGATCCAAACAAAAAATGGGGAAAATAGCAGTCAATCAGGCTCATTTGTTCTGATTGAGAAAGATGCTGCTGGCTCTCAATCAGGTGAAGAAAGTGGTGATAAGTCCGTTTCTACATACCGGTCTTCTTCACACCCTGTAACTGCACCATCCCCTTTGTCCGGTCTGCCTGAATTCTCTCAGCTCGGCTGGGGGCACTGGTTTACATTAAGGGATCTAGAAGTTGCAACAAACAGGTTTTCAAAGGACAATATTATCGGAGAAGGTGGATATGGAATTGTTTATCGAGGACAGCTAATGAATGGCAGTCCTGTAGCTGTTAAGAAGCTCCTTAATAATGTGTAAGTTGCATTGTAGCCTTTGTTTTTATTTTCAGTTTTGTTTTATGATCTCTTGCTTCATGTTTTATTAGGATGTTTGCATGCAGCTAGTTTATCTAATACTGTTGATGTTCATCATGCAGAGGACAAGCTGAAAAGGAATTTAGGGTGGAAGTTGAGGCTATTGGTCATGTGCGGCATAAGAACTTGGTCAGACTTTTGGGCTATTGCATTGAAGGCACTCACAGGTAGCATATTGGTTTTTTCTGCATTTTGTCTGGGTTAATTATCCAGAATTCTATATATTTTGTAATCAGCAAAATATGAATCGTCACCAATTGCATAATCGTGTCTAACCGCATGCATTTGTGTGTGTGGGTTTTGACTGTCGGGCTGTCGGTGTCTGCTTTTATGTTGATATGACTACCTCTACATTTGTATATAAAACGAATTATAACAGGAAATGGAGTGTGTGTGTGTGTTTGTTTGTAGTGTTGGCAATTGGCATCTAGATCGCATTTTACTCCTCTCTGAGTACTTGTTTGTATAATTTGGATTCTTGGTCCTTAGTGAATCTCTATTGATTTCAGGCTGTTGATTTATGAGTATGTTAACAATGGCAATTTAGAGCAATGGCTTCATGGAGCCATGCGGCAATATGGTTTTCTTACTTGGGATGCTCGGATCAAAATTCTCCTTGGAACAGCTAAAGCGTATGCTCCTTTACTCCTCAAGAAATTTATGAACTACATGCCCCGAGTTTCTTTTTTTTTTTTCCCCTTTTTAACTTTTGGTGAGTGTCCTTATACTGATCTAAGTATTATCTTACAGGCTCGCTTACTTGCATGAGGCGATTGAGCCAAAAGTTGTACATCGAGACATTAAGTCAAGTAATATTCTGATTGATGACGATTTCAATGCCAAAATATCTGACTTTGGGCTGGCTAAGTTACTAGGTTCTGGAAAAAGTCATATCACAACTCGAGTAATGGGTACTTTTGGGTAAGCTGTCTGTCAACGGATTTAGGAAATGTTTTATGTTCAAAAGTAATTTTCTTGTTTGTTTCTCGTTTGATCAGGCATGGCAGCCTTGCATTTTTTGTATTTAATACTGCAAATTGAGAAGTTGCAGAGTTAATCTTTTAGGTTAATTGTCCTTGCTAATGTCATGCACATAATCTAATCATGAAATACAGCATACTAAACAGAATATTAAGCGTTTCACCTTTATCCGCAAAGTGTGGGTTGAGGTTGTAATCAACTACAACCCCCTGGTAGGAGGACACAGGCTTAAATTCTAAAGAAGTAACTCTTATCGGGAGACCATGTAACTCTTGTGTTCCTGCAGTTGAACGGGAATTAGTCCCATGACCATGAGTGGTTCATATGGGCTGAATTTGTGGGGGATACCTCATGGTCTCAAATAAAAAGTATCAAGTGTTTCATTTTGTTTCAGCAATTTATGATTATCATTTTGGAAGATCAATTATACGATATTATTTATGTTTTGGATGAGTTGGCCTTTTTAACATTCTGAAGTTGGCCAACTATCCTTCTTCTAATGCTTGCGTTGTATTTTTCAGATATGTGGCTCCAGAATATGCCAATTCTGGCTTACTTAATGAGAAGAGTGATGTTTATAGTTTTGGAGTATTGCTCCTTGAAGCAATTACTGGAAGAGACCCAGTGGATTATAGCCGACCTGCAGCTGAGGTGAGTCATCATTGGCATTTTGTAAAGAAATCATTCAATACTCTGACATGCATGTATTTATGTATATTTATTTTGCTGTGTCTGATAAGTGTTAAGGAGCTTTTTTTCTCTTCACTTGAATTTTCAATGAGAAGAATGACATACATCCAAAATCTCCCTGGATTAGTTGGCAACTTTATTTCTTTCCAGAGTACTTTTCTCTGTATTTTGGGCTTAGTAGACATTTCTTAATATCATTGGATGGTTCTTGTAGGTAAATTTGGTTGATTGGCTCAAGATGATGGTAGGGAATAGGCGTGCAGAAGAGGTGGTGGACCCCAACATTGAGACCAGACCATCTACAAGTTCCCTTAAACGAGCCCTTTTGACTGCTTTGAGGTGTGTCGACCCATATTCTGAGAAAAGGCCGAAGATGAGTCAAGTTGTTCGTATGCTTGAATCAGAGGAATATCCAGTACCTCGAGAGGTTTGAGTTCTGATTCTCATCTAAATAATCATGATAAGTTCCCAACTTTGAGCAAGGAAGCATGGATATCTCTGTTTATTTAAGTGTCTGACCGAGTGACGGACTCATATCCGTCTATCCTACACTGACACTCCTCTGACATTTGATCGGCACGTGTCTAACACCCCTCTCGAGGTGTCCAATTGAAAAATCATGAATAATGTTAAATCCTCCTAATTCGTCCTCCCAAAAATCTTCCTCATTGCTAGATATAGAAAAATTTAATTTTTTTAATATTCCCAAGAGGCCAAGATAATGGTGCAATAATTTTTTCATTTAATACTTACTTTAATTAGTCATAAGGAAGATTTTAGATGGATGTATTTGGAGAATGCAGTAAAAAAAAAAAAATTATTTTTAGATGGCTTGGACTCAAAAATTATTTTGTCATTTAATTTCCCAAAATGGTTAGACACCTTCAGGGATTGCTATTTAGAAAATTTTCAATTTTTTTAGGTAACTAAAATGTGGGATATAGTAAGGGGTGATTTTGCATCACTTTATTGTGGAATTGAAGTTGCTTATTTGTCGCTTGATGAACCGGAGCTAGAGGCTATCTTTTTCAATGATGATGATCAAGAAGGGGAGATGGGTCTTAGATAGACTAGATTTTTTCTTAATTTTTTATTCCGCACAAAGGTGAAAGATATTATTTATTCATCTTTGGTTTGGAAAACTTTCTTTCTTTCTTTTTTTTCTTTCTTTCTTTTTTTTTTTTTTGTTTTTGTAAAGAGACAAAGTGCTTACATTGTAGTGATGCCTCTTAGTAACTAAAATGTGGGATATCATAAGAAAATATATGAATACTGATTTCAATTTAGATCTTGTCATGTTTTTCATATTTACTTTATTTGACATTGTTCGTGTCGGTCTTGTGTCCGGTGTCCATGCTTCATATATATATACATAAATGAAATTATATCTAGTTCCTTACTGCAACCGTGCAACGTATGAATTTTTTTCCCTAAGTTTGTAACTAAAACATCTATTTTGAGGCCCCTTCAAAGAGACTTATTCCACTAAAGATTTACACTCGATGAAATGTTTGAAACATGGTATGTTTCTCAAATGAAGTTGATGGTATTTCAGGATCGAAGACGCCGAAAGAGTCAGGCAGAAAATATAGAGATGGAGGGTCAGAAGGAGAATTCAGATACAGACAAGAGTGACAATCCAGAACTCAAGTCCTATGGCAGAGACAATAGTGACAATCCAGCAGAATCCAAGTCCAATGGCAGAGATAAGAGTGACAATCCAGAATCCAAGTCCAATGGCAGAGATAAGAGTGTCAATCCAGAATCCAAGTTCAACTCCAATGGCAGAGAAAAGAATAACAATCCAGAATCCAAGTTCAACTCCAATGGCAGAGATAAGAGTAACAAGCCAGAATCCAAGTCCAATGGCAGAAAGAACCAAAGGAAGTAGGCCTAGGGATCTCAAAGCCAAAAGTACCAATTCCAGAATAAGGTATGCAAGTGGAATAAGGGCAATTTTTGCATTCTCTTGAGCTTCTTTGAGTTCTGATGCCTGCCACATTTGACATCATCAAAAGACATGGAGCAGAAACAAGTTACTTTGGTGTGATTTATATACATGTTTGTTGTTACAGCATAGATATGTAGATGTTAGGAGGTAGATATATATGGGATTAAACAGATCCCTTGCACTATGTGTACAGTTCATTGTTATTCTTACATTCTCTACCCTTTTTGCCTTTTGGTTTGGTTTACCACTCATTAAAGAACATAAAGGAATTGATGTTTCCTTGTGCAAGATGATAGTTTCTTATTTTATTCTTATCAAGATTGAAAGACAAATAGAAGATGTGCTGCCCCTATTGTTTATAATTGAAGTGGGGAATTTCTTTATTATTATGGAATCAGCAAAGCTAGCCCAAAACCCTGGGAAATGCAGCTCTGAGCTTATTTTTCATTTTCTTTACAATAATAAAATGATTGATTAAGTTTTGTTTAAAAAATCGATGACCATTAGATAATGGAAAGACTTTTTCTTTTTGAACCCGTCACCGACTTTTTGGCTCCCATTTCGATTTTTATTAGACTATTATGACGCTGAGTGTTTCCAACTTCCGACTTTTAATAGTCGGAATATTTATTCCGATTTTTACAAGGTGGAAACAAACTTATAGATTTTTCAGACTTATACCAGTCAAAAATATATATTATAGATTTTTCCGACTCCTAGAAGTCGGAAATATATTAATTGAATTATATACATAATAATAAACGATAGAAAATCATATATGCATTTTATAATTGAATTATGGCTTAATTATGTCACAAGTCCTTGAAGTTTGGGGTACTATTTCCAGATACCCTTATTCTTTTTTTTCAATGTTTGACTCCCTGAAGTTACTTCTGGGTTTGTCATATACCCCTAGTATCAATTATGACCAATTTTGCTGACATATAACATCAGAATCCTGGTCAGATGTAGGAGGTTGATCATGTGATGTAGAGTAATGTCACACGGGTGAAGACGACCTCTTTCTTCAATCATTTTTTTTTCTTTTTTTATTTAACTAAAAATACAAAAATATTAAGTTTTTTAGTTTTTTAATTTAAAGAAAAGCAGGATCTTTGCCCACGGGGCACCACGTGCCTTACCTCCTGCGTCTCACCAGGATTTTGACGTTACATGTCAGCAAAATTGGCCAGAATTGGTAGTATGGGTATATAACAAATCCAGAAGTAATTTCGAGGAGTCAGACATTGAAAAAATAAAAATAAGGGTATATGGTAAAAGTATCCCAAACTTCAGGGACTTGTGACATAATTAAACCTTGAATTATATTAGTAAGAGAAGTAAGACTTCTTACCATTTGTGGATTTCCATGTTTTCCTGTTGGTAGTGAGTCCTGATGAGAAGTTCGGATTCCAAGCACAGATTCTGGTAAGTGAAATTGTGGGCTTGGTTTAAACAAATGTTCAAAGATGACCATTATGACTTTATGAGAAACATTGAAATCAAAATGGCTGTGGCAACAAAACCAAAAGAAATAGCACTCATAGATGTCCCAAAGCTTTTCCATGGAGCTGCTGCTATTTCCTCATCAACTCCTCCTCCTCCTGCTGCTTGTGATGGACGTGGTGGATTTGAGGCTGTGTATATGTTTCATGGTTTTGATCTTTCAGAGTTTAAATCACTCATATTTGAGCGAGCGAAGTTACTAAAATATATTTTCGACTGCTAGTAGTCGGAAAAATCTATAAAATATATTTCTGATTGGTATAAGTCGAAAAAATCTATAAGTTTGTTTTCGACTTGTAAAAATCGGAATAAATATTCCGACTATAAAGAGTCGGAAGTTGAAAAACACTCAGGATCATAATAGTCTAATAAAAATTGAAATGGAGGCCAAAAAATCGGTAACGGAGTTCAAAAAGAAAAAGTCTAATGGAAACAAAGAAAAAGAAATGAAATACCGTAACAGAAATGGACAAAATGTCTGCAATTTCCGTTTTGTCCCCTTCATGCTACTTGATATGGTTGTGTCATGTGTGACATGGAATTTGTGGCTGAAAATGAATGAAATCATCTTTCACCAAAGTAAACGACTAAATGTTGATGTTTCGGAGATGAACTTAATTAAAGTTAGATCTTGAGATCAATTCAATTATACACACGATGTTAAAGTTTTTTTTGTGTAATTTTTTTTAGTACCTCGAATACTCTTTTTAGTAAATTTGGCTTTAAAGAAAAAACTACTATTCATACAAGAAAAAGTTCCCGTGAACTGCTTGTATAGTTGTATTATTCAAAAAATCCCAACGACAACAATGAACTTAACTTTCAATTCTTCTGGAACAAAATATAATATTCAATAAAGAAATAAACATCTCAATGTAGTGTTTATACTACAATTTATGATAAATAATACCATGATGAAATTACATAATTTATGTATAGCAGACATATATAGTAGTTGTAAATTATTCATAATTAAGATATGAATATGAATACTCTCATAAATAAATTCATAAACCATCAACCTGATTAATTACTTTGTTTAATCTCCTCTTCTTCCTGCAGCCGCAGGTACTTCTGTTCTTCCTCTTTGGTCATGAAGGCAGTGATTGGAAAGGACCTTCCAATTCCCATAGGGGTCTTGAACAATATCTTTTTTCCCTTAGGATCTTCAATGCTCATCTCAGTAATTGGAACCCAAAGCAGCATTTGCTTGCTCTTAATGCCACTCATTTTCTTCATCTTACCCTTCTCCACATAAGAAGTGACTTCCACAGCATAACTCACCCTTGTGTTTGTTCCCTCAAAAAAATGCTCATAGGGTGCTTTCTGCTTCATCCACACAAACCCTGTTTCTCTGACTCTTCCACACTCCACTAGGTCCTTCAAGGGAAGCACACCCTTTGGGAAACCAAGCTCTTCTAATAGCTCAAATGATTGCTTTTGGCATTCTTCTGAGCCATACACAATCTCCGCTCCTTCGCGCTCCTTTGACAATGACAATGAGGTGCTGCTGCTAGCCATTTCAATTTATTTTCAACAAAAAAAATGTTACACCAAATGTAATATTAACTATGATCATACAAATGATACCATGCCATTATATAATGCCAATGAAGCATGAAATTCTTATGTTGAATTGTGGAAGCAAAGTTGCTGTTTGGAAGTTGAGCTGATTGGCATGCAGTGGTTCACCTAATTAGGACTGTCATTTAAATTTTGGTGGCATTTTTTTTTGCTTTGTTCAGATGTCTATATAAATAATAAATAAATATAAATATATGAAACAACTAGTTTGGCTTAGATTTGATTAAGATTAATTGCAATTCATAATAACCATTTGTTTCACCATCAAGAGGGTCCAACTCCAACTTGGAGTTTTGATGTTAGTTAAACTATTGAAATTAGCCTTAAATTCTTATGGTTTTCTTTCCAATTTTATATATATATATATATATATATATATATATATATATATATATATATATATAATCTACTGAAATTAATTAAGTAGGTAGATTTAGTTACAAACAGATGAAGCCATGTAATTTTCATGTCTAACTTTTTCTGGTGGATTTAGGTATGGACCGTTTAGTGTGAACAAAAAATAGATGCTTGTTCTTATGTGATTCGTTAGGGAGTGTCTATGATAGTTCATTAATCTAAAACAAGTTATTAATTATTTATTAAATACTAATTTCAAAGTAAATATTTAAAAATAAGTAACTCATTTTGAGTCCTATAGCTTTAAAAATTAGGAATTTTTTAACCTCGGCCCTTAGAGGATAAAAACCTAAAAATGAATAAGTTTTTTTGAGAAATTAAAACTTTAAACTTTTGATTTCTTTAATACATCAACTTCCAAGAAAACCCATCCATTTTTAAATGTTTATTCTCAGTTCTAAGGGCTGAGGTTAAGAAAACATAAAAATTAATAAGTGCAAAAAAGTTCTCCAATTTCTAAAGGATAAAAATGAAATGAAGTGATTAACAAAGGCCAACATAGTTGACAGATAGCTAGTTTCTTAACCATGATGTCAGAGGTTATATCTCTGTCGTGAGTATAGAAAAAGCTTTATTGGTTAAGATAAAAATCCACTTAGGTCATCTCTATCACTCGGAGTTTTCGAGTATTCTCGGTGAAAACTGAAAAGTTAAAGTAAAAAAAAAAAAAAAAAAAAAAAGGAAGTGAAGTGTTTTGAGGGTGACAACATGCTTTCACTTTCAAAACGTGGGGGCTGGGTTGGGGTTGGATGGATACTGACAGGAACATTTTTTAAACTCCCTCTGCCAGTCTGTCCCATGCCAGTTCGAAAGTATAGTTGCTTTCGGTGGTTGTTTGAGAAAACCTTTGGTCTTCTAGAACGAGGGATTGCTAAAATTGCTTGAATTGGAATTAGAACACTTAAAATCAAAATAAACTTCATTTTTATTTGCTTAATATAATAAGATTTCGAAAATGAGAGGGGGGAAAAAGTATACCATACTCTGTCCTTAAGTTTCTTTATTTTTATTTTCGAAATATATGTTATCTATTTTTTCCCCTTATTTTTTACATGAACTTGATCAAAATTTTGAATATAGTTATATATATTTAACGGAAAAAATAAAATCAGTTTTAGCTTATAACAATAGAAATCAATTTTAAACTCCAAATAATAATTCAAATATTTTAAATTAATGTTGCAATTTTGATTAACCTTAAAAGGAGTCTTTGCTTTACAGGGTGTAAAGCAAAATCCAAAAAAAAAAAAAAGCAAAATAAAAAGTATAAAAAGAGAGGAAACACTACCAACGGGGCTTGAAAGGCTCCAATTCAATTGGAAACGAGACACGAGTGCTAGTAGTCCCAAGTTTGATTTCCACTAAAAACAACCCGCTGGGAGAGCCAGTCACGCAGCTTGCTCCGGATAGGCTTCTTAGTATTTAGAGTGCTCTTAAGGATACCGGTGGTTCCGCAAGAAATACATACCAAAAGAGAGGAAACGCTTAAGTCAACTTTTTCCATTTATATATTTTACATGCACCATGAATGGCACTTCAAAATTGACAATTTTAAAGAAGAGAAGATAAATGTAGATTGTAGAGAATGCAGAAAGTGAAAATTGGCACTTCAAAATAACAAGAAAATGGTCAAAACTAACGCTTCTCAAATAGATCATGAAAAAGAAAGGGCTCTAGCTAAAATTGTAGTGGAGTAATATCTTAAATTTGCTTGCAAGAAGCTCTACAAATTAATTAATACAGTGCAATATTAATTATTAACATAGTAAATTAGAAAGTATTTTGCTATTAAGAAAATGTTAAGTAAATTAAAAGTGCTAAGTTTACTTAAAAAATGATGTGCTTAATAGATTAAAAATTAATTTTGTAATTTTTTGATATTAATTTTACATTTTAAATTTTTATTTTTTTTATCATGAATAGCAAAGCTCAATTAAAAAAGATTTCAACTTTCAACGGTGAAAGTCAATGACGATTATGCTATGATAAATAAAGGAAAATTCAGCAAGCTTCTAGATTCCCAAGTGTTCAAAAGAAAATTCATTATAAAATTCCAATTCCACTAGACGTACGTTCTCCATGAGAAGTATATGTTCCATTGTTTATATAGGTGGATTGTAGAATCACAACAAAACAATAAGAGCATCAAGAACCAAAAACTTAAACTATGATTGGCTCTTGCACTTGCAACACTAATTTAATGAAATGCTTATCTAAATGACAAATATAATGTAAGTGATTTACTAATGTGTGCCCATGACACATGTCAAGAAATTCATATTAGGTAAATTTGCAATAAAAATTCATACATTCATTAAATTCATGTATATCAATTATCCTAATAGGAATTTTTAAATGTGTCATAAGGGGCACATTAGAAAAACCCACATAATAATACAAAAGTAGTTTAATACTTATAATTATTGACACTTGTTACAAAAGGAAATTCATTGAACACACTCTGCAGTCTGCAAGAAGGAACGAAGGATATGTTAATCTACAAGTTTGGTGCTTCCTTTGGGTGAAGAGAACGAGTATTTAGTAGTGGCTGTAGAGCTTTGACTACAATGCTCATATTAGGCCGAAACTCAGCTTCATATTGCACACACAATGCAGCAACAGCAGCCATCTGTAACATGATATACAAATTAAATTAGTAGAAAAAAAAAATGTAAACTATATAGTACAACATAACCTACAATTTTCCAAAACAATTATATAGTTGAGAAGGGAAAGGAAAGGAGTCAAAACAGCATATTTTTCTTTATGCTTTTTAAGAATGGAATAGCAATTTTACATCATTATTGAACTAAGACAACATTCATCTACAGAATATAATGTAAGAGTGAAACTTGTATAGGTACGTGCTTATATAAGTAGAACCCCGGCAAAATCTGAATAGTCATTAAAATAATTAATTTCAAAAGAAAAAACCCTTAATACAACTATCTCAAGATTTTGATGGTTGTGCCTACAATTTACATATGCCTATATAAGCTTTAATCTAATTACCTTTGCTACTGCCTTTGGAGGGTAGTCTCCCTTTAATCTCACATCAACACACTGCTTCACCTTATCTTCACTAAGCTTTGGTGTTGCCTGATTGATAAAAAACAAAATCCAGTGAACAAGAATCAAATTATGCAAAATCCAAGATTCAGTGAAAGGGGAAGAAAACAAGACACAAGAATGAAGCATTAGCAGATAAGAAACAAAGTGAAAATTAATACCCAGGTCACAAGGCTTTGCTGTCCTCGGGGTAGTGTATGATCAACGGGTTTACGCCCAGTTAAGAGTTCCAGCAGTATAACTCCAAAACTGTATACATCACTTTTCGAAGTGAGTTGTCCGGTCATTGCGTATCTGTCAAAAAAATAAAAATCAAACCTAATAAGTTGTTCTTCATGCCACGACCGCAAAATGTGAAGAGGCAAATTTATTTAAAATCAAGTGTGAAATGGATTGATTGAAGTTCACTGTCTGCAGATATTACCAATTCTAGCATCCACTTAAAAAACAATATACTAGGGTGTTTACGAATGACATACTCTGGAGCATGATAACCGAAGGTTCCAAGAACACGTGTAGAGTGAAGACGAGCTGCTGCATCGGGGGCTTGATTGGACAAATCAAAATCAGCAATCTTTGCAACATCATCATCAAACAGCATTATGTTACTAGACTTGATGTAACGATGGATAATATGAATCTCTGCCTTCTCATGTAGATATTCAAGTCCTTTAGCTGCTCCAACAGCAATTTTAACTCTTTGAGCCCATGAGAGAACTGCACCAGGCTGTGCACCCTTTACACCTTTGCGTCCTATATCCACAGTTATAACAAAATTACATGTTGCATTGAAGAGAGCAATAGATACACTTACTATCATTTTCTGATTTTTCTCCACAACTTTGTTTAAAAAAAGAACATAAGCAGCTTCGATTTTTATACATAAGATTTGCCCACATAAATCTTAATATTAAATTTACAATAATGAGAGTTGAATGTATTTGTATAACTTATAAAAAAGAATAAGGAATAATATGGTAGTAGTTATGACTAACCATGAACAATATCATGAAGGGAACCTTTAGGAGCATATTCATAAGCAAGGGCACGCAAAGGACCATCAACACAATAACTAACAAGCTCAACAACATTTTCATGCTTTAGCCTTGATACGATGGATACCTGTTCAAAGTTAGAATTCAAAGGAACTGAATCAAAACTTTGTTGCCATATAGATTATGATGCAATAAATTAACATAATGTATTACTATCTTATGAATAAAAAGAAAAAAGTTATAACTGCGATTGAAGCGAACCTGAGCAAGAAATTCTTGGTCTGGTTGTATACTAGAATCTAACTTTTTAATTGCCACCTCGCGCCCATTCTTCAAAACGGCGTGATATACTTTTCCGTATGCACCCTCACCAATGAAATACTTTGTGCCAAAATTATCTGTCACAGACTTCAATTCATCTACTGAAAGGGAAGGGACAGCAATGGGTTGAAAATTTATGATCCGAGGAGCAGCTGTTGCAGCGTGTCTACCTTGATAACCGGTGTTGCCTGCATTTTATTAAGGAATTAAAACCGCAAGATAGAGGAACAAAAATGTAAACATGAACTTGTTTTCCAAATCATTGCAATGACTTGAGCGAAATTAAAGGTAAGATAAGATCTTAAAACAAAAAATTGAAGAGGAAATAAAAAAAATTGTGGAAATAGTGAGTTAATTACCAGAATGGTTGGATGGCATGAAGGGTCCATTGTCAGGAGGTGTATAACTATCATTTCCTTTGCAAAAGCCAAAGCAACCCATGACTCCCTAAATTCTGGAGGGAATTGAGTTTTTTCAATACCAATGGTTAAAATCACTGCAAGAAGTATCTACAATTTTACGTAAGCACAAAAGTTCAAATGTTTAATACAAAAAAAAACCCTTGTTTTCAGTGGCTGGATACACAAAATCAGTTAATAGTAAAACAAAAGTAACCATCAACAACCTATTTAATTAGATTGTTATACCATGCCATGTTAGTGTTTATGCAATGTCTAAGGACATCAATTTTGACTGCTACAAGTCATACAGGAAATGACTTCAATTTTATCAATTCATGCTACAAGTCAAAGACCAACAGCGCTATATTATATTACATGTTACATATTACGAGTATAATACTATTATAATTGTATTAATATATTAATATTATATTATTGTATTATAGTATTATTCCTAATGAAGGAATTTAGTGAAACAAATTACAAAGTGTGTACTTGATAATTCAGGAAGGCAGAAAGGACAACAATTGTAATCCCTGAAAATTGGAAACTGGAAAAACCTTTGGCCTAACAAATCAAACAAACATGCAGATGCAGGGTAGAACCACTGTAAACTCATACATATATATATATATATATATGTATGTATGTATATATATATATATAACACATACATGCATGCATGCATGCATACATACATACATACATACATACATACATACATACATACATACATACATATATATAAAGAGACTTAAAAGACGATTAGCCCAAAGTGATGGACCAAAAACCAAACATGTAAAAGAAAATTCTGGGCTTTGAATAAAAATTATTAATAATAATAAAAAGTGTAACTGACCAAAGAGAACAGACAGAGTTTATAGCAAAAATCCCAGTTCTGTTATGGTATTCCTATGTATGACGATGTGTTGATCAAAATCCAGAGAAGGGTAACAGAGGAAACAAGCAAAGTAACATAATAATAAACACGCAAAACAACAGTGCATAGAATAGTCAAAGCAGAGAATAAAAGATCAAAACTAAAAATCTATAAAAGAAAAAAAAAAAAAAAAACTCACCTCTTTGTTCTTTTTCAGAGATATTATGTGATTGCAGTGTTTATGTTGTTTGGAAGAAGTAAGGGTAAGAAGAAGAATATGGAAAGAGAGAGAAAAGGAAGAGACTTATGAAAAGAAAGAACGTAACAGGGTAGTGGTTCTGTTTTTCTCAGCGTCTGTGTCTGGTTAATGTTATTCACAGCCTTGACCTGAACGAGAAGAAACTACACGCAACCAAACCAACCGTTTCTCTTTGCCAAGTCAGTCAACCAGGGGGCACGAAACGAAACCATACCAAAACTTCTAAGTAGCAAAGTCAATGTGTCCAAAACCAAAAACTGTTTCATTTCAATCGGAATAAGTACTCCATCTAGCAATTAAAAAAAAAAAAGTACTTCATCTAGATTGAAATATAATAAAAAAAAATTGGTTAAGAAAGTTAACTGGTTATGTTTAATTTTGTAAAATTTACCGAGAAAATAGAGGTAATTTAAGAAAATAGCATTGAAAATAAAATAAAAAATTTAGATGAGATAACCAATTTTTTTATAAATATTTTAAAAAATAGTATCGAGAATAAAACAAAATTTTAAAAAGTTAATTTTTTTTATATATTTTAAATCAATAAAAATATGATATTTTTTATTTCAAACCGGAAAGACTTTGAGTTTGCTTGGCCTTTTTCTTGGAAGAGATTCAAAAATCAAAAGTAGTTGAGTAATAAAGTTTTGAAAATTGAGAAAATGGATAATGCATTGATAATGTAAAGTTTTTTACACCATCAATGCATCATTCACCATTCATTCATTTATGGTTGTTGACTTTTAAATTAAAGTAATCTAAATGAATGGTGGATGATGGACTGATGATGTAAAAAACTTTACACAGTCAGTGCATACCCATTAATCTCAATTTATTTATTTTCGAATTGCATACATCTCAATTTTAAATATAAGTTTTTTTAGATTTTTTCCATGAATATAAACTTTTTAACAAAATTAATAATGCAACATTAATTATATTTTTTACAATTTTATTCTTTTGTTTTTCTCACCCAGTTTCCATTATTGAAAAATAATGAGTGAATAATTAATTATAAAAAAGTTGATAAAAGGCAACAGATGAAATATATATAAATTTAACACAATAAACATATTAGTTACATTTTTTTAATCTATGAGGCACAATCTTATGTTATTGATTGATTTTTTTTACATTTTTTTCATTTGAATAAATTTTTTATACTATAGAATAACTCAATCTTTTATTTTGTTATTTGAAATACAATATTAATATATCAAATTTTATTTCTAATTTTTAATGACATTAATTATTATTTTTTTTATAAGTATCTCTATTCATTCAATATTTTTTAAAGTCTCACTAATAATTATAGGGGCAGTTTTGAAAAAATATATCAAATATTTACATTTTGAATATCATCAACAATACTAATTAACTTTCTAAAAAAATGTGTTTTTAAGTCCAATAAACTTACGTATAGGACATGGGTATCGTTTTATTTTTTGTCCTGGTAATCATTGATTTAAAAATATTGGTTAAAATAATTTTGTATTTAAAATCTAAACTTATCGATATTTTAAGTTTGAAATTCATTATATATAAAGATAAAATAACACTAATATGAGTTGGGATGAGTGGTAAGTGGCTCAGTCTTGCTTAAGTAAAGTCTCGAATTTGATTCCTTGTGAACACATAAAATTCATGTTCATGCATGTTGGAATAAAATAACATCTTTTACTTTTTTTTTTTGGTTGCCCACCCGGTTCCCTAAGTACCACCTAGGTACATCCGGATTCGACCCGGGTCGCGTGCCTGGCTATGGCAGGTGAGTCTCCAACATCTTTTACTTTTTGTTTTAACAATTTAAAGATTTATTTAACTTCAATCCTTAAAATTGAAGATAAAAGGTTCAAATAAAATAAAAACGTATATAAAAATTAAGTCCATAAATTTCAAAGTATTATATTCATATTTTATGAATGCAGAATTACTTTTTTAATATCGTAATCCTGAAGCCAATGTTAATAAAATTCATATTGGCTTATTTATGCTTTTGATCCTTAAAAATTCAGCGTGTTTTGGTTTTAGTTATTTTGACTGAGACTGATCCTTAATTTTTCAAATATTTTGGTCCTTAATCTTTAATTACTTTGTTTGCATTTTGTTTTATATTTTAGTTTTCTTAAGGAAAGTCTAGACCTCAGGAAGGTAGAAGATGACTTAGTCTCACTAGAATGTAAGACCAATTTTAAAGTTCGATTTAGGCCTCACTTGAATTATATCTAATCACAGTACTTTAGTCTGTACAGAACCGCAAAGTCCTAAAATAATGCACATCCAAAAGATCAACAAAATAATAGGTTAGTTCAGGATTCAGGGCATTATGTTATACAGTAGTATGAAATAACTAAAACAAGGACTTTTGACTTTTGAGAAAATCAGGGCCTATGAATTATGATCTTATTAGTAAACTCAATTTAAGAATTTAAGTAAGTTGTTAAAAGTCCACTTCATACTCTGTTACACTATTATGACAGGCCACCGGGTTCCAAAAATGTTTTTTTTTTTTTTATTTTAATTAGTAAATTGAATTATAAACAATGAGTACTAGGAGCATTCAAACTTTTATACAAAAGATCTTAAAGAAATTAGCACAGTTTTATAATATACTCGATTGGGCATTTGCGCCAAATTGAGAAAGTGACATTTAACCTACTCAAAGTATTTAAGCAATTCCAGTATATAATTTTGGCTTGATAGAGAATGCTATTATTTTAAGAAGGAATTCATGCAATGTAATGGATCGTATATATTGACTTGATTAAAACCGTTCCAGAAGGAATTCATGCAATGTAATGCTATTATGTTTTTTAGTTTTTTAAATTTTTTGAAAACAAGATCTTCGATCACGGGGCATCAGGTGTTTAACATGCTGCATTTGATCAGGATTCCGATGTTACATGTCACCAAAATTGGCCAGAATTGATAGTAGGGGTATATGACAAACTCAGAAGTAACTTCGGGGAGTCAGACATTGGAAAAAAAAAGAATAAGGGTATCTGACAAAAGTACCCCAAACTTCAGGGACCTGTGACATAATTAAGCCTTAAATAAATACCACCTACGATATATGTTTTCAGCTAATCTAAACTATTTCAGCTATATATATATATATATATATATATATATATATGTATATATATAGCAAAGTGCTTGATTAGGTGTGTCAACTTTCAGAATGAGATTTGGCTGGAATGGAATTGCGATGCTGGATTTGGCTGGCCTGTGAATTTATGTCGTTTGCAACTTGCTTTTCCTTATTCTTTTTATGGGTGAAATGTAATCTTAGCCCTCCAAGTTTACTAATTTAGTAATCTTAGATTTATTATTTTTTATTTGGCAACTTTAGTTCTTTAAATTATTACATTTTGTAACTTTAGTTCCTTTATATATAAAGTTATTGATGGCAATAACATAACAAATGGTAAGACACATATTGCACAATTCAAAAACCTATGTGAATTTTTATTTATTTTTTCAAAAAGAGAAATAAAATTAAAGATAATCAAAATTAAGAATACTCATTATTGTAAACATTATACTATTATTTTTTTTTATTGCTAATAATATTTATTCACTGAAATCTAACATTCTTAAGTTAAAAATTACTAAATGGTTTTGGAATATCACTTTTCTAAGGACATTTTCAGGTTTAGAATAACAGGAAATGCATGCTTTTGTTTTGGAATCTTCTTACCATTTTTATTATTATAATTATTTTTTTTTTAAAGAAAGGTAAAAGTTCCACCAGATCGATAAAGAGACCACTTAGGAAACACCTCAGGAGATGCCAATACAATATGAAATCAGCTAGAAAAGCAAATGAACAGGACTAAGCTAGTGGATGAAAGGATGGCAGCATGATAATTTTAAACTGACATGGATAAACATATTAAACATATTATATTATATGAGCTAATAGCTATGTGTCTGATCTGACTTGCAAAATCAATTGTGGAGAAAGTCCGCATCGTAATACACCGAACGAGACAAGCGAATACGCGATTAGCTCTTAGCTGGAAATAATGATGGTAAAAAGGATAATGATATATATTCATTGATTTCATTCAAATAAAAAGATTGTATGAAAGACTTTTTTTTTTTTCCTCCAAAATTATCCAGTGGAGCCATCGTTCGAACTCCTTCATTAGTTGATGTCAGGACATGCAATATGGGAGGTGAAACCCTAAGCGACACTATCTGAAAAGTTTCATCAATCCAAAACTGTGGGAAGAGCAATATTCATAAAGTAAAATATCATATTCTGAACCCAAATTTTAAAACAATACATAGTTCTGTGAGTTTTGTAGCTTATAAAATTTCTCACTTAATTTATCTTAGTTTATCCAATGTGAGACTTTCAATTACACTTGAATAGTCAATTGTCTATTTACACACGTTAAGTTGTATGAAAAACTTTTATCTTTTCCTGATATTATTGGAAGGATAGGTCTTGCTAACGAGTGTCCTTAGGACACTTTTAAGGTTGCTATAAGTAGTAAAACAATCATATGTTGACATTAATAATTTTCTCGAAAATTCTAAAAATCACATTTTTCTATGATAAAATATTGCTTTTAGTTTCTTAAGTGCCCGTAGCATTTTCCTTATTGCAATCATGTATTCGTTACCCACATATAAAGCAGCTTTACTTGATTCTTATATTCATGCTCCCCCTTTCCATAGTTCAATTGATTCTTCGTTTTTTTTAAAAAAAAAAAATTAAATCTTTGAACTCTGATTAAATTAAAAAAGAAAATGCTCAGGCTAACATCCGGTTAATTAGGCCCGCAAGCCTAGACCCATTCAGAAATGGGCTCATATATTGGACTAGAGGAGAATATGTCTTGTTGTACTATGGAAGTTGTATTTTTTTAACTCCATAAATTTTTTTAACCAACCACCACCACCCCCCTCCCCCCCCCCCCCCCCCCCTTTTTTTTTGAAAAATCCAAAATGCCCATATTTTTCTCACTAGGAAAATTGCCCGTGCGATGCACGGGTCTTAAATTTTGCTATCTTACCATTTTTTTGAAGGGCTTTCCATTTGTTCAAACATTAAACATTAATTTTATTTACATGTGATTGAATAAATTGAAATGATAAATTAAAAGGAAGGCTTTCATGATCAACATATTATAAAAAAAAGAAATATTGAGAAGAAATATTGTGTTAAAGATCAACACAATATTGAAAAGAAATATTATTATACATACACGTTTACAGTTATTTGGGCATTAAAGGAATAATTTAAAGCAAGAAAGAGGATTCGTGTCAGCATCCAGAATTGGGTAAAAATGCCAACAGCTTGCATGTTACAACTTACAACAACTTTTGTGAGGCAACTTGAAGCATTTTGATACAAAAAAAAAATAATAATAATCGAAATTATCAAGGTAATATGTTTAATCAAAAATTTAAATGATAAATTGGAAGGAAGGCTTTCATGATCAACATATTATAAAAAAATAAATATTGAGAAGAAATATTGTGTTAAAGATCAACGCAATATTGAAAAGAATTTAACTTACTTCTTCACATTCTTTGATCTTCTTTTGTGCACCATCAAGTCTTAAGTCCCTGTATTAAGAAATGTTTGAGCAAAATTCAAACACTTAAAAATACCAAAAAAAATGAAAAAGCTTTCTAGCTACCAATTAAAAAAAAAATATTAACTGTTCATATGCTTAATGTTTATGACAAATAAGGAAATAAAATATATTTAATAAGGAAATAATTTCAGTTGAAATGAAAGGCTTTCCACCAATTTTAAAAATAAAAAAAAATACTAACTATTCATATGCTCAAACAACCAAGGTTTCCTTCTTTATACGTTTTTTTTTTGCAAGTGACATTTTGATACTAAAAATAAAAAAAAAAATTCTCATTGAAAGACGAAAGGCCGGTAACAAATAAGCTTAAATAGAAAACAAAATGATCAAACATTTATATATATATATATATATGCAGATTGTAGAGGCCTAGAGGGGCAGGAAATGTACGATGGTGCACATAGTAGCTTTGATAAAATAAAAAATTTGCATAATGATATGATGGACTACCTTGTAAGTTTGGTCACCAAAGAAGTGAATTTCATTGAAATCATCAAGGTAATATGTTTAAACAAAAATTTAAATGATAAATTGAAAGGAAAGCTTTCATGATCTCCTATTCTTTAGTCCTATTTATAAGACATTTTGCATTTTCTAGGAATCATTTATTGTTATTTTCTCTTATTTGCCCTTTATCCATTAATGTGAAATAATACATTATGAAATTCCCAATACAAGATAAGAGGGTAAAATTGTAATATTAAGATATTGCATCGTATTGCTGATCTCAAGCACTCAAATTTGTTGCCTTTCTTTGCTTACTACATACTATTCTAAAGAGGAGAAGCTGTTCCTCCACATACATGCACAAAATGTAATTTTTCCATTGAAATCTGTCAAAAAAATACACCTTTTAATAAAGTATAGTAAATAAAAAATGTAGTAGCTAAGATGCTATTTTCTGAATAAGGGGTATCCGAAAAATGTTATTTCGAAAGCCCAGAGTAAAAAAAAAAAATATATATATATATATATATATATATATATATATATATGAATATTTTGGAATATTTAGAAAAATTGGGGTTCTAAAAATAAATCCCTTATACTATCAGGTGGGATAGTATTCTAGAGAACCACAAGAAGAAAAACAACATGGAATTTATGTGGTGTATGTGAGTAAATATAAGTATGAAGTATTTCTAGCTGAAGTAGAAAAAAGCATTCTTATCTTAAATACTGTATATAAATAGTATAGCTATATTACCAATTAATACTTTTCTTGTAGTCTTTCAGAGATAGAGGAAAAAAAAAATTAAGGGCAGCAAATTTAAAAAATAATATCTGACTGTCTCTATAATTTATATATATAGGTGGTTATATTTGAAAAGTGTACGTCTATTCACTTGTATTTTTATTCTAGGTGTGATTTAATGGTTACGTTGTTATAAATCTACAAAATTTTTATTACGTACGTGTTTCGCTAACAGCTAAATAAAACCTGGACGCAGCTTTACAATTATAGACTTGAGATACAGATCGAAGATATACAAACTTCTTTGCTTTAGGAAATAATCTAGACACGCACGCAATAATAATGAAGTTATTATATATGCATGTCTTAATCTTCAAAACGTGGAGATATCGATCGGTCTCTGATGCCTCCACTTCTTTATCATGGGCTGAAAAAGTGCAGGTTTATCTTGTCTTGTTTACAAAGATGGCAGGTCACTTCTGGAGGTTGAGATTGAGAGAGATGTAATTGTACTATGTCCAAGAGCATCCCATCAAGTGTCTTTATTTATAAAAAAATAAATAAGGGGCAGTTCTTAATATAACTTTTTTTTTAATTTTTTTTTATCATGGTGCGGAAACCATTTCATTTATCTTTGTTTAAGGATTGTACTTGTTTAAGAATTATTGTTCATATCAATTTGTGTTAAAATAATTAATAAGAGATGAAAATTGGGAGAAGAAAAGAGAAAAGTAACCAAAAATTTGTAATAATTTTTTTTATTATAAAATTTATATGAGACTTATTTAAGAATAAAAGTTATGTTTATGAATAAAATGAAAAAATAACTGAATTGCTTAACTACCAGAAAGTGTGAGAAATTAATCAATTATGTTATAAAACCATGTGTAAGATATATTTAAAGACAAAAGATATATGCATGAATGTGAATGCTATGAAGAACACTTCCAAATTTGAAGAATGGTATATAGTAGTACAAATAATGCAAAGAAATTTTATAACATTTATTATGAGTGTTTGTATCCGTAAGATACTTTGCCCTTGTTGTGGGGTACGGTAAAGATACTTAGTAGCAGTAGCACATTTATTTTGAGCTCTTTATTAGATCCCTTCAGGTAAAAGCCTTATTATGAAAATGTTTAATTTTCTGCTGCGCAGTGTTTGGTAAAACTGAAAGCTAATCGAAGGTTGTAAAACTTGTTTAAGACTTTTTTTTTTGTTTTCGAGGGAAATCTCATTGTCATTGTTAAACATTTGCGATTGCTGGGATTCGAACCGTATCCTTGCAGACCGAGGATAAAGTTAAAAGTTAGCTTATTTAAGACTTAAATAAGCTTATTTAAGACTTAAAAGTTAGCTTTATGGTTAAAAATCCAGAGGCTGAAGGTTAAAGGTCAATAAATAATAAAACAAAATTTAAATTAAATTCATTTTCATAAATTTATAAAACCAAAACTTTTATGAAAAAACTCTCCAAGACTAAACTAAACAAATGTACTGTATATGGGAAATCAATTATGTTATGTTTACATCTAGTTTTGATATATAATACCAACACTTGCTGCTTTTGGTAAAAAAAATGATGAACTCATAAGTTTATCTTTTTTGAAAGGCCCTTTGTTGATAAATATCAAAACTAGATGTTAACATAAAATAAATGATGGACCGTTGATAAACTTATATTTTTCTCTCATACTTTTTTAAAATAAAAATTTACATCAGTTAGTCAAGATTTATTTATTTTTTTTTTAAATGAGTAATAGTCGAGTTTAAAGCATCACAGCCAAAAACTTCCGCACACTTACAATATCAAAATCTTACAAATAATTCCTCTTTTTATGGAGGTAAAAATGGCATGTATATCGATCTACCCTCTCCAAATCGAGAAATCACACATTGTACAAAGAATGATTGCACGAACTGGTATAGGATTTACCTTTTCCCGGCCCTAGTAAACAAGCAAATTTAATTAAGTGGAATATATATACAACTCTATTACATAAATATCTGTATTTGACATCTATATAGAACATCTACTTTTTTGGCAAAAACTGGTGGATCCTGTAATTTCTCTTTCTTACCTGACTCACCACTTTTTACCCAAAAAAACAGGTGTTCAACTTTGACAGACAGATATTAGAGAAACATTATTGATACACATATATATGTATATATATATATATATATGTGTGTGTATGTATATGTATAAGTATATATATGTGCTAATATAATCCTGCTGTAAAAAAATATTCGATCAGTGTCTATATGAATAATGCATGGGAAACGAGAATTAATCCTCCTAATTGGGAAAAACAGCATCTCTGGTTTAGTTTGACCACGTATATCTAAAATAGAATTCATCAGATTAAGACATGTTTGAACTTTGTGTTGTTTGAGGACCAAAAACATAGAAAAGAGAAAAAGATCGAAACTGAAGGACAAATCTTAGGGTCCACATGAGGAAAGAGGCAAAGTCGTCCATAGTATATAGTTAAGCACATGATGAGGTGCTAGATAGCTAAGCTTATATATATATATATATATATATATATATATATATATATATATATATATATATATATATGGTCCCTCTCCTGGGACCAATGTGCATGCATACAGCACTACTATTATATTGCCACTATTTATATGCACACTGTTCTACTTGGATTCTCAATATCTTTGGCTTGGTTACTATCTTCAGCTATTTTTTTAGCAAACCCCATCTGCAATGCAATCACTTCTTCTTGACACTACTTAACGTACAATTGTTGGACTTTTTGGTGGGTTGTGATGAGAAACCCTGAAGTAAAGGCTAGCTAACTTTTAATTTATTCCTCATCACATACTATAGAGTACTACTGTAAAAAAAAAAAGTTCGATTGAAACCTCCATTTAATGCATGTACGTGCCACAGGACCTGCTGGCTTGCAATTAAAAGCGAGGGAAGAAGGGACCATCAACACCTAGAATGAAGCATCTTATACTATAGCTTTTGTTTGAATACTAGCTACTAGATCAGAGGATTATTATTAATCATCTACATGAAATCTTTTAGCGAGTGAAATCTTTAATTTGTCAAATCCAATGGTACGGTAGTCTAATGTTTATTAGGAGGGCACATTCTTATATAACCTAGCCGTGATGGGTTGCAGTGGAGGTGAACTGCGCGATCGCAAGTGAAATTTACTTGTAGATCATATATAGGTTCAAATCCTGAAGTCACTGTTTCGTTTTTAAGAAAATTAAAGTTTTACCAATCATCATTTAGGAACAGTCCTAACTATATATGATTGTATTTTTCTTTGGAGAAGCTATAATTTATGACATATATATGGTACTATAATGTTCTGCTTTTACGTAATTTCATATGTTTAACATAGTAATCATATATACTCCATATATACTAAGCTATATGATTTGAGGTAGATTTCACAGCCTAAAAATTTCGTGCATATGATTAATCCTAGTACTCAAACAAAAAGCTAGTATGGCAAAACTATTTTTTACGATTACACGGAGAAAATAGTTTGTACGCTAACAATGTAAAAAAATTTACACTGTCACATACCATTTATCATTCAAGGGTCTATGGGTATTGACTTTTAAATAAAAGTAATGCAAATAAATGGTGGATGACGTACTGACAATATAAAAAACTTTACACTCTTAATGCATACATATTAAACTCTTAACTTATTATTGGTTGATAAATGAATGTAGGAATTTTAATATGTATTCTTATAAAAAAAAACATAATTTATGATATATCTTTATGATATTAATTAGTTAATCTATATAACCAATTCCACTTAGTAGAACAAAGCCTTATAATTGTCGTTGACTTCTTGTTGTATTCTTATGTTAGGGGCCGGGGAAGAAGAACTTCTTGATGAGAGTTGAACCAAGCATTACATGAACTCACCCTTATTTATGTAACCACATTGTTTCTGAGATGCATAGCCACAGTTATAGTTTTTTTTGGCTTATTTATGTCAGGGGTCCCTGTATTTTCACCCTATTTTGTTATATACCCCTAATCTTTTTTTTTTATATGAAAATACCCCTGTACTTTTCTCCGGTGAGTAATTTGCCCCTCCTCCCGATTCCGGCAAGTCAGTGCTGAGGTGGACCGCCGAAGTCCTTGTCAGGGGTCCCTGTACTTTCACCCTATTTTGTCATATACCCCTAATCTTTTTTTTATATGAAAATACCCCTGTACTTTTCTCCGGTGAGTAATTTGCCCCTCCTCCCGATTCCGACAAGTCGGTGCTGAGGTGGATCGTCGGAGTCCTTGTCAGCTCCTTCCACCTCAGCCACGTGGTATAAAACCGAAGGTCCACGTGTCAGCTCCCTTAAATTATTTTTTTTTATTTTTTTTTAAATTTTAAAAAAAACACCTACAACCCTATTTGTTTCCCTCCCCAGCCGCCATCTTCATTTCTCTCCCTTTCTTCCCTCGATATTTCTCCTCTCTTCTTCCTCTCTCATTCATTTCTCCCATTATCTCTCTGGTTCTTTCTCCTTCCCTCCCTCGAACTCTCATCTTTCTTCTTCTCTATTTTGTCGTTCGTTTTTCTCTTCTTCTCCTCACCCTTGCACCATGAAGTCATGTAGCTCCAGATCGGGATCTTCTTTCACCTCACCATTTGAGGTGTGTGTGGTCCAGCGGTGAAAGTGAATCATGGTCAGAAGAAAAAGAAGAAGAAAAGCTTGCTTCCAAAAATTTATAAAAGAAAAAGGTCCAATCAGAGGAGTATGCATAACGATAATAATGGCTTACGGGTAAGTGATGCTTGTCCAGTTTTGTTGGGTGGTTCCAATCGACAACTTGAAATTGCATAGGTGAAGGGCGATCTAGTTGAGGATGTGAAAGACTTGTGGAAGATGGGGAAGGAGTTGGGGGTTCTTAGTGTAGAAGGGGATGAACCTGTTATTAGAAGGTTAACTATGTTGAAGCTTAAAGAGTTGGGAATTTCTGTGCCAGACGCTGAGGAAGAGACTCCTACTGGTCAGGCAGTGGAGATGTGTGAGGCAGGGAGCTCTGTGATTTTTAAATGAAGATGTTTTTTTTTAATGTTAGGGGTCTAGGGTTGTGGGTGTTTTTTTTTAAATTTAAAAAAAAATTAAAAAAAAATAATTTAAGGGAGCTGACACGTGGACCTCCGGTTTTATACCACATGGCTGAGGTGGAAGGAGCTGACAAGGACTCCGGCGGTCCACTTCAGCACCGACTTGTCGGAATCGGGAGAAGGGGCAAATTACTCACTGGAGAAAAGTACAGGGGTATTTTCATTTAAAAAAAAGATTAGGGGTATATGACAAAATAGGGTGAAAGTACAGGGACCCCTGACAAGGACTCCGGCGGTCCACCTCAGCACCGACTTGCCGAAATCGGGAGGAGGGGCAAATTACTCAACGGAAAAAAGTACAGAGGTATTTTCATATAAAAAAAGAAGATTAGGGGTATATGGCAAAATAGGGTGAAAGTACAGGGACCCCTGACATAAATAAGCCTTTTTTTTTTTGCCAAGTGCCACAGTTATAGTTATTCTTAACAAGGAAGAAACATTATCGTACTTCAGCGTTACTATTGAAAATGATAGCACACAAATGAAGTACTCCCTTCATCCCTAAATATAAAATTATTTTAATATTTTTATTTTGTCCCCATTTATGAGATCTTTTACCAATTTTTTAATGATCATTAATTACTTTTTTTTACACAAACACCCTTATTTAATTTATTGAACACTTTTTAGATTCCCAATAATATTAATAGGGGTCATTTTAAAAATATATATATATATATATCAAAAGTTCACATTTCCAATACAATTAACTAAATTATTCTATTTTCTTAATGGACGTGAAATCTCTCAAAAGGATCTTATATTTATGGACGGAGGGAGTATTAACTAATGTGACATGAATATAAATAGAAATGAAACATTCTCCACAATTTGAATAGTATCATTTTAGGGTAAATAAGAAAAGCACACACGGGAATTTAATAAAGAAAAAACTACAAAAGATTTGTGAATCAGTATCTTAAGTTGTAACATGCATAAATTTATTATTCAGTGAAGTTCGGGAATTCATCAAATAATTCACTTTTGACCTTGCTTTCACGTGAATGTTTAGAATATGTTTGTTTCCCTCTCTCTCAATTTGTTTTTTCTCCCACAATATGATCGTTAAGAGGTGGTCCTTAATATTGTGGGGTTCCCACTTTCCACCACTTAGAGCACTCTAGAGAGTGGAACTAATAACTCCATAAATATCAACTTGGATAATTCCCAAGTGGATTTTGAGTCACTTTGGACACCCTTTTCCTGTTTCTACCAATTGCTCATACCCATATTACTTACGATATGTAGCTTTCACTTTGCTTTTCCACTCTAGACAAATAATAAATAATAATTTATTGCCCCGTGCATGAGTTGAATCTATCAACTACTTCAATATATATAGTGAAATTGCAGGATTGGTTGTTGGGTAATCCAGGTCGATCAATAATTAATTATTAGTGAGTAAACTTTTTCAATCAATTTAGGTGAATATTATTATATATACAGGAAAAGATCTCCACTAATTAAACGTCTTCATGCTTTATATGCTAAGCAGTAATCATATAAGTATACTACAATTTTCAAAAAAGAAAAAAAAATCATATTATACTACAAGTATCTTACCAAAAAAATATAGTTGAGAGATGAAAATATAATGTAACGTGAGAAAATCATTATTATTCTAAGAAAAAAAGCATTATTATTCTTTTCTTTTTCGTAAAAAGGTAAAGGAGACCGTTTCACTTAGATATTTTGGTACTAGGTTCCAAGTCATGCAGTGCACATTGCAAGCACAAGAGACAAAAGTGTTTGTTAGTTGGTTAGGAACATGTGGACAAGATAAAGAAAAGAAAATCCAATCCAACGGCAATGGAGCAATTAATTCCTTCATCTTATGAACTTTTTTATCATATAAAAGTTACTTGGTCGGTCTTGAAAATTATTATGATATAATAATATAATAACATAATATAATAACATTCTTACTGTAGAATAGAAGAATCTGCCTTAATTGATGGTCAAGTTTGGTGACCATAAATAAAAACGGTTACAATCGGAGCGTGCAAAGTCCTGTGTGATCTCATGTAGTCATATACCTAGGTTGATTATTCAGTTTTAGAAAGCAAAATGTTCATGTCACTCTTCTTTTGCTAATCCCACTACTTTTTACAACTCCTTTATAATCATAATATTAGTACAATTTTATATGGATTAACAAAATTATTAAATATATTAATTTTTGAGAAAAGTATTAGATAATTTTATTATAATATCTTCACATTAAATTAATTAACACTCATTTTATATATTTTAACAAGTTAAATACAAGGTTAAAGTTGACAAAAAAATTCATACACTATCAAATTCTTAAAACGACAAATAATTTAAAATAACTTAAAAAAACTAAAATGACAAATAAAATGAATAAAAAAAATATATTATACTCATTCTGTGATTATGAGTAAGTCATATTCTAGAAAAATTATTTGTTTTTATATGTATGTTACTAAAGAGGTATTTAATTTTTTCTGTATTAAACGAGTGTTCTCGTTATTTACAAAACACTTATTATTAATTTCTTATAAATAAGTAATACAAGTAAAAATGGTAGGAGTAAAATTGATATTTAAAAAAAATACAAAACAAGGAGTCGATTACCTTACTTGATCCGCTCCCTGTGTTTAAATTAAGTGTAACCTATAAATATGTTTAGAGATACACCCTCCGTCCTTGAATATAACACTTTTATGAGGTTTTTATTTTGTTACTATTTATAAAATCTTATATCAATTTTCAATGACAATTAATTGCTTCTTTCTATAAATATTCTTATTTACTTAACACTTTCTAGATTCTCAATATTATTAATAAGGGTAGTTTTGGAAATATATATATCAAATGTTCACATTTCCAATACTATCATTAACTAAATTAACTAATTTTTTTAATGGACGCGAAATTTAACAAAATGGTCTTATAGATAGAGACAGAGGTAGTAATAAATTATTATAAACATTGCTTTATATCATTAATTAACACTTTTTTTAAGCTTTAATCTTTTGAAACAAGGAAGTCTTTTTATCAATATTACTATAAAATATGTGTGAATGTAAAAGTTAGTGTTACCAAAACTAGTGTAGAGAAGAAATTTGACAAATGTTTCTGGACTTTTCAACAAAGGAGACAGGGAAGTGAATGAATTTGGGTGGTGGGGTTTGGTCTTATCTTCCCACAGTAGAGATTCCTTTACTTTCAACTTAATTACCATGTCTTGGCCATGTTGTTATTTACAGTATGCATTAAAATCAAAAAATAAGTGTGATGTGGTCACACAACTCACAAAGAAAAGAAAAAAATAATAATAACAAAAACTAATCAGAGTCTGAGTCTCAGTTGTCAGCATACAAACAGAAAGTGCATTTTGATTTCAGAACTCTTTCCTAATCAATTCCTAATTTCCCTCTCTTGTCTCTTTTTTAAGTCCAAGCACTTTCGTCCTCATACAAACTATGTAAATCCTGTTAAAATGCTCTTTGCAAGTTTCCACTTTTCAATTCTTTGGTGTCATGTAATTGTGTTTATATTATTAGTCCATGTGTTTTTTGCAGGTGAAATTGTTGAATTTTGATTCGTGGAGGCTGAATTTGGAGGAAAGAAATCAAAGAATCAGTCTTTACATGGACATGTGATGCCAGAAATGAATGGTGTTGGTGTTAGTGCTGAGAGTGGGAAGAGAAGGAGTTTGGAGTGGGATTTGAGTGATTGGAAATGGGATGGTGATCTTTTCACTGCTATGCCACTCAATTCAGTGCCATCAGATTGCAGGAGTCTTCAGTTTTTCCCTCCTCATCCTGAAAATGCTAATAATAATAATAGTAGTAATGATAATAATAATGCGTCTAACAATAATTTGTCTTCTTCTATCAACCCAAGCAAGGGAAAGAGAGAATTGGAGAAAAGGACAAGAGATGTTGTCATAGGTGAAGAAGGGGAAGAAGAGCTGCTGCTAAATGATGAAGATGGTTCCCTGAATTTGAAACTTGGGGGTCAAGTTTATCCTATCATGGAGGAAAGGGAGGAAAAAAGTGGAAAGAAAACTAACCGCGCTGTTTGTCAGGTTCAAGATTGCAGAATTGATCTTAGTAATGCGAAAGATTACCATCGTCGGCACAAGGTTTGTGATTTGCATTCTAAGGCTACTAAGGCACTGGTTGGAAATGTTATGCAGCGTTTCTGTCAACAGTGTAGCAGGTTAGTTAGTAAGGTTACAAAATGATCATTTCTTTGGAAACACATTTTTTTTATAGGTTTCTGATATGATCATCAAATTGTTATTTCAGTAGATGTTCACAAAGAAAAATGAAAAGTCCAGTGTAAGCTGTTTAAAGAAATAAAAATAAAAATAAAACATTCCGAATAATATTATTTTAGCACTCAGGTATGGAACTTGTTAAATTTTTGGCAGGTTTCATGTTCTTCAAGAGTTTGATGAAGGGAAGAGGAGTTGTCGTAGGCGTCTGGCAGGCCACAATAAGAGAAGGAGGAAAACACATCCTGATGTTACTGCAGTAAATGAAGGATCTCTGAATGATGAAAGGGACAGTAGCTATCTGTTGATGAGCCTGATTCGGATACTCTCCAATATGCACTGTGAGTATATATTCCATCAGAATTCAGAAGTTTATCTGCTTGGCATTCTTCATAATTTATATATTTGGCTGCTTTATGAAACTGAAATGTTGATCAACTCAAGCCAGTTAAGAAATATTTATTGGTTAAATCTTATAAGGTAGGTGTATTTAGTGTCAAAGCTAACAGAGATAATTTGGACATATGGTATCTTCGGAGTTAAGATATGTGGCTTGATTCACATGGTTTGAATTTTTGATGATATTGTTTTACCAAATTGTAATTGACATGAAGTATTTTGATAAAATTGTAAGATATAAATTCTATGTTTTGTTGCCTTTTCTGAGTGTTCAGTCATTGTCGTAGTTTGCTGTTGGAACTTTTGTGTCTTTCCACTCTAATTCTGGATGTCATCATGGGCATATTTATTTGACTCCACAGATTATGCCTTCTATAAATTGCAGCAAATGGCTCAGATCAAAGAAAGGACCCAGATGTTCTCTCCCAGTTGTTGAAGAACCTGGCAAGTCAGGCTGGTTCAATTAATGGAAGAAGTTTAGCCTCCTTACTGGAGAGATCTCAAGGTTTGATAAATGCTGGGACACCTGAACCTGCTCATGATGTTCCCAACCTTAATTCGAATGGTCCACAAACTTCCGGGCCTTCTGGTTCTTCCCTCAAGTTGGATAATGGCTTCAACAGCCAGGATCCTCAAAAGTCTTCGGCACAGCATGAGACAGTTCCTGCTTATGGTATGACAGGAAAATGTACATCTTCTGGTGATGGTGGAGCAGGAAATTTTAAATCTCCTTCTGGACCACAGCCTTCAATTGTACTTTCAAGGGACAGCCTTCCATCCCAATTAATTGCAGCGGATAGTGCAGTTGGAAAGAACGGTTTAAATAACATTGATTTGAATAATGTATACCATGATATACAGGATTGTGAGAATCATAGGGAGTCTTGTCTACCTTCATGGTTGCAATGTGACACTCTCAAGTCAAGTCCGCCACAGACAAGTAGAAACTCAGATTCAACCTCTACTCAGTCACCTTCTAGTTCTAGTGGAGAAGCTCAGGTATATTCTTTTATGTAAATTGAATTCATTTACTTTTTACTGCTTAATTTGATAGAGCTTCTATTTACCTTTGATAGTACATTGAATCTGAAACAGTGATGTAAAAGGTTTTCTAAATGATTATTTCATTTTATTGTTTATATATCTTTTCTGATATTGGTGGTACTATTTGCCCAAGGTCATTAATTGAGTTTTGTTATTCAGGTTCTTGTGCCTTTTCATTAGTGCATAGCTTGGTTTTTTATGTTTCTGTCATAAGATTGTAGTTATTGACATGTTATTTGTTTAATGCTTATAGAGTCGCACAGATCGAATTGTATTAAAACTCTTTGGCAAGGATCCAAATGATTTTCCCCTTGTTCTCCGATCGCAGGTACTTTCTTTGCCTTGAAATTGCTATAAACAATTTTACTGCACTGTTTCTTTGTGGCAAATTTGATTAATGGTTTCTTCTGCATTTCAGATCCTCAACTGGTTATCCCACAGTCCTACAGAGATTGAGAGCTATATAAGGCCAGGCTGTATCATATTAACAATATATCTACGTCTAGAAATATCTGCATGGGAGGAGGTATAGTATAACTTCATATAATGGCACAAATGCAGGTTGCTAGAATAAACCATTTGAAAGAAAAATCTGTTTTTGCTTATTAATATTTTGATAATGCAGCTTGATATTAATCTTGGATCAAGCTTGAGAAAGCTTCTTGCTGCATCAAATGATTCTTTCTGGAGAACAGGATGGGTATATACAAGGGTGCAGCACTCTGCAGCGTTTCTGTATAATGGTTTGTTCAGTCTCACACTCTGTGTTGTTGTGCCATTTTCTCATATGATTGAACTTTTTCAAAATCAGCAAATACTTCTATCATTTTAATGTGGTTGTGAGACAACGTTTTTTGATTTCATATATCCCTCCTGCAGGTCAGGTTGTCTTAGATGCGCCGTTGCGCCTTACAAGCCCACAAAACTGCAGGATTTTATGCATTAAACCACTTGCTGTTCCTGCAAGTTCAAGTGCTCAGTTTACTGTGAAAGGATGCAACCTTTTTCAGTCTAGCACAAGGTAAATTTTATTACTAATGATAATATGAAAATTTGTTGACTTGAAAGGTTCTAGCCACAAAAAGCATTTTTTGCATTGACAGAAGCTTATGTTGAGCTATACAGTACTTATTATTGTTTGAGGTACATCATACTGCCAGGTATACATTTTCAAAAGAGTTGAGAAAAAGGTAAAACCATAAAACCTTATATTAATCTGTTGCTTGCGATATCAGGTTGCTCTGTGCACTCGAAGGGAAGTATCTAGCACAGGATAGGTGCCATGATTTGAGTGAAGGAGTTGATGTGGCTGATGAAGCTATCCAGCATCTTAGCTTCTCTTGTCGTATACCAAATGTAACTGGGAGGGGATTTATTGAGGTGGTATCACTCACTCATTCTCCGAATTCTTTTACTCATTTTGTTTTTCTTTCATTAAAGCAAAATATGCTTTAAGTTTGTTAAGTATTTTTTATATGGAAAATGATCATCCCAAATACCTTTTGCTGTAAACTTCCTGAAACTAACAGAAGATAACAAGCCTTTGGGGCTTGCTTCTGAGATTCCCTTTTTAAATAACTCCTTGTTCAGTAAATTATTGTTGTTGTTGATCCTTGCCATTAGGCTACTTTTAGCTTTTGGAAACTTTTTTGTTGACATTAGTCCTATATGGTTTTGGCTTTCCTACAAACTTTTCAAAACCAATCTTTATAAATGAGAATGAGTGGAAAGTTAGATCCTTCATGCTTTGTGGTTTGTACATTTAACCAATACCAAACTGTAAACTTTCAAATCTTCTAAAAAAAAAGTTAAGAACAGACTAAGTAGAGCTGTCCCAAGAAAGAAAGCATAAAGATGGTTTTTTGCAGATAATTGATTGGTTTTTCTTACTTCTGAAGCTGTAGTTGATAATTTTATCGTCAGGTGGAAGATCATGGTCTTAGCAGCTGTTCCTTTCCATTTATAGTTGCTGAGCAAGATGTTTGTTCAGAGATATGCAAGCTGGAGAATGTGATTGAGGAAGTTGAGTCCACTGATGACATTCAGATGAGAAACAAACAATTGGAAGAAAAGACTGAAGCTTTGAATTTCTTACAAGAAATAGGTTGGCTCCTTCACAGAAGGAGTGTCAAAGTTAGGCTAGGTTCCATAGCACCTATCCATGAACTCTTCCATTTCAACCGGTTCATGTGGCTTGTTGACTTCTCTATGGACCATGATTGGTGTGCTGTGGTGAAAAAACTCTTGGACATTATATTTGACGGTGGTGTTGATTCAGGAAAGCATAATTCCATTGAGCTTGCATTGTTAGACATGTGTCTTCTACACAAAGCTGTGAAGAGAAGTTGTAGGCCTATGGTGGAACTATTGTTAAAATTTGCACCAGTTAAAACTTCAGATGGTGCAGACAGAAAAGAGGACCAAGTTGACAGATTCTTATTTAGACCTGATGCTGTTGGGCCTGCTGGATTGACTCCTCTTCATGTTGCAGCAAGTGTGAATGGCTCAGAGAATGTGTTGGATGCATTAACTGATGATCCTGGAATGGTAATTCCTTTCTCATCTGTATGTTTTATGTATTTTCAACGCTTTATGTTGAAAAACAAAACTTAGGTGTTGTTTATTTGCGTTCTTTTTGTCGTGCGGTTTATCAATAAAAACAAAACATGTATAATAGCCCTTACACATGCTATGTTTTATCAATGAAGTGTTACACATGCTATATCCTCGCTGGAAGACAGCACCTTAAGTATTTAGAGAAGAATACCTAAGTTTTGTCCAATGTTGAACCTATTATAGAGCATTGCCACCCCATCACATTGCTGCCATATAAAGGACTATTGTTGTCAACAAATTAATGTAACAAGTGATGCAATGGAGTGGAACTCATAACCATACCAAACATTATAAATGGAATAATTCACAATGAGTTTAACCTATGTCTGCATGTTCAGGTAGGAATTGAAGCGTGGAAAAGTGTACGGGACAATACAGGTTTGACACCTAACGACTACGCATGCCTCCGGGGCTATTACTCCTACATCCAACTTGTCCAAAGGAACATCATCAAGAAAAGAGAAAGACAACATGTGCTTGAAATACCCGGTACCCTTGATAATAACACTAAGCAGAAGAAGCAATCAAATGTGCATGCAAATGCAACATCTAAAGTTTCAAGTTTGGAGACTGAGAAGATTGGAACCACAGCAACAGCACAACAATGTGGGCTGTGCCAGAGAAAGGTGGCTTGTTATGGAGGCATGAGAACAGCATTTGTTTATAGGCCAGTAATGCTGCCACTGGTGGCTATTGCAGCCGTGTGTGTTTGTGTGGCTTTGCTCTTCAAAAGCTCACCTCAAGTTTATTATGTGTTGCAACCTTTCAATTGGGAATCATTGGACTATGGGTTTATCTAATGATGTATGTATATCAGTTGCTATTTGCACTAGGCCTGCACTTAGGTTTTGGCTATGCATATTAGTATATAGTAATAGTTGCTGTCATCACTCATCAATATATATGGGAAAACAAAGGATTATCACTTAAGCTGTTCAGCACAGAATCTTCTTTACGCAATCCATTTGTTGCTGGAAGGCTATATATGCTATTAGGCCATGCATGTATGTAATGATAAAGACAAAGATAACTAAGAAACTGATCACCTCATAGTGTAGGATTTGATGTATGGAATTTTTTTTTCAACCAATAGTTGAATACTATTTTTTTAAGTGTTGAGATCATTGAAACAGTTTTACTCTTCCTAACAATGCAAATTTTTTTCTTCATATATGGTAATCAAATCCCTCCTCATAATTAAGAAACTCTAACACTTACCAACTCTTAGATAGTAACATGTAGGATTTTTGTTGTGATGTAATCAAAATGGAGTTACAGAAAAGTAACTGATACACATACATCATTAGATAAACCCATAGTCCAATTGAAGAGTTGCAACACTTAACTAAACTGAAAGTCTGAAATACATTTATACATGCATCATATATTCAGTTTATACATACTGCTTTACCCATAATAAACTTCATCCATAAACTTCCCAATTACTTATGGGTGTGAGGCAGAAGGGAAGAGACTATTTCAGGTAAAATCAAAAAGAGGTATTTTTTTAAAGTTTATGGATAAAGCTTATAGTAACATCGGGTATGAGCAACATTTTCTTGGTGCAAATAAAATTTAGTTTTTTTTTCTTCAAGAAATCCATGCAGTTATAAAATGTAAATAGGTGGAAATATGTTTTAATCTTTGAAAAGTAAATAATGACTTAGATTTGTCGATAGTAATTGTCAACTATCATGTTTAATTTAATTTAAATATAAATTATTTTTCGATTCATAGAAAATAAATTCGAATCTTTTAAATAATTTTTTGTGTGACTTTTTTTAACTCAAGTTTTCTCCATGATCATATTATTTTAATTCATTTAAATTTAAATTAATAAAAATGTTTAAATACTGAAATTCGTAAGTTAAGTCCGCGTAAGACAATCCAGTTGGTGGCTGCAGGGATACTTAGGATTTCCCTCTTCCCAGGTCATGGGTTCTAGTCCCAGACCTCCCATGTAAACCACTAAAAACATCTCGTTGGAAGAGCCAGTCACGCAGATCGCTCCGGATTAGTCTCAAGGGCTCCATGATATTAAGGGTGCTCTTGGGGATACCGGTGGTTCCGCAAGGAATACAAAAAAAAAATATGCAGAGAAGTTAGAGTATCCAAATTGGTAAAAAATACCTATACCTAAAAGAGAGAGAGAGAGAGAGAGAGAGAGAGAGAGGAGAAAAAGGTCATTTGGATTTAAGTTGTTCTTGATTGATGATGCTTGGGTGGGGGTTTAGAGTTCACACACAGACACAGAGTGAGTCTCTACAATGGCTTCCATATCTCTCTCTTTTTCTTTTTCTTCTTCCATTATCCCCTCTCCTATTCTCCCCCACCATCACAAATCCATCAACAGCCCCACACCCCAAGTTCCAATCTTTCGGGTTACCCGCTCTGCAATTTCACCCCCTCCTTCTAAATATTCTAAATCTTCTTCTTCTTCGGTTGAAAAAAAGAAACACTGGAAGCGAGGTGAGTTCCCTGGTATAACTGAATCACCGGGTACGAGTACGAGGAATAGAAGGACCCCCATTAAGAACATCAAGAAGAAGTTGGATAAGAAGAGCATTGCTAAGGCTTGGGTCAACACTGTCACTGAAGCCTTATCGGAACGAGTTGATAAGAAGCAATGGCTTCAAGCTCTTGAGGTGAATCTCTTTGGGTTTCTCTTTTTTTCCATTTTGCTTCATAAAGTTACTATCTTGATATATCAATATGCATTTTTTTCATAAAATGAAATTGAATTTTGAGTGTTATTAGTATGTAGCAGCTGAGATGAGAATGTTGCATTGGATGAGTGATCTTACTAGACATAATAGTAGCATTAGGAATGAATGAATGCATTAGAGACAAAGTCGAGGTTGCACCTTGCTCCTATTGTAGATGGTAGAATCTTGTCTTAGGTGGTTCGAGCATGTGTGGAGAAGACTCGTTGGAGACTCAACGAGGAGAGGGTAGATCGGATGGAGGGGAGCCCAAAAACTATAGGCGAAACCATTCATAAAGATTTTATATGTGAATGATTTGTCTATAGACGTAATTTATTGCTGGGCATTATGGCATTGTTTGACCATGTAGCTAACCCTACTCGGTGTGAAAAGTTTGGTACTTTGGTTGTTGTGTCTTTGATAAGAATCCTAATGAATTCATATATGGGATGATGGTTTTCTAAATTGCAAGTATGCTTTTATTGATTCAAACATGCAGATATTTGACATGCTTAGAGAACAATCCTGGTACCAACCCAAAGAAGGGACTTACATGAAACTCATTGTGTTGCTTGGAAAAAATGGCCAACCCCATCGTGCCCGTCAGCTTTTTACCACGATGATTGAAGATGGTTTGGAGCCTACTCCTGAACTATACACAGCCTTACTAGCTGCATATTGCAGGAGCAATATGATCGATGAGGCATTTTCAACTCTTAATGAGATGAAGAACCTTCCTCTTTGCCAGCCAGATATTTTTACTTACAGTACCTTAATTAAACCCTGTGTGGATGCTTTTAAATTTGACTTGGTTGAGTCATTGTACGAAGAAATGGCCGAAAGAGCTATCACCCCTAACACTGTCACTCAGAACATTGTTTTGAATGGTTATGGGAAGGCAGGGAAGTTTGATGAGATGGAGAAAGTGCTGTCGAGTATGCTGGAGAGCAATATGTGTAAGCCTGATGTTTGGACAATGAATACGATCATCAGTGTCTTTGGTAATATGGGTCAGATTGATATGATGGAGAAATGGTATGAAAAATTCCGTAATTTCGGGATAGAGCCAGAAACGCGTACTTTTAATGTCCTGATTGGTGCCTATGGGAAGAAAAGAATGTATGACAAAATGTCGTCTGTTATGGAGTATATGCGTAAGTTGCAATTTCCATGGACAACCTCTACTTACAATAACGTGATTGAGGCATTTGCAGATGTGGGTGATGCTAAAAACGTGGAGCTTACATTTGATCAGATGCGTGCTGAGGGTATGAAACCAGATACCAAGACTTTCTGTTGCCTTATCAATGGTTATGCAAATGCAGGTCTCTTTCATAAAGTAATTAGCAGCGTTCGCTTGGCTGCCAAGTTAGAGATACCTGAGAACACCTCCTTTTATAACGCAGTCTTGTCTGCATGTGCAAAAGCAGAGGATTTGATGGAAATGGAAAGAGTTTTCAATCGTATGAAAGATAACCAATGTCAACCAGACGACACATCATACTCGATTATGATCGAGGCATATAGAAAGGAGGGCATGAATGACAAGATATACTATTTGGAGCAGGAACAACAGATAATGACTACAGATAATAAAATAGTGAGTGAGCCTGAGGATGAAATCCTTGCTTGATCGTGATTTATATTTCAGACTTCAGAATACTTCTGCATCTGTATTGCTGTACCTCCACCATTTTTCGGAGCAGATGTTTACTTTTGTTCTGGCGTGGAAGGAGTGATTGGTTGCAGCTCCTGCCTAACTTCCTGTTTGTTTGTTGTAAAGTTAAGTTTCAATTTTGGCTTCCATTTTATTTGGAAAAAGAATTTAATCATATGTATTCTTTTTTATGTACAGGGTTTAGTGGACTGATAATAGAGTTTATTTGTCTTTACCAGCATGCAAAGATTATTTCCAGGTCATAAGTCTAACCTAATAATTTCACCAAAGTTGTTCATATAGGGAATATTTTCATAGGCATTCTTTATTTTTGGTAAACTTATATAGTAGTGATCATGAGTTTCAAGCTCCATGTCCTTTGAAATCCTAATGCACCGTTTACATGTTTACACGTGTATACATGCATACATGTATTCTCTTCGAACAGTTCTGACTCTAACCACATTGGTTAAAGTGCTAACATGTATGTTTGTATAATGAAAACCATATACCCTTTAATAGAGTCCAGCACTCTGCCTTTGGAATTTTTTATGTAACAGTTAACCCCATGAGATTCCGCAAAATGACCTCAATTTACATGGGTGAGAACAGATAACTCTGAACCAAGATCTGAGCAATTATTAGTTATCCCGGACCATCATGATATTTGTGGTCTCTAATAATAATAATAATAATAATAATAATAATAATAATATGGCATATAGTAAAATGTAGTTAAAAGGAATGAAAAATAAAATCAACACCCATTTAAAAAAAATAAAATAAAAGAGTAATTATTTTTATTATATATCAAATTATTATTAATCAAAATATTACATGTGCAAATTGAATTCCAACGTAGAATGTACTCCTCATATGCTATGGCGGTTACTACATTTTCTTATATGCAATGCTATCAATTCAAGGGACTTGTTAACCGATGTTTTAATGATTTTATCAAGAAATACATTAATAAAGTAAAATTTGTATTAAAAATACAAATTCACTCATTTTTGAAATGTGAAATTCAATATTTTGTAAGATAAAAAAATTACATCTATTATTTTCTTAAATCTTACAAGTACTCGTTAACATTTCCCTTAATTTAATTAGTTTGCCTCTTCTGATTCAATTGGGACTGAGACCGTGTTTTATTGAACAGGAAAACGGTACACATGATTACATATATAATATTGCTTTTTCTTTTTTTGATTGCATATAGTATTGCTTTCGAAGGTTGTTTCACTACATGAAGTTAGAAAAAAGCAATGTACCATGCCGCTTTGATATCTTTGCGTGCCCTCATTAAATTATGATCCAATACACCTTCCTGCTTCTTACTACTAATATATAACCAAATATGTGTCAGCTTTGACTTTGCTTATTAACTTGTATTCCCTTCCCTCCAATCTCATTTATAAGCAAGACATTTACTCCCTTCGGTCCTATTTATAAGACCATTTTGAGATTTTTCACTCCCACCAAGGAGAGTGCATAAATTTGTTAGTGACATTGGAAATGTGAAACTTTGATATACTTTTTCAAAATTATCCCTACAATTATTATTGGAACTCTAAAAAGTGTTGACTTTATAGGGGTGTTAGTGGAAAGAAGTAATTAAATGCTATTGAAAATTGAAAAGGGGTCTTATAAATAGGACCAAAATAAAAACCTCAAAAGGGTCCTATAAATAGGACCGGAGGGAGTACTAATATAAGCAAAAATTAACCAACTTTCTGTTTCCAATAGAATCATTCCTAAAATATTTTCATAATGTAGTTGAGTTATTTAATTTTTGTTTCATTCTCAATGTAAATTTACTAAAGTAGCCTTTTTTTTATGAATTTGAGAAAATTATATACACTCAACTAATTTACTTAATAAATATGAAGTTGGTTATTTTTGCTTAAAAATGAGACGTGAGGGAGTAGTTATTGGTCCTATTTATAGGGCATACTTAACCATATCACGCGGACCAAGAAGGATAGTTAGGTTTCTTGAAACTTTAAAAAAATACTTCTAACATTACAATCTTACCCTCTTAACTTGCATTGGGAATCTCACAATGTATTACTTCACATTAATGGGCAAAGGGCAAATAAGAGAAAATAGCAATAAATGTCTCCTAGAAAATACAAAGTGAGTTATAAATAGGACCAAATAATCCTTTTAGAATGTGACCTATAAATAAGACAGGAGGAAGTAGTGTAGTAGTATATGAGAAAGCTAGCTCATTTGTTCCTTATAAAAAGCAAAGGGCTTGCAGTTGGTCTTAATTTGTTTTGATATCTTAGACAGCATGCTGAGTACCCATTTACATGCCGGTGTAACAAATGACATATTGCGTGGCATCATCAACTACTAGAATCAAGTTTAAAAATGCAGCACATCACTACTTCATCACATTAAGTCCCATGCTGAAGTAGGTGTTGAGATGGCTCAGCTGGCAGGTGATTATGAGATAGAGTCTCTGAGAATTGAGTTGGCTGAGATAGGAAGGAGTATAAGGTTCTCATTTCGAAGTCATGCCTCGAGTTTCCGCAGCGTTTCAAGCATCAATCATGCTCAAGATGATGTCAATGATGATGAGGAAGAGGCGTTACGATGGGCCGAAATTCAGAGGTTACCTACTTTTGAGAGGATTACTTCAGCTTTGTTTGATGCTCATGATGGCATGGAAACAAGAGGGAAAGTTCAAGGGAAACAAGTGGTAGATGTCAGCAAGATTGGAGCTCAAGAACGTCACGTGTTCATAGAGAAGCTTATCAAGAACATCGAAAATGATAATCTTCGATTGTTGCAGAAACTCAGGAAAAGAATTGACAAGTAATCATTTTTTCTCTGAGTCTACTACACATATAGCTCTTTTTTCTTTTTTTAATTTTGGATATGTCATATATATATATATATATATATAGCTCATGTTGCTTGAATATGGTTCACTAAATTTTATTAATCATGTCACATGTCAAGTAAATGAGAGTTAAAGACATAATTTTAACTCAATTGTAACTTTCATCTGATTTTTTCTATAAAGGAGTTCTACTAGTACTACTAGCAAAAGATTTCAAGTATTATGTGTTTCATGTTTTAATTGAGTGATTTTTCCCTTCTAGTTCTAGTATTGTATATGGTGGTTTCCACTAAACCTTACCATGCATAATAAATTATCATGTAAATGTGAATTTTGTTAATATATATTTGATTAATCTTTTGTTTTATAGAGTTGGTATCAAGTTACCCACAGTGGAAGTGAGGTATCAAAATCTTTGTGTGGAAGCAGAGTGTCAGGTAGTTCAGGGCAAGCCCATACCTACTCTGTGGAACACCCTAAAAGGATGCATCTTTGTAAGTAACTTACATGAAAACATCAGTATCTGGATATACCAAAAAAAATTTTTCCCTTTTTCAGTTTATTACTTTGACTCAATTTTAAGATTTCCTTTATAACTTTTTCTCCCCTTTTTTTTAAAGGACGCAATTAATTTGTCGGCTCTGAAATCTCATGATTCTAAGATCAGCATAATCAAAGATGCGAGTGGCATTATTAAACCCAGAAGGTATGCGCTACAAAGTTCAGTAGCTTACTGTGATCATGCACGATCAATTTGTTCCATTTGAAATATTTACTGAGACTGTATTTGATGTTACCTTATGTTCCATATGTTGTTAAGAAAATTGGAAAGCAGTAATCAAAGAGCTAATACCAGATGGAGTGGATCTTGCAGGATTAATAACATTATTTCTGAAAAGGAAAGAAAAGAGTAGCGCGTTTTCTGATTTGTTTGCTATGCCTTGATTCTATTACAGGATGACTTTGTTGCTAGGCCCTCCAGCGAGTGGCAAAACGACATTATTGATGGCATTGGCAGGAAAACTTGACCATTCTCTCAAGGTTCTAAATTTCAACATGCAACTGTGATTTCTTATTATATCTTATATACAAAATATACTTGCTCTGAATATTTGGCGTTCAAAATCAAAAGTTGTGTCGAAGTTAAAAGGCTGCTTAATGTCAAGATATTTGGAGCTTTGTTTACATTTCTATTTTTAATTTAATTATTTAGGCATTAATATTTAACTTGTTTAAATTATTTCTGTCACACCCCTCTTCTGTTTGGAATAATGCCAAATGAACAAAAGGTAAAGTCATCCTAAGGTTATTGCCCTTCAAAATATTAGCAATGAAATTATGTATGCATGAGCCATGATTGTTCTAATGCATGCGTGTTTATTAATGCTTGGCTTTAATAGGTTCAAGGGGACATTTCTTACAATGGACACCTGCTAAAAGAATTCATTCCTCAGAAATCCTCAGCGTATGTAAGCCAATATGATCTTCACATTTCTGAGATGACTGTGAGGGAAACACTAGATTTCTCAGCACGTTGTCAGGGCGTAGGAAGCCGAGCTGGTAGGTGTACCTAAATTAAACATACAGAAGATTTTTAATTAAAATGGATTCATCGATGACATGTTTTCTGTGTTTGAAAGAACTTCTGATGGAAGTCAGTAGAAGGGAGAAAGAGGCAGGGATAATGCCAGACCCTGATTTAGATGCATATATGAAGGTACCACATACTGCACCTTTATCTTATCCACCTCCAAGTTTTTGCAGATTCCTCTATGCTTTTAGCAAAAATAAGTTATTCAAATCTTAAAAACAAAATGGGAAGTACACCAAGATAATCCTACATTTTTTATGCAGGCTATGACACCAACCTTTTATTATGAAAAAATAATGTTTGCTTTTTAAAATTAATTCTGGATGTTCAAAACACAAATTTCAGTCTGATAAGTATGTATTATTTGAAGATCTAGTGAGAAATGAAAGATATGCGTTAAGTTAGGTTTGTTTAGAAAGTCAATAGGATAATTGTGGAGTATGTTTTTGTAATTCTTTATGATCCTTAAAAGTATTTGTACAAATATATTGTCCTGGTGATGATTACTCCAACTGAAATTTTTTCATTACAGGCAACATCAGTTAAAGGACTTAAGAGCACTCTTCAAACAGACTATATTTTAAAGGTAGTCCATTCATTTTCTTTTGAAGCTAGAGTTTAAGTGGCTTCTCTATCATTTTCTCCTGTAAATATTGTTGTTATATTCTTCTACCGACTATTTCAATGACTTCACAGATTCTAGGTCTTGATATATGTGCTGATACATCGGTTGGAGATCACATAAGAAGAGGTATATCGGGTGGTCAAAAGAAAAGGTTAACTACAGGTATTGTTGCTACACGATATTAAGAGCTTATGAAATTTGGAGACCTCCATAGCATTATTTGATATGTGAAGTGACTTTGCTCCTCTGGTGCATCATACAGGGGAGATGATTGTTGGACCTATGAAAGCTTTATTCATGGATGAAATATCCAATGGTTTAGACAGCTCCACTACTTTCCAGATAATCTCTTGTATTCAACATCTGGTGCATATCACAGATGCCACTGCATTAATTTCACTCCTTCAACCAGCACCAGAGACATTTGATCTCTTTGATGACATTGTCTTAATGGCTGAAGGGAAAATTGTGTACCATGGCCCACGTGATTATATACTTGAGTTCTTTGAGGACCGTGGGTTCAAATGCCCTCAAAGAAAAGGAACTGCTGACTTTCTTCAGGAAGTAGGTCAAGCTCAAACTTGTGATTCCATTTCTAACATAATAACTTCTAGAGTGTGATGATTACTATGAAATGTTTGTTAAATCCAGGTTATCTCTAAAAAAGATCAAGCACAGTATTGGGGAAGCACAAAAGAACCTTACAGTTATGTTTCGGTTGACCAGTTCATTAAGAAATTTAAGAAATGTCCTTTTGGTCAAAAGCTGGAGGAGGAGCTATTAAAGCCATTTGATAAGGCTCAGAACCATAAGAATGCACTCACATTTAGAAAATACTCATTAACAAAATGGGAATTGTTTAAGGCTTGCATGGCGAGGGAAATTCTTCTAATGAATAGAAATTCTTTTGTCTATGTATTCAAGTCAACTCAGGTATTTTTACTTGTTGTGTGTTTTTTTTCCTTTTATACCTGTTTATACAATTACACTCCCACCTTTTCATTATATATATATTTTTTAAGAATCTTTATATATATTCTTTATCCATGCAGCTTGTCATTGTTGCATCTATAGCAATGACCGTTTTCATTCGAACAAGAATGGCGGTTGATGTTCCCCATAGTGATATTTATATGGGTTCATTGTTCTATTCACTACTCATACTTTTTGTTGATGGACTTCCAGAGCTGTCTATGACTGTATCAAGACTTGCAGTTTTTTACGAACAAAAAGAATTGTGCTTTTTCCCTGCTTGGGCTTATGCCATCCCATCTGCTATTCTAAAGATTCCACTTTCATTCTTGGAATCTCTCATTTGGACAGTACTAACTTATTATGTCATCGGTTATAGCCCTGAGATTGGCAGGTAAGTCCAAAACAGAAAGAGAATTTTGTTCCAAAAAATTCTACTTGCAACTTGTTAGATATGGTGACTAGAATTACATTAGACACTTGTGATACTCATCAAATGGAAAAAGGTTCTACATGTCTCTTGAAATTTTCTTTAATGATATGTTTTATTACCAAAGATGCTGGAGGCTTCTGTGTTTGATCCTGTACCAGGAGAAGGACATGTTACACTGACCACTCACAGGATCTTGTTGACGTTTATTGTTTCTTCGCTTGAAATTTCTAGCGTTGTAACTATGTTTACATCTTAATTTTCTTCAGGTTCTTCTGCCAGTTCCTTCTTTTTTTTACCATCCACCTAACGTCAATATCCATGTTTCGATTCATTGCCTCAGTTTTACAAACTGTGGTTGCTGCCGTGATGGCTGGTACTTTGTGTATACTACTGGTTTTACTATTTGGTGGCTTCATCATCCCAAAACGTAAGAATCCAGAACTGTTTTACTTTAAGCAGTGAATTTTATTCAGATGATCCTGCTCAGCTGCTTTTCTATTGCAGCAAACATGCCATCTTGGTTGCGGTGGGGATTTTGGGTTTCTCCTTTGGCGTATGGAGAGATAGGCTTGACTGTGAACGAATTTCTTGCTCCTAGGTGGCAAAAGGTAATCAAATACAACTCAATTTTTTGTGCTCAAAAGAACACACATTGCACTCATTAGTATAGTGGCTTAGCTTCTCTTTCCATTTCGATTAACAAGGTGATCAGTTAGGTTCATTTAGTCCTAGGTAATAATTCAAACTCTCAAATTAGAATGTCTCTACTCTTTGCTTTCATTATTAAAAAATCATTTCAGCTGAGAGAAGTACTCATAAATATGTGAACATACTCCAACAGAGAACAAACCATCAATGGAAATGTTTATTATCTTCGTTATCTAGCTTCTTTCAGCCTTTTCATCTTAAAATTGTGTGTTACATAGTTTTACAAACTTGGTGCAACTCATGGTAAAATTGAAAAAAGAAAAGAAAAAAACTGATCATTAAAGATCCTCGACTTTTAACCTTTTAGAAAATGTGACTTATCTGGTTTCTTCTTTTTGAAGTTGTCTGCCAACAAAACAACATTGGGTCATCAAGTACTTGAAAGTCGGGGGCTAAACTTTGATGGTTACCTTTATTGGATATCAATCAGTGCCTTAATTGGGTTCACAGTGCTATTTAATGCCGGTTTTACCTTGGTGTTGACTTTCTCGAAGTGTAAGTTTATCCCTCGTTGCATACTTTGGCATGTTAAGTAACGAGTAACAATGCTTTTAGACCTGTACACTAACCACAACTACTTTGGATTTGTACCGTCAGCTCCTGCAAGATCTCGTGCACTTATATCTTACAAAAAGCTTTCTGAGTTACAAGGAAAGCAAGAAAGGAATGGTACCACTGGTGGACATAAAAAACCAAGTGACGCTCTCGTTGAAAGTACTGCAGAATCCAGAAAAGGTGAGTAGTTGTCTTGTTCATGTGATCATGTGCATATTTTAGTTGTACTAAACATATGATATGCAGTAATCTTTTCTTTTTTCTTATTTTTTACTATTAATGTAACCCTTGAGTATAGAAAATATATACATGCTCACATTTTTTTTTTTGGTAAATCTAATTCTCTCCTTCATTTTTTTTATCTTCTATTTTTTTTTATTTTTCAGGAGGCTTGATTCTACCTTTCCAACCATTGACAGTTACTTTTCGTGATGTGCAGTACTATGTTGTTACCCCTTTGGTACATTTCATGGTCTTAAATTCCCATTAGCTGTTAAGTGTGAAGAGAAGTTAAATCCATAGAAATTTAATGTTAATTATATCATATTGAATGCAGGAAATGAGAAACCGAGGCTTTAATGAGAAAAAACTTCAACTCCTTTCTGATATTACTGGTTCATTCAGACCAGGCATATTGACAGCACTGATGGGAGTCAGTGGAGCAGGGAAAACAACTTTAATGGATGTTCTGTGTGGAAGGAAAACTGGAGGTACTGTAGAAGGAGAGATTAAAATTGGTGGCTATCCAAAGGTTCAAGAAACATTTGCTAGGGTATCAGGTTACTGTGAACAAAATGACATACATTCTCCCAATATAACAGTAGAAGAATCTATAATGTTTTCTGCTTGGCTTCGGCTTCCATCACAAATCGATGCAAAAACTAAAGCCGTATGATTTTATTCTCAATGCAGCATAATTATTTCTTCAATTCTGAGCTTGTTTATTTGGGTTCGTTTCTTCTTATAACTTCCATTGTTCTTCAGGATTTTGTAAATGAAGTCCTTCATACCATTGAGCTCGATGGGATCAAAGATTCTTTAGTAGGCATGCCGAATATTAGTGGTTTATCAACTGAGCAAAGAAAACGGTTGACCATAGCAGTTGAGCTTGTTGCTAATCCTTCAATCATATTTATGGATGAACCAACTTCGGGTTTAGATGCAAGGGCAGCTGCAGTTGTTATGAGAGCCGTGAAGAATGTTGTTGGAACAGGAAGGACTGTTACATGCACCATTCACCAGCCAAGTATTGATATATTTGAGGCATTTGATGAGGTAAACTATTGCCCCTTATATTTTGCATATATACTTAAGCTTTTCTATTTGCCTTGATGATGTATTGCAATTCCCTATAAATGCTGATTTAACAAGAAAGAATGGGATTGGGAGGAGCCACTCCTGATGTTCATGAAGCCATGGCTTTCCATATTCATTTTCAACATATTATTGAAGAGAAATAGCTCTATACATTAGCATGCAAAATGCTTATCTTATAGTCGAATCTCTTTGAGGGATAATATCATGCGAATTCGTAGTTATACTAATAATGGTTCTTGTCTTTCAATCCCTTAAGCTGATTCTTATGAAAACTGGAGGACGCATAATCTACTCTGGTCCACTTGGACAGCACTCAAGTAAGGTCATTTCATACTTTGAGGTCAGCTTTCCCACAACTATATCATGCCCAACTTCTTTTTCATCTAAAGTATAGTTTTAGTCCTACTCTTCCAGAAACAAGTGATTGATTGCAAAACCTTGATGGCATTCTTGCAACTTGTGTTATATAGAGTATACCAGGAGTGCCGAAGATCAAAGACAACTATAATCCATCAACATGGATGCTAGAAGTTACTTCAAGGTCTGCAGAAACGGAACTTGGGGTAGATTTTGCTCAAATTTATAGGGAGTCAACCTTATATGAGTAAGTAACCACAAAGAGTTTTATTTATATATCACTGCTTGAGAGAATAAACAGATTATATACTTTCTAGTACAAATTATATCACAGTAAAATATAGTATAACTAGCATCACCGTATAAGTGGATTAATTTGATGATTCATATAATCTTGGAGATAACTTATTTAATCTCTCTCCAAGGCCAATCTCAATTCATAAATTGTGCTAGAATGTAGTTATTATATTTCTCTAATTTCAGTATGCATGTATATCACATGGATATTGAGTAAATGCAAACAAATGTTGACACTAGGAAACTTGAAAAATCTCTTAATATAATTATATAATTCATATGGTGTGTACATGATATGAGTGCAGGCGGAACAAAGAGTTGGTTGAGGAATTAAGTTTACCATCTCCAGGCTCAAGAGATTTGTATTTTCCTTCTCATTTTCCACAAAATGGTTGGGAACAGTTTAAAGCATGTTTATGGAAACAGCATTTGTCCTACTGGAGAAGTCCTTCCTACAACTTGGTCCGCATCGTTTTTGTGGTTGCTTCATCACTCCTGTTTGGGATACTGTTCTGGAAGAAAGGAAAGAAAATGTTAGTGAGCTTAATTCTACCACTTATCTCTCCATAAAGAATTTTATTTGTCCTATTACATCCACATTACTACCTTCCCTAAGCTGCTAAAAATAGATTGTAACTCCTAAGATGCTTAAGACACTTGTGATTTTATTTCATTTATTTCTACTAAAAATCTAGTAGGATTGATCAATGTTGTGCAAAAAGGACTGAAATAAAAATATTCTACTTGTTACACAGAAATAACCAACAAGATCTGTTCAATGTATTTGGTTCAATGTTCATTGCTGCACTCTTCTTTGGGATAAATAACTGCTCAACAGTTTTACCACATGTGGCAACAGAGCGCACTGTTCTATACCGTGAAAGATTTGCTGGGATGTACTCTCCCTGGGCCTACTCTTTTGCACAGGTTTACGTCTAATGATATTTTCAATTTATTTTAATTCAATATGAAAATGGAGAAAGCATTTCATTATCCTGGCTAATCAGTAACCAATAATTTTCACTGCATTCATGAGTTAATGATTCCGTAGTATTATATGATTATTTATGTGATATTTTCAAGGTAACTTGGATTCATTTATGTTGTAGGTGCTAATTGAGGTTCCCTATTTGTTCATTCAAGCTGCCCTGTATGTGATAATCATATATCCTATGATTGGTTACTACTGGTCAGCCACTAAAATATTTTGGTCATTCTATAGCATGTTCTGCAACATGCTATACTTTAATTACCTAGGGATGCTGCTTGTTTCTGTGACACCAAATGTTCAACTGGCTTCTATAGTGACTTCATCTGCCTATACCATGCTGAACTTATTTTCTGGCTACTTGATGCCAAGACTTGTAAGTTTATGCTATATATTTGCAAATAAATGGTTTTTGGAATATATATAAATATAGATATATTTACTTCAACATATGCATTGCTTGAATATGTAACACTAATAGAGGGTGCTTGTTTGCTCATTGCAGCAAATTCCTAAGTGGTGGATTTGGATGTATTATTTATGCCCCATGTCTTGGGCACTGAATGGGATGCTTACCTCACAATATGGAGATATAAAAAAAGAGATATCAGCCTTTGAAGAAACTAAAACGGTTGCTGCATTTTTAGAAGATTATTATGGGTTTCACCATGATTTTCTAGGTGTAACTGCTCTAGTTCTTATTGCCTTCCCTATTGTTTTTTCACTTCTGTTTTCCTATTTCATTGGAAACCTCAACTTCCAAAGGAGATAAAATTTGTGTTGTAAGACTATTTTTTTTATTTTTTATAATCAAAGTAAATTTATTAAGTAGGTACGAGAAGTACCCCAGCTAACGAAAGCAAAAATTACATTACTTGAGTTGAGATACAAGAGATGGGGCTCATACACCAACTAGCAAAAGAATGTTCCTATCGAGAAAGTAGTGAACCAAATCCATGACTTCATTGAGACCTCATCTAGTGTTTTCACCAAGACGTAAAAAATAGAGCTAAAAACATATGCATTCCTAGCTTACCACAAAACCTGGCAAACTGTCAACCAAATCTTGATGTCATATTGCCTTTCTTTATTTGTTCCAAATAGATCAGAGAAAGCTATGAAGTGATCCTCCACCAAATCCATGTTGTAAGACTATCTTTCTGTCTATCTAAATTTGTATATCTTATTACTACTGTGAATTATTTATCATTTCATGAAATAAATCAAATTCGTGCACCGAATTTGATGTAACGCATATCACATACTAAGTTCATTATAAAGGAAATCTTGTAATAATAATAATGTAAAAAGTGACAAACTGATGCGAACCATGTTCTGTGTACCAAAACTGATACAGTGTACCATGTAATTATGATTCACATACCATGTAATTATGATCAAGAGGCACAACAATGTTGTGATTTTCTGAGTAAGGCATAAAATTTGTGTTTCATTAACATTTCATCTGGGAAGCCATCTTTCACTCAATTATAAACAAAGCATAAAGCTTGTGTTTTCACAATAGTTTACGTGAACTTATGAAGCCATCTTCTACTCCCAACTGACATCACATGGCACCAAATAACTAACAAGCTACAACTAACTAACTTAACAACTAGTTAATTAATTACAACTAACTCGATTAAGTATCTTTCTCTACGAATACTAGGCTAGTTTTTCAACTTTTTTTTTGTCTCGTATGAGTCAAGGGCAGAAAAAAAAAATGCCTCATTTTTACTGCTCTTTAACTTGTACATCTTGGATATGCTTCATCACAATATAACTAGCTTATTTATGAAAAAGAAATCAATAGAAGGTAGTAAAAAATTTGTAAAGCAAAAATATATAAACATCTTAGAAGAGAGGTACGGTTCATTGATGTAGCCATGCTTTTCTAAATTTCTTCTATACATGAAAATTGTAGCCACCATACTGCAGAAGACGTAATCTGTATGTGTGTCTATCTCTTTTGGAAATTAATTTTCCCAATGCAATAGGCAAAGAGAGATGCATAAACAATTGGGTAAGCAATGAGCACCACTGCCACAAGGCTTAATCTGTCATGCCTGAAACCATAGTAATCTTCTAAGAAGGAATCAACTTGCTTTTTCTCCCCAAATATGAGTATCTCCTTGTCCATGTCTCCATATTGTGATGTTAAGAGCCCATTCAGGGACCAAGCTGTTGGTGTAATCCAGTAGCACCAAACCCACCATTTAGGAATTTTCTGCATGTAAGAAACATAGTCACACCTCATAGACATATAAATTAAGTTACTGCAATTATTTAAGATGAAGCAGCTTCCAAGTTATTATTGATTGGTTACGCAGGAGTGCTACTTGCTAGTAAAAAAATCAAGAAATATTTATAGATAATCAGAGATAAACTTTTGGAGATGTGGAAGACTTACCGGTCCTGGCATGAGGAATCCAGAAAAGAGATTGAATATGGTGTAGATTGCAGTTGACAGAACAGCAGCTAAATCGATATTTGCGCTCAATGACATTATCAGCATTCCAAGATACACAAAGTATATGAATGTACAGAATGTGGTGTAGAAGTACCAAAACACTTTCGGAACTGACCATTGGAAACCTATCATTGGATATGTGATAGCTACATATATAATTGATTGCACTAAGATATATGGTATTTCAATAGCCACCTACAAAGAAAAATGAATATCACTGAGTTCATAACATTGCTGGTTTTCCAATCTAATAAATACCAGTTGATTCTGATTGAAGTAGCTATAAACCTGTGCAAATGAATAGGCCATGGAAGAATACATTCCAGCAAATTTTTCTCGGTACAAGACGCTACGTTCGGTTGCCACGTATGGTAGAATTGTTGAACAGTAATTTACGCCCAGGAATATTACAGCTATATACATTGATCCAAGTACATTGAATAAATCCTGCTGATTGTTTCTTTAACCATAGAAAAAGTATATGTGAGTGCTATAATATGTACAACTTCGAGTTTAACACTATACTAGAATCATACCAACACAAAGAAATTTGGGATATAAAATATCCATTGCCTTATGTTTTCATAATGTAATATTAAGGCATGCTATTCATTCAACTTTAAAGGTGGAATGAATTGGTTTGTTTCTGTGCAAATTATGTGTAAGTATATGATAAACTTACATCTTACTCCCTTTCTGCCAAAATACTGCCCCAAATATTATTGCTGCAGCAACCATGAATATGAAGCGTGTTAAGTTGTACTCAGGACTTCTCCAATAGGACAAGTGTTGCTTCCATAGACAAGCGAAAAACTGCCCCAAGCTATTTTGTGGGAAACGAGTTGAAAAGTGTAAGTCGCTTGAACCTGGCCATGGCTGACTTAACTCTCTCACCAATTCAAGGGTCTCCCTAGAATCAGAAACAGCAATTCAAAACATGGGCTTAGAGTTCTTTCAAATATTTGATCACTATCAGCACAATACAAGTTATACAACTGAAAGCGGTTAGGCACATAAAAACCTGAAGAACTAAAGTTCATATATTGGTTTGAAAATGAGTGACTGACAATTGGGTACTCACTGGTAAAGAGGTGATTCTTTATAGATTGTTGCAAAATCTACTTTAAGTTCTTTTTCTACAGATGCAGAGGTAGCTTCCATCATCCAGGTTGCAGGATTATAATTGTCTCTGATCTTTGGCACTCCAGGTATACTCTGATGGACAGTGAAATCACTTAGATACAAATTTCAACTACTTAAATGAAGGATTGAGAGACAAAGATACAGGTTCGAGTGCTCGACCAAGAGCAGTTATGATAATTTGAGTTTTTCTTTCTTCTTTTATAAAGAAAATAAAATATCTATGTTATGGTACTAATATACTTCCTGAATCATTTTCAACTTCATAATCGTGTTATGCACTAAAATCTGAAGTCATTGCTCGAACTTCTGAAATTTGATGAATCTTCTGTTCCCTACTGTTTGAACAAATAAAACTAATCTAATTGTTGCCTTTATCATCAACATCATCACTGTACACGACATTCATAGGATGCCAATTTATCAGTCACTCACATCTTTAAGGCTAATGCAAGAAAAAGAAATTAAAAAATAAGATGATCATTGATCTGTCCAGTTCCAGAATCTATAATGCTATGTACTTTGATGTTGGTTTGAGCATACCTGAAAATATTCAATCAGTTTGCTTGATTGATAGCCTATAGTTCCACTATAAATTATCTGTCCTCCAGATTTCATTAGAATCAACTGCATGAAAAATAAAGTCATGATTAGTTACTGACCCGTATGTTATCAGTTATCAATATGACAAGTAAGATAACAACATGCATTTTATTTGATGATTCGCAAAAAGGGGAATTCAATTTTTACTTCTTTCTTCTTCTTACTCGCGATTCTAGAAGCAAGAAATCAAGATATTTACTGAATCACAAAAATAGATGCATTCACAGATTTATTTGTCAATTGTCATGTTTTAGAATTCGATAGTAAAATCATTTTTACTAACTTTATCTTATCATAGATTATTATTTTAAAATAATATTATACATACTAGTAATAATGTAATATTATTTTGAACATTAAGATAAAGACTTATCATATGTTTTAAAAGCTGGAATTTCATGAATATTATCAACTTTGGCAGTTTTGAGTACCTCATCAAAAGTCTCAAATATGTCGATGCTTGGTTGATGTATAGTGCAAACCGTGGTCCTGCCAGTGCCAACAACATTCTTCACTGCACGTATAACAACTGCAGCTGCTCGTGCATCCAAACCTGATGTAGGTTCATCCATAAAAATTATTGATGGATTGGAAACAAGCTCCACTGCAATGGTCAGTCTTTTGCGTTGTTCGGTAGATAAGCCACTTTGGCCAGGGATGCCAACTAAACAATCCTTTATATCATCAAGTTCTATTGTTTCAAGGACTTCTTCCACAAATTTCTGCTCAATAGATACAAAGAGTAAGTCAGAAAATACAAGTGTTGCCTGAAAAAGGCAAATCATAATGCATATAATAAGGGTGCCATACCCCTTTTGTGACTGAGTCAATCTCCCTAGGCAACCTCAACCAAGCTGAGTATTTGACAGATTCTTCGACTGTTATATATGGAGAATGTATGTCATTCTGCTCACAGTAACCTGAAACTCTTTCAAATGTCTTCTGCACTTTGGGGTATCCTGCAATTCTTATATCCCCTTCAATGATACCTCCAGTTTTTCTTCCTGAAAGGACATCCATGAGAGTTGTCTTTCCTGCTCCACTTACTCCCATTAGTGCGGTAAGAACTCCTGGCCTAAAGGCTCCTGTGATATCTCGCAGCAGTTGTAGTTTTTTCTCGTTTGTACCATGTTTTTTCATCTCCTGTATAGATGGACAAAGTTAACATTGTTAACTAACAACCTCGACAACAATATGCATAACAATGACAATGATATAGTTGAGCTTATTACCGGAGGGGTCTCAACAAAGTACTGGACATCCTTAAATGCTATTGTCAGTGGCTCAAAGGGCAGGACCATTTTCCCTGAATGACCAACAATGCAAAAGATAACCAAAAATCTTTACTGTTTGTTTAAAAGTAAGAACTCGTCTGTGAGATAATTTATCAAAAAAGTAGTTTTATTCACCTGTGCTTTGAGTTTCCCTTGTTGCCTGCTTAATATCAACTGTAACTGATTTTAGTTCCACATTATTGCTTCTTTCTCCTCCCTTCTGTTGAGAGAGCTTCTTTTTTGAAACTAAAGCTCGAGACATCTTAGGCTCTGAATACATTTAACAATCAAATTAGTGAATTGTGCAAAATGAAATGTTTGTTTGATATTTTTTCCTTGCAATTAACTTAGATAGGACTTACGCTTTAAATAACTTAATGCTAAGATAAATCCAAAATCAAAAAGTACTGTGAAACCAAGTAAGGCTCCAACTGATATCCAATAGAAGTTGCCATGGAAGTCTAAACCATGATTAATTAGAACCTTCCTTCCTACGGTGATGCCTCCCTCCTGGATCTGCAAATGATAAAAATACTTTAGATATATGCATATGAGTGACCTATCATGAAGCCAAATAGTTATATCGGAAGATACCTTTCGCCAGCGAGGAGCAAGAAATTCATTTAGTGTTATTCCTATTTCCCCATAGGACATGGGAGAAAGCCAAAAACCCCACCTCAACCACCATGGTAATGACGCTGCAATGAATGAACTCCATGAGTAACATAGTAATTAGTATTATATCGGTATATCCTGTGACTAAAGATTATAGAATTTCTCACGTCGAGGAAGAATAAAGCCTCCAAACAAGAACATTAGCACTAACACCAAGGAACCAATAGTTGTAGCTGCAACATCGGTTTTGAAAATTGAGGCAAGGCAACGACACATGGAGGTTGACGACATATGCAAAACAACAAGCAAAAGAAACTGGCGGAAGAACCTAATTCCATGTTAAGAAAAATAAAAGAAGATAAGAAGAGCTTATAAAATAAAAAGAATGGTGGCCTATTTTTGTGCATGGAGCTAAACAAATTACAAACTACTTGCCTTGATATTTCAGGGCTGTAGCCTATAACATAATATGTTACTGCTGTCCACACGATGCTATCAAGAACTGAGAATGGAATCTTCAGAATGGAAGCTGGAAGACAGTAAGCCCATGCTGGATAGAGATAGAATTCCTTCTGCTTATCAACAACTGGGAGTCTTGAAATTGTCATGATCAGCTCAGCAACTCCATTAGTCATGAGCCGGACGAGCGTATAATACAATGAACCTAATAAATAGTTTGCACTAACCAAGTCCACCGCCATTTGAGTACGTATAAACACTGTCATTGTTATGATTGCAGTGATTGTAAGCTGCAGAATAAGATAAGGAAACAAATAAGATTGAAGCGATTGATATTTGAAGCGTTCAACAGTTCAAGTATAACTTAGCTGGGTTGAACTTGATACAAACCTGCACAGTTTTAAATACATAGATAAATGAGTTGCGTCTCATAAGAAGAATTTCCCTCTTCATACAAGCATTAAACAAATCCCATTTTCCCAAGGAATACTTGCTAAACGATAAAGCATTTTTATGGGATTGAGATTTATCATATGGCTGTGAGAGCTCATCATCTAACATTCTTCCCCAATAACTTGTTTTGAAGACCTCAGCAAACTGATCCACTGAAACATAGTTATAAGGAATATCCATGCGGTACCAGTATTGGCTTTGATCCTTCTTAGAGATTACCTGTACATAGTTGAAATTTGAGACTTGTGAATTGATAGGCTGAGGCTGGACTAAACTAAACAACAGTGAAATTCTTTTGTTTTCTTACTTCTTGAAGAAAGTCTGCCACGCCTTTTCTCTCTGGGCACCAGAAACCACAATCATTGAAGAATTGGATTGCTTGACCCCGGGGGCCGTGGTATACTATCTTTCCCTCTGCCATCAATATAAGATCATCAAATAATTCAAAGGTTTCTGGTGCTGGTTGAAGGAGTGACAACACTGCAGTTTGATCCGTGATATGCACCAATTGCTGGAGACAGGTGACTATTTGAAAAGTTGTGGAGCTGTCCAAGCCAGTTGATATTTCATCCATAAAAAGAGCTTTTATGGGACCAACAATCATCTCTCCTGAATTAAGATGAAGAATGAACAGTTTATTTTCATCCTAAGCAGATGCCTTACTACCCTTTAATTTATCGCGTGTCACTGGTCTAGGAAAGAGGTGAGGCTTCTCATATATTTTCAGCCAAAGCAAGTTGTTTCAAGTTGAGATAGAATTGAAGCTTTGATTATTTTGATTTTTTTAAATTGCAACAATATAACCAAGAAAACATTATTTGTCATTATAGATACCTGTGGTTAACCTTTTCTTTTGTCCTCCTGAAATGCCTCTTTCTAATGCATCACCAACCAGCGTGTCAGCACACATATCAAGGCCGAGAATCTAGGATGTCAATAATTTGTATTAAATTGTTAGAAAGAATAGAAACATCTTAATTGAGCCACTCAATAACTACAGGCTCTAATATAGCCCTGCAAGAAGTGGAAGTACCTTTAAAACATATTCTGTTTGAAGATTTTCGCTTTGTCCTTCGACTGAAATCGCCTGCAAAAGTCTTGTTATTTTCTTTGTCAACTGGTTGCTTTATCATTATGATATATAACTTATCGTTACTGAGATTACCTTCATATATGTGTCAATATCCGGATCAGGGATGATCCCTGCTTCCTTTTCTTTCCTGGTGATTTCAGCCACTATATCTGCAACATAAACGATGAAAGGAAAAATTTAATTAGTTAAAATTCTGTGGATGATATAGGCTTGAAAAAGAAATAAATCTTACCAGCTCTACTTCCAACCCCCTGACATTGTGCCGAAAAGTCAATTGTTTCTCTCACTGTCATCTCAGGAACATGCAGGTCATACTGGCTTATGTAAGCTGATGACTTTTGAGGAACAAATTCGTCTAGCTTGTAACCATTGTAAGATATTTCTCCAGAAACCTGAAAACAAGTAAAAGCAGTATGATATCACAGAGATCACTGTTTAGGGGAATTCACCGGATAGTCATATTCTTGATTGGTTCAAGTTATTATGCTCAAACATATTTTCTATATGACTATGACAACTCAAAAGGCAAAAGTCATTTGAACTCAATGACTTTGTGCAATAATTTCACTCTATATTACTGACCTTGAGAGATTGCTCTAGTTTTCCAGCCAGTGCCTTTAAGAACGTTGTTTTCCCACAGCCAGGTGGACCAAGAAGAAGAGTAAGCCTGCACTCAGGTTTCATATGAGCTTTATCATTTTTTTCTTACTACCATATCCTTGTGCGTAACAGTATTTTTAATACGAGCTATAAATTTTATGGGACTGAATTCTCATGTTCTGAAGTGCCATGCACACAACATTTTCAATTACCTTGATGGCTTTATGATCCCACTAACATCATTTAGAATGCTTACATTTGCTCCTTGAGTATTACACGAAACAGTCTTCACAAAACCCTGTTAAAGTGATAACCTTAGCCCATTTTTCCAAGAACAGATGCATAAAGCTTTTTCTTATCTGTATCTCATATTCTCAAGTTACTTTATATTACTCAGTTATGCATAATACTGGCCTGTTTGAGTTAATGTATTAAGAATACTTACTGAAAATGAGCTAGTAAAAGAGTTCCATAGAGTAGGCAGTGGCTTCCCTTGAACAACCTCACATTCTGCTTCTACATTCAGGTTCTTGTACTTCACTTCCACAGTAGGTAACTTCACACCAACTCTGAAAAACAACCATTTTTGTTAATTCCTGAAAATAAAGTACCAAGAATTAGCTGGTACCACCTCCCCTCCCCTCTCTCCCTTTACCTAACTGAGTTACATAAACTGACTAGTTAGCCACTAGAAGTGCAAGCCTCGACAAAATCGAAGTTGGAAACTGAGCAAAAGGAAAGTTTCTATTCTTTAAAAATTGAAAGACAAAAATAAAGTGACCATAGTACAGACTGGGGGGGGGGGGGGGGAACAAGGCTTCTTCCATCAAAATTGAAAACAAGTCAGAAGATATCCTATTTCAGAATCAGATACCAAAAATATCTGCATCAAGAAGACAAATATGAAGGGTTGTAAAAAGTCCACCCTACCAACGAATTGCTCTTACAATTTTGTTTGTGACACTGACACATTCAAGAACATGAATTTTTGCAGCATGATTTAGTCTAGTGTAAATTACCTTTCCATCCTTTCCCTAAGTTTCTGCAGCAACTGAAGGTTATCATTCTCAATGTGTTTGATGAGCTTGTCAATAAACAAACGCTTTTCCACAGCTCCAAGCTTGGTGACATCAACAACCCTTCTGCTGCTGGAGGTTAATAAAGTGAACTTGCCATCTGCTTCTTTGCTGGTGCTGCTGCTGCTTCCTGCTGCACCCTCCTGACCCTGGCTGACATCAACAAAAGAAGTTTTAATCCTTTTGAAAGTTGGTAATTTCTCAATTGCTGCCCACTTTGACAGAAGCTCCTTATCTTCCTCCACAAATGAATCAGCATCTCTATCAAAGGTCAACACATGGCCTTGAGTTCTTCCTCTTGGAGTTAACTTTGGAGTTAACTCCATTCTATTTGATCAAACTTGGTTCTGCTTGAAGCAGCTGTTGCAAAGTTACAACTCCAAAGCTCCTCACAGATATGATGGCAGAAGATGCCAATGATTGTTACAGATTTTGGTAGGATGCATGAAAGGAAAAAAGACCAAGACTACTTTACATAGAAAACTGTTATGCACTTTCACTCCTTTTAAACATGGGTTACAAGGCACTTATGAAATTCCTAAAGCAGCCAGCTCTTGACTTAAGTGTCAGTGGCCCCCCTCAAGGGAAACTTAACAATCTACTATGGTCATACGATTGTCAAAGTTTCATTCAATAGCTTATGAAGAGAGCTGTTGTTTTGTAACATCTACAACAACAATAATAGTAATAGGAGGAGGAGTAGTTGGTGCCTATTAAATTGTATATCTACCGACTCAGTGGGCCATGAGTTATAATTGGTCAATTAATTTAAATATTCAGTAATATATAATTAAGGTGATTTTTCTGATCAATGAAAGTTAGGGGTGTTCATGGACCAGTTTTAAGTCCAAACCCCAATAAACCACATTAACTGGTTTAGATAATTAATCAAACCGGTTCAAATTTGGCAACTGGATTTAGATTGGTTTTAAACCGGTTTTTAAAATTAAAACCGGTTTATCTAAATCCGGATAAAAAATCGGTTTTTAAAATGGATTTTCATTTTTTTTTTAAAAAAAAAAAACTATTTTTAACACTGGATTTTCGTAAAAACTAGTAGTTTTTAAAACCGGATTTTTGAAAAATCCGTTTTTTTATTACATACAAAATTGGTTTTTATAACTAAATTTATTTACCAGAAATGCAATATTATTCACATAGGTTGAAGTAAGAGATTCATAATTATACGAAAAAAGATCGTAGATGTGTTATGCAGCTTCATGCCTTCAACGACACCGCTGGAGGATAGAGGAGTAATTTAAGCAAGTCCCTCTGGAAATTACCGTCGTCAACGCCATCGACGCGAACGAAGAAACCGTTGCGGCGGCGCCAGTGGCGGTCGACGGTGACACCGAAACAGCTTTTGAGCCGTACCTGGAGAGAGCGTGCCTCTTTGCTCTTCCATGGATCACCCATATCAAGGCGGTTCATAAAAAAAGAAAAACGGAAGAGAAAAACGTTTCATCGGATCAAGACGGTTCATCAGTAAAAAGGAACACGATAGAGAAAAACGGAAGAGAAAGGGATTTGTTTAGAACGGTGAGTTTCTGAAAATAATAATAATAATAATATAATAATAATAATAAATAACTGTCTTATTCGTCTCTTTCTTATCTTTAACATAAAAAACATGAAAAACTGAATATCGATTTACAAATATAATATTTTATGACAAACAACATTTTACAACGAATCTCGTGCTTGTCGATACGCTAGTAATAATAAATGGGGTGTAGTTTTCTAATGGACCGGATCATGTATCTGTTTTCTAGAGTTTTAAATTTTGGCCCCATTACTAAAATTTTGGTCTCATTTCATATTTTCATGGACAAAAATACCTCTTGTATGTTATTTTTTCCGCTCCTAACGAGACGGAAAATTTTCATCTATCCCGTGATGAAAAATTTTCATCTACCGAGAGATGGAAAAATTTCATCTCTCGAGAGACGAAAAAATATCACTACTCCTAATACTCAGGGTTAAATGTTAGAGTCTCTCGATATATCAGTTCTTTCATCTGTTCCTCTGTCGAAGCATGCTGCTCAAAGTCAAAGCCGAAGGGAGTCATGCACACATGTTCATCACTAATGTCATGCAATGATGTCAAGTAAGGGTGTGTCAGTGCATCTTCAACTGCAAAAAAAAATTATGCATGTAAGCGACGATACACAGACTTACATTTCGGAATAATATTATCAATGTAAGTCTGGCATCAAAAAAGCAAAACTTGGTAGATGCACATTTTGGTTGAGCACCATTTGTGCTCCTTTTAATACAATTCATTTTGCTTATCAAAAAAAAAAAAAGATGCATATTATCAACCAAGTTCTCTTATTTGCATAACATTTTCGAACATCAGTAACATTTTTTTTTTTTTTGGATGAACCAGGGTATCCACCCGCGCAACTGGGTGACTAATCCCTCGCACCACGGTCGGACCCTTTCGGGGGCGATGCTCCCAGTAAGGCCTGCTCCATTCACATGCGTCTCGGGTACGACTCGAACCCACGACCACATGCTTAAGGGACACAAGCCCCTTCCACTTGTGTCAGCCTCCACTGGTCAGTAACATATTTTTATATAGTAACACTCTTGAATATTTTTTTTAGAATGAAAAAGCGGACATCGCATGAAAAGAAATTTTTCCTTGTCAATCCATGATCAATGTGTTGAATAGGTAAAGTTTTTAACAAATACGGAAGATGCCAAAAAGCATAAAATTTATTAACTATGCATGATGATATTATAACTTCTTCCGTCTCTCTCGAGAGATGGAATTTTTCCGTCTCTCGAGAGATGGAATTTTTCCGTCTCTCGACGGATGGAAATTTTACGTCTCTCGGTAGATGAAAATTTTTCATCGAATGATAGATGAAAATTTTCCGTCTCGTTAGGGACGAAAAAAATAACACACAAAATGATATTTTTGTCCATGAAAATATGAAATGGGAACCAAAATTTCAGTAATGAAGGCCAAAATTTAAAACTTCATTTTCTAATGCTTAGTTTTATCCAGTCCATTTGAAAATAGACTGGATCTAAATTTGTATAGATATATAAAACATATTCTTTAGGGGTTGGTTCGGTTCAATTTTGGTTCGATTCAACCAAACTGAATTTTTTTGAACACCCCTGCATTAAATATTGCATAAGATCATAAGCTTATGCAAATGCCAATTGAATTTATTATATTTGATTAGGAATTAAATATAGTTTAAAGTTATTGAAAAATGTAATTTTATTGTATTTTTGATAGATAAAAAATGTGCAATTAAAAATTCTAATAATTTTATTAAGTATCCTAAAAATACTTGTTAGCAAAACCCATAAGTTAATATCATCATTTATATAATAATCCTTTATTTAATTTGGTGCGTCACCTTTTCCTGTAATTTTTTTTCGCATCTCCTCACTCCTTTCATTGACCAACACAGGAAGTCCTTGTGGGATTTATTTATTCTACCTAAAATCTTCTTCTTTTGTTTAAAAAAAAAAAAAAAAAAAAAAAAAACTCCTTCTTTTTTTTAATTCATATAATAGTAATCTTTTGAATAAAATATTGTTAATTCATTATAAAAAAAAAAATCGTCATCTTTGAATAAAATATTGTTAATATATGTAAATATCTTTTGCTTTTGTCTTAGCAGTAGTATTCTAATATAAATTAAACTTAAAGTGGTTTAGTTTTCAAGAGCATCTCCCAAAACCACTTTGTATTACTCTTTTTATTCCCTTAAAGTTTTCTTCAACCTTTATTAATCCATGTTTGTTGTCAGGCGGCCCAAAGAATAGATTAGTGATTTGCATTGTGATGATAGGCTAGAAGCACTTTTACTAAGGAAGGCGCCAAAGAGACACCATATATCAATCAAATCAAACAAAGTTTTGCCTTTAATTTGTTTATGTAATATGGTGGAGCCATGGGTTTTATTTTACATAAAGTCGATTGTAAAAGAGAAACGATTTGTGATTCGGTTAAGGGAAATGTGATTTGGTTTACTAATTTTGACGGAGTACATTATCAATTACAATGTGATGTTATAATTAAAGCGAATTATATATATATATATATATATTGATGTTAGCATTTTGTTCCGGTTCAAATTAATGTAAACCTGGACTAATGTGGTGGGGTTGGTTCGAGTGGTGCGATCTAACCACTTGAGAACATGGGAATGGAGTTTGAGAATAGTAGTTTCGGGTTCAATTCCCAGTTAAAACATCTTGGAAAGGCATGAGATGCGACCTCGTGCGACGTGCATGATTAGTCTCAAGGGTTTCCTAGTATTAAGGATGCTCTTGAAAACATGTGGTACTGGCCAAAAAGTACAAACAAAATAACATTAACGTAAACCTGGAGATCAAAGTTAAATTAAAAAATATTTTATGCTTAGCTAGCTTTGCAAAATGACTGTGCGCCCTTTTTCATATTTGGAGTCACCAAAAATCATGTCTAAATTCATAAGTAAATCGTAGCATGTGTTTGTTGAATGGCTATTTACGCTTATTCATGTGCCATTGTACCATGTGGACTTTCAAAGTCCTATGGCGGCTGGTTGAATAAATAATTAAGAATTGATATACTGAATTAGGCTGTGATTTTTGTTTTTCTCTTCAGAAAAAAAATTGTGAACTCATCCTTGATCAGGAATGTTTGACTTATGTTACATGAAATATGAAAAGTATATGTGTACAGCCTTTGAAATTCAGATCCATCGGTGTGTGAGTGTACGTGTCTACTCTAAATTCTAAATTCTAAAATCCTGTACAAATCAAAATCAAGTTGGAAGACACCGGATTTGATAATTTACTAATCAAATGTTTTTCTCTGATGACAAAGGCTAAAAATGCCTAAAACCAAATGTAGTATCAAATAAAAAAAAAATATGTTTTTAAAAAAAATTAGGAAAGAGTTAATACGAATTTACGATTGTTTTCTATTTTTTTTTTTATGTATATTATTTTGGAGGAAGCTAAGATAGCAATAACCCAGTAACCCCAAACTGAGTGTAACAGTGTTCTATGGTTTAAAACATAGAATAAGTTTAAGAATATGACTTAGTAACTTTGATTACTTTTAAGCAATATTGTCTACCAAATGAATGGAAAATATTACCATCACGTTGTACATATTATTATAAATTGCAGTCATTCAGGAGTAATAAAAACTAATTTATATTTTTATCTCGTACCTCCAACAACTATTATCCGCCATGAAAAGTGCAGTTTTTTTTTTTTGGATCATCAAAAGTGCAGGTTTTTAGTTTGTAGTAATGATTAAATTTAACTAATGTTCTTATCACGTTAAATAAAATAATCTATTTGATTTCATTTCCGTGTCATGGAGGATCATCATGTGGGCCAGCGTCATAACTAACTAAATAGGACTTTTCTTTGGCTGATGCTCTGTGCACGTAAATATATAACATGCACCGGTGTATGCCTTTATTTTTGGGTTTTTTATTATTTTTTTAAAATTTAATCAATTAAAAGATATTCTATGTGTTTTTTTTTTACGAATATGAAGTGATTTTTATAATTTGGATTTTTTTTTTACTCTATGTTCTTAAAAAACTGTATTGAGTAAAACTGTATTCAAAATTTACAAATTCTAATAAATCTATATATAAACTTGTGTTAAAAAATATTCTGAATAAATCTATATTAAAAAAGTTGAAAAAAAAAATAATTAAACCATGCACCGATATAGAGTCTTCCCCTTTTCTAACATTTCTTCTCTTGGATGAGTCATTTTGCTGTCGTTTTCAGCTGGTGCCGGGGCCTTGTCTTTCCCTTCTTCTTTTGGGGTTTTACAAGTTTTTTTAAGAGTTTTTCTTTTTGTCCCTGTCCATTATTATTTGGTCCCTATTTGTTATTTATTGTCTGAAATAAGTTGGAAAATTTTATCCGCTTAAAGTAAAGCGGAAACAAAATAAAACAATTTTTGCATTATGCAAGTCGTATTATCTTTCGTTTTTCCAAAGTTATAAATAAAATAGAGTATTCCGCCTTTGATCATGCGAAAATATTAAAAATTCGTTATAACACCAAAATTGTCCCTTCATTCATTCACGTACAAAAGGGAGGTGGGGATTTACGGATGGACATTTATGAGATTTCAACATTTTAATTGTTTCGTTTTTTAAAATGCGGAAATTATTTTCGCTTTTAAATAATCGGTAATTCTTCTACCTTATGCAAATCGGTAGTAAATTAAAATAGTTTTCGCCTTTTGAAAATCGAAAATCATCTTCCGCCTCCGTAAAGTTGATAAATTTAGGGGAATGGGCCGGAGACCAATGAGTAATGGGTGGAAGACAAAAAGAAAAAGTTTTTTTAATGACAACTTGCTGCACAGCTTTCAATTAAAATCATTTAAATTTACTTGAACATTACAACGCAATGCATGTGCAAGGAAAAATATAATTGAACAAAGATTTTGTTAATTACTACGTCCCGTCTTTTTTTTTTTTAAGTACCGGCACCTTTTTATAAATTTTCTTATTTTTTATTATAAGTTGTTTTAAATTATATAGTTAATTAGTAATAAAAAATATATTTTAAATATGTCTCTTATAATTTCATTCTACATTTAATTACATTTTCATATTACAATAAATCTTTTGGTATTTTCTTTGCAGAAAAGAGATGAATAACCTTTAAATAGGAAATTTTTTGAAAAGTGCACATATTTTTTTATAAAATTGAAAATAGTTTGAAGTACAGTAGGTAAATGCTGCTAATAATAAAGCAAGAAAAAATAGTATTTTTTAGTTTTAAAAAATTATTTTTAATTAAGTATCAAAATCAATACAACAATTATCTTTATTATTGCTACTTTCTCTCTACCTTATTAATTATAGTTACTATGAGAGATAATGAGTAAGATTATTATAGGCAAATGCATGTAAAAGATGAATTAAGCAAAATATACAAATTGTAATAAAATTAGACTTATTAATTACATTTATTAAATAATGGTTATAAAAGAATGGAAAGATTAAAATAAATATTGTCTTTAATTTGTGACATAGAATGATTAAATATGATTTCAAGCTCTTTATAATCATTGAGTACTGTATTTAATAATGATTGAGTTAAACTCACGAACTTTATTTTTCGCCACCCCACCAATATCATGACTTATGTAAAAATAAAATAACTCCAAAATTTATTACTATTTTTAACTTAGGTAATTGCGGAAGAGCATGTTCAAAGATGCACCAAATTTATTCCACAAGCCAAATTTATTTCGTGGGTCTAGGATTTTTATTTTTTACTATTATTTTTTTTAAATTCAATTCAAACTCTAAATCGTCAAGGGATAGTTTTTCTATACGGTACGGTCTATCATGTGATCTATTCATCAACAAGTAACGATGAGGCTGGTCGTGACTTAAGTTACAATAAAATTATAGCATTAGGTCGTAATTCACCGGTCAAACATTGCTAAAAAAATGAAATTCTTGAAGTTTTAGAATTGGAAGGGATTTGAAAGTGCGAGAAGGAAGATTGAGAGTGTAGGGTGGCTTGCGTCTAGAGTGTGAGAGGGAATTTGAGAGTTTTTGGAGAGTAAGTCTGACAATTTTGAAAACAAGAAAAAAATAATATGGTGGGGTGATATTATCCAAGACTAGGGTGGCGAAAAAAAAAATAGGGCAAAATCCTCAATTTTTTTTTTTATTGGTATACAAATTCTCACTCATTTCAAACTAGCCCAACCTACTTATTTTTTTCTTAAAAAATAAATATTTCCTTTGTTTCTTAATATAAGATTATTTTGTATTTTTCGTTGTCTTATTTATAAGGTTATATTCCAATTTTCCAATGACATTTAATTACTTATTTCTGTTTACATACTTAGCATTTTTTTTTAATTCATTAACAAGTATAATGGTATTTTTGAAAAAGTATAGCAAATATTTACATTTCTAATGTCACTAGTACAATACTAAAGAAATTCCTTAGTAAATGTGAATTATGTCAAAAGAAATTTATACTCCCTTCAATCATATTTATAAATCACTTTGTATTTTTTATGAGGTATTTATTATTTTTTTCCTCTTATTTGCCCTCTATTCATTAATATAGAACCATATATTGTGAAATTCTTGATGCAAATGAAAAAGATAAAATTGTAATGTTATACAATCTTTTCAAAATTTCAAGAAATATAACTATTTTCTTATACTAATTATCTTTTTAATTATGATTTATAAATAAAATTAGAGGAATGGGAAGGGAATGAGCGATTAACATTATCCTATAACTTGATATTAAGATTTTTGGGCCTTCATTCAATGTCCAATACCCCTATCAGTAAGTCTGCCGATCTCTTGATAACCCATCTATGTTCCACAAACATTGAAGAGGATGCATAATTGAATTTTTTTAGAGGGTTAGTTCCGAAAATCCTATTTTTTAATCCTAAACTTTTTTTTCTATTGAACTTTATTGAATTTTTTTTTCGACATTTTTGAATTTTAAAAAAATACATTTTTAATGGGGGATTAATAAAAAAATGCATTTTCCCATTTAAAACTATTAAAAAGATTCCAATATATGATTCAATCAAAACAATAAAAAATAAAATTTGTAATTAAAAATGGAATGGAGATTAATGGATGTACATTGACGGTGTAACGTTTTTTACACGATCAGTTCATCATCCAACATTCATTTGTATTACTTTTATTTGAAAGTCAAAAACCATAAACACATAAATGATGGATGATAAACTGATAGTATAAAAAACTTTTACATTATCGATGTACCATCTATTTTCTCAAAAAAAAATAGTAACTAACAGTCTTTATTTATGATAGGTTGTTGCATATGAACTGTGTGCGAGTCTAGATCCTCGCAATGTGTTTCACTTCCTCCTTTATCCCTTTTTTTAATGTCTTTTACGAGTCTTATTTTTTTAAAGGTAAAGTATGCTAATCGATATGCTAAAATTGGAAAATAATTACATATTGGGCCGGCCCAATGCAAGTATTTAGAGTGAGCTGTGTTGGGTTGGATATGTTTCGAGTTTGATTTTGTTAACTTGACCAAATATAGTTAGTTATTTACGCAAGTGTGTAGGATTTAATCTATTTATCACCTTTGAGCCTTCAGTGCTGTCACAATTAAGAATGAAACTAAAATTGGATTTGTAGGTTAAAAGATTTAGGATTATAATTTCTGTGTATTGGAGTCTTAATTAGAATCATAGTTTCAAAGGCTAATTCCATAGAATTATAGTATAGCTAATTTAACCAACAAGTAGTTGATCACGATGAAAATAGTTTACAGCTTCATATAAACGTCATCTATAATTTCAATGGGATCGGTTTCTATGATTTCTGACACCCATTTGGAGATTTGATTTTATAAATTTGCATGGGAAGATACCTTTTCATTGACCCATATTCTTTAAGAAACCTAAATTTAGAGCAGAAAATAGAATTTCAACCAATTTTAATTCAACATATAATCGGATTTTAAATTGAAATTCTAAAAATCTATCATCGTCCTAGACTATAATCAAGTATAATTAGAGACTCTTCATGAAAACAAAATACAAAGAATAGAGGTGAAAATAAAAGCAAAGGGAGGCTAAGAAAGAGTAGTGAGAGAGACCAACCGGGGATGCCCTTCTCCAAAAGCTGGTTAGACCAAATTTGAGCACTTGGTGGTGAGGTTTGCTCAGTGGCTCAACCATTAGAAATCTCAAATGGAGTAGTAAGCTTCAAATGACTTATGATACAAAAATGGTTTTTATAATTTATTTAATTTTAGGTGAATATACATGACCTAGAATTTGTTCTACTTTTATACTTGCAATGATTCCATTTCTCTGGGTTCATATTTCTTGATTCCATATTTTCGAATGTGAACGTACCTTCAACTGGTGTGGGTTTATTTCTTTTGAAAAAAGAGGGTAAAAGATACGGTAGCTTTCTTTTTTTGAGTATTTTTTAAAAGCAAAAGTAATAAATCAAAAATAAAAAATAAAAAATAAAAGCAAAAGTAACAACATATAATCAGATAGATATCACTGGGCAAAGATTGGTTAATTATTAGTGGTTGCTGAACGCACGGTTAGCATGCAGCATCTTGTTTGTTTTCACCATAAATTAAAGAATTTTTAAAATGAACTAAACCAGGTAGTAATATTTACTTTTCTTGCCGAAGTAATTAATGTGAACCAATGAATGTCACCACAACTAGTATATATTGTTGACTTTCTATTAGGAAATTTTAAGAGTGAATAGTGGGTAAAAAAATTATACTCCCTTCGATTTTTATTATAAGTCTCATTTTCCTTATTATAAGTCCCATTTTTGTGAGAGAGAAAAGAGACTTTATAATAAGAACCGAATGGAGTATATTGTATAATATTTTCGTCGATCTTATTTATAAGCTAAGTCACATTCTAGAAGAATTTTTGGTTTTATTTATAAGTTATTTTGTACTAATGAAAGCATTTATTTATTTTTTTCTCTTATTTGTCCTTTGTTCATTAATGTGAAACAAGACATTGTAAAAATTTCAATGTAAGTTAAGAGAATAAAATTGTAATGTTAAAATACTTTTGTAATATTTCCAGAGATATAATTACTCTCCTTGATTTATGTGATTTAGTTAAGTATAATCTATATATAGGATCAAAGAGAATAATGAATAAATCGAAGTGTATATAAGTGATAAGATTCATGAATTCATTATCTTATAGTATTGGATAAAAATATGACATTAATAAACCTGGCCTACTTCTATATTACTTTAGTTGATATATTATTTCAAATATCTCGTTCTATTAATTTTTCTTAAACATACAATGTCAATGATTATATCAGTAAGTATTATTATATATTATTATATCACTAAGTATTATTATTAATTTTTTGTCCGAAATTATATTCACTTAGATAAGATGGTATCCATCGATCTATACCATAAACAAAATTTCTCTCCCGGTTATAAATTTGAAATACTCTCGGTGAAATAGCATAAAGCAGATATTCTTTTTTTTTTAATAATAAACGGGGCAAAAGCCCAAAAAAACAACAAGATCAACGAATCATTCTAGGGAATACAATACAATAGGCCTCCTCACAAACAATATCGTGCACACAAGCAGGTGCAACATCATAATAAATAATACAACCTATGGTCCCTAAATGACCCAAACTAGCTAGACAATCAGCAGATCTATTAGCCTCCCTAAATACATGGCAAAGAGAAACATTCCAATTAGAACTCAACATAAACTCTATTTTAATCAATTAAATAACTATCATTTTCATCTTTTTGGTAGTTGTTTTGCACGCACCTTAATAAGCATCAACATTTTTATTCCTTTTTTTCCCAAAAAAAAAAAAGTATTTATTTGTGCAGAGTATGAAGAAGACTTTAAATTTGAACCAAAACTCCTCCTAGCAACAGCACCCCAACTAACATACCTGGCCAACTTCAGGTCCTGGATGCGATTTCCAAAATTTGGATCGTTTATGCCATTTTGCAAAGGCCTCCTTCAACCATGCATAAGTCTGAGATTTTTTTTAAACATGTCAATGAATGAAAACATGCATGTTTTACTAACTGGAGTATATTAAAAGAAAAAATATGTAGTACATTGATAATATAAAAAACAAATTATATAATTAATATATCATTTATTATTTATGTGTCTATAATCATTAAATTTTACTTAAAATTAATATAAATGAATAATAAATGATAATATGACAATATATAAAATTATATAGCATTCGTCCACACCCATTAATTAAACACATATTTAAATATCATCATATGCACTACTTGGGGGCAATTTTGCATTTGGACCCTCCAATTACTTCCTTCCTTCTAAATAAATGGATTCCCAAATCCGAACAAAAAATTGAGACACATGTAATGTACAAAAAATTGAGACAGTACCTTCTAGCTAAAAGACAATGTTCTTCAGTCTCTGCACCAATGATGTGCTAGTTACAAATTTATAGGGGTCTAATCTGCGGATTAGGTACCTGGAATTGCTTACAAGTGGCTTAGGGTTATGGCAATCAGCAAAATTATTGTGAAAAAGGCAAGAACATTATTTCGCCATAGATCGAAACATTTTTGTTCCTTTGCTCTTTAATCTAAACACAAGGTTTTAAGGGCTCCACCTGTTTTATTTTCTTTTTAATTAAGGTGACCAGTTGTTGGTTTTCTATTCACCGTGACACAGAAAATCCAGTTCTTTTCCTTTTCTTTCTTCGTTTCTATTTTGGTCAGATTTTTGTTCCTTTCACACATGTTATTTTGAAGGCTAATTTACACAAATATGGATTTTCAATCTCCAAATATTTTGTTTCCCTGTTTTCAATACTTCAAATTTATTCAAATATTACAAAATTGTTATGACAGTTGAAACATTATTTTTCATTTTACTAAAATCTGTATGAAGGAAACAGACTTTTGGACAAAATTTAGGGATAGCTAATTCTCATTCAATTTACACTAGTAAGTTTATCAACATAAAGAAAGGATTTTCATATTGTTGGTTGTTTACCCTTTCTCATCTATGAAAGATTGTGTTGTTACATTCATCATAAAATGAATAAGTAAGATTACAAATTTATTGGTTTATTTCACATTCAATTTTTTATTAATAGTTGAGAATAAGAGATTTTTTTTTAAAAAAAAATGGAGAATAAGAGGTTAAAATTGTTATAAACAATTCATATTCATCTAATTAGTGGATGACTATCTATTGGATTGTGTTTATATTTAGTTGAAATCACTCCATATTAGAGTTTCCTATCTCCCTATAAATAAGACTTATAATGTCCTGGAACACTAGATGTCCTTAACCCTCTAAGTGCTCAAGACTACGGAATCAGGAGCCCTAGAGAGGATCAAGAGTTAATGTGTGACTTATGGTATTTCTGCAGTTCCAGTTGGGAAAAGCAGGTTCTCCCTAGTCAACGTGTGTGTGCAGAGTGTCAACTTAGGGATGAGAGTACGTACCTGAAACCCTAGCTGTAATGAGCTATTTATAGGGTTTGGAGGAGGCTGATATGGGTCGTCTGGGCCCTGTATCAGGGTTGAGCTGAACCAGGATTCTGTGAGATAATATCGGAGGATTATGCTTAGAATCTGGATAGGATCAGCTGGAGATCTCATGTCTAGGCTGTTGCGAGAATCCAGGAGAGATTTGCGGAAGGGATAAGAAGTCTCGGTGGGTTTGAACTTATCCGCTTGCCGACGGTATGTCTCGGCCTAGAATCTCAAGCCTTATGGATTGAGGACCGATGATGAGGCTCGGTTCCATCAAGTCCGAGCCTGGTCCTTTGGGGATGCTCGGAGTCCATGAGTCCGAGCGAGGGACGTTTATGCTAAGGGAACCGAGGGAAGTGCCCTTAGAAGACTCTTTTGACAAGGCTTAGATCCGTATCAGGTCGGCAGACCCTACAAGCCCCCCAGCTCGTAAGACTTTGAGAAGTCTGTGACGAGGTAGCAAGTGTTTAGGGTTGACCTTTTCGGATGCCTCGTTCCGGGAGTGTGTGACAGCTGTAACCAGGTAGCCCGTTCGAGGTGACGTTTTGGGTTCTCTAGGTACGGCGCGTTCCCTTGTAAATTGTGCCAAATCATTTTGAATTTTGAAATTTGAAAAAGTGCCTTTTTGGTAACTGCCACGTCTCATCATGCGTGTGGTTGAGTGGTGTAACGGGCTTTTGATCCACCCAGGCCCATACGTGCATCGTGGGGGAAACCGAAAGGTTTTGGGGGTTTCTTTCGAATCTCTTACACCCCACACTCACTTTTCATTCGTCCTATCAGATTCACACCAAAAGCTCCCAAACTCTCAAACTTGTTCCCTCACTACTTCTTTGTTACTCCCAGGTAACCAGAAACTCACTCCCTTCTCAAGCTTATTTCCGCCACTACCTTCACATCGCTTCCAGTTTTCCTAAGACTCAGAATCAAAAACAGGTAGTCTTTCTTCTTCTAACTCAAATACTCTATTTCTGGTTCTGCTCTTTTCTATTTGTTGAAAGGGTTTCGCGTTTCTGGGTTTTGCAGGGATTTTGGGGTTTTTTGTTCTGGGTAGTGTAGTGTTTAAGGGTTTGGATTTATGAATCATGAGAGGTTGGAGGGAGTTGAGGAGAATTTATCATGAACTTTGTAGGAAATTAGGAGAAGAGCCTTCTAGTGATAGTGATTCGGACTTTTCTGGGGATTTTGGGGATTCTGGGAGTAGTGATGACGCAGTAGATCCTTCCTCTCCCCCCATCAGCCAGGGATCCACCGTGAAGGTCCAAGAGGGGATACATGGGGAAATGATTAGGGATGAGAAGCTTCAACAATACATCGGGGAAGCGATGCGGAAGCGTTCAAAAACAAGAAGTCATTCACCTCCCAGAACCGAAGAAAAAAGGAATAAAAGCCCTACGCCACCTGCAGGGGGAGCCTCCGCCCTACCGTCTGAGCAGAATAAGGGTCGTGACGAGTTTCTGATCAACACCATTGCTGGTGGATTTGCGGGTGGTGGAGAAAAAAGAAGTGATAGAAAAAAGTAATGTCCTCAGCTGCTTTTTTTGTGCTTAAGAGCTTGTGCCTTCACTTTGTCCAAGGAGGCTCGGAGTCCGGCAACCTCATCCTTAGTATACTCGAGTTGTTCTCAAGCTACCGCGACATCTTCTTCGGCCTTCCGAGTTTTTTCCATTGCCACTTGCAAAGTTGCTTTGTCCTCTTCAGCCTTCTTCAATAGTTCCTCGGCTTTCCGAGCCTTCTCCTGGGCCTCCTGCAATATGGCAGCATCCTCTTCGGCCTTCTTCAAGATTTCTTCGGCTTTCCTCATCCCCTCTTGGACCTTTTGAAGAGTTTTCTCTGCTTTCTCCTTCACTTCTCGGGCTCCAACTTCTTTCGCCATCCTCAGACCAGCCATCACAGCTTCATATTCCGCCTGATTGTTCGAAGTCGGAAATCCGAACTTCAAAAAATATTTGAGGGTAACTGCCTCTAAGTTCTCCAGAATTATTCCCGCTCCTGCTCCGAGCTTGTTGCTTGACCCATCGACATAAATGTTCCAATCCAAGTTTGAGCTCGTCAATGGCTCAGTAAACTCGGTGAGAAACTCAGCTAAGACCTGAGACTTCATTGCTTTCCGAGGTTCGAAAGTAATGTCGAACTCGGAAAGTTCAATAGCCCAAGTCACCATTCTGCCTGCCAGGTCGGGTTTCTGAAGGATCTGTCGGATTGGCTGAGCAGTTCTGACCGTGATATGGTGGCTTTGGAAGTATTGACGCAGCCTCCTAGTCGTAATAACCAAACAAAATGCCAACTTTTCAACCTTCTGATACCTCAGCTCTGGTCCTTGAAGTGCTCGGCTGACGAAGTAGACAGAAGATTCTTTGCCTGATTCTTCCCTAACTAGAACCGAACTGACCACCGAATCCCCTACTGATAAGT